>CM035118.1:58566066-59789045 GCA_020205555.1 Panax stipuleanatus
TCACACATTCACAGCAGAAGATCTAATTGAGAATAATATACAATGATTTATTATAACTATTCCCCCAAGTCTCGCAACCTACAGTACTTAATAGATTACATAATGATATCGAATAAAGACTTATTACATAATCCTACTTAAGCTTAAACATAGTCTGAAGACAGTCTTAGTATAACATAACACTTTAAAACATAAAGAAACAAGCTAGTCGGTAGCCTTGCCCTTGTCTTTCCCAGAGACACTTCCCTGTTCTGCCTTAACTGAAAGGTTTTAAAATAAACAAGAATGAGCACAAATTTCCCAACAAGTAATATACAACAAGGGTGATGAGTATTATATCACGAGTTTGAAATATCGAAGTATAATCTCTAAGATAGTTCAGAGTTTCAGAATAATATCAGGAACAACAAATATCAACAATTCTCGAATCACATCTTTGGAATATGGAATGATAATTCAATATAGATCAACAGATATATATGAATTTAAAGGCTATCAACGTATCCAACTAGATAAACTAATTTATATTGAGCAGTCACTAAGGACTTATTGAACATCTACTAGAATTACCAATATTAAAATGATAACCCAAAAGAAACAAGTATAATAGATGATCAGTCTACAATACTCTATGTTATGCATAACCACAGTAATATTCACGCGTGTGTTGAGGCTTCCAACAATAAACACTCCCCTTACCATAAGGGTTGTTCAACTCAGTTTTCAAGATTTCTGCGCCGATAAAAAGGGTTTGGACAGTTTTATAAACATGCATATAGTCTAGCCGAATCAAGTGGCATAGACACTTTCACAATATTCAAGAACAATACCAAGTTCAACATGAATAATAGCTTTCACAAGAGTTTAAACATACTAGCTCAAATGAACGAGTAAGACAACTTGCACTCAAAGAGATAAAGTTTAGATTCTCGCTTACAATATTCGTTGAATAAAGTAATACAAGGGTTAGGATACTTGCACTATAAATGAGTGTAAGTCAGGAAACTTGCACAATCATAGATTTCCTTGCATAAAGTAAATGCGTCGGTTAGGATACTTACCTTAAGCGTAGTTTATCCACGTAAAGCTTAATATTGCTTCAAAGAATTATGCTATCCTATTAACGTATATATATATATATATATATATACACACACATTAGTTATACACGTCGGATTCACATACTTGACATGCAAATTAAGCACATACATCAAGTTCTATCTTAGCTACACAATTAAATCGTATAACTATATATTAACAAACCACATAGTTTAATAATCAACTATAGTCCTTACTTGTAATTATCTTAGAAAATCATACTTGAATAGTTTACGTCGTGTCCGACTATGTGAGTGTTCATATAGATCATGCGTAGCGACATAAAGAATACTAGCATGTAATCCTATAAGTTCATAATACAACCATGCAACGTGTATGTAACTTAGTTTGCAAACATATCCGAGTTAGTCTTTAACAGTCATTTTAAACCAAGCCAAAGCAATCTAGTTCATATAGGCAATTTTAAATCATATCTCACACCTAGTTAAGTTACGAGCATATGTTAGCAAATTTGGACTTAAATAACACATGCTTCGTCAAGGGTTATTTTCAAATCATGAGTTAAGTAGATTATGGAAACATGTATTGCACAAGCGGGACTCCATAAATCATGTTATATTTACTTAGTATGAATTATAATTTCAATGCTCTCGGACTGGACAAACAGATAGTCATTTCTGGGCCTGCCTGCACAGCGGCGCTGCGGCTCGGCAACAACAGCAACAAGCTGTGCGCTGGAGGCACTGCGGCGCTGGAGGCGCTGCGGCGCGGAGGCCGCTACGGCGCGGAGGCAATGCCTGGGATAGGCACCGCGGTGTGGGGATGCTGGGACTGAGGCACTGTGGCACTGCAGCGCGCAGATATCGCTGCACATCGACGCTGTGGCGCCACAATGCGGACTCAGTTCCTGCAGTTCATACTGCAGCCAAAACCGACCCAAAACTTCCCATTTCATCGATTTCAACATACCCATATGCTATTACACTAACCTCTTTAACTTACTAACACATATATATGCTTGTATAACAGTCAATCGCCATTTATCGATTCCCAATTTCATGAACTCCAACTAAATTCAAGAATTGAAGAATTTTTACAAAAATTTTAGAAACAGAAAACAAAAATGAAGAACAAAGGAAGAGAGATTATACCTCTGCTATATGTTAATTGGACTCCTCACACACTGAATATGCTTCTACAATTGCTCAGCAACTTAGAACTCTCAAACTTAGAATTTATCAGACAATTGCAAGCAACACAAAAATTGAAAATGAAGCTTCTATTTATAAAGGAAACTTGGATTGGACATTTGCATTGTACTGAGGTTAGAGTCTATGGTATAATGGAAGAAAACATTGGTTAATTGGGAGTGGTTTAATAACCCACCACCAGCCATCCCCATAGCCATTGGCTTTGCAATCATCACCTATGCTTAGCCACTGATATAAACTTGGAAGTTACGTGATTTAGCCTTAGGCTACTGTTTATGTACTATGATGTAACTGATGAGTTTAAATCTTCCAGCAATATGTTTATTTAGTTCAATGCAGTTCTTTTTAGTTCTCCTTTTGGTTTCCACATGTAATTCCAATACATAACATTACTATAAGTAGAAGGTTTAGGGATTATATATGTACTCTTATCATTTAACCCATGTACATTGGTTTCACATTGTTTCATAATCAATGAAGATAACATAAGATAGTTAAGTATTATCAAATTATCTATCACATACTCATGATGTCTCACTTTAATGTATATTCACATTGTTACATAGGCATTTCATGTAACTCTCATAATTCAATAACTTTACTATATAGTTTATGTACATAATATAATCACATTATGCTTCATATAATATATGGTTTCTATGTGTAGTATAATCATATTGCACTATAGTTTATATATACATGCATGGTCACACTTAAGTGTCTCTCTACACTATATAATATAGTTGTATTCCATATACCTTATATTATCAATTATTGCATACTTGCACATAACAATCAACAATCAATACAACCTTACTTATTTGTTTTATTATTCATAATGTCAAATAAATAATTTATTCATTTTATCAATTAATTAACAATAATATTAATTAATCCATTTCTCGTAATTATTAATAACACTTAATTAATAATCATAGGATTAATTATCATATGAATATAGATCTTATTATATTTATGAACACGTTGCTTATTATTATTATATTATTTACAATAATAATAATTCCCACATCATCAATTAATTATCATTAATATTCTATAGGAATTAATTAATATTCTACGATAACAATTAACAACAACTAACAATTAATTAATTGTTCACTTAATAAGTCCTTCGTCAATTAATATCATCACTAATATTCCTCATCACTATGCCACACAAGGCTTTCACGAGTTTATTATAAACTCCACATTTTCCTCAATTATTATAATTATTCAATTTAACATAATTGAGTTAACTCATCTTTTAACACAAAAATCATTTATATACGAATAAATATTCATTTTCATTAATATATTTATTTAATAATATTAGAAAAATCTAGGGTATTACAGTTTTTGTGATGCATTCTGAACATACATACCTTCTATATTAAGATTGCTCAGGAAGGGCCAATCTATTAGTTTGACACTAAAGATTAGGTTTGTCTATGAGATACTTATCAGAAGGGTTGTTTGGCGTGATGATGTTGCTATCACTGTGACCTTTTGTACTTTGGCTGAATCACTCCACGATCGTGATTCCTCTTTGTCATCTCTACGATTTAGACTTAGCCTTTATATCTGCAAGGTTAGCATCATCTAGAGCATAGAATTCATGGTTGCAAATTTAACATACCTAACTTACTTATCAGTTTATTAAATCTGGATTCATCTAAGGGTTTAGTAAACACATCAGCAAGTTAATTTTTAGTAGGGATGTATTGCAAAGATATTGTTCCATTTTGAACATGATCCCTAATAAAATGATATCTTATTTCTATATGCTTGGTCCTAGAATGTATGACAGGATTATTTGTTATTGCTATGGCACTTATGTTATCACAGTGTATGGGTATAGATTTGAAATCAAACCCATAATCTTCTAGCTAGTTCTTCATCCATAGGATTTGAGCACAGCAACTGCCTACAGCAATGTATTCAGCTTCTGCTGTTAAAGTTGATACTGAGTTTTGCTTCTTGCTGAACCAGGACACTAGTCTATGTCCTAGCAGTTGATAAGTGCCACTGGTACTCTTTCTATCTATTTTGCATCCTGCAAAGTCAGCATATGAATATCCTGTCAGTTCAAATGAGGACTCCTTGTGATACCATAGACCCGAGTAGGGTGTACCTTTGAGATACCTGAAAATTCTTTTTACAGCAGTTAAATGTGATTCTTTAGGATTAGCTTGAAATCTAGCACATATACATGTTGCAAATATTATATTTGGTCAACTGGCAGTTAAGTAGAGAAGGGAGCCTATCATACCTCTGTATTGAGTAATATCAATACTTTTACCTTTCTCATCTTTGTCAAGCTTAGTTGCTGGAGCAATTGGTGTTTTCATGGGAGTAGCTGATTCCATGCCATATTTCTTGAGTAAGTCTTTAATGTACTTGGCTTGGCTTATGAAGATACCTTCATCAGTTTGATTTACTTGTAGTCCAAAGAAGAAGTTCAGCTCACCCATCATGCTCATTTCAAACTTGCTCTGCATAAGCTTGGCAAATCTCTTACACAAATTTTCATCAGTAGAGCCAAAGATAATATCATCTACATATATTTAAACTAGTAAAGCTTTATCTTTGTGCTTCCTAAGAAATAGTGTAGTATCTACTCTACCTCTAATGAATCCTTTTTCAATAAAAAAGTTTGTTAGTGTTTCATACCATGCTGTAGGTGCTTGTTTAAGTCCATATAAGGCTTTATCTAATCTATAGACATAATCAGAGAGGGTTGGATTGACAAAACCTGGGGGTTATTCTACATATACTTCTTGAAGTTCACCATTAATGAATGCATTCTTGACATCCATCTGGAATACTTTGAACTTCATGTGAGCAGCAAATGCAAGGAATATTCTGATTGCTTCAAGTCTGGCAACTGGTGTGAAGGTCTCATCGTAGTCTATGCCTTCTTCTTGAGAATAACCTTTGGCCACCAGTCTTGTTTTGTTCTTTGTGATCACCCCATCTTCATCCATCTTGTTTCTAAAAACCCATTTGGTGCTGATGACTGGGTGATTCTTTGGTTTTTGAACTAATCTCCAGACTTTGCTTCTCTCAAATTGATTTAGTTACTCTTGCATGGCTTCAATCCAACTTGCATCTAGCATTGCATCTTCAATCTTTTTGGGTTCTATTTGAGATAGAAAACTCAAATAGAAACACTCATTCTGAGTTGCAGATCTTGTTCTGATTCTGGCAGTTAGATCACCAATGATCAGATCTTGAGTGTGATCTCTTACCCATCTGTTCCCTGTTGGAACATCTATTCTGGTGCCTTCTTGTCTGAACTCCTCAAGATTGACTTCTTGTTCTTGTTGTCTAGAGTCGTCGTCTGGTTCAGCTCTTTCTACGATTTCTTCTTCGAACACTACGATTCTTTGTTCAGGAACTACGGTCATAGTGCTAGGCTCAACCACTTCATTCGTAGTGTCGGTATCATCAATCGTAAAGTCTTGTGGTGCAAACTTGTCCGAGTCTATTTCATCAAAGATGATGTGGATTGAGACTTCAACACTTAATGTCTTCTTGTTGAACACTCTGTAGGCTTTGTTGTCTGTGGCATATTCAAGGAAGATTCCTTCATCTGACTTGGGTTGGAACGTAGTCAGATATTGCTTCCCATTTTTGAGAATGTAGCATGAACAACCGAACACATGGAAGTAACTGACATTTGGCTTTCTTCCTTTCCACAGCTCATAGGGAGTCTTCTTTAACGTAGAGTGTACAAGAGATCTATTCTGTGTATAGCACGCAGTGTTGATGGCTTTTACCCAGAAGTATTCAGGCAGATGAGCTGCTGCTAGTATAGTTCTTCCAGCTTCTATAAGTGTTCTGTTCTTCCTTTCAGCTACTCCATTTTGCTGAGGAGTTCATGGTGCAGAGAAGTTGTGACTGATGCCATTGTCTACATAGAATTGATCCATTTTTGAGAAGTCGAACTCTCTACCATGATCACTCCTTATTGCCTTGATAGTCTCTCCTTTTTCATTCATCACCAGCTTGAACATCTTTATCAGTTGGGAGCTTGTCTCATCTTTTGAGTTAAGAAAGAACACCCATGTATATCTTGTGTAGTCATCCACTACGACCAGTGAGTATCTCTTTCCTCCTAGGCTCACAGTTAGAATTGGCCCAAAGAGATCCATATGCAGTAACTGTAGGGGCCTGTCAATTGAGTTGGCTGCTTTGTCTTTGAATGAGCTCCTTGTTTGCTTTCTAAGCTGGCATGCATTACATGGTCTTTCTTTGATGAAGCTGAACTTGGGTAAACCTGCTACCAGATCTTTGGAGGCTAGCTTAGACATACTCTTGAAGTTGAGATGAGATAATCTTCTATGCCAAAGCCAACTTTTTTCTTCAGATGCTTTAGCAAGAAAGCATACTGTCTCATTAGAACTGAGATGAGCAAGGTTAACAGTGTATACATTTTCTTCTCTTGTTCCTGTCAGCTTGATAGAGGATGTCTCCAGATCTCTGACTTGACACTGATTGTTGAGAAAGGTGACTTGATGGCCTTTATCGCAGAGTTGGCTGATGCTAAGAAGATTGTGCTTTAGTCCATCAACATAAGCCACTTTGCTGAAGGACACCGCACCATTCCTAGCTGATCCATAGCCTCTTGTCTTGCCAGAGCTGTTATCTCCAAAGATAACTGTTGGTCCCTCCTTCTTTGTGTAGTTCGACAGGAGGGCTTTGTTTTCGGTCATATGCCTTGAGCAACCATTGTCCAGATACCATGTTGTAGTCGTGGTGCTCATTTCCTGCAGACAGATTCAGCTTTTATGTTGGTACCCAGACTTGCATGGGTCCTGCAATGTTAGTACCCTTAGGAACCCAAATCTGCTTGACTTTGGGTCTCCCATGCACAATATTATGAAAGCGTGATGTAGCTTTATGACAAAATCTTCCACATGCAAAGCATCCAATATAATTTGTGTGTGTGTGTGTGTTTGTGTGGATTCTTTCTCCATTTGGATTTGTGTGGGTATTTGTTGGCCTTACCCTTATATTGCATCTTCCTTTTCCATGCAGCCTTGGAGTTCAAGTTTTGTGCTGAGTAAACCTCATCACCACGATTCCTTTCAAGTTAATCCGTGGAGTCAGTTTTACTTGACTCTACGATTCGTCGAGGTTGGGCAGTGGTGACTGAGTCACTCTTCACCTTACTGAATCCTAGGCCAACATGAGATCCGTAGTGTTTAGGAACATGTCTTAGATCAGAAGAGCAAGGTTACACTGGTTCATCCTTCTATGTGGACTTTACAAATGTGATACTTCTATTTAAATTAGAAGCACTACTCATGTTAGTTTCCTTTGTCTTTTCCACATTGGGTCCTGAGGTAGATTCCCCAAACCCTAAGCCTGTTCTATCAGAGACACTTCTCTGATTGGATATCAGGGAGTCCATGGATGAAGAAGATCTATTCCATGTGGAGATAGTTTTTTCTAGCTCCTCAATCTTAGAGGTTAGATTTGACTCTCGTTGCATACTCAGTTCATTGGTCTCTCTCAAGATTTTATTCTCAGCTTCAAGCTTAGAGAGAGAGTTAGAACTTAATAGAGCTGCTTCCAGCTCTTTCTGAACTTTCTCTTTCTCCTTTTGAAGATCAGTATAATCTTTAGATAGAACTCTTAACCATCTCATATTTTGATATAGATCAGTTGACATATCACGAATGCCAGTTCTTAAATCATTAATGTCTATATCAGGAGAGTTGAAATCAAATACCTCATCTATAACTGCTTCAGCATCTTTTCTGCTGAGTGCATCTTTGGCCATCAGGCATATGTTGGCTTTTTTGAGGTGCTTCATCATCTTCAGACTCAACATTGGTTTCATTGTCTGAATCACTCCAAGAGCTTCCAGCTACAAGTCCTTTGTCTTTCTTCTTGTTCTTTTTGTAGCCTTTGAGCTCCTTCTTTGGATTTGACTTTCTTTTCAGCTCTTCTCTAATAGGCTTGTTGCAGTTGGCAATGAAATGACCAGGCTTCTTACAGTTATAGCATAGGTCACTGATCTGATCCTGACTGTTGTTCTTGTTGAATCTTTTTGGTTTGCTGCTTCTTCCTTTGAGTATGAGCCTTCTGAATCTTCTGGCCAGCATTGCAGCTTCATCATCATCATTATCATTATCCTCATCATCTTCCTCAGAGTCAGATTCATCTTTAATATGTGCTCTGGAGATTTCTTCCTTTGCTTTAAGAGTAACTCCTTTATCCTTCTTTCTTCCTTCTGACAGAGTTTCTGCACATTGAGTCAGCTCTAGCTCATAAGTAAGAAGGTTTCCGTAGAGTTGTTGAACTATCATCTCATGCAGATTCTTTGACTCTCTAATTGCAGTGGTCTTGGCATCCCATCTGCTCGGTAAGAACCTCATGAACTTGATGACTAGATCTTTATTTGGATAGGTCTTTCCATAAGCTCTTAGAGAGTTGAGCAGCATTGTGAATCTTTCATAAGTTGAAGTGACATTTTCTCCAGGAACATGGGCAAACATCTCATACTGTTAAGTCAGTAGAGATTTCTTATTTTCTCTAACTTCTTCAGTTCCTTCATGCATGATGAGCAATGCCTCTTAGACTTCTTTGGCAGTTTTGCAGTTGACCATATTTTCAAATAGAACATCTTCTAAGGATTGGAACAAAATATTCTTAGCCTTCTTGTCAAGCTGAATATTTTTCTTCTCATTTTCAGTCCATTCAGATTTGACTTTGATCACCATTTTGTTTGGATCTTATGGAGTTGGTGCAAGCCTTGTTGGAACATAGGGCCCATTCAGAACTGTTTCAAATAGATCATCATCTATTGAATCCATGTAAGCCTGCATCCGAACTTTTCAGTTGGCAAATTTATCTTTGTTGCACATAGGCGGTTTGCTTCCTCCACCTGTCTTGGTCTTGCTTATCAGTTGTGCCATTAGATCTACTCAAGCTTGAATGCTAGTTGAGAGAACCTGCTTTGATACCAATTGTTAGTTCCCAAAGGCACGTTAGTTATCTAGAAAGGGGGGTTGAATAGATATTTTAAAATTTCCTTGTTTAAAATACTTTGTCAAAATTGATTATACTGACAGCAGCGGAATATATGTTTCGTTTCCCTTCAAGATATAGCAGTTATGGTTTGATAAGCAGATATAGCAGTTATAGCAGTTAATGAGAGACAATGAGATACAAAGTTTTAAGTGGTTCAGAGCACACAAGGCTCCTAGTCCACTCTTCTACTCCACAAGTAGGAAATCCACTAAGAATATCTCTTACAACTAAATCACTTAGATTCCTTCAAGGCCAGCAGCCCTGGAACTTCTCTTAGTTCACTTAGAACTCTTCAAGTCCTCTGACTTGGTACTTCTCTTAGTTCACTCTTGAACTCTTCAAGTCCTCTGACTTGGATCTTCTCTTAGCTCACTTTTGAACTCTTCAAGTCCTCTGACTTCGTTCCTCACTTGGATTGACAGTAGTTGTTTGAGGAGTGTTACTCAGTTGCAATTAAGCATTCGTTCTGAAGAACTGAGTAACAAAGCAAGCTTTCCTCTTTCAAGATCGTAGAGTTGATCGTTGAGTGTTCTTGAGCTTTTCTCTTGATAATCTTTCTTTTTGTATCTTGCTTGCTTAGTCTGAATCCTTGTCTGATTTCCTTATAAAAGAAGCCATTCAAAATATGTCCGTTTGAATGCTCCCGTTGCTGCATTTAATGCTTCAGACGTTTCTGTGCAGTTGATGTTGACATCCTGCTTTCCTGCTGCACTACCGACTGGCCGACTAACACAGCAGACTGCAACTTCACCTAACACCTGAAAAGGTGTTTTCTGCAGGCAGTTTAGTCCTTTCCTTAGCTTCTTCAATACGCTTCTTCAATTTAAACTAAGGATGAATATGGAATTATTGGGACTATCAAATTGTCAACGGCTATTAGCCTTTCTTCATTTGTTACTCTTCCTCCCTTCATCAGAACTACGATCTTTGATGCTGACTGGAGAAGCACTACGATTATGGTCATTGTACCATAATCGTTGTGTGTTGGCTTGCACAGCTTGATTTTGACTTGATCGTAGAGAACACTACGATTTCTCTTAAGCTCTTTGGTAAACTACGATTACTGCTTGCTTGTCTTTCAGACTCCACACTTCTGAGAGCACTTTACGATTCTCAACTTGGCTCGGCAGACGCTCAGATCTTCTTCATGATTCTCAGTGTGGCTTCTAAGGCAGACTACGATTCTGATATAGTCACTCAAGCTCCACGAGTCTTGCCTTGACCTCTGCAGACTTGATTCATTTGGCAGACTACGATTCTGAGTATCTTTCTTTAAGCTCCACGATTCTGCCTTGTCTTCTGCATGCTACCTTTGACAGACTACGATTCTGTCAAGGCCATAACTTTTACAACTCAAATAGATCAACCTAACAAATTTGATCTTTTCTTCTATACATTTATTTACATAAATGATAAACATTAAAGCTCAGATCAACCTAACATTTTGATCTATCATCTAAGTCCTTGTACATTGATTCTCTTAAGGACTGTACACTCAAGCATTTATATTTACTTTTAATATCAAATATGAATATGCAATTCCCAACACAAACTACCCTTGGTCTTGCAAATTCTATATAAGGGAAGCTTAGCTAGTTCATTTGTGGTTTTTGCAATTCACCAACTAGCATACTGAGGTTGAGAGAAGAGCTTATAGCAAGCAAATCAAAGGAGAAAGAAAGCTACCTTAGACTTTTGTCAAGAACATAAAGTCAAGAACTCAAGAACACCAAGAGATATAAGCATTCAATCTTTGAAATTTTCATCTTCCTTCAATATGTAATTGATAGAGAAGTGATAATTGGTGGAGCATGAATTGTACGAAGTAATAAGGTGGATATTAGTGGACTTTAAACCATTAATAATCAGGAACAAGTAAAACCATAATTGAATGGTTAAGAATTAATGAAGAAAACCATTGAAACCTTAAAATGATTGTTAATGAACAATTGAAACCATTAAAAGTTTATAATGGTTAGAATCATAGATGAATAACCAATGGATTGATTCCATTTGGTTTGGAGTTAAAACTCGAGTAACGAAGTTATAGCAAAATTTACGCGAAGACGTTAAACGTCAAAATCGTAAATTTTTTCGGAATGATAGTCAAAAGTCGTCGTTTAACTCGAAAGACTTAGTTTTCAATAGCGTATCATAGAATTATGTAATTAAGAATTGCGGAAGTAAGAACGATCGAATTCGGACTTAAAACGAAAAAATGAGCGTCGAACGTTCACAAACGTTTAACGAACGCGTAGAAAGTAATGAATGGTGAATTTATCGCTAACGAATTCAAAAACTTATTTTGTCCAGATAGATTCGAAGAATATGAGATATGTGAACTAATGACTTTGGAATGAGCCAATTCCGAGTTATAACGATCGTGTTACGAGCTCAGGAATCTCAGCGATTGAAAAAAAATTCTAAGGCTCAGGGTCGGCGCCGCAGCGCCGCCCAAGCTTTGTTTCCCAGCACCAGGACTGGGCTGAGCACACTGCAAGACAGCGTTGTAGCGCTGCCTTTATAACTAAGGTTGGCGTTGCAGCGCCCTTAACAAAAAAATTTCCAACACGGAGGTTTGTTAACCCAACTTTTTACATGGTAATTGTGGGGCAAGTAAATGGTTAATATTCATGAAGAGAGAACCCTTAAACAACATGTTTTAGGATGGTTTTAAGAATTAAACGTTGAATAAATGTATTTAAATTTAAAACTCGAAATTCGAAAAACATAAACCGTGAATCGTAGTCGAGTTTAATGCGCGCCTTAAGGTTATATGATATGTAATAGAGGTGCGTAGTACGAGAATGATAAGAAATGAAATTAAAACTTATGTAATTTCTATACAGAGTCCGATAACTGGTAATCCGGTGGAAATGTGTTCGACTTAGCGAACCGATTAGGGTTTCGTCTGTCGTGGTGCCTAACGACGATTGACGAGAGTTAGTTTATGACATATGAATGTTA
Source organism: Panax stipuleanatus (assembly GCA_020205555.1). NCBI lineage: Eukaryota > Viridiplantae > Streptophyta > Magnoliopsida > Apiales > Araliaceae > Panax > Panax stipuleanatus. The sequence continues at coordinate 58,578,345 of CM035118.1, forward strand.
ATAAGCCATAAAAAATGTTAAATAACTTAAACGGATGTTATTAGTTTAACAATTTGGCTAAGTTATGCAAGAAGGAAGAAGATAGTTATACAGTATGTATCAATTAATTGGTATGCTATGTGGTTATATCATGTAGAACCTGTAAAGACTTCAAGTAAAGTAAACTTTAAGGTTGCAGAAGCTTGAGGCAAGTTTTTTAAACTCTTGTCTACACTTTAAAGTTGGACAAGTTGTCAATATGCATAATTTCTTATGCATGAATAGTTATTGAATAGTCGATGCCATTTGTTTCGGCTAGACTGAGATTTAAAGTATTTTGGTTAATTTTTCGGCAAATCTTTCAAAATATTCATAATGTTGCTATCATATGCCAATTGCTTTGGTACGGATTCAAAGGTAAGCCTGAGTATGAATACACAAAGGTTTTAACGTCGTTAACTCGACGGGCACGTGAGGTTTCCAAAACTTAAACTTAAATACGTTTAATAAATAAATGTTGATCAACATAGAGTACTACAGGCTGATCACCTAGATGTGCTAGTAAGCTATGTCGAACTTGCTGTCTTAGTGCCGTTTTGTTCTTTTCATGAATGGAAACTAAAGAGAATGTTCATTGTCTTTGACCAACTCAGATTCTTAAGTGACTATAAGTCCTTGAGAATGATTTTAAGGGAATCAAAACGCTATTTTGATTATTCGTAATACTTTATAACTATTGTATAGTTATTGAAAGTTAAGTCATACGATTCTTGATTTTGTGGGTGCATAATATAATTTTAAACTTGCTGAGCTAGTTATGCTCATTCTTGCTTAAAATTATATGATTTCAGCTAAGAGCGAACGGACCGAAGGATCCGGTAAGGACAAGGGCAAAACAAAGATGGATAAATAGTCTATCCTTGTAATATCATAATATTATTTTTGTAATGAATGATATTATGATACAGAACGAATGTAATGGTTATAAAGAACCTGGGAAGGGATTATTATAATGTAATAGTTATTAAACTTATGCTTATCATTTAAGTTTTCAATTGAATGTATGAGTAGTTTGTATCACCGTGTAGCACCATATTTGTAGGTTGAAAGTACCCGAATTTGGGGGCGTCACATATGTGATAGACAAAGAGTCTTAGTTAGATGTTAAATGATCAAGTTGAGTAAAATCTCAATTCTGGACTGATGCCTAATACAGCGCGGTCATGCTGCACTGCAAAACTGACAAGAATTTTTAATTACAAACAGAGACTTGATGCATACTTAGCTAAGTCCCTTAAGCTGTAATACAAGGTTTATGTCATAATTAGTTTGTTCAAGTATATTTTGGCTACATCAAACAAGGATTTTGAAGGAATGTTCAAGAGAAGATAAATGATTTTCAAATGTAAAGCAAGTTATGTGATAACAAAACGTTTGTATAACATATATAAATTAAATATGCAAAGATACATTTTACTTGATATATGTAACTATGTGTGGCTGCTTATGTGTGCTATTGTTGTTAATTGAGTTGTGTTTATAAAATATACATAGCTAATGTGTGGCTATACATGATAAATAATATAGGCTTTGTTAAAGAAGGATAAGCTAAGATTATAAACTGTAAATGTAATCTTTGCAAAAGGCATGTATCTGAAACTTGTTTACTTTTAAGCTAGTATTATAATGTGACGCCCCTAAATCCGGATACTTTAAAACTCGTATTCGATGCTACACGATACTAAACATTCAACATATTACTATATCAAATTACTGAAATTATTACAACAGAGTTCTTCTATCCTAGGTACGTGGACCTTTAATTACTTCATTACATGATAGATATTATATTTACAACACATAAGCCTATCTATTACAAATAATTGTCTTCAATCATTCATTAAGCTTGCCATTGCATTTATATTTACCCGAACCTTCTATAAGGCACTACTTAGTTGAAAACATTTATAATAAAGCAAGAATGAGTATTCAATTGCTCAGCAAGTAATATAATACATGAAATAACTTATACAAATAAATGTTTTCTTTGAAATACGCTTTGACAGTAAATCAAGACTATAAAGAAATTGAAACTAAACTTGACACGTTTTCATTTTTGAAACGACGTAGTGACTTTTGAATTGTTGAGTGGTCACAAGACCATGAACTTTCATTTTCATTCTTTTGAAAAGGTTATATCAGAAATTCATCTGTGAATTATCTTATCTCACGGGCACGGTGGGTGATCAGCCCGTTATGCCCTATATTGATCAATATTATCTTATCAGAACGACATTCGCGTTAAACATTCTTGCTTTTCATAAACTTTTCCCAATTTAAAAATGTTCATTCTTAGACTGGAGTCCAAACTAAATCAATATAGTTGGACAGCTAAAACTTATCAACAATAATATTTCAAGACTTATTTTAAAAGAAATGAAATATTGTAATCTGTGTCTAGCCCAAACAAATGGCTTAAACTACTTTTCAACAGTTTATGTATACTGAAATTCAACAAGTATAAATCATAGCAACCAACTTCTTTTTAATAAACAGCATAGTTTAGATGTAGCGATTCGAAATTCCCCAATAAATCAAATAAAGATTTAATGCAATAAATTTTTATTTTATTTATTTCTTATATTATACTGTAATTATTATTTATGTGCGATGTAAATGAATTCGCAGAGTAATCAGGATTTCGTAAATAAGTTGCCAGTACTTGAAAGCAATGAAGTGAAAGTAGTATACATACAAGCCAATCATGTATGATGATAAAGCATATACTTTGGAGACAATCTTATTTATTTATTAATAAAAGTATTTATTTATTAAAGGCATTTAATTATCTGCATGATGTTATTTTTATAATATGTAAATAACCCATAGTTTTAAACATTGCTTTTAGAATCATAATGTTGATCATGCTAATGAAATCTAAATTCTTAGAAAGCTTAAAAACTAAAATAGTTCTCAATATTTGGATTACTAAAAATAGGATTAGTAAATCCGGATAGATTGGTACATATGTTGCTTGTTAATTGGATGAGGATGATTGATCTCGTGATCATTTGTGTGGAGACACTAAAGCAAGTATGTAGGTGCTTATTGGAGAATAAGTTCACTGAACGTGACTCGCTATAAAATACCTAATGGAGTTTTACTTGCCTGTCAATAAGAATTCCTAATGTGATAGTAGTACAAGTGATCCTTGGACTTGAGATCATCATAGTATCTTGTGTGTAATGAATTATACTTTGACTTATTCCTTAAGACCCTTAGGGTATATCAAAGGGTATGCTTGGGTGTAATAAGTTACATATGGAGATAATGAATGGTCAATAAAGAATCTACCACTTCCAGTAAAAGAAGAGATATTTCCTATGTGATTCGTTAAATGACAACCCAGTAGTCCTTGGCCAAGACAGAATGAAATTAGAAAGGAGTTTCTAATTTGTATTATTTGGAGTTGAGCATTTTCTAATCGAAATACATATAATTAAATAAAATAAGACTTGACAGTAATTTCATATCTTATATTTAATTGGGACATTGTATGGTGAAATGATTGAATTGTACGATAACTATTTACTCACAGGTTCTTTTATGATTAATGTTGAAATTTATATTATCTGGAAAGTTGTTGATCGCTAGGGAGGCTTATCCCTATTGTAGAATAAATATTATTTATTTAAATAGATTATTAGTTTAATTTATTTATTTAAATAAGATTAGAATTGTTCTAATTGATTTATTCACAATAGATTTAATATGGAGAACCTAAAGGGTCACACCATAAAAGGAAGAATAATTATTTAAGAATGTAATGGCATAATCGTAATAATGCATTAAGTGTAATTAATTTAATCTATGGTGATAGAATAAATTAATTATCTTAATATTTATTATTTAATATTTCGAAAATATTAAGTATAATTTAATAAGATGAATCTTATTAATATTATTACAATTATTATTATTTTAATTTCTAAAGGAGTTTAGGAATTAATTTAATATTAGTACTCTCATTTATTCCTAATAAGATTAGGAGACAAATTAATTAAAGGATTTTAATTAATTAAATCCCAATATATTGGGAAGCCTAATTAATTAAAGGAGTTTAATTAATTAAATAAAAACTTATTTATAATAGGATTAAAAGGGTTGACCAATATCTATATAAGAGGAGTCTTATGTTAAATATCAGTTGATACAATTTTAATTGTTAGAGAGTACTTCTTTTCTATAGAGGATAGAAAACTAGGGTTTAACCAACTACCCTCCTTGAATAATTTCTATTCCTTGGTGGATCACCTCTAGAGGCCAAACACTTGAATGGCTAACGTTGATCAAAGGAAGGAATCTAACTCAAAAATTCAAGGAGATCACGAAGAATAAGGAGTTGAACTCGTACCTGTGGAAGTTTCATTATACAAGGGTATGATTTCATAACTTCTTATTTATTGTTTTAAAATAATAATTTGCATAAAGGATGATACGAAATGGTTTTGCAGAAATTATTTTAAATTCTGATATACCATGCTTCCGCTTATTTTGTAATTTGATTGCGTCACGATTTTGTACAAACCCAACAGTGGCATCAGAGCCAAACCTTTATGCAATTATTAAATGTTTTGATTCCATATATATGTATGAGTATGTATTTAAAATAATTTATTGAGCAAAATTAATTGTATAAAATTATTTTTTTTATGAAAGAAAAAAAAATGAAACCGAAATAATTTACGCTGTAATATCCGAGATTTTTATGTAATTTAATAATTTTTAATAAACGAACTTATGTGAAACTATTGTGTGATTTCTATTATTACATGTGTTTGTGCTAGTCATATATGTTATGTGATGAGATGTATTTAAATAGTTGGTTTAGTTTAATTTAACTATTTAAATGGAGTAAGTAGATAATTAATTTTATTAGCTCGCGGGATGGTATTAAAACATGAGTTGGAGTTCGGAGCAAAATTTAGAGACCCGGACTGCGTATTTGAGTCCGGAACGTCGAAATTAGTCAGGATAGACTGTAACCACAATAATGTGACACGGTTGACTTTTTGGTCAAAGTCAATCGGTTGACTTTTACGGGAAAAAGTCAACCACGAATTTTGGAGATGAATTTGATGAAACGGATAGTTCCATGACGTCCAGAACGTCGACTTTAGTAGGAATCGATATAAGTATCGCAACGTTTGGCTACGGAGGGCAAAATGGTCAAAATAGTTTATTAATTGATTAAATGATTAAAATAATATTTATTTAAATGAAGCGGCAGCTGTTGGGACCTTGTGTCACACGAATTGGGACAAGAGGGGGAGGAGTATATACGTATTATATAGAGAATTGTCAAGGAGGAGGTTATATTTTTTTTTTGACAAAGGCTTTTCATGTTCTTAACCCCCTCCCACTAAACCACTAAATAATGATTTATGAGCAATGTTTGTAACCGATATATGGATGTGGAAGGGCTGGAGAATTCAGCTCTATCAAGCTATATCCATATACACCCAACCCCAAATTCGTTCTTACTTCACTTTGATAAAATTCCACCCAAGAGAGCAAATAAAAAAATTGAAAATGAGAGTTTGAGAGCTATTGAGGATTTTGGAAATTTCAAAATATAAGCAAGCAAGGAAGGAGAATCACTAGCTAATTCAACCAAGAATAATTCATCAAGTAAGTACTTCATATTCGTCTTATTTGTTCTTGAGAAAAATGGTAGAACAGCATGTATAGTCATGGTATATGAGTTGTTCAGATTTTGTGACGCTATGTTAGTATTGATTACTGTTATGTGACTGTTATGGATAAAAATTCCGGGTTGATCATGCTTCTATTACATTGAGAATCATTAAATTTGTGTATGCATGCCAACTAGTTGATAAAATGCCTCTTAGATGTCAATTTGTTCAAATCATGGTAATTTAGTGAGATTGATTATTGTAACATGTGTATATATGTTAGTATGTGTGGTCTGGACAGTAAGAATCAACCCCATGCATGCTAAAATCAAAATCATGATTTTGTCAAAGTTGGTTTAAAAGTGAAATATGTGATTTTTGGGTTTTTCGGAGCCTTGGAATCATGGTTTCTGTGACTCGTTTATGGTAGGTAATAATTTTATAAAATAGTATGTAGTATCATGTACAACCTAACCAAATTTCATAAGAAACGGAGCTAAATTGAGAGAGATATGAAAATCAGAAGCAAGCATGTTCATATGAAAAATCTGCAGATTCTGGAAATTTCCAGAAAATTTTTAAGTATGAAATCAGTGTTTGGCACGTTTTCCAAGGCAACCTATTTGTGGTCTTAACATGCTAGTTCTTGGTATGTGTTATTTTTATAAAATACTATACTATATGAAGTATATTGTGTCCAAGTTTCATTGTCATATCATGTATGGTTTAATTGAATTAATTCGCAAAGTAGGTTGCTCGAGTTGCAAAATCTGCTGGGCAACGAAGAGCAGCGCAGCTGCGCAGCACATAGGGCCTAAGCCTGTGCAGCTACGCCGGGCTCGGTCGGGTTGGGACCACCAACTTAGAATCGACCAACAGCAAGGACTTTCAACATGACAGTTCAGGATGCGGTCGCATCCAGGGACATGGTTTCAGGTATCATTCCGATCAATGATATATCTTCTTACATATTATTTGATTCGGGTGCTACTTGTTTCTTCGTATCGCATGAATTCTCCCAACGTTTAAACTTACCCCATGAAGAATTAGAGTATCCTATTAACATAAAAGTTGCTAATAAGGAAATAATTTCCATTAGCCATATTCATAGGAATTATGTGGTAGATAGCAGGGGGTATAAGTTACCTATGGATTTGATTCCAATTCAATTAGGAGAATTTGATGTAATTCTAGGAATGGATTGGTTATTTAACAATAGAGCGATGATAGATTGCCAAAAGAAGTGTATCAACCTTAAGACTCCAAATCAGTCTATGGTAGTGTTCTATGGTAGTAAGTCGCCAAGACACCCAAGCTGTCTGACGATGATGCAAGCTAGGAAGCTGCTAAGAAAGGGATGTGTAGGATATTTGGCCCATATCGTCGATACACAGAAAGTAGGGCTAGAAATGGGACAGATACTAGTAGTGAATGAATATCCAGATGTATTTTCGAAAGAATTTCCAGGACTTCCATCGGATAGAGAGGTCGAATTTGTTATAGATTTAGTACCGGGAATGGCACCGATTTCACAAGCCCCGTACAGAATGGCACCGGCAGAGATGAAGGAGCTGATGGTACAGTTACAGGAATTATTGGATAAAAAGTATATTCAACCGAGTGTGTCTCCTTGGGGAGCACCAGTTTTATTTGTGAAAAAGAAGGACGGATCGATGAGACTTTGTATCGACTATCGAGAGTTGAACAAAGTAACGATCAAGAACAAGTACCCGTTATATAGAATAGATGATCTGTTCGATCAGTTGAAGGGAGCGAGATATTTTTCCAAAATCGACTTGAGGACGGGATATCACCAGTTGAAGGTGAGGAAGGAAGATGTACCTAAGACAGCATTCAAGACTCGTTACAGACACTACAAGTTTCTGGTGATGTCATTTGGGTTAACGAACGCGTCGGCGGCATTTATGGACATGATAAATCGGGTATTCAAGCAATACTTAGATAAATTCGTAGTTCATAGACGATATCCTGATTTATTCCAAGACTCAGGAGGATTATGCTGAACATTTAAGAATGGTATTGGAGGCGTTGAGGAAGGATAAGTTATACGCAAAATTTTTGAAGTGCGAGTTCTGGTTGGAGAAAGTTCAATTTCTGGGGCACGTGATCGACAACGACGGAATTTCCATGGATCCAGCAAAGGTGGAAGCGGTACAAAATTGGGAACAACCAAAGACACCGACTGAAGTAAGAACTTTCTTAGGACTGGCAGGCTATTACAGACGGTTCATTCAAGATTTTTCGAAGATAGCGGGAACGTAGATGAATTAAACGAAGAAGTCGGTAAAATTTTCCTGGACAGAGAAGTGTGAAGAAAGTTTTCGGGAGCTTAAGAAAAGATTGAGTGAGGCACCGGTGTTGTCTTTACCAGACAATACAGGTGACTTCGTGATTTTTAGTGATGCAACACACAAAGGACTTGGCTGTGTGCTTATGCAACATGGTAAAGTTATTGTGTACGCGTCGCGTCAGTTAAAATATTACGAAAAGGGATATCCTACCTATGACCTGGAATTGGCAGCGGTAGTATTTGCCCTAAAGATATGGAGGCACTATTTATATGGTGTGAGGTGTGAAATATACACGGACCATAAAAGTCTGAAGTATATCTTCATGCAAAAGGAGTTGAATCTGAGGTAGAGAATATGGTTGGAACTAATAAAGGATTACGATTGCCAGATTTTGTATCATCCGGGGAAAGCTAATGTGGTAGCAGATGCGCTAAGCTTAAAGGGCAGTGGTAGGTTGGCAATGCTAACAACCCAGGAGGAGTTAATTAGGGAGATGGAGAGATTGGAACTCGAGATAAAAAGTCTGAGGGAGCCAGACGGGAAATTGTTCGCAATAGAGGCTCATCCGACTCTATTGGACAAAATCAAGGAAGCACAAAGCAACGATGAAGAATATGAGAAGGTGAGGAAAAGAATTTTTGATAGAGAAGAGCTTAAGTTCAGTGTGGATGGGGATGAGTTGTTAAGGTTTGAGAAGAGAATTTGGGTGCCAGCAGTAGCAGAGCTAAAAGAAGAAATTTTACAGGAAGCTCATAATTCAAGTTACTCAATCCACCCGGGAAGCACAAAGATGTATCAGGATCTTCGCCAACATTATTGGTCGCAGCAGAGTGCGTCAGCAAGTGTTTAACATGTCAGCGAGTCAAGGCGGAACATCAGAAACTGACCGGGTTACTTTAACCGTTAGAAATTCCAGAGTGGAAGTGGGAGCATATCACGATGGACTTCATGGTAGGACTTCCCACTACACAGAAGAGTTACGATGCAGTATGGGTGATCGTTAATTGATTGACCAAGTCAGCGCATTTCTTGCCAATCAAGATCAGATATACCTTGGATCAGTTGGCAAAACTTTACATCAAAGAGATCATTTCCAGACACGGAGTACCTGTATCAATTGTGTCAGATCGTGATCCGCGGTTCACAGCAAATTTCTGGAAATGCTTTCAAGAACGCATGGGAATGCAACTGATGAGGTTGAGCACCGCGTATCATCCTCAAACAGATGGGCAGAGCGAGAGAACTATTCAAACTTTAGAGGACATGCTGAGAGCATATGTTATGGATTTCAAAGGAAGATGGGATAACCACTTACTGTAAGACCCCAACTTTTATGAATAAAGGTTTAATTTTCTTTATATATTATTTCGAAATAGTAAGGTGTTGATTTGATAAATATGAAAGTTATGGGTGAAATGTACAAATATTTTTAAAATGAGCAAGTGGTTATAAAATATTCTTGTTGTCGGGGAATATTCGTTTGGTCGTGGAATATTCTTGTTGTCGGGGAATATTCGTACGACGGCGCAGCTATTTGTGGGCCCCACAACGGAATAACTGTCCGATATAGAAAGCGACAGAAATAACTTTTTTTACAAGATAACGGCGTAGTTGTTACAGTTAGTACTGTTGAAATACCTGGTGGTTAAAATACAGTACGCGGTGTTGCGCAGTAGCACACGGTATTGCACGGTATTTTGAATTATTGAGTCTTACGTGAGAAGGAACCTACTCAATTATTGTTACAGTATTTACTGTTCAATATTTTATATTATTGACTCAATAATTGCTACGTTGATATTTTATATTATTGACTCAATAATTACTGCATTGATATTTTATTGACTCAATAATTGCTACGTTGCAATTTTTTATGATGGCTACAGTTGATATTTTGTAGTATTGATTCAATAATTGTCGTTGCACAGTATTTCACGTTATCCACTCAATAATTCATATTATTTGAATAATATTATTATATAACATTATTGACAATGTCTAAGGAAGTTCTGTCTAGGAGGGGTTATTTAATTGCGCGCTAGTAAGGAGAAGTCCTTATCGGAAGGCCCCCTCTGTCCTGAGAACGACCTAGTTGTTAATATTGTAGTTCTATAATATTATTTGTGAATAATTAATTATTGATTTATATGATAAGGAAATATTTATTTTGGGGATATTAAAGAAGGAATTTGTGCTGATGTGTTTTTTATCAGTATTTTGGTGTGAAAAATCATCTGTTTATGGATTTCGGATAATTTATGTTTGGAATTTGGAAAAATTTCCTTCTACAAAGTTGTAGAGAATTAAATTTCCTATGGAAAGGACATAGAATTTGTATTTTTCTGACAAAGGGGCTATTTATTATGAATTATTGAAGTTTCGGAAAATAAATATTTTTTTAATAAAATGGTGGGCCCCACTTTTGTTTCTTGGTTGAAAAATCCTGATTTCATAGCAGCCGGCGGCGGAAATTTTTTTTAAAAAATATATTATTTTATTATTTTAGTCTCCTTTGGCATCCTAAGCTTTTCCTATAAATAGGGTGCTTAGGTTATAATTGAAAATCATACCAGAATCATAAGTTTTCTCTCTCTATAATATCGAGCGTATTTTTGTGAGTATTTCTATACTTTGAGTATTAGTATTCAGCGCAAGTTTCCTTCAATATTATATCCGATATTCCAATCAGAGATACTGTTCTTTTGAGGTAAGGGATGTTATTTCTTTCGTAAATGATGTTATTCTTCTCAATATCATTATACAAAAATATTGTCATGGATTTTATGTTGAAATTCTTACTTTTTCCGTCGGGGTTACTATTCACGTATACGGCACTATTCACGTATACGGCACTATTCACGGGAAAATTTATTTTTCTTCTATTTGTCCAAATTGTCTGTTAAGGTTACTATCTTTGATTGTATCCAAGTTTTGGGCTTTATTCTTGAATTTTGCTCCACAAAGTATTATTATGGATTATTCTTGAATTTGGATAAACTAAATGACGAATCCCTAATCTTTGTCTTTTATCTCACTGGATTCGTTCTTTAAAATATTTTTCATCATCCTCAGTCCTAAAAGGTGATGTAACTGAATATCTTTGGCCTGTAGAGCAAAGATGAATGATTACCTGATGAATATCTTTGGCCTGTAGTGCAAAGATGACAGGTGTTGAGATGAACATGACCACTGATGATACAAATGAATATCTTTGGCCTGTAGTGCAAAGATGAATATTTGATGAGATGGATATTGATTGATGTTACAGGGATAAAATATTGATGATGAACGGTTATTTCCGCTGCGAATATTGATCTAAACATGTTGTCAATAATATTTTATCTGAACTGTTGAAGGCTAACGATAATTTATTTTCCATTATCTTAGTCATAATATTCTTTACTGAGCTAGTTGAGCTCACCCTTTTCATCTGTTGTCCTCTTCAGGAAATGAGAATGTTGCGGGGGACTAGTCGGGGGACAGAGTGATGGTCCGAGTTAGAGCAGTAGTAGTCCTCACTATTTCTGATAAATAGTGTGATAATAATTGTAATGAGGACTTAGTTTGAATCTTAATATTTTCTACATATTTGTATTGACACTCACAGTTGTGTGGTCGTATTTTGCACGACCGTATGATATAAAGTTTGTATTTGAATTCTGTACCATGTATTTGGCGACTCAGAATGGGTTGGGTTGAATGGACCTATTCTGGGGGCGTCACAGTTGGTATCAGAGCTTAGGGATATGATCTCTGACGGAGATCGGGGAATAGAACTAGGAGGGGAGAGACGAATAAATCCTTCGCTAGTGTGTCCTACCTAAGCTTATGTGGTATTTAATTGGTCAGTCGGAGCATAGGGTTAATATGTGATATGTTGACTTGTTTAATTAACCCTTGTTTTATGGCAGTATTTGAGAATGGCAGCTGAAAATGTTAACAACGAAGTGAATGAGACCGTGGAGACACCTTTAATCGTTAACCAGGAGAACGTGCAACAAGAAGGCAATGTTTATCCTGAAAATAACGCTGGTCAGACGATAAACGATGAGATGTTTAGAAGTTTTTTGCAGTTCATGCAAAATCAGACGAAGGAGACTCGTGTGCAACATACAGGTGGAGATAATAACAACACGCGAGCTGTCACTGCCAAGCAGTTCAAAGAATTGGGACCACCAGAGTTTCTGGGAAAGCCAGATCCGATCAAGGCGGAGACATGGATTAAACAAATTACCAAGATATTTGATGTCTTGGGATGTACAGAGGAACAGAAGGTTCCATTCGCCACGTTTATGTTCCGTGGAGAGGCAGATTACTGGTGGGAATCCGTGAAACGTACCCAGCCTGCCGCACTCCAGATGTCTTGGGAAGCGTTCCAGAAACTGTCTAATGACAAGTACTTTCCTGAAAGTATTCGTCATATGAAGGAAGTAGAGTTTATCAGACTCGAGCAAAACAACATGACGGTATCCCAGTACGAGGCTAAGTTCGCGGAGCTGTCCAGGTTTGCACCTCATTTGGTGGAGAATGAGGAACGTATGACGCGGATGTTTCTAAGTGGTTTGAAACCCGAAATACGTCAATACCTCATTTCTCATAAATTTTCTCTATATTCAGATGTAGTGAACAGGGCCCAGTTGTTAGAACGAGATAATGATTATGTTCAACCGAGGGACCACAACCAAGGTCGTACCGGTGGCAGCAGTCATCGGAGCAATGACAACCAGCGAGGAGGAAAGTATGACAGAAGCGGTAACCACTCCGGTGGTTATCGTGGCCATGATAGTAGAAGAAGCGAATCGGGAGGAGATTTCAAAAAGAGAAGGTATAACAATGAGAAAGCGAAGATGTCAACATCAGCACCAGCATCAACTGTTTCGAGGGGAGGAGAACGACCACAGGTCGTATGCTATAAATGCAGGAAAGAGGGACATATCAGCCCAAACTGCCCACAACAATTCAAAGGATGTTATAACTGTGGAAAAGAAGGACATATAGCTCGAGATTGTCCTGTTGCGAAACCAAATTCAGCGGGGGTGGAGATTCCAAAGGCGGTTGCAGACAAGTCAAAGTCGGTGATTCCTGGAAGAGCGTTTGTCGTGATAGCCCAAAATGCGAGGAATCCACACGAGGTGATTACGGGTAAGCTGATCATAAACTCTTGCGAAGTTTACACCTTGTTAGATACCGGTGCTACCCATTCCTTTATTTCACCTGCTTGTGCTCAACGTTTGAACTTGACTTTTGATAAATTAGACTTTGACTTATCTGTTGAAACTCCGTTAGGAGAAACCTTTGTTACATCTACAGTTTATAAATCTTGCTTGATTCAGATTGGTACCCTTACCTTACCTGTTGATCTTATATCTTTGAAAATACTTGCATTTGACGTGATTTTAGGAATTGACTGGTTAACCACTTACCATGCCAAAATTGATTATTTTCGTAAGGTTGTTAGTTTTCATATTCCTAATCAACCTGTTATGCGAATCCAAATCACCAAACCACTAAAATCAGTCAATATCATTTCAAGTCATAAAGCTATTCGTTTATTGAAAAACGGATGTCAAGCTTTCTTAGCTCATGTCACTGATCTAAATCAGAATACGTCAGATTTGAATGATATTTCCGTTGTTAATGAGTTTCCTGATGTATTTCCCGAAGAACTTCCCGGTCTACCCCCAGAACGTGAAGTTGAATTCTTTATTGACCTTGAGCCCGGTACAAAGCCTATTTCTAAAACCCCATATCGAATGGCTCCTATTGAACTTCAGGAGTTAAAGATTCAATTACAAGAATTGTTGGACATCGGTTTTATTCGTCCTAGTACGTCTCCTTGGGGTGCTCCTGTTTTATTCGTAAAGAAGAAAGACGGGAGTATGCGACTTTGCATTGACTATCGGGAGTTGAACCATGTCACCATCAAGAATAGGTATCCATTACCTCGTATTGATGACTTGTTCGACCAGTTGCAAGGAGCGCAATTCTTTTCAAAGATCGATCTTCGTTCTGGATATCATCAGTTGAAGATTAAAACTGAGGATATTCCAAAGACTGCTTTTAGAACACGGTACGGGCATTATGAGTTCTTAGTCATGTCTTTTGGATTGACTAATGCTCCTGCTGCTTTCATGGATATGATGAACCGTGTATTTAAGGAGTATTTAGATCAATTCGTTGTTGTCTTTATTGATGACATTCTCATCTATTCTAAAAGCCGTGAAGATCATGAACACCATTTGAAGTTGGTACTTCAAAAGCTTCGTGAGAACAAGCTATATGCCAAGCTGAAGAAATGCGAGTTTTGGCTTGAGGAAGTAGCATTCCTTGGGCACGTGGTATCGAAACGTGGAGTATCTGTGGACCCGGCGAAGATTGAAGCAATACAAAGCTGGGAGCAACCTAAGTCGGTGACCGAAGTACGAAGCTTTCTGGGCTTAGCTGGTTATTATCGGAGGTTCGTAGAGGGATTTTCTCGAATCGCTACTCCATTAACTCAGTTGACTCGGAAAGATACAAAATTCGTTTGGAGCGAGGAATGCGAGAAGAGCTTCCAAGAGCTCAAGAGGAGACTTATCTCGGCACCTGTTCTGACAATACCATCTGGTTCGGATGGATTTATTATTTACAGCGATGCTTCGGGCAAAGGGTTAGGATGTGTTCTCATGCAACATGGGAAAGTCATAGCCTATGCCTCGCGACAACTCAAAGAATATGAGAGGAATTATCCTACTCATGATCTAGAGTTGGCAGCAGTCGTTTTCGCGTTGAAGATCTGGAGACATTACTTGTACGGAGAGAAAGTGGAGATTTATACGGATCATAAGAGCCTTAAATATTTCTTCACTCAGAAGGAACTCAACATGCGGCAACGACGTTGGCTTGAGCTGTTGAAATATTACGATCATACTATCCAATACCATCCTGGAAAAGCGAACGTGGTAGCTGACGCGTTGAGTAGAAGATCATATGTGGGAACGAGTGCGATAATGTCAAGTATACGCGTAGAACCAGCTTTGATTGATAAAGTTAAAGCTGCTCAAGCTACAGATGCGGAGCTGATGAAGATGAAGAAGAAGGTGCAAGAAGGTGCCATTCCAGAAGCAAGAATCGATGAAGATGGAATACTTCGATTCAACTCCAGACTTTGTGTTCCTAACGATTTCGACTTGAAGTATAGAATCATGATGGAGGCACACAACACACCGTTTGCGATCCATCTTGGGAGTACTAAAATGTATCGTGATCTTCGACATATATTTTGGTGGAGCAATATGAAGAGAGAGATCGCGGAGTTCATCTCGAGATGTTTAACTTGTCAACAGTGTAAAGGCGGAGCATCAAGTGCCGAAGGGTCCATTGCAACCACTGGAGATTCCGAAATGGAAGTGGGAACACATTACGATGGATTTCGTTACGGGTCTTCCCAATGTTTCTCAAGGCTTAGATGCGATTTGGGTTATTGTTGATAGATTAACCAAGTCTGCTCATTTCTTGCCGATACGAGAGACTTATTCCCTTGAACGTCTTGCTCATATGTACGTGAATGAGATTGTGAGATTGCATGGCATGCCAGTATCCATAGTTTCGGATCGTGATCCCAGATTTACTTCACGATTTTGGATCAGTTTGCAGAAAGCTATGGGCACGGACTTACGCTTCAGTTCGGCTTATCATCCTCAAACAGACGGACAATCAGAGAGGACTATTCAAACTCTTGAAGATCTATTGAGACTTTGTGTTCTAGACTTCAAAGGGAGTTGGGATAAGTACTTACCATTGGTGGAATTCTCCTACAACAACAGTTATCAGGCAAGTATAGGCGTAGCTCCATTCGAGGCATTGTATGGGAAAAAGTGTCGCTCTCCAGTATGTTGGAACGAGGTGGGTGAAACAACATTGTTAGGACCGGAGTTAGTACGTATGACTACGGAAAAGATCCAAATAATCCGACAACGTATACAAACAGCACAAGATCGACAAAAGAGTTATGCGGATCTTCATCGAAAGGACGTGGAATTTAACGTTGGGGACCATGTATTGTTACGTATTGCTCCGTGGAAAGGAGTTACAAGATTTGGGAAAAGAGGAAAGCTTAACCCACGATTCATTGGTCCATTTGAGATTCTTGACCGAATAGGAAATGTGGCTTATAGACTCGCTTTACCTCCAAGCATGTCTCGTGTTCATAACGTGTTTCACATATCCATGTTACGTAAATATGTGAAGGATCCAAACCGCATTATTGAGTTAGAATCAGACGAGATAGCCGAAGATTTAACGTACGAGGAGGTACCTGTCAAGATCTTGGATAGGAAGGAGCATGTCCTACGCTCGAAAATTATACCTCAAGTTAAAGTTTTGTGGAGAAACCAGGCTATTGAGGAAATGACCTGGGAGTTGGAATCGGAAATGAAAGCGAGGTATCCTCACCTTTTCGACATACCAGGTACGTACGTCAATTTCGAGGACGAAATTTCATAAGGAGGGGAGGTTGTAAGACCCCAACTTTTATGAATAAAGGTTTAATTTTCTTTATATATTATTTCGAAATAGTAAGGTGTTGATTTGATAAATATGAAAGTTATGGGTGAAATGTGCAAATATTTTTAAAATGAGCAAGTGGTTATAAAATATTCTTGTTGTCGGGGAATATTCGTTTGGTCGTGGAATATTCTTGTTGTCGGGGAATATTCGTACGACGGCGCAGCTATTTGTGGGCCCCACAACGGAATAACTGTCGGATATAGAAAGCGACAGAAATAACTTTTTTTACAAGATAACGGCGTAGTTGTTACCGTTAGTACTGTTGAAATACCCGGTGGTTAAAATACAGTACGCGGTGTTGCGCAGTAGCACACGGTATTGCACGGTATTTTGAATTATTGAGTCTTACGTGAGAAGGAACCTACTCAATTATTGTTATAGTATTTACTGTTCAATATTTTATATTATTGACTCAATAATTGCTACGTTGATATTTTATATTATTGACTCAATAATTACTGCATTGATATTTTATTGACTCAATAATTGCTACGTTGCTATTTTTTATGATGGCTACAGTTGATATTTTGTAGTATTGATTCAATAATTGTCGTTGCACAGTATTTCACGTTATCAACTCAATAATTCATATTATTTGAATAATATTATTAGATAGCATTATTGACAATGTCTAAGGAAGTTCTGTCTAGGAGGGGTTATTTAATTGCGCGCCAGTAAGGAGAAGTCCTTATCGGAAGGCCCCCTCTGTCCTGAGAACGACCTGGTTGTTAATATTGTAGTTCTATAATATTATTTGTGAATAATTAATTATTGATTTATATGATAAGGAAATATTTATTTTGGGGATATTAAAGAAGGAATTTGTGCTGATGTGTTTTTTATCAGTATTTTGGTGTGAAAAATCATCTGTTTATGGATTTCGGATAATTTATGTTTGGAATTTGGAAAAATTTCCTTCTACAAAGTTGTAGAGAATTAAATTTCCTATGGAAAGGACATAGAATTTGTATTTTTCTGACAAAGGGGCTATTTATTATGAATTATTGAAGTTTCGGAAAATAAATATTTTTTTAATAAAATGGTGGGCCCCACTTTTGTTTCTTGGTTGAAAAATCCTGATTTCATAGCAGCCGGCGGCGGAAATTTTTTTTAAAAATATATTATTTTATTATTTTAGTCTCCTTTGGCATGCTAAGCTTTTCCTATAAATAGGGTGCTTAGGTTATAATTGAAAATCATACCAGAATCATAAGTTTTCTCTCTCTATAATATCGAGCGTATTTTTGTGAGTATTTCTATACTTTGAGTATTAGTATTCAGCGCAAGTTTCCTTCAATATTATATCCGATATTCCAATCAGAGATACTGTTCTTTTGAGGTAAGGGATGTTATTTCTTTCGTAAATGATGTTATTCTTCTCAATATCATTATACAAAAATATTGTCATGGATTTTATGTTGAAATTCTTACTTTTTCCGTCGGGGTTACTATTCACGTATACGGCACTATTCACGTATACGGCACTATTCACGGGAAAATTTATTTTTCTTCTATTTGTCCAAATTGTCTGTTAAGGTTACTATCTTTGATTGTATCCAAGTTTTGGGCTTTATTCTTGAATTTTGCTCCACAAAGTATTATTATGGATTATTCTTGAATTTGGATAAACTAAATGACGAATCCCTAATCTTTGTCTTTTATCTCACTGGATTCGTTCTTTAAAATATTTTTCATCATCCTCAGTCCTAAAAGGTGATGTAACTGAATATCTTTGGCCTGTAGAGCAAAGATGAATGATTACCTGATGAATATCTTTGGCCTGTAGTGCAAAGATGACAGGTGTTGAGATGAACATGACCACTGATGATACAAATGAATATCTTTGGCCTATAGTGCAAAGATGAATATTTGATGAGATGGATATTGATTGATGTTACAGGGATAAAATATTGATGATGAACGGTTATTTCCGCTGCGAATATTGATCTAAAACATGTTGTCAATAATATTTTATCTGAACTGTTGAAGGCTAACGATAATTTATTTTCCATTATCTTAGTCATAATATTCTTTACTGAGCTAGTTGAGCTCACCCTTTTCATCTGTTGTCCTCTTCAGGAAATGAGAATGTTGCGGGGGCTAGTCGGGGGACAGAGTGATGGTCCGAGTTAGAGCAGTAGTAGTCCTCACTATTTCTGATAAATAGTGTGATAATAATTGTAATGAGGACTTAGTTTGAATCTTAATATTTTCTACATATTTGTATTGACACTCACAGTTGTGTGGTCGTATTTTGCACGACCGTATGATATAAAGTTTGTATTTGAATTCTGTACCATGTATTTGGCGACTCAGAATGGGTTGGGTTGAATGGACCTATTCTGGGGGCGTCACACTTACCATTGGTGGAATTTGCATACAACAACAGTTACCACGCGAGCATCGAAATGCCACCTTATGAAGCTTTATATGGAAGGGAATGCAGAACGCCATTGTGCTGGGATGAAGTGGGAGAACGTCAATTACTAGGGCCAGAATTGGTACAGCAAACTGCAGATGTGATCAAACCAATACGAGCAAGATTAGTGATGGCTCAGGATCGACTAGAAGAAATATACTGATCAGCATCGACAACAACGAGACTTCAACGTCCGCACTTATGTGTTTCTGAAAGTGTCACCTTGGAAAGGAAAAATGAGATTTGGGAAGAAGGGAAAACTTAGTCCTAGATTCATAGGACCCTTTGAGGTGTTAAAGCGAGTCGGTGAGGTAGCTTATGAAATAGCTTTACCTCCAGAGTTAGAACATATACACAACGTGTTCCACGTATCAGTTTTATGACCCTATAAGCAGGATTAGAAGCATGTTATAGAGTATGAACCTATCCAATTTGAGAAGGACTTAACCTATGAAGAGGTTCCAGTGCAGATAATTGATAGAAAAGAGCAAGTGCTAAGAAATAAGATAACACCTTCTGTTAAGGTAGTATAGAGGAACAACAACGTCGAAGAGGCTATGTGGGAACTCGAGGAGAAAATGATAAAAAAAAATTACCCTAGTCTTTTTGTTTAACTTGTAATGATTCCGGTAAAGGAATCCTTATAAGGGAGGATGAATGTAATTTCCGAGATTTTTATGTAATTTAATAATTTTTAATAAACAAACTTATGTGAAACTCTTGTGTGATTTCTATTATTACATGTGTTTGTGCTAGTCCATATATGTTATGTGATGAGATGTATTTAAATATTTGGTTTAGTTTAATTTAACTATTTAAATCGAGTAAGTAGATAATTAATTCTATTAGTTCGTGGGATGGTATTAAAACATGAGTTAGAGTTTGGAGCAAAATTTAGAGACGCAGACTACGTATTTGAGTCCGGAACATTGAAATTAGTCAAGATAGACTGTAACCACAATAATGTGTCACGGTTGACTTTTTGGTCAAAGTAACTCGGTTGACTTTTTCGGGGAAAAAGTCAACCACGAATTTCAGAGATGAATTTGACGAAACGGATAGTTCCATGACGTCCGGAACGTCGACTTTAGTTGGAATCGATATAAGTATTGCAACGTTTGGCTATGGAGGGCAAAATGGTCAAAATAGTTTATTAATTGATTAAATGATTAAAATAATATTTATTTAAATGAAGTGGCAGTTGTTGGGACCTTGTGTCACACAAATTAGGACAAGAGGGGGAGGAGTATATACGTATTATATAGAGAATTGTCAAGGAAGAGGTTATATCTTTTTCTTGACAAAGGCTTTTCATGTTCTTAACTCCCTCCCAATAAACCACTAACTAATGATTTATGAGCAATGTTTGTAACTGATATATGGATGTGGAAGGGCTGGAGAATTCAGCTCTATCAAGCTATATACATATACACCCAACCCCAAATTCATTCTTACTTCACTTTGATAAAATTCCACCCAAGAGGGCAAATAAAGAAATTAAAAATTAGAGTTTGAGAGCTATTGAGGATTCTGGAAATTTCAGAATCCTGGTTTCTGTGAATAGGAATCATGGTTTCTGTGACTCGTTTATGGTAGGTAATAATTTTATAAAATAGTATGTAGTATCATGTACAACCTGACCAAATTTCATAAAAAACGGAGTTAAATTGAGAGAGATATGAAAATCGGAAGCAAGCATATTCATAAGA
Source organism: Panax stipuleanatus (assembly GCA_020205555.1). NCBI lineage: Eukaryota > Viridiplantae > Streptophyta > Magnoliopsida > Apiales > Araliaceae > Panax > Panax stipuleanatus. Next base: position 58,599,007 of record CM035118.1, read on the forward strand.
AAAATTTGCAAATTCTGGAAATTTCCAGAAAATTTCTAAGTATGAAATCAGTGTTGGCACATTTTTCAAGGCAGCCTGTTTGTGGTCTTAACATGCTAGTTTTTGGTATGTGTTATTTTTGTAAAATACTATGCTATATGAAGTATATTGTGTCCAAGTTTTATGGTCATATCATGTATGGTTTAATCGAAATTAATTCGCAAAGTAGGCTGCTCGAGTTGCAAAATCTGCTGGGCAACGAAGAGCAGCGCAGCTGCGCAGCTCATAGGGCCTAAGCCTGCGCAGCTGCGCCGGGCTGGATTGGGTCAAGCCGGGTCTGGTCCGGGTAGGGTCGGGTCGAAAAAATTTTAAATTTTTTTTTTTTTTCCAGATTATAATATTGAACCCCTAGACTTGTAAGATGCAACCTGCTTGTGTAATTGAAGTGTATTTGATTTTGTGTTAGTTTATAATCCTATTAAAATTAAAAGGAAATCCTTTACTTTCAAATTAAAGTTCAAAAACCAAATTTCTTAACATGACACACACGATTAGGTTACGTGAAGGTTAATTGCTAGCGTTAGCGATAGCAGGCGTATCAGGCAAGTTTCCTAACCCTAATTTCTATCGGGCATTTATTCAATGCAAGTTCCTTTGTTGTGAAGTTATACAACTTCAATTATCTTGCTAGCTTATCGATGATTACTCAATTATTATTCTAACTGCTATGCTTATAAGTTTCATGTCATTAGCGAACTGTTTCTAAGTATGCTCCTAGCCTTAGTTTTCGGCTTGTTATTATTGATAAAAAATGATTTAAAACAAATCTTTTGAAGCAATGTAATGTTTACCAATCCAAATTGTTTTGGTGCGGTCTTGCATGAATACTAAGATGAACAACCCAAATAAACGGGCAAACAGATGTCGGACAAATAGTCCCATTTATGCTTACGCAGCTTAAACTTTATACTTGTGCACAATGTAGGGTACAACAGGCTGATCACCTGGAGTACTTGCAGAGACCGTTTGCAATCTATTTGATTGTTAAACCGTCTGATGTTTTTTTTTAGATGAAACAAAGTAATGTTCAGGGTATTTTACACCTCTTAGTATGATATTGAGAATTCTTCAACTCTTGTTGTTGATATTCCTGTTTAACACTTGATATTTCTTTCAACTGTTGAGATTTAGTCATTCAAATGCTTTTACTCTTGATGTATGTTTCCAAACTATTTTATATACTTGCTGGGCAATTTTGTGCTTATTCTTGCTTAATCCTTTCAGTTAAGGATGAAAAGACTGAGGGCTCGGGCAAGGACAAGGGAAAGTCCAAGATGAAATGATGCTAGTTATCTTTGTAATAGTTATTTATTTCCGCATATGATGTAATGTAGTGACAAACGCTAAGTTTAAGTTTCAGTTTACTAGAGGTTGTAAAGACTTGGGATTTTATTTTGAATAAGTGTGTGACAGTTAAAATATTATTATTATTATTGTTGGAGTTTACATAGATAGATGATGGTGTTTGTTATATCGTGAGCACCATGTCCTGTAATCGATGTTACACGAATTTGGGCGTCACAGGTTGGTATCAGAGCTATAGGTTATAAATCTTAGGTGGGGAACCTTAGACTATAACCTTAGAGGAACTAGTGGAGGTAATAAGGAGATGAACTCACGTAGAGTTCTAAGTGTAGTGTCAAACCTATTTTTCTAAAAATAAAATCAATATCTATTCTTTAAAATACTAATCGAGTTGTTTGTCTTGATTATAGGATGTCTGGAGAAGAGGAAGTTAGAGATATCCACGTCGTGAGTGAGCAGTTGGTGACAGCTGTACTTGAGCCTATAGTTGAGGCAGCAGCTGACTCAGACCCAGAAGAGTATGCTGAATAGGAGGAGGAGCCCGAGGAGGACTCCGAGGAAACTACTGGGGATGGTCTATTGGAGGGGTTGATGGATAGGATTACAGAGTTGGACGACAGAGTCCATGAGTTGGAGGAGCTGTATCAGGGGGAGCAGGAAGCTGCAGCATTGCTTGAGGCATTGGTGCACCACCTGATAATTAGGAATGGGGATCTGGCTGACAAGCTGCGAGTAGCAGGTCAGAAGGCGGATAGGCTGAAGGATGAGAAAGAAGCTATTAGGAGCCACTTGGGACACACTATTAATGGGCTAGAGTCAAGGATTCAGAGTCTCCAAACTGATAAGCAGATCATTACCACATTCTGGGGAGATGAGAGGAGAGGTCGTGCTCGGACCGAGAAGCTAAGTGGCGAGTTAGAAGGAGAAGTGAGAGATAAGAAGGTTAGGATGGATAGGATGAAATACGCGTTTAAGTCAGCGCATGGAAGATTTCAGCATAGGGTGCATCATTTTCCACGTGAGGAGAACCGGTCTAGACGTGTTACAAGTCGAGGGCTGGTGCTGGAGATAGCAGATGAGGAGCATGAGGACGCCATTAGGCGGGGTCTTTAGGTTATTAGTGATGAACTTTTACTATTAGCATATAGAACGCTTAGCTATAAAATAAAAAGCTTGGTTTACGATTTTTACCAAGTATTTTTGGTTTAAAGTGATGTAAATGGCTTAATGCCATAAGACGATGAAATACCTTGGGTATTGTGGTTTATTAAATAAATATACTTTTATTTAAATATGTGATGTGATGATTAAAGTTTTATATGAATTATTTATGTTGTAGAATATGTTATGAGATGATAACACTAAGTTTATTTAAATAGAAAGATGGCTAGAGGAAGACGTCATCAACAAGTACCAGAAGGGTCAGGCGGTAATGCTGGGGGTCCACCGAACCCCATGCAACAATTCGTAGACATGTTAGTTGGGGCACTACAGAATCGAACCCCGACTAATAATAACCCTCCAGCGGCCCAAGTGGCAAACTTTAAGGACTTCAAGAGCACGAGACCTCCTGAGTTCAAAGGAACTATCGAACCCATCGAAGCCCAGACATGGATTAAGGAAATCGAAAAGGCGTTCGCTATCGCCAGAGTAGGAGATGATCAGAAAATAATCTTTGCCACTTACATGCGGAAGAGTGAAGCCAATTTCTGGTGGGAGGCAAACCAGACCAGGGCAAGAGAAGGTGTGATACCTTGGGAAGGGTTTAAGAAGATCTTCTTCAAAAACTATTTCCCTGTGAGTATGCAGAGTCGTATGGAGATGCGATTCCTGGAGCTGAAGCAAGAAGACATGACAGTACCTCAATATGCCACAAAGTTTAACGAGCTGGCGAGGTTCGCGCCTCATCAGGTCGACAAAGAGGAGAGGAAAATGAGGAGGTTTGAGCAGGGTCTCAAACCATGGTTATACATCAAACTTTTGGTGTTGCAGACGAATAGCTTCGCGACTTTCTTGGGGAAGGCTATAATCGCTGAGGGCAGAAGTGAAGCCCTGATGAAGTTTAACAAGGAGAAAAATAAGAAGAATGAATGAGGGAATCGTGGGGAACGTAGCAGCGGCAGTGGTGCAAACAAAAGGAAGTGGAACAACAACAGCAGCAGCAACAATTTCAATTCGGGAAACTCTAGGGGAAAACCAGGGGAAGTGAAGAAGAGAACTGCGGCATGCAAGGAGTGTCGGAGGAATCACTCGGGTGCATGTCAAAAAGGGAAGAATGTATGTTTCAATTGCGGCCAAGAGGGGCACATCTCTCCCAATTGCTCTGCACTAAAGAGGAATAGATGCTTCAACTGTAGAGCATTGGATCATCAGGCAAGGAATTGCCCAAAGAAGAACTCAGCAGGAGGAAGGGGACCAAGCGATGGAAATCTCACAATTACTGGACCACCAACTCAGAATCGACCAACAGCAAGGACTTTCAACATGACAGTTCAGGATGCGGTCGTATCTAGGGATGTGGTTTCAGGTATCATTCCGATCAATGATATATCTGCTTACATATTATTTGATTCGGGTGCTACTTGTTCCATCCTATCGCATGAATTCTCCCAACGTTTAAAGTTACCCCAGGAAGAATTAGAATATCCTATTAACATAGAAGTTGCTAATAAGGAAATAATTTTCGTTATACATATTCATAGGAATTGTGTGGTAGATAGCAGGGGGTATAAGTTACCTGTGGATTTGATTCCGATTCAATTAGGAGAATTTGATGTAATTCTAGGAATGGATTGGTTATTTCACCATGGAGAGATGATAGATTGCTAGAAGAAGTGTATAAACCTTAAGACTCCAAATCAGTCTAAGGTAGTGTTCTATGGTAGTAAGTCGCCGAGACACTCAAGCTGTCTGACATTGATGCAAGCTAGTAAGCTGCTAAGAAAGGGATGTGTAGGATATTTGACCCATATCGTCAATACACAGAAAGTAGGGCTAGAAATGGGACAGATATCAGTAGTGAATGAATATCCAGATGTATTTTTGAAAGAATTACCAGGACTTCCACCGGATAGAGAGGTCGAATTTGTTATAGATTTAGTACCGGGAACGGCACCGATTTCACAAGCCCCATACAGAATGGCACCGGCAGAGATGAAGGAGCTGATGGTACAGTTGCAAGAATTATTGGATAGAAAGTATATTCAACCGAGTGTGTCTCCTTAGGGAGCACCAGTTTTATTTGTGAAAAAGAAGGACGGATCGATGAGACTTTGTATCGACTATCGAGAGTTGAACAAAGTAACGATCAAGAACAAGTACCCGTTATATAGAATAGATGATCTGTTCGATCAGTTGAAGGGAGCGAGATATTTTTCCAAAATTGACTTGAGGATGGGATATCACCAGTTGAAGGTGAGGATGGAAGATGTACCTAAGACAGCATTCAGGACTCGTTACGGACACTACATGTTTCTGGTGATATCGTTTGGGTTAACGAACGCATCGGCGGCATTTATGGACATGATGAATCGGGTATTCAAGCAATACTTAGATAAATTCGTAGTCGTATTCATAGACGATATCCTAATCTATTCCAAGACTCAGGAGGATCATGCTGAACATTTAAGAATGGTATTGGAGGCGTTGAGGAAGGATAAGTTATACGCAAAATTTTCGAAGTGCGAGTTCTGGTTGGAGAAAGTTCAATTTCTGGGGCACGTGATCGACAAGGACGGAATTTCCATCGATCCAGCACTGGCAGGCTATTACAGACGGTTCATTCAAGATTTTTTGAAGATAGCGGGAACGCTGACGAATTTAACGAAGAAGTCGGTAAAATTTATCTGGACAGAGAAGTGTGAAGAAAGTTTTCGGGAGCTTAAGAAAAGATTGAGTGAGGCACCGGTGTTGTCTTTACCAGACGATACAGGTGACTTCGTGATTTTCAGTGATGCAACACATAAGGACTTGGCTGTGTGCTTTTGCAACATGGTAAAGTTATTGCGTACGTGTCGCGTCAGTTGAAAGATTACGAAAAGGGATATCCTACCCATGACCTGGAATTGGCAGCGGTAGTATTTGCCCTAAAGATATGGAGGCACTATTTATATGGTGTGAGGTGTGAAATATACACGGACCATAAAAGTCTGAAGTATATCTTCATGCAGAAGGAGTTGAATATGAGGCAGAGAATATGGTTGGAACTAATAAAGGATTACGATTGTGACATTTTGTATCATCCGGGGAAAGCTAATGTGGTAGCAGATGCGCTAAGCATAAAGGGCAGTGGTAGGTTGGCAATGCTAACAACCCAGGAGGAGTTAATTAGGGAGATGGCGAGATTGGAACTCGAGATAAAAAGTCTGAGGGAGCCAGACGGGAAATTATTCGCAATGGAGGCTCATCCGACTCTATTGGACAAAATCAAGGAAGCACAAAGCAGCGATGAAGAATGTGAGGAAAAGAATTTTTGATGGAGAAGAGCTAAAGTTCAGTGTGGATGGGGATGAGTTGTTAAGGTTTGAGAAGAGAATTTGGGTGCCAGCAGTAGCGGAGCTAAAAGAAGAAACTTTACAAGAAGCTCATAATTCAAGTTACTCAATCCACCCAGGAAGCACAAAGATGTATCAGGATCTTCGCCAACATTATTGGTGACCCAATATGAAAAACGAAGTAGCAGAGTGCGTCAGCAAGTGTTTAACATGCCAGCGAGTCAAGGCGGAACATCAGAAACCGACCGGGTTACTTAAACTGTTAGAAATTCCAGAGTGGAAGTAGGAGCATATCACAATGGACTTCGTGGTAGGATTTCCCACTACACAGAAGGGTTACGATGCAGTATGGGTGATCGTTAATCGATTGACCAAGTCAGCGCATTTCTTGCAAATCAAGATCAGATATACCTTGGATCAGTTGGCAAAACTTTACATCAAAGAGATCGTTTCCAGACACGGAGTACCTGTATTAATTGTGTCAGATCGCGATCTGCGGTTCACAGCAAATTTCTAGAAAAGCTTTCAAGAACTCATGGGAACGCAACTGAGGTTGAGCATCGCGTATCATCCTCAAACAGATGGGCAGAGCGAGAGAACTATTCCAACTTTAGAGGACATACTGAGAGCATGTGTTATGGATTTCAAAGGAAGCTGGGATAACCACCTACCATTGGTGGAATTTGCATACAACAACAGTTACCACGCGAGCATCGGAATGCCACCTTATGAAGCTTTATATGGAAGGAAATGCAGAACGCCATTGTGCTGGGATGAAGTGGGAGAACGTCAATTGCTAGGGCCAGAATTGGTACAGCAAACTGCAGATGTGATCAAACTAATACGAGCAAGATTAGTGACGGCTCAGGATCGACAGAAGAAATATACTGATCAGCATCGGCAACAACGAGACTTCGACGTCGGCACTTATGTGTTTCTGAAAGTGTCACCTTGGAAAGGAAAAATGAGATTTGGGAAGAAGGGAAAACTTAGTCCTAGATTCATAGGACCTTTTGAGGTGTTAAGGCGAGTCGGTGAGGTAGCTTATGAAATAGCTTTACCTCCGGAGTTAGAACATATACACAACATGTTCCACGTTTCAGTTTTACGACCCTATAAGCAAGATTACAAGCATGTTATAGAGTATAAACCTATCCAGTTTGAGAAGAACTTAACCTATGAAGAGGTTCCAGTGCAGATAATTGATAGAAAAGAGCAAGTGCTAAGAAATAAGATAACACCTTCTGTTAAGATAGTATGGAGGAACCACAACGCCGAAGAGGCTACAGTGGGAACTTGAGGAGAAAATGATAAAAAAAAATTACCCTAGTCTTTTTGTTTAACTTGTAATGATTCCGATGATGGAATTCTTATAAGGGATGGTGAATGTAATATCCGAGATTTTTATGTAATTTAATAATTTTCAATAAACAAACTTATGTGAAACTCTTGTGTGGTTTCTATTATTAGATGTGTTTGTGCTAGTCATATATGTTATGTGATGAGATGTATTTAAATAGTTGGTTTAGTTTAATTTAACTATTTAAATTGAGTAAGCAGATAATTAATTCTATTAGTTCGTAGGATGGCATTAAAACATGAGTTAGAGTTCGGAGCAAAATTTAGAGACGCGGACTGCGTATTTGAGTCCAGAACGTCGAACTTAGTCAAGATAGACTGTAACCACAATAATGTGTCACGGTTGACTTTTTGGTCAAAGTAACTCGGTTGACTTTTTCGGGGAAAAAGTCAACCACAAATTTCAGAGATGAATTTGACGAAACGGATAGTTCCATGACGTCCGGAACGTCGACTTTAGTTGGAATCGATATAAGTATTGCAACGTTTGGCTATGGAGGGCAAAATGGTCAAAATAGTTTATTAATTGATTAAATGATTAAAATAATATTTATTTAAATGAAGTGGCAGCTGTTGGGACCTTGTGTCACACAAATTGGGACAAGAGGGGGAGGAGTATATACGTATTATATAGAGAATTGTCAAGGAAGAGGTTATATCTTTTTTTTGACAAAGGCTTTTCATGTTCTTAACTCCCTCCCACTAAACCACTAACTAATGATTTATGAGCAATGTTTGTAACTGATATATGGATGTGGAAGGGCTGGAGAATTCAGCTCTATCAAGCTATATACATATACACCCAACCCCAAATTCATTCTTACTTCACTTTGATAAAATTCCACCCAAGAGGGCAAATAAAGAAATTGAAAATTAGAGTTTGAGAGCTATTGAGGATTCTGGAAATTTCAGAATCCTGGTTTCTGTGAATAGGAATCATGATTTCTGTGACTCGTTTATGGTAGGTAATAATTTTATAAAATAGTATGTAGTATCATGTACAACCTGACCAAATTTCATAAGAAACGGAGTTAAATTGAGAGAGATATGAAAATCGGAAGCAAGCATGTTCATAAGAAAAATCTGCAGATTCTGGAAATTTCCAAAAAAATTCTAAGTATGAAATCAGTGTTGGCACGTTTTTCAAGGTAGCCTGTTTGTTGTCTTAACATGCTAGTTTTTGGTATGTGTTATTTTTGTAAAATACTATGCTATATGAAGTATATTGTGTCCAAGTTTCATGGTCATATTATGTATGGTTTAATCAAAATTAATTCGCAAAGTAGGCTGCTCGAGTTGTAAAATCTGCTGGGCAACGAAGAGCAGCACAGTTGCGCAGCCCATAGGGCCTAAGCTTGCGCAGCTGCGTAGGGTCGGGCCGGGTCTGGTCCGGGTCGGGTTGGGCCGGAAAAATTTTAGAAAATTTATTTTTTTCCCAGATTCTAATATTGAACCCCTGGTCTTGTAAGATGCAACCTTTTATGTAATTGAAGTGTATTTGATTACGTGTTAGTTTATAATCCTATTAAAATTAAAAGGAAATCCTTTACTTTCAAAGTAAAGTTCAAAAACCTAATTTCTTAATGTGACACACACGATTAGGTTACGTGAAGGTTAATTGCTAGCGTTAGCGATAGCAGGCGTATCAGGCAAGTTTTCTAGTCCTAATTTCTATTGGGCATTTATTCAATCCTTACTCATTTTTATCGCAATGAGGGTAAGTATTGGACTTGTGCTAGTTATTTATTCGTGCAAGTTCTTTTGTTGTGAAGTTATACAACTTCAATTATCTTGCAAGCTTATCGATGATTACTCAATTATTATTCTAACTACTATGCTTATAAGTTTCATGTCATTATCAAACTGTTTTTAAGTATGCTCCTGGCCTTTGTTTTCGGCTAGTTATTATTGATGAAAAATGATTTAAAACAAATCTTTCGAAGCTATGTAATGTTTACCAATCTAAATTGTTTTGGTGCGGTCTCGCATGAATACTAAGATGAACAACCCGAATAAACGGGCAAACAGATGTCGGACAAATAGTCCCATTTATGCTTACGCAGCTTAAACTTTATACTTGTGCACAATGTAGGGTACAACAGGCTAATCACCTGGAGTACTTGCAGAGACCGTTTGCAATCTATTTGATTGTTAAACCGTCTGATGGTTTTTTTTCTATGAAACAAAGTAATTTTCAGGATATTTTACACCTCTTAGTATGATATTGAGAATTCTTCAAATCTTATTATTGATATTCCTGTTTAACACTTGATATTTCTTTCAACTGTTGAGATTTAGTCATTCAAATGCTTTTACTCCTGATGTATGTTTCCAAACTATTTTATATACTTGCTGGGCAATTTTGTGCTCATTCTTGCTTAAACCTTTCAGTTAAGGATGAAAAGGCTGAGGGCTCGGGCAAGGACAAGGGAAACTCCAAGATGAAATGATGCTAGTTATCTTTGTAATAGTTATTTATTTCCGCATATGATGTAATGTAGTGACAAACGCTAAGTTTAAGTTTCAGTTTACTAAAGGTTGTAAAGACTTGGGATTTTATTTTGAATAAGTATGTGACAGTTAATATTATTATTATTATTGTTGGAGTTTACATAGATAGATGATGATGTTTGTTGTATCGCGAGCACCATGTCCTTTCATCGATGTTACACGGATTTGGGGGGCATCATATACGCGCAATCACGTTTTATAGCTGTGTGAATTCGGTGGAAAAGGAAACTGATTCAAAAGGTATTATGATTCACATATATATATATATATATATATATATATATATATATATATATAAAGTAATGTCATAATAATGTGATCCCTGAATCATTAGTTTCAAAAAAAGTGGCAAGTTACTTTATATATATATATATATATATATATATATATATATATAATATTCTTAATAATTTTATAATTAAAATTAAAAATTTATTTTAATCTTGAAATTAAATTTCATGCAAATTAAAATTATCCATTAAATGATATTCATATATATATATATATATATATATATATATATATATATATATATATATATATATATATATATATATATGGAATGGTTTTAATTCATGAGATGAATGTTTATTGATTGATGCATATAGTGATATGTATGATATTAAATGGGATTGATTATGGGACTATTGACCAATGTGATTAGATTTATTTTAGTTAAATGCATAAATGAATGAGTTTTATGAAATGGGGTCTGCGTACCACGTCTTCTCTGATTTTTCTTGATGTAAAATTCTATCTCCCTCCTATGTACTTCCCCTTGATTGCTGATCAAGGTTTGTATTTAAATTAAATAGTTTATGTAATAGGACTAGTTAAAATTATATTGAAGAAATTGGAGACCAAGAAGCAAGGAGCGCGTGAAGACCCGTTTTGTAATGGAGCCTGTGTTTAAATGTAATAGTTATATTTAAATTTAAATTCTTGCACTCCTAGGTTTGATCTTTTGGTTCACTTGGTAGCTCTAGTGAACCAAACTAGAATAAAAGTCCATAATCAATCCGGGTACAATATAGTATTCTATATGTGCATGCTAAGTATTATATATATTATATTTTATGCAAACATACTTCGCATGTTTTAATAAAATGACGCGTATTATATATATATATATATATATATGTGTGTGTGTGTGTGTGTGTGTGTGTGTGTGCGCGCGCACTAAACAAGCTGAGACAAATAATAACAAACCCCCCAAAGAAATCATATTAAGTCAAAAGCGTTCAATGATATTTAAAATATCGAACGTCGCCTTCTAGCATGATAAATTAATAGAGTATTAAATATTTAATATGAGTTTGTTGTGCACACACAAGGCAAGTATTAAGTATTTAAGATATTAAAATCACATTTGATGCTTATAAATAAAATTGAACAATATTATTTTGTTGTGCACAAGGACAATGTAACGATTGAGAATTTTAAATATTAATTATAAATATTTATTGAATTAAATAAATATTTTATTGAATTTATTTGTTGAGATAAATAAATAAATTGTGCGATTGTTGTGGATAATTTAATTAAGTGCTATATATTTAATTAAATTGATATGTTAGCAATGATGTAGCATAATTATAATTTAGTTAAGAATAATTCAATTAGATTTAATGTTATGTGCTAAGTTTTAAGAATAATTGTTACATAAATTATGTTTAATAAAGAAATTATAATTGTGTAACAATTTGATATTATGTGTTTTATCAATTAATGAATGTTAGCTTTTATTTAATTGAATTAGAATGTGATAATTTAATTAAATAAGCGTAATATTTAATCTATGGATTTAAAAAGTTATTAAAAGAATGGAAAAAAAAATTTAAGTGATTTACCAAACAAGGCCTTAGCTAATAATCTGTTTTTAAAAGTAAAGTATTTGCCAAACATGGCCTTATGGCTTTTCAAATTCAATTTTTATAACCTATGTAATAAGTGGTAGTTAGTATAGCAATTAGTATATTACTTATTAGCTATATTAATATTATAAGTTACATATATATTATATATGTATATGTATATGTATATACAATATATGTTAAGTTAGAATTACGTTAGTTTTTACAAAACAAAGAAAGAAGAAACAGAAGAAGAGAGTTAGAGAGAGTTATCAGAGAAGAAGAAGAGGAAGAAGAAGAAGAATGGAAAGCTTTGAGAAGACAAAGCAAGCCCCATCATCATCATCATCATCATCTCCATCTCTCTCTTAAGTCAAAAACTAGTAAGGTTATAATCTTAACCCTATAATCAATTCACATGTGTTGTGTTTCTTCTTTGTCGAATTGGGTTTGTTATAATCATGAAATTATATGTATATATGGTGTTCATATATTTTCATATGTAATTGTATGCCATAAAAGGATTTTCAAAATACAATTGTTGTAAAAATAAGTTTTCAAAGCATGTTCTTCTATGTTTTTATGGTTTTAGAATTCTATGTGGAAGTCTCTTTGTGAAAGTTCTTGAGTTTGATATATGTATGAGATGTGTACATATATATGTATATATATATATATATATATGTTTACATATGATTTTTATAGTTGTTTAAGAGTTTCAATTCACAAGTATATGATGAACACTATGAAATCATGTTCATAATACTCTTTTATGAAGTTATGTTGAAAATTGTTCTTAAATCCTTGATGTGAGCATGAGATATGTGTAATATGTGATATAACATGATTATATATGAGTTATATGGTTGTGTTAGCAATTCAAACCATGAATTTTTGATAAACAATAGGAATTGTGTTCATAGTGATTTTCTTTAAATCAATTTCTAAAAAACATGACTTTTAAAACTGTCAAATTGATGTTTGATTATGGTTTATTGTTGAAATTGATCATGTATTATGTTAGTATGTGAAGAATAGAAGTTATTACAATTGGAATTACTTGAATTGATTGAAAAACGAGTTCGTAGAAGCAATTTTCGTCAAGAACGCTTAAAATTGTGTTTTTCTTCGAAAATCATGAAATCTTAATTTTGATTATGTGTTATATGGATTTTAAATGTTATAAACATGTTAATGAGTTTAAAATATTGTTAGTATCAAGTTTTATGTTTATTATGTTGGGAAAAATCGAATTCGATGTGAAAGAATGAGCCAAATTGGCTTATTTCTCCACCAGTTCGCGAGCTGGGAGGTGCACCAGGGGGGTGACCCCCACCCCAATGGGGCTCCTAGGCCTTGGGGACCCGCCCTAGCGGGGTTCTCTGTTGTTCGAGAATGTTAGCTTTTAGTTTTTGAGTTTTCATGCCCCGTTTGTTTAGCTAACTTATTTCTATGACTTGGAAAGTGAAATATATAATAAGTTAACATGTTTTTGATGTGTTTAAGTTTGATTGAAGTGTTATGTGAGTATGTTACATGTGTGTGTGTGTGTGTTACTTTCTTAAGGTACACAGCACGATTCATTGAGTTATAAGCTTCTGAATGTATGCCGTGAGTATAGACTCACGTACTTGACTAGTTAGCAACTAATGTGATAAATTACATTGTGAATTGGACTTGAGTATGAAGTTCAACGGTTTAAATATTGTAGTTGGATACTAATAGATGGTTTGAATGTAATATAAATATGTAGGGTGTTTGTGAAGTGATTGTAATTGTGTTTCAAGTGTAGCTTACGCTTAAGGCAAGTCTTCTAAACCCTAAACTCGTTAACGTTAAGCAAGTTTCCTATCTCTAAACTTATTATTGTGCAAGTTTTCTAGTTAAACAAGTTTCCATTTCGAACTTGTTATTTACTTTGTACAAGCGTTGTTGCACTCTAATATTCCTAATGCTCAAATATTGAAGTATTATTAAGGTATTACGATCATGACTTAGTTGTTCAAGTAAGATTCACTTATTCTTTCAATTGCTTTGAGTTACTTCTAAAGCATGCCTATCTATTATGAATTTCATTGTCATATCTTATAGTTGGTTCATGATTCTTATATCATGGAACTGTTAAAGTACTACGAGTTGATTCAACTACTCCTAGTTGATGATAGTTGAAACTCCAAAGTTCCCTTATCTATCCAAACCAAACTTTCTTTGGTGCGGACTTGTATTCAATTACTGAGAATGAACAACCCTATTTATTAGGGGATATTTATGCGAAAGCGTTAAGATGGTTGTGCAAAATTCATGGTACAAAGGGTTGATCCCCCTGAGTACGAGTTAAAGGTCCATAGTCTTATTGACTGTTAAAGATTTAAATAGAAATATTTATAACCTAAGACATTGTTCAAGGTCGTATGACCCTCAGATAGATTCTATATTCGAACTTTAAAGATGATGAAAGAATTATTATTTAATTCTTATTTTGATGAAAGTAAAGTTATTCAAACTCTTTTGAAACTATTCATATATGTCATATCACTGTTAAAATTTCAAGTGAGCTTTTGTTTGCTCACTCTTGCATGTTTTACCACCACTTGCAGTTGAGACCAAGAATGTTGACATACCGTCAACAAGGAAAGGAAAAGGAAAGATGAACAAATGAAGGCTTGTTGTTTCAAGTTTTTATTGTAATAAGACTTAGTCGATTATATTATGTTTTATTTTCGCATTTATTGATGTTAAGGTTTAGTTAACCCTGGGATTTTATTGGCAAGTTGTAATCCTTAATAAAGGAAGATTTTTATTAAGGTTTATGAAGATTGTAATTTACTTTGCAATTCTTTATTATTGGGTAGATGTATGTTTTATTAGAAAGTGAACACCAAATCATGTGGAAACGAAGTACCCGGATTTGGGGGTGTCACAGATAATTTATTTATTTTTTTTAATATATGGAGTGCTAGGTCGGACTTAACTTAAATCATTTTAGTTCGGATGTACACACACTTGACCATTATAATCAAAGAGGCAGAATACAAGGACTTGCATGTTGATGTAATTGACAAGAGTTGTCTACCTATTAATTTATATATTGTGACGCCCCCAAATCTGGGTTCTCTAACCTCGAGTTTGGTGCTCACAATATACATCATCATCATAAGCATTCTATATACTATTGCGGAATAATAAACATACATTGTTCATTATAATAAAATATTACAACAATATCTCAAGGTCTATTACCTTAACTTAAAAGTACCTTACTTAGTTACATATAGTAACACAAAAGTTTTACAAAACCATTAAACATAGTGTACCATAATACATAAACATTCATATTAACTATTCTTGAACTTTGCCCTTGCCCTTGTCTTTCTTATTCGAACCATCGGGCTTAGCTAAAATAAACGTCATGATATAGCAAGGGTAAACAACTAATTTGCTTAGAAAGTTTAAATACAAAATAGATATATCATGATTTAAAAACTATTTAGCTTTCAATGTTCAACAATAGAAATCGATTGTGAAAGAACATTAATTATGTTTCAATAATTGATTATTCGAATAATTGAATAATGGGCAAAGGTCCAAAAATGCCCCTGACGTTTACCCCGATATCCCACTTACACCCTAAACTAATTTTTTTTCCAAAAGTACCCTTAACGTTACAAAATTCAGCACAATTATGCCCCTCCCATTAACAGACTTGCCACCTAAACAAACGGAGCTGACACCTGGACAATTTGTTGGCGAGACATGAAATGAGAAATTTATTAAAAAAGTCAAAATGATTGTTTATTAAATTATTTATATTTTAATATAATTATTTATCAATTATTTTCCAAATTTATTTTATTTACTCACAATTCATTTTAAAATTACTCTTCAACTAATCCATCTTCATCTCTCTCTTTGACCATCACCTAACCTGTATCACACTAATCCATTTTCTCTCTCCTCTTTTTCTTTTACCTTCTCCACCTGCTCAGCAATACTAAGGCTATCGCTTCCATTTTTCATACAGGTAAAATCCAAAGGTGATTGGTCCTCCCTGTTTACTGCAGAAAACCCAGAACGAGAATTTGACCCAAATTGATTCATATTTTTGATAATGGATTTATTAAAGAAGTTCTCATTAGGGAAGTTAACTTTGGTTTCGTTTCCTCTAATCTTGCGAGCTTCTATGTCGTAGGTTATGGCTGCCTCCTCAACATTGTTGAAAGTACCCAGCCAAACCCTCACTCCTTTTCTGGGATCCCTACTCTCAGTTGGCCATTTTGCCATGGATGCTGCCTTACGCCTCTGTACATGTTCTTCCTTTGCCTTTTTGTTGTCTTTTTTAGAAGTACAACACCTGTTTGTATAAATTCCTCAATTAGAAAATCGAAATAAAACAAAAATTAGAGGAATGAGGGTATGCAATTAAATGGGTTAAGCACTAGATCTAATTATGAACGGCGGTGGTGAGGCTCTCATTTTGTTGGTGAGATGTGCATTTTAATGGTTCTATGGTAGTGCAATGGTGAGGCGGTTGGTTTGATGGTGGAGTAGTGGTGGTGGATTTTAATGGTTCTACGGAATTGTTGCATACCCAAATTTTGAAATCGGGTTTCGGTGAATACCCAGTTGTCCAAACAGCCCTTGTGGATTCTTATACGAGGTTTTGTTCTGATCTAGGGGTTGCGAGACAGCCATTTGATGAAATGTCTGAGAGGAATGTTGTGTCTTGGACGGCTATGATTTCTAGGTATACCAGAGTTGGGGAGATGGGTAATGCCGTGTTGCTGTTTGAAAAGATGTCAGAGAGAGATACTCCGTCCTGGAATTCTGTCATTGCCGGGTGCACCCAAAATGGGCTGTTCTTTGAGGCAATATGGCTTTTTAGTTGGATGATTAGAAGCAATAGACCGAATCAGGTTATGGTTGTCTGCACGCTTTCAGCTTATGGGCACACTGGTATGCTTCAGCTTGGTAAGAGTATACATGGTTACATTTATAGAAATGGCCTTGGGCCTGATTCATATATCTCAAATGCTTTGGTTGATATATATCACAAGTTTTGATTTGGGTTTATGTGGCTTTGATTTGTATAAAAATCTTAATTTGTGGGGTTTTGATTTGGGTTTATTTTGATCATGGAGGTTTTGTATGGCAGATGAAAAAATGGATGAAGGAGATGAGAGAGAGAGAGAAGAGGAAGAAGGAAAACAAATTTTTTATTATTATTAACTTTTATTTTATACACGTGTCAGCCACATCAAAAAAAATAACATCTGTTTGTCTAGCTGGCATTTTTTTTAACTGGAAGGGTATATTTGAGCTACGTTTTATAACGTTAAGGGTACTTTTGGAAGAAAAAAAATAGTTTAAGGTGTAAGTGGGATATCGGGGTAAACGTCAGGGACATTTTTGGACCTTTACCCATTTAATAATAGATGCTGAGTGGTTTGAAATAACCATGAACATATACTAAGGTTGTCAGTATTTAAACTGGTCCTTTTAATAAGTTTTGGTAATCAAGGGGATCAGCCTTTCATACCCGATGAATTATGCATAAACACTCAATATACGAGCAACAATTATTTTCCAATAATGCTTTAATCAAATTGTTCTTTTTCTCAGTCTCGAGTTCTTAACAAATCAATCGTTTAAGAACAGCATTTAAAACATATTTGATTTAACAAATTTAAACATGCTTGATCTAACTGATATAATTAGCATAGATCCATATCGTAAACAGTTCATGAATAAAAGAACTTTAATCAATTCATAGTTTAATAATGATAGAACAAGAATTAAATTGCACAAAGTGCGAATATCAATAATCAGTTTAGATGTGAATAATCAACAATAATTATTCACTAACATGCTTCGAAAGTAATAACTCAAGTTGAGTTAGAGAACTTGCTTGTTCGACGAGCTTCAACTAACTAGCTTTAATTAAAACTCTTTGAACAACCTAGCATTGACAATGTTGGTCTATTAATTAGTACTGCGTATAATTGTATGTCTATACGCTTACTTATGCTATTATCTGGCAAATAATTCAATCACAAGGTATACATAATATAATGTACTATCATTAATCATATAAGATATTTAATTGATCTTAGGTTAATGGTTTAATTAATTAATAATATTTTTCTTAAGTGATAAACACTCATTAGATCCTTAAACAATTTATTATAATTGTTTAATTAATGAGTTATTTAAATTCTCTTTATTTATTAATTCTATCTTCATTTAATTACTATTTAATATTAGTTAAATAGTAATTAATTAATTACCTTTAGTTATTATTTAATAATAAATAATAGCTAATAAAATCTACTTATTATTTAGTGTTAATTAAATAATAAATAATTAAATTATTAATCTTATTTGTCTTTAATTATTATTTAACATTAATTAAATAATAATTAATTATTTATTTATCATTAAATAATAAATAATTAATTCACTTCATAAATTTTTAATTATTCTTTTTTATTATTTTAAGAATATTTAATTAATATGTGTTTTTATTTATTATTTAATATTAATTAAATAATAAATAATTATTTTATAAATTTTTATGTCCATGTAAGTAAGTAATTACATTATTATTACTTAATCTTACTTAAACATTCTTTAATCATTATTTAATATAAATTAAATAATAATTAATTAATGATTTAACTCTATTTATTAATTAATCTTAATTAAATAACCAATAGTTAGTTTATTAATACTAACTCTACTTAATTATCACTTAATGTCACTTAAATAATAATTAAATAGTTAATTACATTTAAATTATATGTAATTAGTTTAATAATCATTTAGTGGTATTAATAATTATTAATTATTAAGTTTTAAATGATTTAAATGAGTTTAAACCATTAATTACTTAATAATTACATAATTGTCCAGAAAAATTTTGAATTAAATATTTTAATATTCTTCATAATTTTAGAAAAAATTTGGACCCGAACCTACCACCAGAATCGACCGAAAAGTGGGTGAATCAGCCACCGAAAAATTCCGTCGATTCACCAGTTTTGCTGAACCAGTCAATTTCTTTAATTTTTTTCAATTTTTTTCTTTTGTTTTCAGTTTTGGGGTCCATCACTAAAACCTTCATAAAACGAAATCAACAACTCCGATTTAGGTCCAATCAGTCTCGTTGGATTCGTATCTTCCCGAACTACAATTTTCATTTATCAAACATCAAATTTGAATCTGTTTTGGTCACGGAAAACAGCGCAAAAGTGGCTGATCAATGACATATTTTAACAGTTAGAGTATTTTTGTAATAAATCCATATCTTACTCATTTTTCAATATTTTTACATGATTCCAAAGATGTTTTACCCTCAACTCATAGATCTAGCATACCAAAAATTAAAATCACAAGAACCCTTTGTAGATTTCAAAATGACAAGCATAGATCACCCTTTTTAAACAAATTTTCCGAAAAAACTCTTTTAGCTTTCTTTTTCCAAAATTTCCAACATAAACTCGTATGGATTGTGACGAACGAAAATTTTGTAATTTAATTTAAATATTTATTGAATTAAATAAATATTTTTGATTATTTATTTATTGAGTTAAATAATTATTTGATGAAATTGTGGTAGATTAATTTAATTATATGTGTTACATTTATTAAATTAATGTAGAGAATTTTTATAGTTCAAGTATGTATTTAATTGAGTTTATTCGATTAAATGACTTATTTAATAAGCATAATATTATTCTAATTAATTAGATATTTAATGATTTGACATAATTAATAAATAAGAATTTTAATTATGTGATTATGTGATTTAATGTGGATTGTCATATTTTATTTAATTAAATTTAAATAAGATTATTTGATTAATTAGAAGTGTGACGTCAAACTATGTAATAACACTTTAATTAAATTAAATGGAAAAGAGTTAGTAGAGGAGACAACCAAACAAGACCTTAGTTAGTGGGAGTAGTTAAATCCATTGAGGGGATAAACTGACACCCATTATTGCTACGGTTATATTATATACGTACTTATATTGTATATTATTCTTCATATATTGCAATTCATATCAGAGAACTCAAAGAGAAATTAGAGAGGAATTTAAGAGAGAATTGAGAGAATTGATTTATTCGAGTAGATTTTGTAGAATCAAAGGAGTTCTAGCAAATTAAACAAGAAAGCAAGGGGTAAATTCCTTATCTGAGATTCTAAGTTCGTGTTTTTATACTTTCTCCATGAAAACTATTTCAAAGTTCTCTATGACTAAGGTTGTTGATGATTGATGGTTATCTGATGATATGTATGTTAGTATATGTCCATAATATATTTTATATCATGTATACATGATTTAAAGTAACTAAATCCATGTAATTATGCTTTAATTAGAAGTTCATAAGTTACAGAGTATGAAAAGTTTAAATATAGCCTTCTGTACAAATTTGCATGCTGTAATTTGTTAGTTAACATGAAATTGAAGACTGATTATGATTGTACATGTTAAAACGAACAAAACGAACTTTAAACGGATGGATTCGAAATTATAACGAATCTGTAACGTTGAATTTCATGATTTCTCTCGAAACTTTTAAAAATACCAAGAACAATGAATTTAAGTGTTTTAATTTGAGTGATTATATGATCTAAAGTGTTAAAAGCATGCTAGATTCATTATTTGATGTTCCTATGAAGTTTATACTATATGGGTAACATAAAAAAATCGTCGTGTTAGTTTAATTCGGATTTATTTGGCTTTTTCTGACATTTTTTGTGAACTGCAACTTGTTTAGCCGAGGACCCCACCCCGACGGACTTTTAGCCTATTAATACCCACCCCAGCGGGTATACTTGCTGTCCAGAAATTGGTTTTGTGTCTTTTAAGTCCTAACATGATGAACTAATTAAATGTAATAAACCTAATGACATGCTAAGTGTATGAAACAATAATATAACATGTTGACATGTATAAGATAATTTGATGCTTCATGTTAACAAGTTATGTGTGAGTTGGATATTGTTATCCTAGGGTATGATTATGCTGGTTTAAAAGGTTATATACGTGTGTTATGCATGTTGTGAGTTTAGACTCACGTTGTGTGGTTAATTAACAAGTTAAGATTACGAACCACATTGTTAAGTTGAACTTAAGTGAGAAGTTCGACGGTTAAGCATAGGTGATTATGAAACTAACCGATATCATATACATAATGTAATGTGTAGGAAGTTGAGGAAGTGAATTGTAATAGTAAATATAGGTTGTGCACAAGGCAAGTGTTTTATCCCTAACTTATTATCGTTAAGCAAGTTTCCTAATCCTTATTCTTATGTTAAGCAAGTTTCTAAACTCAAACTTTACTTTTATTGAGCAAGTTTTCTATTCTTGAAATACTATCAGGATACAAATTCTTGTCCTTGTTTGTTCAAGTTGAGATTCCATATGAGATATTACAATACCTTTAAAGCATGATTCCAGTTATACAATACTTATTCGATTGTATACTCTTGAGAATTATTATTCGATTTGAATATCGTTTATTGTTGAACCTTGTAAGACTAGCGACCCTTATTGATTCGACTAGTCCATAGTTGATGAACGTCCTAAAGTCTAGAACTATTATTGAGCTTATTCAAATCAAACTTCCTTTGGTGCGGATTCTAATGTCAAACTGAGATAAACAGCCCTGTCATAGAGGATTATTTACGCTTTAGCGTTGAGATATTGTGCACAGAATGGTATTAAGGGCTGATCCCCGTAAGTACGAGTAGTATAGTCCATATAGTCTAACGACGGTTAAAGGTTTAAAGTAGAAATAATTAACAACCTGGGACATAGTTCAAGGTCTTATGACCCTCAGATGCTATTTTGATTCTTGCTATTCATTCTTGATTCAAAAGCCGATTTTTCTTTATTTAGAAGTCTTTGTTTCACTCGCATGTTATTATATTGTTATATTTGTATACTTGTGGGCAATCGTGCTCACTCTTGCATAATAACATTGCAGTTAAGAACGAAAGACCTGACAAGCCTTCCACTAGAAAAGGCAAGGGAAAAGTTAACAAGTGTTGAAGACTTGTTATTTAATTTGAGAATGTTTATGTCTAAGACTTGATGTTGTTTAGGACTTATTAATTGTTTATGTTTTCGCACAGATGTTTAAGGTTAGTATGACTTGGGATTGTATTTATTATTCAGTTGTTGTAACCCCACAAGGGGATATGATGGAATTATTTTTATCTATTTCATGGTTTACATTTATTATGGGTAGATAGATATATGATAATTGTACAGTGAACACCAAATTCTGTTGAAATTAAAGTACCCGAATTTGGGGGTGTCACAAGTTGGTATTAGAGCTGTAGGTTATGAACCTTAGGTGGGGGAAAACCTTAGGGTAGTAGCCTTTGAGAACATAATAATGATAACTCTTATCGAGTTCTAAGAAAGATAATAAATTACCTTATGTGCTATGTGTTTATATTATGTACTCGAGAGTGTCGATTAGTATCACATAATAACGAAGACTTAAAATTTTGATTGTCAGGATGTCGGATGTTGGAGGATCCAGTCAGCCTAGGGAGGTTGTACCCCGAGTGACTATTAAGGAGGAGCCCCGAGACATTCATACATTCTGGGAGCAGTTGGTTCGTAGAGAGCCATTTCCTTTGGTCACAGTTGTTGGTCGGGAGCATGAGCCGGTGTTTGACTCAGAGGAGGACTCTGGGGAGATTGAGGTTGAGGCTGAGGCAGCTGAAGAGGAGAATGAAGACCCTGAAGAGTTCCCACCGAACTCTATCAGTGCTGAGGTATACGACGGGCTGTATGACCGTAACATAGAGTTACAGGATAATGTTCGAGAGCTGAAGGAACAGGCAGTTACTCAGCAGACTAACATCGAGCAGAAGGATGTTGAGGTTGAGACTCTGTACACACGTCTTGGAGACATAGAGTGGGAGTTGGTCTATGAGAAGGGCCAAAGTGAAGAAAAGTCAGCTGAGAAAGAAAAGCTGAAGAATGATCTCGAAAAAAAAATTAGCAAAGCTTGCCATAGCAGAGGTTGTTGGATGAGGGCTTCACGACGTGCAGATCTTACAGAGGATAACGATCGTGCAAAGAAGGATAAAATCGAGGATACAGACTATACGTTTCAGACTGCGATTGATAAGGCCCAAGATCGGGTTATGTACTATCCAGTTCAGTTCAAGGATCTGCCTTGGTATATGCTAGATCGCAGGACGATGTTCCGCATTATGGAGGAAGAGCGCATCAAAGCTGTTCGACGCCTTAGTAGGCCGTGATAGGAACAGTATGATTATGTGAATACTTATTTGGTAGTTAATAATGTAAATTTCGATGTGATTATAAACAGAGGAATATTTTGATGATTTAAATCCTGAAAATTCTTTATCTCGGGGTAGTTAATGTAAATAGCAGTGGTGCTATCTTTCGTTGTTTAAAAAACTTTTGATTAAATAAAATATCAGAGTTTATTTGAGATGATATGTGTTAAGTGATTATGTTAAAATGTTTATGCTAAGCCTTAAATATTTAAAGGATTGAATAAAGATCTAATAAGCGTATATCTTAACAGAAATATGCCGCCGAGAAGACGCCCTAACCGTCAACCAGCCCAAGAAGGGTCGACTAACGATAACGACGCCAATGCTAATGCCAACCCCATTCAGCAGTTGGTGAATCTTCTGACTGGAGCAATGAACAACAAGCCGCAAGCTCCACCAAAAACTATGTTCAAGGACTTCAAGGCGGTGGGACCGCCAAAATTTAAGGGATCCATGAACCCGATTGAAGCACAGACTTGGGTCATGGAGATGAAAAAAGTTTTCGACGTCACTAAGGTTAGTAAGGACCAGAAGACCGCGTATGCGACATTCATGCTGAAGTCAGAAGCCAGCTATTGGTGGCAGGCAAACAAAGTCAGGGGAGGAGAGGGCATCATAACCTGGGAGAGGTTTAAAGAAATATTTTTTGAGATGTACTTTCTGACCAGCTCACAGAATCAGATGGAGGTACAATTTTTGGAGTTTAAGCAAGAAAATATGTCCATACCAGACTATGCGGCGAGATTCAATGAGTTGGCTAGGTTCGCCACATATTAAGTGCATACCGACGAAAGGAAGGCAAGAAGGTTTGAACAGGGACTGAAGCCTTGGTTGTACAACAAGGTGTCGATGTTCCAGCTGAACACCTTTACTCGGGTACTAGAGAAGGCAATTTTCGCTGAAGGTGGAAACGATGTTATGACCAAGTACAACCAAAAGCAGAAAAAGAAGAAGACTGAAGGAGAAGGTGATAAGGCTAGTTGTAGCAACACTGGTGGAGGCAGTAATCAAAACAAAAGGTGGAATGACAGCACACCGACTGGAAGTCAACAAGGGAGCCAGAAGAAAAGGGTAGAAGCATGTCCGACCTGCAGGAAGAGCCACCTGGGGGTGTGTATAAAAGGTAAGCGGGTATGCTACAATTATGGTCAGGAAGGCCATATAACACCTAACTGCCCTAACCCTAAGAAGGGCGCCTGCTTCACATGTGGGTCGAAGGACCATCTGGCCATGGATTGCCCTAAGAAAGTATATGGAGGGGCAGGAGCAGGAGGGAACAGGAGAAAGAGCGGTGGCAACGCTCTGACAATTACAGGATCGATCGCAACTAACCGACCTACCTCTAGAACATTCAACATAACAGTGCAGGATGCTGTGCAGTCTCGCGATGTGGTGTCAGGTATCATTCCGATCAATAAAGTTAATGCTTATGTAATATTTGATTCAGGTGCTACTTGTTCATTTATATCTGATGACTTTGTTAAGAATTTAGAATTGCCTAAGGATGAGTTAGACTACCCTATGAATATAGAGATTGCGAATAGGGAAGTGATTCCTGTTATGTATGTACACAAGAACTGTAGGGTGGATATTAAGGGTAACGTCATGAACGTAGATCTTATTCTGATTAGACTTGGGGAATTCGATGTTATCTTGGGAATGGATTGACTATTCAATTATGGGGCGATAATTGATTGTCAAAGGAAATGTATTAATCTTATGACCCCGTCAAAGGTTGTATTTTATGGCAGCAAGTAGCCTAGACAAGCGAGTTGTCTGACGATGATGCAGGCCAGGAAGTTGTTGCGACAAGGTTGTGTAGGATATTTAGCCTACATAGTCGATAGTCGAAAAGAGAACCCGAAGTTGGAGGACATACCAGTCGTGAGAGATTTCGTGGACGTATTTCCGAACGATTTGCTAGGACTTCCGCCAGATAGGGAAGTAGAGTTTGTGATCGATTTGGTGCCAGGAACGGCTCCAATATCGAAGGCGCCGTACCGTATGGCACTGGTAGAAATGAAAGAATTAATGGTACAGCTACAAGAGCTACTGGACAAGAAGTACATAAAACCGAGCGTATCGCCGTGGGGAGCGCCGGTGTTATTTGTTAAGAAGAAAGATGGGACGATGCGGCTCTGCATCGATTACAGAGAGTTAAACAAGGTCACGATTAAAAATAAGTACCCATTGCTGAGGATTGACGACCTATTTGATCAGTTGAAGGGAGCGAGATACTTCTCGAAGATAGACCTGAGAAGTGGTTATCATCAATTGAAGGTGAGGCCAGAGGATGTTTCGAAGACAGCGTTCAGGACACGATATGGTCATTACAAATTTCTAGTAATGTCATTTGGTCTAACAAATACGCCTGCAGCATTTATAGGCCTAATGAATGGAGTGTTCAAGCCATTTTTGGACAAATTTGTAGTGGTGTTTATAGACGACATTCTGGTGTATTCAAATACCAAGGAGGAACATGTAGAGCAATTAAAGGTGACTTTGGAGGCATTGAGGAGAGAGAAGTTGTACGCCAAGTTTTTAAAATGTAAATTTTGGATTGAGCGAGTACAATTTCTTGGACATGTGATTGATAAGGACGGGATTTCGGTTGATCCATCCAAGGTAGAAGCTGTGATGAACTGGGACCAGCCAAAGACACCGTCAGAAGTAAGAAGTTTTCTTGGATTAGTTGGTTATTATAGAAGATTCATTCAAGATTTTTCCAAGATCGCAACTCCGCTGACGAATTTGACTAGGAATTGGTGAAATTCGTTTGGACGGAGAAGTATGAGGAAAGTTTTCAAGAGCTTAAGAAGTGGTTGAGTTCGGCACCTGTGTTATCTCTCTTGGATAGCACAGGTAATTTTGTGGTATATACTGATGCGTCGCACAAAGGACTTGACTGTGTGCTTATGTAAAATGACAAGGTCATTGCATATACGTCATGACAATTGAAGGACTATGTGAAGGGGTATCTGACCCATGATTTGGAATTGGCTGTAATGGTATTTGCTTTGAAGATCTAGAGACACTATCTCTATAGAGAGAAGTGTGAAATATATACAGACCACAAGAGTCTAAAATATATTTTTACACAAAAGGATCTGAATATGCGCTAGAGAAAATGGTTGAAATTAATAAAGGATTATGATTGCGAGATCTTATACCATCCGGGTAAAGTAAATGTGGTTGCCGACGCCTTAAGCAGAAAGGGTCGGAAGAAATTGATGATGTTGACTGCCCAGGAGGAGCTAAATTCAGCAATGGAGAAACTGGAATTGGAGGTGAGGTATCCTATGGAGACTAACGAGAAATTGTTCCAAATACAAGCTAGTACAACTTTGCTGGATAAAGTAAAGGAATCACAACTTCAGGACGAAGATTGTGAAAAGATAAAGAGGAAGAAATCTGAAGGGACTGAACTGAAATTCAAGATGGACAGTGAAGAGTTGTTAAGATTTGAAAGCAGAGTTTGGGTACAGCCAGTACCAGATATTAAGGAGGACATTTTAAGCGAGGCTCAGAGCTCACGATATTTGATTCACCCCGGGAGTACCAAGATGTACCAGGATCTCCGACAGCATTTCTGGTGGCCGAATATGAAACGAGATGTTGCGGATTGTGTTGCCAAGTGTCTGACATGTCAAAAAGTGAAGGCGGAACACCAGAGGCCGAGTGGTTTGCTACAACCACTAAAGATCCCAAAATGAAAATAGGAGCATATTACAATGGATTTCATGGTTGGCCTTTCGACAACTCAGAAATGCTACGACGCAGTATGGGTTATCGTTGACCGACTGACGAAATTACCACACTTCCTTCCGATCAAGATCAGATTCAACTTAGACTAATTAGCAAAACTATATGTGAGAGAGATCGTTTCAAGGCATGGAGTTCCGGTGTCGATTGTTTTCGACCGAGACCCGCGCTTCACATCGAACTTCTGGAGGCGACAGCAGAAATGCATGTGGACGCAATTGAGAATGAGTACGATATATCACCCTCAGACCGACGAGCAGAGTGAAAGAATAATCCAGACATTGGAGGATATGTTGAGAGCGTGCATCATGGATTTCAAAGAAAATTGGGATGATCACTTACCGCTCATGAAATTCGGCTACAACAACAGTTACCACGCAAGTATTGGCATGCCGCCTTACGAAGCATTGTACGACAGAAAGTGTAGAACTCCACTATATTGGGATGAAGTTGGCGAAAGACAATTGCTAGGTCCAGAACTGGTACAACAGACAGCAGAGATCGTCAAGGTGATTCGGACAAGATTGGTAGCAGCTCAAGATAGGCAGAAGAAATACGCTGATCCACATTGCAAGAATGTAGAATTTCAATCGGGTAGCTTTGTTTTCTTGAAAGTCTCTCCTGGAAGGGAAAGATCAGATTTGACAAGAAGGGAAAATTGAGCTCGAAGTTCATTAGACCCTTTGAAGTGCTGCGAAGAATTGGAGAAGTTGCATATGAGGTAGCCTTACCTCCAGCACTAGAGCATGTCCACAACGTCTTCCATGTGTCAGTGTTACGACCCTACAAACCCGATTACAAACATATGATTGAATATGAACCCCTATAATTTGAGAAAGACTTATCCTATGAAGAAGTTCCTGTTCAGATTGTTGACAAGAAAGAACAAGTTCTCAAAAACAAAGTAATACATTCTGTTAAGGTAATATGGAGGAACCACAACGCTAAAAAAGCTACGTGGGAACTCGAAGAATATATGATGAAAACTTACCCACACTTATTTGCTTAATTTATGTGTAAGCGATTCTGGGGATAGAATCTTTGTAAGGGAGGAGAATGTAACGGGATGAATTTAATTGAACTATGATTCTGAGGACAGAATCCTTTTAAGGGAGAAAAGATGTGACGAACGAGAATTTTGTAATTTAATTTAAATATTTATTGAATTAAATAAATATTTTTGATGATTTATTTATTGAGTTAAATAATTATTTGATGGAATTGTGGTAGATTAATTTAATTATATGTGTTACATTGATTAAATTAATGTAGAGAATTTTTATAGTTCAAGTATGTATTTAATTGAGTTTATTCGATTAAATGAATTATTTAATAAGCATAATGTTATTCTAATTAGTTTAATAATTAATTAGAGATTTAATGATTTGACATAATTAATAAATAAGAATTTTAATTATGTGATTATGTGATTTAATATAGATTGTCATATTTTATTTAATTAAATTTAAATCAGATTATTTGATTAATTAGAAGTATGACATCAAACTATGTAATAACATTTTAATTAAATTAAATGGAAAGGAGTTAGTAGAGGAGACAACCAAATAAGGCCTTAGTTAGTGGGAGTAGTTAAATCTATTGAGGGGATTAACTGACACTCATTATTGCTACGGTTATATTATATACGTACTTATATTGTATATTAGTCTTCATATATTGCAATTCATATCAGAGAACTCAAAGAGAAATTAGAGAGGAATTTGAGAGAGAATTGATTGATTCGAGTAAATTTTGTAGAATCAAAGGAGTTCTAGCAAAATAAACAAGCAAGCAAGGGGTAAATTCCTTATCTGAGATTCTAAGTTCGTATTTTTATACTTTCTCCATGAAAACTATTTCAAAGTTCTCTATGACTAAGGTTGTTGATGATTGATGGTTATCTGATGATATGTATGTTAGTATATGTCCATAATATATTTTATATCATGTATACATGATTTAAAGTAACTAAATCCATGTAATTATGCTTTAATTAGAAGTTCATAAGTTATAGAGTATGAAAAATTTGAATATAGCCTTATGTATAAATTTGCATGCTGTAATTGGTTAGTTAACATGAAATTGAAGGCTGATTATGATTGTATATGTTAAAACGAACAAAACGAACTTTAAACGAATGGATTCGGAATTATAACGAATCCGTAATGTTGAATTTCATAATTTCTCTCGAAACTTTTCAAAATACCAAGAACAGTGAATTTAAGTGCTTTAATTTAAGTGA
Organism: Panax stipuleanatus; assembly: GCA_020205555.1. NCBI lineage: Eukaryota > Viridiplantae > Streptophyta > Magnoliopsida > Apiales > Araliaceae > Panax > Panax stipuleanatus. The sequence continues at coordinate 58,627,899 of CM035118.1, forward strand.
TTATATGATCTAAAGTGTTAAAAGCATGCTAGATTCATTGTTTGATGTTCCTATGAAATTTATACTACATGGGTAACATAAAAAAATTGTCATGTTAGTTTAATTCAGATTTATTTTGCTTTTTCTGAAATGTTTTGTGAACTGCAAGTTGTCCAACCGAGGACCCCACCCCGGTGGACTTTTAGCCTATTAATATCTGCCCCAGCGGGTATACTTGTTGTCCATAAATTGGTTTTGTGTCTTTAAAGTTCTAACATGATGAACTAATTAAATGTATTGAACCTAATGACATGTTAAGTGCATGAAACAATAATATAACATGTTGACTTGTATAAGATAATTTGATGCTTCATGTTAACAAGTTATGTGTGAGTTGGATATTGTTATCATAGGGTATGATTACGATAGTTTAAAAGGTTATATACGTGTGTTATGCATGTTGTGAGTTTAGACTCACGTTGTGTGATGAATTAACAAGTTAAGATTACGAACCACGTTGTTAAGTTGAACTTAAGTAAAAAGTTTAACGGTTAAGCATAGTGATTATGAAACTAACCGATATCATATACATAATGTAATGTGTAGGACGTTGAGTAAGTGAATTGTAATAGTAATTGTAGGTTGTGCACGAGACAAGTGTTCTATCCCTAACTTATTATCGTTAAGCAAGTTTCCTAATCCTTATTCTTATGTTAAGCAAGTTTCTAAACTCAAACTTTACTTTTATTGAGCAAGTTTTCTATTCTTGAAATACTATCAGGATACAAATTCTTGTCCTTGTTTATTCAAGTTGAGATTCCATACGAGATATTACAATACCTTTAAAGCATGATTCCAGTTATACAATACTTATTCTATTGTATACTCTTGAGAATTATTATTCGATTTGAATATCGTTTATTGTTGAACCTTGAAAGACTAGCGAACCCTTATTGATTCGACTAGTCCATAGTTGATGAACGTCCTAAACTCTAGAACTATTATTGAGCTTATTCAAACCAAACTTCCTTTAGTGCGGATTCTGATGTCAAACTAAGATGAAAAACCCTGTTATAGAGGATTATTTACGCTTTAATATTGAGATATTGTGCACAGTATGGTACTAAGGGCTGATCCCCGTAAGTACGAGTAGTAGAGTCCATATAGTCTAACTACTACTAAAGATTTAAAGTAGAAATAATTAACAACCTGGGACATAGTTCAAGGTCTTATGACCCTCAGATGCTATTTTGATTCTTGCTATTCATTCTTGATTCAAAAGCCGAGTTTTCTTTTTTTCGAAGTCTTTGATTCACTCGCATGTTATTATATTGTTATATTTGTATACTTGTGGGCAATCGTGCTCACTCTTGCATAATAACATTGCAGTTAAGAACAAAAGACCTGACGAGCCTTCCAATAGCAAAGGCAATGAAAAAGTTAACAAGTGATGAAGACTTGTTATTTAATTTGAGAATGTTTATGTTTAAGACTTGATGTTGTTTAGGACTAATTAATTGTTTATGTTTCCGCACAGATGTTTAGGTTAGTATGACCTGGGATTATATTTATTATTCAGTTGTTGTAACCCCATAAGGGGAGATGATAGAGTTATTTCTATCTATTTCATGGTTTGCATTTATTATGGGGAGATAGATATATGATAATTGTACAGTGAACACCAAATCCCGTGAAAATTGAAGTACCCGGATTTGGAAGTGTCACATGGATCATCAAGTTAAACACATTATATACAAGATCTAACCTTCTCATAAGGTTCTAGCCATTTAAAACACAATACTTCAAGGATCTAACATAAAAATTCATATAGAATACAAAGGTAGGGATTCTTACTTTGTTTTGTGGGCTACTCTTCTCTTCTTTTTAATATAGGTGATGAATTTAAGATGCATGAACTCTTGCTCCTCTTCTCCTCTTCTCTTCTTCTCTTCTTCTCTTCCCACCAAACCCTCTCTCTCTCTCTTTTGTCTCTCTTTTTAGTTTCTTTCTTTAGTTTAGCTTAGGAAATGAAATAAGAACAAATGATATACTTGATTTGTTAGTTAGTAAAAGGTGTGTAGATATAATGTATATATCTATTATTATCTCTCAATCTCTTACTCTTCCTCTCTCTCATTAAATTAATTGTTGCTTGCAAGAATAGCCAAAAGTGATGTTGGAATGAAAGGATGACACCTAAACAAAGTTGTTCACCTACTATAGTGATATAATAATCACATTCTCCCCCCTTCTTCTCTTCTCTAAAATCCGGCCATAAGGCCTTCTTATCCTTTTCATTTTTTTGTTTTCTTTTTATACTTTATTTACTTTATTCAATAACCAAAATATCCTTCTTCAAGTGGGCTAAGTTTGGGCTTTTAAATAAATTCTTTTGGGTTTGCAATTAATAATTTTGGCTACTAATGAGCTTGGGCCTCCATAACTAATTAATTGTGCTACTAGTATACTTGACATTTACATCTAATATTGGGCCAGTTTAACAGTTTAGTTGGTCTTAAATCAAATTATCTACAAGTATAATGCTTAAATAAACAATTGGGCTCGTTTAAATTACTTACCCTTCTTAGTCCATTAAATTTATTATCACTTGAACTAATACTCATTATTATTGATATTTATATATTCTCATCAACCAATAATATTAATTCATTTACATAACCCAATTAGACTTACTATATTCAAGTATATTGAGTATGTAATTAGGGTTCAATACTTTAATCAATTTTCTAGATTATTAAAATACTTAGGTTAGTCCACTAACTTAATTAACTCATTAGTGAGACTTCCTTACATACTAGTCACATAATCACCTAGTCATCCACAATATATCACAGATTTATCAATATCATTAATAATTAATTAATATATTTATTTATAATGTGACACGAAAATTCTTGGTTATTACATATATAGTTTGTTGTGCGCACACAAGGCTATATACATTTGAAATAGAATCCTTAATCTCACTAGCAAATCTTTAATTAGATTTTGCCGAACTATATAAATGAGGGTAATATAGTTTAAAGAAAATAGTGGGAGATACCAATTTAAAATAAGACCTAATTTATTTTTGTATATAAAATTAATTAAATGAATGTTTGCTAAAATATTGTCTTTTTACATGTAGAAATTTAAAAATATCAAAATCACTAATTTCACTGCGTAGCATACTTGATGCTAACAAACAGACCAGACCGAATTACATGGACTGGTTAAGGAATCTGAGAATAGTTCTCACTGCTGAAAAGATTTCTTATGTCCTAAATTTACCTGTCCCTGGAATTGTTCCAAAAACAGCCTCTGAGGAAGAGATTGCCACTATTGTAAAGTGGCAAGATGATGCATCTGTGGCTCAATGCAACATGCTCGCGTCCATAAATAACGAGCTTCAACGTCAGCATGAAAACATGGATGCTCTTACTATGTTGCTTCACCTCAAGGAGTTGTATGTGAAACAAAGTAGGACTGCTAAATATGAGATATCTAAGGAGCTCTTCCGATCAATGATCACCGACGACACCGTCGTTGAGACTCATGTCCTAAGGGTGATCAATCTGATTGAACGCCTTTGATAGCTTGGGTTCGTCATGGATGGGGGGGTTGAGTCAAGACTTAGTCTTGCAGTCACTGCCTGAGACCTTCTCGCAGTTCATTGTTAATTTTCACATGAATAAGTTAGATGTCAGCTTGCCTGAATTACTTAATATGTTAAAAACTGCAAAAGGTCATTTCTCATCCAAGAAGAACCATGTCTTAATGGTGGATTCTTCCAAGAAAAGGAAGAGACCCAAAGTATCTTCTGAAAAAAAGAAATCTAAGAAGGCTAATGACAAGGTGAACACAAAGGAACAAAAGAAACCTGGTCCATCTAGCAAAGAAATGTGCTTCCATTGCAAAGAGCCGGGTCACTGGAAGAGGAACTGCAAGAAGTTTCTGGCAGAGAAGAAGCTTCGACTTCCAATTAAGGTTTGTTCATGATTGAAATTAATTTTTCAGAAAGTCAAAATTCTACTTGGGTATTGGATACCGGCTGTAGTTCTCACATATATAATACTGTGCAGGGACTGGTCAGAAGTAGAAAGCTAAACAAGGATGAGGTTGTCCTCGAGTGAGAAATAGAGCAAAGGTTGTTGCATTAGCTGTAGGCACTTATTGTTTAGCACTGCCTACGGGCAAATCCATTTATTTAAATAATTATTATTTTTTCCCGAATATCATTAGAAACATTATTTTATTTTCGTATTAGATATGGATGAATTTGACATTATAATAAAGAACAACAGTTGTTCTATTTATAAAGACAATATTTTATATGGTGTTGGTAATCTGCGAAATGGACTTTATATACTTGATTTACATGAAAATATACTTCAAATAGAATAAACTAAGAAAAGAAAAGGAGATGATGTTAATTATACCTATATGTGGCACTATAGACTCGGTCATATCAATGAAACAAGATTATCCAAGTTGCATAAAGAGAAAGATGGTCTCATGGATAAAATGACTAAATCTCCTTTTAGTGGAAAAGGAGAAAGAGTTACAGAGTTGTTAGCGTTGGTTCACACAGACTTTTGTGGACATATGACAACGAATGCACGGGGAGGAAATTCTTATTTTATTACTTTCACTGATAATCACTTAAGATATGGATATGTGTATTTAATGAAATACAAATCTGAATCATTTGAAAAGTTCAACGAGTTCAGAAGTGAAGTAGAGAAACAAACTGGCAAAAGTATTAAGATTCTTCGATCAGATCGAGGTGGTGAATTCTTAAGCGGTGAGTTTCTCGATTGTCTCAAAGAAAATGGTATAATCTCACAATGGACTCTACCAGGTACACCACAATTAAATGGAGTGTTTGAAAGGAGAAATCGAATATTATAGGACATGGTTCGTTCCATGATGAGTTTTACCTATCTTCTAGTATCATTATGGGGTTATGCCCTAGAAGCGGCTACATATCTACTAAACAAGATCCCCTCAAAATCCATCCCCAAGACTCCATATGAGATGTAGACAGGGAGGAAACCTGGTCTTAAGCATGTTAAGATTTGGGGATGTCCAGCTTATGTGAAAAGGTTTCAAAATAATAAGCTTGGGATAAGATCTGATAAGTGCACGTTTGTGGGATATCCTAAAGAAAGTTTGGGATACTATTTCTACAATCCTATTGAGCAAAAGGTGTTTGTTGCGAAACACGCTGCCTTCTTGAAAAAGGAGTTTATCTTTGAAGGAGATAGTGAGAGGAAAATAGATCTTGAAGAAATTCAAGAACCACAAACAACTACAGATCAATTGGATGAACATGTCCAAGTAGAGACACCTACTGTACAACACCCTATTCGTAAATCTGGAAGAGTACCGAAGATACCTGAAAAGTATGAATTCATCATATAGGATGACGATGAGGTACACGTCATGAATAATGATGATCCATTAAATTACAAATAGGCTATGAGTAATAAAGACTCAGAAAAATGGTAAATGACCATAAAATCTAAAATGAATCTTTGAAGCAATACTCAAGTCGGGTTAAATACACTTTTGCCCATTCTACTAGACCTCGATTTACAAATGCATCATTGAACTGAATTTTTTTACAATCGAGTCAGTGAACTACAAATATTTATCAAATCGTTACAAATTCCGTTAAATGAATTGACTTTTAACAGTAGCCTTGCATGTAACTTCCACATGTGAGAGAGAAATTAATTTTTTACACATTTGTCTATATAGTCTGCCAAGGTGGAAAACTTATAAAATTTTAATACTAAAATTAACTAAATTTGGGTTAAACCAAAATTAAAAAATTAGTTTCTACATTTGGGTTGAAAAAAACTCCCTCCTCATTCTTACTTCATCATCTTCCTTTATCTCATTCAAAGTCTAGAAATCATCTCAACATAAATTCATTAGAAATCATCTCAATACCCAAAAATATTCATCTCATCAAAAACCACTACAACAAGTGTGATACAGGGAGTTTGCAAGGGTGATACAGGGCTAGTGTGATAAAGGGAGTTGCATTTGACCATCAAGGTTGATTCGATTTTAGGTTTTGATTATTTTGACTCTGTTTGGAGAATTGTATTTAGTACTTCATTAATGGATATCATTATTAAATATTTTGAAGTTATTAGTGCTCTGTTTACTAATTTTGAGGTTTGTTATGCTTTGTGCGTGACCTCCCTTTCCTATTCGGGAAGGGGGTGTTACACGACATGCTGATAATCAAAATTTGAAGTCTTTAGTTACTACGTGATGCTAATCGATACTCGCGAGTACATAAGTAATCACATAAGTACATAAAGTCTTTTATTATCTTTCTTAGAACTTGATAAGAGTTTATCACCACTATGTTATCGATCTCTTAAAAAGGCTACTACCCTAAGGTTTTCCCCCACCTAAGGTTCATAACTTACAGCTCTGATACCAACTTATGACACCCTCAAATTCGAGTACTTCATTTCCACAGGATTTGGTGTTCATTGTCTAAATACAACATATCTATCTACCTATAATAAATGCAACTCATGAAATAAATAGAAATCCTCCCCTTAAGGGGTTACAACATCTGAATAAATAAATTCCAGGTCAACTAACCTTAATATATCAATGCGACAATATAAATAAACAATAAGTTTTAAACACAATATCATAAGTCTTAAACAAACAACATCAAATAATTAAACAAGTCTTCATCACTTGTTCATCTTTCCCTTGCCTTTACTAGTGGAAGGCTATTCAATTCTTTCAACCTTAGCTGCAATGTTATTATGCAAGAGTGAGCAATGATTTCCCACCAGTATAACAATATAACAATAATAATAACATGCGAGAAATCAAAGAGTTCTTGTAACGACCCCAAAATTCATACAATACAACTCTCGACATCGGTCGTTAACAATACATCCTTATTCAGACTTTACATCATTAATCAATGATACAATCACTAAAAATACGGAATATTTAAAACTTTTATATTATTCCTTCTTTATTATCCCTGAATCTCAACCTTTATCATTACATAACTTTGATTCAACCTTATTTCATGAATCGCTTCGTCAGAGTTATTATAAACTAAAACTTACAACCACTTTCAATAACCCTTATACATCGGGTAACATTTAAACTTTACAACTCAACATCTGTTAACCATCATATATTATCAAATACATTATCTGAAGCCTTAAACAGGGTCCAAAGTAATAACAATTCAGCCAAAGTATATAAATCTGCATGCATTACATCTGATTCATTTCTTTCAAGTAGCACATAGCGTTACCTTGAATCCTTAACCTGCAAAAGTGATTATTTGCAAGAATGAGCTCGACAGCTCAGCAAGATCTAACAGCTTTCATGCATCACATAGCACATAAATACATGCTCAACATACATCTCATAATAATTAAAGTAACATGGCATACATGCTCTACTTCACATAACAAATATAAAGATTGAGTTCCTTACTCAATCAACATTCTTTAATCAATCAATGTAGTCATAAATTGACTTTAACATTTTATGCTTACAACATATCATGCTCTTTGCAAAATAATTTAAAAATAGTTCATCATCAAGTTCATGTAGAAAATAGGAACTGAAAGACTTGCCTTGATCGTTGTTTACCAATAACAGTTTAACAGCTTACAGATATCTGCACTTAACGTGCCCTACACAATTATATAATCATGCACATTAATTATTAGTCATATAGCAATGCACATTAGTTGTAATGTAAACTTTACTCTACATCTCATAACCCTTCCTATTATCAATACACAACATTCAATTTGATGGTGTTAACTTTCGACTTATATCCCACTATATTTCTTTTTTAATAATATTCGAAATTCATTCAAGTGTTTAAGTCCTGCTAGGACTACCTATTGGTTTTATATTAACCACACTTCATATATAATAATGTTCGTTACATTAGAATCGAAACACTATTTAAGTGTATTACCACATTACACGGCGTTTCGACGTTTATACGTCACACGCCTAACTCGCCTCTTCTGCATGTGATTTGCATGCTCCTATATTGGGTTACATTACTCTATAATATTTCATTCTTATTAAAAACATAATATTAAACAAGGTCATACACACTCGTTACGGCATTGAGACGCTTGCACGTTTGTACGCCAAACTTGCCTGTTCGAACGCCCAAACGACACGCATTTGTGCACGCTTAGCACGCCCAACCAAATTGTCTAATACTCAAGGGTTAATGCTAAGTATTATTATAATACCTAATAGTCATGTTATGAAAGTTAGAACATCATTTTACATGATCGGGAGCATTACATGTGCTTACGTGCATGCCCGACGCCCTCCGATTGCCTCTAAAAACACATCAGTCCCAAAAATGACCATTTTGACCCTATCTAACGACCTCAAATTGAAAAACTTAAAGAACTAAAGTTGTAGGTCTACTCGTGCTCGTTCCGGATCATCTTGAATCACCTCAATCCGAGTTCGTATGAAAATGTTATGGCTGTTTAACCACAGGAGGTCAAAACAGCCCCCGACTAACTTTCCTCCCGGCGCAGCTGCGCCCCAATCAGCCTTGGGGGCAGCGCAGCTGCGCCCCTGGCAGCGTGTTACGCGACTTTTTCCTCCAGTATGTTGTTCTGGCGAATTCTCTAACCCTTTCCTCCTTCCCATCTTCATAAATTGTGTTATACACATCCAATTGAGTCCGTTTTCGACTCTATGGATTCGTAATTCATAGAACTACGACATAGCAAGGATATTCATAATTTATAGAAACATTAAGAACCTAAATTTTTACTCAAAACTCATGTTCATATTAGTATTACATGTTTTAACATGTTTTAGCGAAATCATTCACCACGAATTCGATTCCTAACCAAATCAATTCGTTTAAACTTCATTGTTTTCGTCTTTCAACATACTAACAACATCTATAATCAATTTCAGATTACACAATTAATTTAACCATCAATTTAAGCTTGAAAATAGACCAAAATACATATACTAAGCCATAACCCAAATTTCTTCATCTTCCAACACATCTTTATGAATTTGATTTCTTAAAAATCACTTTTAGATTATATAAAGCATATTAAACATATCCATTAACATCTATAACCAATTCCTTAACAAATTAAACATAGAAATCCAATTTCTCAACGAAAACTCAAGAGAATGAAAAAAATAGATTAATACCTTTTGATTCTTCTAAACCTTGTCTAGATGAATTGAAAAACCTTGTTTCTTTTTATTTTTTTAGCATCTCTTCTTCTCCAATTTCACAGAGAACTTCTATTCTCTCTCATTCTCTCCTCTGTTTCTCCCTTTCTCTTTTCTTCTTTCAGTTTAGGCTTAGAAACAAAACTCGTAACTCATATAACTGATAATATAATACGTATATTACTAATACTTATTATATTACTTAATATACAATTAAATTAGGGGTTATAGAAATCCAAAAGCCACAAAGCCATGTTTGGCTAGCCCCTTCAAACATCCTTTTAATTTATTTTAATAATTCTCCTTATCATATGGTATATCTTCTTTTCTCTAAATGTCACACTTTAACTATGTTGCTAAATTATTTAGCTAACTACATTGAATAATTATACGATTATAATATGTATAACTATTACTCCATACATTACGAAATTATATACATAACCCTCAACTTAAAATAACCCTTTCCATTAAAATAATTAATATTTATTACCTTTATTTTAATTAACTCACATGAATTATATAATTATAATATATAATTATTTAATTCCTTTCCTCGCATAAATTGTCTCAATACAATTTATTTAATCCATACATCTAATCACTACTTAAATATTAATCAATTTATTTAATACCATCATACTTAAATAAATTATTCCATACTAATTCCCATTGAATATTTATTTTATTCATTAATCCTAACACCAATATTTATTTATAATTATATTGGTTCTTCTCATTCTCATACCCATTTACACTCACTTGGCTAAATATAATATATTAAGCCATTACATAAACGTATTACTCTTACATGTAATATATTACCTTCATATTTTATTAAAACAATTATATTTATATTAATTCACTATTTTAATTAAGTGAATTACTCTCATTATTTATGAAATTTAATTCATAATAATTATAGTGCCAACAAGGCATAATAATCAAATTATATTATTCAATAATATAAGTTCCAACTTAATTAACTTAATTCTCTTTTCAACAATTTCGTTTCCCTTCTTTAATAGTTAAAATAAATTAACTACTAAACCTCATTCCTCCAACCTATGAATATATATATATATATATATATATATATCTTCTATATTCACACCACATCATATACTTCACCACATATAACACATATCCAAACTCAAAATATCTCGTAATAAGAATTTTATTATTAAATTCCCATTTATAATTTCTTAAAAAATCTGGGATGTCATAGTTCTAAATAATAGAAAGCTCGGCTTTTGAATCAAGAAATGAATACAAGAATCAAAAGTATATCTGAGGGTCATAAGACCAAGAACTATGTCTCAGGTTGTCAAGTATTTCTTCTTTAAACCTTTAACAGTCGTAAAATTATATAGACTCTACTTCTCGTACTTAGAGGGATCAGCCCTTAGTACCATGTATGTGCACATCATCTCAACGCTAACGCGTAAATAATCCCCTATAAAGGGTTGTTCATCTTAGTTTGACATCAGAGTCTGCACCAAAGGAAGTTTGGTTTGGATAAGCTCAATAACAGTTCTAGAATTTAGAACACTCATAACCTATGGACTAGTCGAATCAATAAGGGTTTGCTAGTCTTACAAGGTTCAACAATAAATGATGTTTAAATCAAACAATGAAGCTCAAAGGTATACAATTAATTAAGTATTGTATAACTGAAGTAATGCTTAAAATAATTATAATATCTCATTCGAAATTATAACTTGAATAAGCAAGAATATGAACTTGATCAATATAGAAACATAAGTTTAGGACTTGCTCAATGAATAATAACGATAATGAATCAAGGATAGAAAACTTGCTCAATTAAAGGTTTGAGTTTAGAAACTTGCCTAGTGCACAAGCTACAATTATAAATCACGTCCTCAATTAATCCTACATACCATTACATTCACAATACCAATTAATTCTAATTCTGATTATACACATCGACTCACAAACATCAGTTCTTGAACACGTTATTAGACTTCACGAATAATGAGTTTATATCACGTATTTAACTTATCAATTAATCACGTAAATCAAGTTAATAATTTGTTTTAACATCTCAATATATGTTTAACATGTCATCATGTTCATTACATAACATTTTAAATTACATTTCTGAACTTTGAACAATTAAATAAAATTTACTGGGTCATTCTGCTGGATGGCGCTGCAGTGCCCAGTTTGCACTGGGGACCGGCGCTGCAGCGCTAAGCCTACGTCAGCCAAGGCTTTGGCCTGGCGCTGCAGCGCTGGATTCCTTCACAGAACCAGCGCTACCGCGCTATGACTACGTCAGCCATTACTGGCTTGGCGCTGCAGCACCCGATTTCTTCACAGAACCGGCGCTGCGACGCCGAGACACGGTAAAGTCTGACATTTCGCGACAAATGCAGAGAAAATGCCAAATAATGCCAAAATTAAGCTCAAACAACGATTTTAATGTTACCCATAAGCTATAAACTTAGCAGAAACATTTAACAACCTACTTAGCATGCTTTTAACAACTTAAACCACATAATCAATCAAATTAGAACACTATATTTTCATATTTTTTGATATTTTTCATAGTTTCGTCAAAAATTATGAAATCCTTCCTTACAGATTCGTTATAACACCGAATCTGTCCGTTTAAATTTCGTTCTCTTCATTTTTAAATGCATAATCATAATAAAGTATGAAATTTTGTACATATAGGCTATATTCATATGTTCATACTCTGTAACTCATAAAACTCCAATTAAAACATGATTACATGGATTAATTACTCTAGAATAAATAGAAATCACATACAATTTTGTTAAGCATGCATTTTAAACATCTAACATCAAGTAATACACAATAACTTCATGAATTTCAATTATCAAAGAACTCAACTGGCTTTCATGGAGAAAATATAATAACATAATATAAAGTTTGGGATGAAGAATCATATCCTTGCTAACTCTGTTTGATTAGATGATATAAACTTTAGAATCTTCAACTTTTATTTCAATTCTCTCAAGTTCTCTCTTTTTCTCTCTAAGTTCTCTGATGAAATATATGAAGTCTGATACGCTATAAGTTATAATACGTATATAGGATTTAACTGATAGTTAATGGGTGTCAGTTAATTCCATAATGGTTTTAACTGTTCCCACTATATTAAGGCTTTGTTTGGTTTTGTTTGTAAAAAGCTCCTCTCCCATTATTTTCATTAAATGTTTATTATGTAGTTTATTTGTCACACTTTAATTAATCAAATAATGTTATTTAATTCAATTAAATAAAAGATAATATTACACATTAAATCACATCATCACATAATTACAATTCTCATTTAATAATTATGACAAACCATTAAATCTCTAATTAATTATTAAATTAATTAGGATAATATTATAATTCTTAAATAATTCATTTAATTAAATAATCTAAATTAAATTCACACTTTGGACTATAAAATTACTCCACATTAATTTAATCAATGTAGCACATATAATTAAATTAATCTACCACAATTTCATCAAATATTTATTTAACTCAATAAATAAATCATCAAAAATATTTATTTAATTTAATAAATATTTAAAATAAATTACAAAATTCTCGTTTGTCACAAAATAACACTAGAATTAGAGAATTCTTCTTCTATAATATTGTGCATATTTCTTTCTAATATAAGAATACTTTGAGTGTAGCTAATAGTGCAAGATTTTCTCAAGATAATCTTCGTTATATCAGTCAGATTTAGTCTCCTACTAAGGTAAAGGATGTTATTTTCTTTCAATACTCGTAAGGATTTTCATTCTATTCCTTATTAATCTGTGGGAATAACCTGTCTACGCAGACTATCGCATGCATGGTGAATAACCCTTCGTAGTCATTGTTTATTAAGTTTTGAAAATGATCTATCTACGCGGATTACCGCATAACGGGTGAAAATCTATTTGCAGTTTCATATATTCTTTCATAATCGTATGGGATATCATTTCTTTTGTACTCGTCAAGGGATATCAATTTCTTCCATATTTCTCCATTTATGGTGCGAAATTATTGTTTGTTTCCATAACCTTATTATTAAATGGTGAAAATCCCTAAAATTAGTAGAATATCCTTAATAGTTTGCGCTCCAGTCTAATATCATTTCACTGGAATATTGGTCTGAACTTTCTTATTAAATTTTAATCTTTTCATGTCTGGATAATATTCATCCGGGGTACTATTCATACAGTACTATTCATACGGTACTATTTATATGTTACTATGCATGAGTACTATTCACAACGAATTTAAATTTTCTTTTCTCTGTCCAAATTGTCTTTTATGAATCTTATTCTTGAAATTGAATCCATGTTTTGATCTTCATGTTAACAATTTGGACATTCTTGAAGTCTGAATAAATTGAATTATAAAACTGTAATATTTATCCTTGATCTCATTGGATTCATTTTTTATATCATTGTCATCATCCTCATGCTTAAATTTGTGATGGAAAGTCATCTTTGGCCCGTAGTGCATAGATGGACTGTAGATTAGTATGATTATGACTAGGAATTATGTATTGGTATAATCATGACCTTTAATGTTACAGGCAAAGGTTTTTGGTGAAAATCCTCTTTGGCCTGTAGTGCATAGATGGACAAGTGTTTGGCATGATAATAACCACTGGTGATATAAACGAATATCTTTGGCTATAGTGCATAGATAATTCGTTGATTTGAAATAATTATTGATTGGTGTTACAGGGATAAAATATTGATGATGGACTTTTAAATCATAGAATATAGTAAACATCATGCTCTACTTGACTCTTCTAATGGATTGTTATTTTCGCTACAGTTGTTGATCTTAAACTTGTTGTCTATTGTATTCTATCAGATTTTTCACTGTTGAGGATTAAGAATAATTTGTTATTCATTATCTTGGTCATAATATTCTTTACTGGGCTAGTTGAGCTCACTCTTTTCTTTCATTGTTCTCTTCAGGAAATGAGAATATAGTTGGGACTAGTCGGAGAATGGAGTGATGGTCCATGATAGTCTATAGCAGTCTTCATAATAGTGTGGAAATAATTATAATGAACACTTAATTTGAGTATGGATATTACCGTATTTTATACAGTGCAATATTTGTATTAAAACTCACAGCTTATGTGTTGTCGTATTTTGCACGATAGTTAATAGTTGTAAATATGAAGTTTGTATTTGGATTTTGTACCATGTATTTTGGCGACTCAGAATGGATTGGGTGGACCTATTTTGGGGGCATCATAAATTTCAAGTCTCAAAATTTGAGAAGTACAATGGATTGGGCGATCCCTACACCCATTTGAAAGTTTACATAGGTGAGCTTAGGTCTTATGCCGAGGATGAAAGCCTCCGAATGCAGCTATTCCAGAAGAGCCTTACCAGTGAAGCTCGAACTTGGTACGCCCGGATTGATAACTCCAAAGTTCAGGGTTAGGAATATTTAGCCCATTCATTCCTCAACCAGTATAGTTTCCAATCCCAGATGACCCATGATCGCTACCAAGTAACCAAAGTCAAGAAACTGAGCCAGGAATCCTTTAGAGAGTATGCACAAAGATGGAGGCGAATGGCCGCCCAAGTTAGCCCCCCAATGGATGAAGGCGAGATGGTGATAACTTTTATTGACATCCAAGAAGCCCCATATTACGAGAGAGTCATGGTAGGAATAGGCAGACTCTTTTCTGAAATGATAAAGCATGGGGAGATGGCAGAATTGGGTTTGAAATCCTGTAAAAAAGGACCTTACAACCTTGGAGGCAGTTGCTGAGCATATATAATCAGGCAATTACTTGAGCGCTCCTAAGAGGGTATCTAAAAGGAAAAAGGAGGATGTCTCTATAATATTGCAAGGGCAATTAATGAGTAAGAGCAATAGTCCACCTATACAGAAGCAAGGCAATTACCCTGTATTCCAGTCCTTTGCAAATGCCCGAAATCCTACGGCACCGACTGGTCGGGGAGAACATGCAAAGAAGGATATTTACTCTATTAGGGGATTCATTGGAGAATATATTGGCACTGTTGGTTGCATAAAAGAAGATTAATGAGCTTGCTCCACCTGTCGATCCTAAAGGAAGGCAATATGATCCCAATAAGAAATGTGCCTATCATTCTAGAGCACCAGGGCATGACACTCAAAACTTTTGGACCTTAAAGCATAAGATTCAGAATATAATTGATAGTGGGGAGATTGTGGTAAAAGCACCAGAGCAGCCCAATGTTCATAACAATCCCTTACCTCAGCATGATACAGAGGGAGTCAATATGATCAACGCAAAAATTTGGGATAACCGCAAGTATTTGAGGAAATTGGGAGAAGCTCCCGCCATGACTGATCCTTCCATATGGGGTTACTCTGAAGAAAAGTATGCGATGGAGCAGAGCTTGATCTCAATCAAGGTGCAAGTGGATCAATTAGTAGAGCTAGTTGTGTATCAACATCAGTTGACTCGCCAGTTGATCGATCAAGTCCTGCGAGGGTAGATCAACATTCCACCTCCTAAAGTAGTCCTATTTCCAAAGAAAGATCAGACTCGTCTCCAAGCACAGAGCCAATGGATGGAGAAAATAGCAAGGGAAGCTAGATTTCACTCTCGGCGAGAATTTGTGGCCAAGCAAAAATTTACCCCACTGGGGCAGTCTAGGGAAGAAATCCTGTGAATGTTGATCTATAAGGGAAAGATCATAGAGTTCTCACCACCCCCGGATCCTTGATCAAAATATTTCGACCCCAGTAAAACCTTCCTGTATCATTCAAATGCCCCTGGACATGCCACTGAGGAGTGTTGGGCCCTACGCCATCTAATTTAAAATCTGATTAAATCAGGAGAGCTGGAGATGATAAGGGATGCTGAGATTTTCCCTGATGATGAGATAGTATATCATTGAAGGGTGTGAGGTTCAGAAGAATTGGTGGCAGTTATCACTAGCATAGAAGAAACTTCCACCCTACCTCTCACCATCCGAGGATTGTCCAATAGGGGAGACGAAGCTCCATTGGAAATAGTTGCGCCAATGCCGATGATGTTGACCCCTCGGCCGCGGATCTCTGTTTTTAATCTGAAAAAGGTTCCTTAGAACTATGGAGAGGATATAAGGTCGGAGACCGAATGTACTGCGATCCTTCCAAGGGATAACCCAGCGTACATCCTAGGGCGGGTAATGAAGCCAATAGCTAAAACCATGGTAAAGGTGCCATCAGAGAAGATTGTGGATTTCCTTAACAAATTAGGACACAATGAGGCACGAGCGGTAAAGCAGCTGAAGGAGGCACCACCCCAAACCTCTATCCTTGACTTGGTACTAGCCTCCGAGGACCACTGTCAAATTCTAATCCAAGTGTTGGAGGAATCTCACTTGCCCAAAAACATTGATACTGAGAAGTTCCAGCATCTGATTAGCCATGTACTGGAGAGCAACTTGATATCTTTCACCGATGATGATATACCAACCAAAGGAATTGGACATCGTAGGCCACTGCATATTGCGGTCATATTATCCGGGTATGTGATAGGAGGCGTACTTATCGATGGGGGCTCATCCTTGAATATCTGCCCTCAGAACACCCTGGAGAGGATGAATATCAATCCAAATTGGATCTGAGATAGCCATGTGGTAATCCGAGCTTTCGATGGATCACAACGATCGGTCCATTTATTTTCAACATATCCTTCCAAATATTGAATATCACTACTGGGTATAACCTATTGCTGGGGCGACCATGGATTCATATGGCTGGAGCCGTTACGTCCACTCTTCATCAGCAATTGAAATACATCATCAACGGCAACTTGGTCACCGTCAGTGCCGAACATGAATATCCGATTCATACTCTAGAAGATATACATGTGATCGGTCTAAACCAAGATATTGAACCCGTAAGTTTTCAAGTCTTCGAAGTGAGCACCCCAATACCAATCTTTGGGCTTGCCAACATTGAAACCTCGGATATCCCCCGAAGTGATGGTAGTTGGTCAAGAGAAGCTTTCCAAAGAACATCAACTAGGCCAAGGGCTAGGACGTAACGGTCAGGGGATCAGGACTCCCATTCATATACTAACGCAGTTAGGTGTGGCTGGACTGGGCTATCTCGGTGGTTCCAAACACCGTAATCGTCACAAGCATATGCCTATCCACATGATGATTCCCCTCAAACCGAACCTCATTGAAGCATAATTCAAAGAGCCATCGAGGAAAGTCCCCAATAATATCTCAAACCTCCTGATACCCAAGGTCAATCAGAGCAGAAACAAGGAACCATTGAAGAAGATCCCCATCATTGTCTCGAATCTCTTGATACCCCAGGTCAATTAGAGTGGAGATGAGAAATCCTATGAGGAAGGACCTCTTGAAGATGAGGCTATGGAGGTCAGAGAGGCCAGAAATAAGAAGTTTATAAAGGAGATCCAGCTGCAATTTCTATGCAATTTTAGCCTCGCCGAAGGTGCTCCTAAGGATTCATCAGGAAAGGGTCCAATAGACGATCATCCCAATGTCCCGGTCATTAACTGGAAGAGTGTTGACATCCCAAAGGAGGATCCTGGGTCTAGTTTAGAATCAGTCATAGTCATCCTCAGAGACAGCAGTGACCACGACGACAACTCCATCTCAGCCATCCCTGAAGATCTGAATACCAGTAATTGGAAGATCACTCCTTAGATTGTCCAGAAAGGTAAAAATAGAAAGTGATCTGTTAGCAGGGAGATTATCCTTTATATTTCGGTCTATTTTATTATATCTGCAACTTGTTATTGCCTTTTATCATATTAACTGTAGAACCCTTTTGTAATTGACAACTATTTTACATATATATTAAGCAATCAAGTTTTCTTCTTAGGTTTCAAAATTTGAGTACTTCTAGCCCTGTCCTTGACTTGTCAAATTCGAGTAGTGACTACGATTTTGATATAGAATTGGACTTTGACTTAATGGGGATTGAGCAAGAAGCGGTAGACGATAATGAGGTGCCTGAGGAAATTAAAGGATGGGTCAAATACAGACCCAAACCTAACCTTGAGCAGACCACCACCATAAACATCGAAAACCCTGACCACCCTAAAGAGCTACAGATTGGAACCAACCTTCCTTCTAGCCAAAAAAAAAAGACTTAATTAACCTTCTAACCCAGTTCCAGGATGTTTTTGTCTGGTCTCATGAAGACATGATAGGTTTGTCAACATACATAGTCGTCCATCGGTTACCAATTAAGGAAGGGTTCAAACCAGTTAAGTAGAAGCTAAAACAGTTGAAACTAGAATGGAGCCTTAAGGTCAAAGAAGAAATTATCAAATAGTTCAATGCGGGCATCATTATGGTATCAACCTACCCAAAATGGTTATTTAATGTGGTCCTAGTGCCGAAGTCTGGGGGAAAGCACAAATCTGTGTAGATTATCAAGATCTCAATAAGGCCAGCCTTAAAGATGACTTCCCAGTACCATTCATCCATGTGGTGATAGATAATACGGCGTAGTACGAGATGTAATCCTTCGCTGATTGCTTCGTCGGATACCACCAGATTATGGTTGCTGAAGAGGATCGGGAAAAGACCGCCTTTATCACCCCTTAGGGCACTTTATGCTATAAAAGATTGGCGTTTGGCCTCACTAATGTCGGTGCTACATATCAGAGAGCCATGATGGTGTTATTCCATGATATGATGCACAAAGAGATAGAAGTATATGTGGATTATATCATCATAACTTCCAAAGAGGCAGATGACCATTGTACCCATCTTCGAAAACTATTCGAGCGACTTCGTAAATATGATTTGAAGCTGAACCCAACAAAGTGTGCCTTTGGCGTAAAATCGGGTAAACTTCTAGGATTCCTTGTAAGCAATCGAGGTATCGAATTGGACCCAGCCAAGATAAAAGTCATCATTAAGATGTCTGAGCTGAGAACTGAGAAAGAAATCAGAGGTTTCCTTGGAAGGATAAACTTTATCAGCCGATTCATCTCGCAACTGACAGCCACTTATGAACCCTTTTTCAAGTTGTTGAGAAGGAACTCCTCCGGGAAATGGAATGAAGATTGTCGAAAGGCTTTTCACATCATCCAGAAAAGGTTAATTAAAGCACCCCCCAAGGGAGGGAGTCCCGTTATTCATATACATATCAGTTAACTCCAACGCCATGTGCTGTTTATTGGGGTAGAAGGATGATATGGGCAAAGAAAGAGCCATTTATTACCTCAGCAAGCGATTCAGTAGTGGAGAACAAAAATACACGCTGATAGAAAGGATCTGTTGTGCATTGACTTGGGCCGCTATGAGGTTACAACATTACCTGCATGGCCATACCACCCATCTCATATCTCGCATGGATCCTTTGAGGTATATTTTTAGCAGACCGATATTGAACTATCGATTATCCAAATGGCAGCTAATCCTTCAGCAGTTAGATATCATTTACGTGACCAAAAAGTCCATTAAGGGAAAGGGAATCACGGACCATCTATTGGCAGCACCGACAGGAGGTTATGAGCCTCTTGAGATATACTTCCCTGAAGATGAGGTGATGGCAATCCAGCAAGCCCATAATGAAGACATGGGAAAATTCTGGAAGTTGTACTTTGATGGAGCCACCAACACAGAAGGAGTCGGTGTAAGACCCCAACTTTTTATGAATAAGATTTACTTACCTCTATATACTATTTAAAATAGTAAGGTGTTGATTTGATAAATGTGATAGTTATGGGTGATATGTGTAAACTT
Source organism: Panax stipuleanatus (assembly GCA_020205555.1). Taxonomy (NCBI): domain Eukaryota; kingdom Viridiplantae; phylum Streptophyta; class Magnoliopsida; order Apiales; family Araliaceae; genus Panax; species Panax stipuleanatus. The sequence continues at coordinate 58,647,851 of CM035118.1, forward strand.
TACAAATTAAGCAAGTTGTCATAAAATATTTGTTTGGTCGGGGAATATTCTTTTTGCCGTGGAATATTCGTACGACGGTGCAATCATTGGTGGGCCCCATAACGGAAAACTGTCGGATGAAGAAAATGACAAAAATAAGTTTCTAAAAATTGACGGCGGAACTTTTACCGTTAACTGTTGAAATACCCGGTGATAAAAGTACAGTAATACGCGTTGTTGCACAGTAGCACACGGTATTGCACAATATCTCTGATTATTGATGCTTACGTAAGAAGTCACTCAGTATTTCATTCAATAATTGCTACAATGATAATTGCATAGTATTTTATATTATCAAATCAATAATTGTCACAACACAGTAACTCATATTATTTAAATGATATTATTAGATAGCATTATTAGCAATGTCTAGAAAGTTCTGTCAAGGAAAAAGGTTAGGTTATATAATTGCGCACCAATAAGGATAAATCTTATCGGAAAGCCCCCTCTTTCTTTGGAACGATCTGATTGTCAATATTGTGAGCTTATAATATTAATGGTGAATAATTATTATGTGATGGATATTTGTCCAATTTTTGTTACAAATGGAGGAATTTAGAATGAGGTATTTGTTGAAAGTTTGGAATATTTTTCTGTGGAATTATAATTATCTTCTCCGATAAAATATTCATTCAAATATATTATTATAATATTTTATTATAATAATATAATGTGATGATATAATAGTATTTTTTTTAATTGTTTAATTAGTAAAATTAATATAATATATATATAAACATGTGATAAAAGGGACGGAGGTGAGCAAATTGTATTTGAATGCTTGTTGTCAAAGCAGTATAGCCATTGTCCTTTTTTTCCAAATTGGTTGGTTGAGAATTGCTCCTGCAATTCATTTTCCAAATTGTGGACCCTCAACCAATGAGAAAAATGTGAAAGTTAGGCAGAGAAGGAAAAAAGGACAATTAGGCAGAGAAAAGTTAAGCAGATTTATTTATTTTTTTCCTCCGTGCTGCACTATAAAAGGGAAGGTAACCCTTCATCCTAAACACACCAAAAAAATATACAAGTGTTCCTACTGCAATATTGTGAGTATTTTTTTTTAGTATAAGGATACTTTGAGTGTAGTTTATAGTGCAAGATTTTCTCAGAATAATATCCGGTATACCAGTCAAATCTAGTTTTCTACTAAGGTAAATGATATTATTTTATTTCATTACTCGTAAGGGATATCATTTTATTTCATACTCCATATTATGTAAGTGATATTATTTCATTTCATATTCCTAAATTTAAACTTACTATGATAAGTATTGCTTCTATAATTCCTGAAATGATTAAAAATTTCTTAAGGTTTGTGCTTCATCTAATATCATTTCACTGGAATATTAGTCTAAACTTTCTTATCAAATTTTAATATTTTCATGTCGGGGTACTATTTATACGGGGTACTATTCACGATATAAATTGGTTTCTTTTCTTTCTAAATTATTTTTGATATATGAATATCATTCTTGAATTTTACTCCACAATTGATTATTATGTTGACAATTTGAACATTCTTGAACTTGGATAAATTAAATTACAAATCCCTAATATTTATCCTTGATCTCACTTGATTCGTTCTTTATATCATTTTTCATCATCCTCGGTCTTAAATTGTGGTGAAAGTTATCTTTGGCCCGTAGTGCAAAGATGAATTATTGATTGATAAATATCTTTGGCCCGTAGTGCAAAGATGGACAGATGTTTGGCATGATCATGACCACTAGTGATACAAATGAATATCTTTGGCCCGTAGTGCAAAGATAAATTATTGATGTGAAATATTTATTGATTGATGTTACAGGGATAAAATATTGATGATGGACTTTTAAATCATAGAAGATAGTAGACATAATGTTCTACTTGACTCTTTTAATGGATTGCTATTTTCGCTACAATTGTTGATCTAAAACTTGTTGTCCATTATATTTTATCTGATTTGTTATTGTTAAAGGCTAAAGATAATTTATTCTTCATTATCTTGGTCATAATATTCTTTATTGGGCTAGTTGAGCTCACCCTTTTCTTTTATTGTTCTCTTCAGGAAATGAGAATATAGTTGGGACTAGCCGGGGAATGGAGTGATAGTCCGAGATAGTGCTATAGTAGTCATCACTATTTTGTAAAATACTGTGATAATAATTGTAATAAGGACTTAATTTGAGTGTTGATATTTTCGTATTATATACGACATAATATCTGTATTGAAGCTCACAGCCTGTGTGGTCGTATTTTTGCATGATAATTTGATATAAAAAGATTTGTATTTGGATTATGTACCATGTATTTGGTGACTCAGAATGGATTGTGTGGATCTATTTTGCGGGCGTCACAATTGGTATCAAAGCTTAGGAATATGATCTCTAGCGGAGATCTGGTATTAGAACTAGAAGGGGAGAGACGAGTAAAACCTTTGCTAGTATGTCTTACCTAAGATTATTTGTTATTTTAATTGGTCAGTCAAAATATAGGGATAATATGTGACATGTCCATTTCTTTAATTAACCCTTATTTTATGGCAGTATTTGAGAATGACATCTGAAAATTGGGAGATAAGCAATGGAGCATATGAGACCATTGAGACACCGCCAATCAATAACCAAGATAATGTACCTCAGGAAGGCAATAATACTCTTGTAAACAACACCACCGACCAAATGATGAACGATGTGGTGTTTAGGATCTTTCTACAATTCATGCAAAACCAGACGAGAGAGATTCCTGTTCAAAATGCAGGTGAAAACAATGGTAACTCACGGCTGGGAACTACTAAGAAATTCAAGGAGTTGGGACCGCCGGAGTTTTAGGGAAAGCCAAAGCCACTCAAGGCAGAAGCTTGGATTAAGCAGATCACCAAAATATTTGATGTTCTGGGATGCACAGAGGAGCAAAAGGTTCCCTTCGCCACCTTTATGTTGCGTGGAGAGGCAGATTACTGGTGGGAATCGGTGAAACGTACTCAGCTTTCCGCACTTAAGATGTCTTGGGAGAAGTTCTAGGAATTGTTCAACGACAAGTACTTTTCAGAAAGTTTTCGTCATATAAAGGAGGTGGAATTCATCAAACTGGAACAGAACAATATGACTGTATCACAATACGAGGCCAAGTTTGGGGAATTATCCCGGTTTGCATCCCATTTGGTGGATAATGAGGAACGAATGACACGAATGTTTTTGAGAGGTTTGAAACCTAAAATTCGTCAATACCTCATTTCTCATAAACTTTGTTTGTATTCAGATGTTGTGAATAGGGCTCAATTATTGGAGATAGATAATGAGACTGTTCAACCAAAGGACAACAACCATAGTCGTACCGGTTGCAACAGTCATCGGAACAATGATAACCTGCGTGGAGGAAATTATCATGCCAGAAAAGGTAACCACTTCAGTGGTAATCATGGACAAGATAATAGAAAAAGTGAGTCAGGTGGAAATTCAAAAGAGAAGATTCAACAATGACGAAGGAAAGACATCGGCAGCAGCACCAGCACCAGCAACCGTTTCTAGGGGAGGGGAACGACCACCGGTCGTATGTTACAAATGCGGACAAGAGGGACACATCAGTCCAAACTGCACACAGCAATCGAAAGTGTGCTATAATTACGGAAAGAAAGGTCACATAGCTCGAATGTGCCCTATAGCGAAGTCAAGTCCAGCTGGGATGGTGACACCAAAGGTTGTCCCAGACAAGTCAAAGTCGGTGGTTCAGGGGAGAACTTTTGTCGTGACTACCCAAAAAGTGAGTAACCCGAACGAAGTTATCACGGGTAAGCTAATCATAAACTCTTACGAAGTCTATACCTTATTAGATACCGGTTCTACCCATTCTTTTATTTCACCTACTTGTGCTCAACGTTTGAACTTGACCCCTGAGAAATTAGACTTTGACTTATCTGTTGAAACTCCGTTAGGAGAAACCTTCATTATACATCCATAGTTTACAAATCTTTTTTGATTCAAATTGGTACCCTCACATTACCTGTTGATCTCATCTCTTTGAAAATACTTGCATTTGATATGATTTTAGCAATCGACTGGTTAACCACTCATCATGCTAAAATTAATTATTTTTGTAAGGTTGTTAGCTTTCATATTCCTAACCAACCTGTTATACGAATTCAAACAACCAAACCACTAAAATCAAATACTGTCATTTTAAGTCATAAAGCTATTCGTTTATTGAAAAACGGATGTCAAGCTTTCTTAGCCCATGTCACCGATTTAAACAAGAATACGTCAGATTTGAATGATATTTCTATTGTTAATAAATTTCCTGATATATTTCCCGAAGAACTTCCTGGCCTACCCCCGAAACGTGAAGTTAAATTTTTTATTTACATTGAACCTGGTACAAAACCCATTTCCAAAACTTCATATCGAATGACTCCTATTAAACTTAAGGAGTTAAAGGTCCAACTACAAGAGTTGTTAGACATCGACTTTATACGTCCTAGTACATCGCCCTGAGGTGCTCCTATTTTATTCATAAAGAAGAAAGATGGGAGTATGCGACTTTGTATTGACTATCGGGAGTTAAACCATGTCACCATCAAAAATAGGTATCCGTTACCTCACATTGATTACTTGTTTGACCAGTTTCAAGGTGCTAAATTCTTCTCAAAGATCGATCTTCGTTCTGGATATCATCAATTAAAGATTAAAACTGATGACATTCCAAAGACTGCCTTCAGAACTCGATACGGGCATTATGAATTCTTAGTCATGTCTTTTGGATTGACTAATGCTCCTACTGACTTCATGGATATGATGAACTGGATATTCAAGGAATATTTGGATTATTTTGTGGTTGTCTTTATTGATGACATCCACATTTTCTCCAAAAGTCATGAAGATCATGAGCAACACTTGAGGTTGATACTCCAAAAGCTTCGTGAAAACAAACTATATGCCAAGTTGAAGAAATACGAGTTCTGTCTTGAGGAAGTAGCATTCTTTGGGCACGTGGTATCGAAATAGGGATTATCAGTTGACTCAGCGAAGTTTGAAGCAATACAAAGTTGGGAGCAACCTAAGTCAGTAACCGAAATACGTAGCTTTCTGGGCTTAGCTGGTTATTATCAAAGATTCGTGGAAGGATTTTCTCTAATTTCTACTCCATTAACTCAGCTGACTCGAAAAGATACAAAATTTAAATGGAGCAAGGAATGTGAGACGAGCTTCTAAGAGCTCAAGAGGAGACTCATTTAAGCACCTATTCTGACAATACCATCTGGTTCGGAGGAATTTATCATCTACAGCGATGCGTCAGGCAAAGGGTTAGGATGTGTTCTCATGCAACATAGGAAAGTCATAGCCTTTGCCTCACTGCAACTCAAAGAATATGAGAGGAATTATCCTACTCATGATCTAGAGTTGGCAGCTATCGTTTTCGCATTAAAAATCTGGAGACACTACCTGTATGGGGAGAAAGTGGGATCTATACGGATCATAAGAGTCTTAAATATTTCTTCACTCAAAAGGAACTCAACATGCGGCAAAGACGTTGGCTTGAGCTGTTAAAAGATTACGACCATACCATCCAATACCATCCTGAAAAAGAGAACGTGGTAGCTAACGCGTTGAGTAGAAGATCATATGCGAGATTGAGTGCGATGTTATCAACACAAAGGCCCATTTTGTATGACTTACAAAGGATGGAGATAAAGTTAAAGACTCCAGGGATCCACGTGAAGATGGAAAATATACGTGTAGAACTAGCTTTAATTGATAAAGTTAAAATTGTTCAAGCTACAAACCCAGAGCTGATGAATATAAAGAAGAAGGTGCAAGAAGGTGCTATACCAGAAGCAAGAATCGACGAAGAGGGAATACTTCGAGTCAACTCCAGACTTTGTGTTCCTAACGACTCTGATTTAAAGTATAAAATCATGATGGAAGCACACAACACACCGTTTTCAATCCATCCTAGAAGTACCAAAATGTATTGTGATCTTCGACATACATTTTGGTGGAGCAATATGAAGATAGAGATCGCGGAGTTTATCTCAAGGTGTTTAACGTGTCAAGGCAGATCATCAAATGCCAAAAGGTCTATTGCAACCACTTGAAATTCCAGAATAGAAGTGGGAGAATATCAACATGGATTTCGTTACGGGTCTTCCTAAGGTTTCTCAAGGCATAGATGCAATTTAGTTCATTATCGATAGATTAACCAAGTCTGCTCATTTCTTGCCTATATGAGAAACTTATTCACTTGAACGTCTTGCTCGTATGTACATAAATAAGATTGTAAGACTGCATAGTATGCCGGTATCCATAGTTTCTTATCGAGACCCAAGATTCACTTCACGATTTTTGGTAAGCTTGCAGAAAGCTATGGGCACCGATATACGATTCAGTTCTACATATCATCTTCAAACGGACTGGCAATCAAAAAGACTATTCAAACTCTTGAAGATCTATTGAGACTCTGTGTTCTAGACTTCAAAGGAAGTTGGGACAAGTACTTACCATTGGTGGAATTCTCCTACAACAACAGTTATCAAACAAGTACAGGCATTGCTCCATTCGAGGCATTGTATGGACGAAAGTGTCGTCCTCCAGTATGTTGGGACGAGGTGGGTGAAGCAACATTGTTGGGACCGAATTTAGTACATATGACTACGAAAAAGATTCAAATGATCCGGCAACGTATACAAACAGCACAAGATCGACAAAAGAGTTATGCTGATCTTCATCGAAGGGACGTGGAATGTATTGTCGGAGACCATATATTGTTACGTGTTGCTCCATGGAAAGGAGTTACGAGATTTGAAAAGAGAGGAAAGCTCAACCCACGATTTATTGGTCCATTTGAAATCCTCAATCGAGTAGGAACTGCGACCTATAGACTGGCCTTACCACCAAGCATGTCTTGTGTTCATAACGTTTTTCACATATCCATGCTATGTAAATATGTGAAAGACCCAAACCATATTATTGAATTAGAACCAGACAAGATAGCCGAAGATTTAACGTATGAGGAGGTACCTGTCAAGATCTTGGATAAGAAGGAACATATTCTACGCTCAAAGGTTATACCTCAAGCTAAAGTTTTATGGAGAAACCATGATATTGAGGAAATGACTTGGGAGTTAGAATCTGAAATGAAAGCAAGGTATCCTCACCTCTTCGAAATACCAGGTAAGTACGTCAATTTCGAGGACGAAATTTTATAAGGAGGAGCGGTTGTAAGACCCCAACTTTTTATGAATAAGATTTAATTACCTCTATATATTATTTTAAATAGTAAGGTGTTGATTTGATAAATGTGATAGTTATGGGTGATATGTGCAAATTTTACAAAGTAAGCAAGTTGTCATAACATATTCGTTTGGTCGGGGAATATTCTTTTTATCGGAGAATATTAGTACGACGGCACAATCATTGGTGAGCCCCATAACGAAAAAATCTCGGATGAAGAAAATGACAAAATAAGTTTTCTAAAAATTAACGGCGGAGCTTTTACCGTTAACTGTTGAAATACCCGGTGATAAAAGTACAGTAATATGCGTTGTTGCACAGTAGCACACGGTATTGCACAATATCTCTGATTATTGATGCTTACGTAAGAAGTCACTCAGTATTTCATTCAATAATTGCTCGGTGATAATTGCATAGTATTTTATATTATCAAATCAATAATTGTCACAACACAGTAACTCATATTATTTAAATGATATTATTAGATAGCATTATTAGTAATGTCTAAAAAGCTCTGTCAAGGAAAGGGGTTAGGTTATATAATTGCGCGTCAATAAGGATAAATCCTTATCGAAAAGCCCCCTCTTTCTTGGGAACAATCTGGTTGTCAATATTGTGAGCTTATAATATTAATTGTGAATAATTATTATGTGGTGGATATTTGTCCAATTTTTGTTACAAATGGAGGAATTTAGAATGAGATAGTTGTTGAAAGTTTGACATATTTTTCTATAGAATTATAATTATCTTCTCCGATAAAATATTCATTCAAATATATTATTATAATATTTTATTATAATAATATAATGTGATGATATAATAGTATTTTTTAAATTGTTTAATTAGTAAAATTATTATAATATATATATATATATATATATATATATATATAAACATGTGATAAAAGGGACAGAGGTTAGCATATTGTATTTAAATGCTTGTTTTCAAATCAGTATAGCCATTGTCCTTTTTTTTCTAAATTGGTTGGTTGAGAATTGCTCCTGCAGTTCATTTTCCAAATTGTGGACCCTCAACCAATAAGAAAAATGTGAAAGTTAGGCAGAGAAGGAAAAAAGGACAATTAGGCAGAGAAAAGTTAGGCATGCTTTTTTTTTTCCTCCGTGTTGCACTATAAAAGGGGAGGTAACCATTCATCCTAAACACACCAAAACAAATATACAAGTGTTCTTACTGCAATATTGTGAGTATTTCTTTTGAGTATAAAGATACTTTGAGTGTAGTTTATAGTGCAAGATTTTCTCAGAATAAGATCCAGTATACCAGTCAAATCTAGTTTTCTACTAAGGTAAAGGATATTATTTTATTTCATTACTCGTAAGGGATATCATTTTCTTTCATACTCCATATTATGTAAGTGATATTATTTCATTTCATATTCTTAAATTTAAACTTACTACTGTAAGTATTGCTTCTATAACTCCTAAAATGATTAGAAATTCCTTAAGGTTTGCGCTTCATCTAATATCATTTCACTAGAATATTGGTCTGAACTTTTTATCAAATTTTAATATTTTTATGTCGGGGTACTATTTATATGGGGTACTATTTATACGGTACTATTCACACAGGATACTATTCATGGGGTACTATTCACGATAAAAATTGGTTTCTTTTCTGTCCAAATTATTTTTGATATATGAATATCATTCTTGAATTTTACTCCATAATTGATTATTATGTTGACAATTTGAACATTCTTAAACTTGGATAAATTAAATTACAAATCCCTAATATTTATCATTGATCTCACTTGATTCATTATTTATATCATTTTTCATCATCCTCAGTCTTAAATTGTGGTGAAAGTTATCTTTGGCCCGTAGTGCAAAGATGAACTATTGATTGATGAATATATTTGGCCCGTAGTCCAAAGATGAACTGTTGATTGATAAATATCTTTGGCCCGTAGTGCAAAGATGGACAGGTGTTTGGCATGATCATGACCACTAGTGATACAAATGAATATTTTTGGCCCGTAGTGCAAAGATAAATTATTGATGTGAAATATTTATTGATTGATGTTACAGGGATAAAATATTGATGATAGACTTTTAAATCATAGAAGATAGTAGACATCATGTTCTACTTGACTCTTTTAATGGATTGCTATTTTCGCTGCATTTGTTGATCTAAAACTTGTTGTCCATTATATTTTATCTGATTTATTATTGTTAAAGATTAAAGATAATTTATTCTTCATTATCTTGATCATAATATTCTTTACTGGGCTAGTTAAGCTCACCCTTTTTTTATTGTTCTCTTCAGGAAACGAGAATATAGCTAGGACTAGCTGGGGAATAGAGTGATGGTCCGAGATAATGCTATAGTAGTCCTCACTATTTTGTAAAATAGTGTGATAATAATTGTAATGAGGACTTAATTTGAGCGTTGATATTTTCGTATTATATACGACATAATATCTGTATTGAAGCTCACAATCTGCGTGGTCGTATTTTTGCATGACAGTTTGATATAAAAATATTTGTATTTGAATTTTGTACCATGTATTTTGCGACTCAGAATGGGTTGTGTGGATCTATTTTGGGGGCGTCACAGTCGGGGCAGAGGCAGTTCTTGTATTTATCACTGGGGAGCAGTACCCCGTGGCAACTAAGCTGCGATTCAACAACTCCAACAACACGGCAGAATATAAAGGATGCCTCTTGGGGTTAAAATTGGCTCAATCCATAGGTGTCAAAAGGTTGGCAGCATTAGGAGATTCGGAACTAATCATCAGGCAATCCACAGGAGCCTACAGTACCAAGGAATTACATCTGTTGCCTTACCACCGTTATATTATCAAGTTGGCAGGAGAGTTTGAAGATATCGCCTTTATGCATATCCATCGGAATAGGAATGACTTCGCCAATACATTGGCCACATTAGCCTCATTGATCTATATATCGTCGAGAAAAAGCCTTCCTGTGATCACCTCACGGGGTAAGATCCACCAGCTTATGGGAACAGCGTTGGGGAAATATCCAATGAATTATCTCCTAGAGGACTACCTTGGTATCAAGATATTAAAGAATATTTACGAGATGGATCAGTCCCCGAGGGAATGACCCAAGCTGAGAAGAAGCGAATACAGAGGATGGCAATGAAGTTCTACCTAAGCGGAGATGCCCTCTATAAGAGAGATCCGGGCGTAGGCCTTCTAAGATGACTTGACAAGGATCAAGCTCAAAGACTCATGGATGAAGTGATAGTAGTATGCATACAAGCCAATCATGTATGATGATAAAGCACATAATTTAAAAAAATAATCTTATTTATTTATTAATAAAAGAATTTATTTATTAAAGGCATTTAATTATCTACATGATGTTGTTTTTATAATATGTAAATAACCCACAGTTTTAAGCAATGCTTTTAGAATCATGATGATCATCATGTTAATGAGATCTACATTCTTAGAAAGCTTAAAACTAAAATAGTTCCCAATCATGGAATTACTAAAAAGGAAATTAGTAAATCCGGATAGATTGGTATATATGTTGCTTGCTCATTGGATGAGGATGATCGATCTCATGATCGTTTGTGTGGAGACACTAAAGCAAGTATGTAGGTGCTTATTAGAGAATAAGTTCACTGAACGTGACTCGCTATGGAATACCTAATGGAGTTTTACTTGCCTGTCAATAGGAATTCCTAATGTGATAGTAGTACAAGTGATCCTTGGACTTGAGATCATCATAGTATCTTGTATGTAATGAATTATACTTTGACTTATTCCTTAAAAACCCTTATGGTATATCAAAGGGTATGATTGGTTATAATAAGTTACATATGGAGATAATGAATGATCAATAAAGAATCTATCACTTCTAGTAAAAAAAAAAGATATGTCCTATGTGATTCGTTAAATGACAACCCAGTAGTCCTTAGCCAAGGCAAAATGAAATTAGAAAAGAGTTTCTAATTTTCATTATTTAGAGTTGTGCATTTTCTAATCGAAATACATATAATTAAATAAAATAAGACTTGACAGTAATTCCATGTCTTATATTTAATTGGGACATTATATGGTGGAAGGATTGAATTGTACAGTAACTATTTACTCACAAGTTCTTTTATAATTACTGTTAAAATCTATATTATCTGGAAAGTCGTTGATCGCTAGAGAGGCTTATCCCTATTGTAGAATAAATATTATCTATTTAAATAGATTATTAGTTTATTTATTTATTTAAATAAGATTATAATTGTTCTAATTGATTTATTCACAACCGGTTTAATATGGAGAACCTAAAGGGTCACACCATAAAAGGAAGAATAATTATTTAAGAAGGTAATGGCATAATCATAATAATGCATTAAGTATAATTAATTTAATTTATGATGATAGAATAAATTAAATAGCTTAATATTTATTATTTAATATTTTAAAAATATTAAATATAAATTAATAATAGGAGTCTTATTAATATTATTACAATTATTATTATTTTAATTTCTAAAGGAGTTTAGGAATTAATTTAATATTAGTACTCTCATTTATTTCTAATAAGATTAGGAGGCAAATTAATTAAAGGAGTTTTAATTAATTAATCGCAATATGTTGGGAAGCCAAATTAATTAAAAGAGTTTAATTAATTAAATGAAACCCTATGTCTAATAGGATTAGAAGGGTTGAACAATATCTATATAAAAGGAGTCTTATGTTAGATATCAGTTGATGCAATTCCAATTGTTGGAGAGTACTCCTTTTCTATAGAAGATAGAAAATTAGGGTTTAGCCAACCACCCTCCTTCTTGATAATTCATTTTCCTTGGTGGATCACCTCTAGAGGCCAAACACTTGGGTGGCTAACGTTAATTAAAAGAAGGAATCTAATCCGGAAATTCAAGGAGATCACGAAGAACAAGGAGTTGAACTTGTACCTGTGGAAACTTCGTTCTACAAGGGTATGAATTTCATAACTTCTTATTTATCATTTTAAATTAATAATTTGCATAAAGGATGATCCGAGGTAATGGTTTTGTATAAATTTTTTAAACTCTGATATACTATGCTTTCGCTAATTTTTGCAATTTGATTGCGCCACTATTTCGTACAAACTCAACAATGGCATCAGAGCCAAACCATTATGCAATTATTAATTATTATTTTTTTCATATATGTATGGGTATGTATTTAGAATAATTTATTGGGTATAATTAATTGTATAAAATTATTTTTTATAGAAAAAAGAAAAAAAAAAGAAAAACTGAAATCATTCGCGAAAAGAGATTCCTGTTTTGCAAAAGTGCATTCGTGTGGTTCATTTAAAAAGGTGGATCCTGCATGATTTTAAATAGAGTCATGCTACTATCACATAAAACAATCACATAACGCTCACATACTGCAGACGTGGCAGTATGTGATTTGTTGTTGACATGACCCACTTAACTCAATAACAAATCACATACTGCCACCTCGCAGTATATGAGCATTATGTTACTTATTTTGTGTGATAGTAGCATTATTCTTTTAAATAAGCAACCTGAAGTCTTTTAATATATATATATATATAGTAGTGGGATCCTGATCAGGATAACAAAAGGATTACAAAAGAGGCGTTTCATATATATATATATATTATATTCTTAATAATTTTATAATTAAAATAAAGAGTTTATTTTAATCTTGAAATTAAATTTCATGCAATTTAAAATTGCACATTAAATGATACTCATATATATATATATATAGAATGTTTTAATTAATGAGATGGATATTTATTTATTGATACATATGGTGATATATATGATAATAAATGAGATTGATTATGGGACTATTGACCAATATGATTGGATTTTATTTTAGTTGAATGCTTGAATGAGTTTTATTAAATGGGATCTGCGTACCTCGTCTTCTCTAATTTTTCTCGATGTAAAATTCTAATTCCCTCCTATGTACTTCCCCTTGACTGCTAATCAAGTTTTCTATTTAAATTAAATAGTTAATGTAATAAAAAGAGTTAGAATTATCTTGAAGGAATTGAAGACCAAGGAGCAATGAGCGCGTGAAGACCCGATTGTATGGAGCCCAGTTTTTAAATGTAATAGTTACGTTTAAATTTAAATTCTTGCACTCCTAGGTTTGACCTTTTGGTTCACTTGGTGGCTCTAGTGAACCAAACTAGAATAAAAGTTCATAATCAATCCAGGTAGAATATAGTATTCTATATGTGCATGCTAAGTATTATATATATTATATTTTATGCAAACATGCTTCACATTTTTAATAAAATGATGCGTATTTTATATATATATATATATATATATGTGTGTGTGTGTGTGTGTGTGTGTGTGTGTGTGTGTGCATGCGCGCTAAACAAGATGAGACAAATAATAACAACCCTCAAAGAAATTATATTAAGTCTAAAGCGTTCAGAGATATTTGGAATATCGAACGTCGCCTTCAAGCATGATAAATTAATAGAATATTAAATATTTAATATGAGTTTGTTGTGCTATCCACAAGGTAAGTATTGCGTATTTAAGATATTAATTTAATCAAATTTTATGCTTATCAAGAAAATTGAACAATATTGTTTTGTTGTGCTATCCACAAGGACAATATTTTTCTTTTTTGAATTTATAGAAGTGCTAGGTTGGACTTAACTTAAATTATTTTAGTTCAGATGTGCACACACTTGACCATTATAATTTAAGAGGCAAAATAAAAAGGAGATACATGTTAATGTAATTGACAAAGAGTTGTCTACCTATTTATTTATATATCGTTTGTTGTGCTATCCACAAGGCTATATACATTTGAAATAGGATCCTTATTCTCACTAGCAAATCTTTAATTAGATGTTGTCGAACTATATAAGTGAGGGTAATATAGTTTGAAGAAAATAGTGGGAGATACCAATTTAAAATAAGACCTAATTTATTTTGGTATATAATTAATTAAATGAATGTTTGCTAAAATATTTTCTTTTCACATACAGAAATTTAAAAATGTCAAAATCACTAATTTCACTGCGTAGCATACTTGATGCTAATAAACTAACCAGGCCGAATTACACGGACTGGTTAAGGAATATGAGAATAGTTCTCACTACTGAAAAGATTTCTTATGTCCTAAATTCACCTGTCCCTGGAACTGTTCCAGAATCAGCCTCTGAGAAAGAGATTGCCACCATTGTAAAGTGGCAAGATGATGCATCTGTGGCTCAATGCATCATGCTCGCATCCATGAATAACGAGCTTCAGCGTCAGCATGAAAACATGGATGCTCCTACTATGTTGTTTCACCTCAAGGAGTTGTATAGTGAATAAAGTAGGACGGCTAGATATAAGATATCTAAGGAGCTTTTCCGATCTCGGATAACCGAGGGCACCGCCGTTGAGACTCATGTCCTAAGGGTGATCAATCTGATTGAACGCCTTGGACAGCTTGGGTTCGTCATGGATGAAGAGTTGAGTCAACACTAGGTCTTGCAGTCACTCCCTGAGACCTTCTCACAGTTCGTTGTTAATTTCCACATGAATAAGTTAGATGTCAGCTTGCCTAAATTACTTAACATGTTGAAAACTGCAGAAAGTCACTTCCCATCCAAGAAGAACCATGTCTTAGTGGTGGATTCTTCCAAGAAAAGGAAGAGGCCCAAGGTATCTTCTGAAAAGAAGAAATCTAAGAAGGCTAAGGGCAAGGTGTACATAAAGGTACAAAAGAAACCTGATCCAGCTAGCAAAGGAATGTGTTTCCATTGCAACGAGCCGGGTCACTAGAAGAGGAACTACAAGAAGTTTCTTACAGAGAAAAAGCTTAGAAAAGCTTCGACTTCCAATCAAGGTTTGTTCATGATTGAAATTAATTTTTCTGAAAGTCTTAATTCTACTTGGGTATTGGATACCAGCTGTGGTTCTCACATATGAAATACTGTACAAGGACTGGTCAGAAGTAGAAAGCTGAACAAGGATGAGGTTGTCTTACGAGTGTGAAATGGAGTAAATGTTTCTGCATTAGCTGTAGGCACTTATTGTTTAGCATTGCCTACAGGCAAGTCCATTTATTTAAATAATTGTTATTTTGTTTCGAATATCATACGAAACATTATTTCTATTTCCGTATTAGATATGGATGGATTTGAAATTATAATAAAGAACAACAGTTGTTCTATTTATAAAAGCAATGTTTTATATAGTGTTAAAATTTGCGAAATGGACTTTATATACTTGACTTGCATGAAAATATACTTCAAATAAAACAAACTAAGAAAAAAAAAGAGATGATGTTAATTACACCAATATATGGCATTGTAGACTCGGTCATATCAATGAAACAATATTATCCAAGTTGCATAAGGATGGGCTCCTAGAGCTATCCGATTTTGAATCATATCCAACTTGTGAATCTTGTCTCATGGATAAAATGACTAAATCTCCTTTTAGTGGAAAATGAGAAAGAGTTACAGAGTTCTTAGCGTTGGATCACACAGACGTTTGTGGACCTATGATAACGAATGCACAGGGAGGGTATTCTTATTTTATTACTTTCACTGATGATCACTCAAGATATGGATATGTGTATTTAATGAAATACAAATCTGAATCATTTGAAAAGTTCAAAGAGTTCAGAAGTGAAGTAGAGAAACAAAATGGCAAAAGTATTAAGATATTTCGATTAGATCGAGGTGGTGAATACTTAAGCGGTGAGTTTCTCGATTGTCTCAAAGAGAATGGTATAATCTCACAATGGACTCCACCAGGTACACCACAGTTAAATGGAGTAACTGAAAGGAGAAATCGAACATAGTTGGACATGGTTCGATCCATGATGAATTTTACCGATCTTCTAGTATCATTCTAGGGTTATGCCCTAGAAGCGGCTGTATATCTACTACATAAGGTCCCCTCGAAATCCGTCCCCAAGACTCCATATGAGATGTGGACAGGGAGAAAACCTGGTCTTAAGCATGTTAAGATTTGGGGATGTCCATCTTATGTGAAAAAGTTTCAAAATGATAAGCTTGAGACAAGATTTGATAAGTGCACGTTTGTGGGATATCCTAAAGAAAGTTTGGGATACTATTTCTACAATCCTACTGAGCAAAAGGTGTTTGTTACGAAACACGCTGCCTTCTTGGAAAAGGAGTTATCCTTGAAGGGGCTAGTGGGAGGAAAATAGATCTTGAAGAAATTCAAGAACCACAAACCACTACAGATCAATTGGATGAACCTGTCCAAGTAGAGACACATTTTGTACAACACCCTATTCATAAATCTGGAAGAGTACCAATGATACCTGAGAGGTATAGATTCGTCATAAAGGATGACGATGAGGTACACGTCATAAATGATGATAATCTATTGAATTATGAACAGGCTATAAGTAATAAAGACTCAAGAAAATGGTAGATGACCATAAAATCTAAAATGGATCTTTGAAGTAATGCCCAAGACCATTTGAATTTTACTTGCGATTGCAGCTTATTATTACTAGATCTGGCAAAATGGACGTGGAGACACCCTTCCTCAAATATAAATTATTAGAGGAGAATGTATGTATGATGCAGCCAAATGAATTTGTTTCAATGGAAGAAGCTATTTATGTATATGAGCTACAACAATTCTTTTATGGATTGAAGCAAGCTTCTCGTAGATGGAACATCTGTTTTGATGAGACAATCAAAGAGTTTGATTTTATCAAAAATAAGGATGAACCATGTGTGTACAAGAAGATTAGTGGGAGAGCTGTTTCATTCCTTGTATTATATGTTGATGATATATTACTGATAGAGAATGACATTCCTATGCTACAATCGATTAAAATAAAGTTTTTTTAACATTCCTCCATGAATGATTTGGGTAGAACATCCTACAATAGAGATATAAATTTGTATAAATAGATTTAAAAGGATGTTCGGCTTAACCCAAGGAACATATATTCATTAGATGCTAAAAGACGTTTAGCATGGCAAACTCCAAAGGGTGTCTCATGATGATGAGCCATGGAGTGTATCTCTCTAAAATTATCCTCAATAAAAGAGAGATCGCATGAGTTACTATCATATATGCAATGAAATATACGAGACTTGATGTTGATCAGTCATATTCTGGAGAAGATCACCGTAGAACATTGATGAACATCTTAAAGTACTTAACTAACACTAAGGATGTCATCATGACACATGATGGGTCTGAATTAAACTAGAGGACTAAACAGACTCAAGTTTTTCAGACTAACCAAGACGACAACAAGTCCACCTTAGGGTAAGTCGTTACCTTGAAAGGTGGTGCGGTGAATTGAAAAGGTTTCAAACAGCAAAAGGTTGCTATTTTAGTGACAAATACAAAGTATATAACTGTAAGTGAAGCTGCAAGTTAATATTTCAGATGAAAAGTTCATTACAGAACTAGGAATAGTTCCTATGTCTCATCCTGAATCTAAACATGTGTTGCGGTACTTTGATTAAAGAAATTATTGAAAGAGGAGGCGTCAACTTAGAGCGTGTAGACTCTCAAGACAATATTGCAGATCCATTTACTAAAGCTTTAACACAACAGCAGTTTGATCGTCACTTAGAGAAAATGGGTATAATGTACCATGTCGATTGGCTTTAGTGCAAGTGGGAGATTGATAGTAGTATGCATACAAGCCAATTATGTGTGATGATAAAGCACATACTTTGTAAAATAATCTTATTTATTTATTAATAAAAGAATTCATTTATTAAAGACATTTAATTATCTACATGATGCTGTTTTTATAATATGTAAATAACCATAGTTTTAAGCAATGCTTTTAGAATCATGATGATGATCATGTTAATGAGATCTATATTCTTAGAAAGCTTAAAACTAAAATAGTTCCCAATCATGGAATTACAAAAAAGGGGATTAGTAAATCCGGATAGACTAGTACATATGTTGCTTGCTCATTGGATGAGGATGATCGATCTCATGATCATTTGTGTGGAGACACTAAAGCAAGTATGTAGGTTCTTATTAGAGAATAAGTTCACTGAACGTGACTCGCTATGGAATACCTAATAAAGTTTTACTTGCCTGTCAATAGGAATTTCTAATGTGATAGTAGTACAAGTGATCCTTGGACTTGAGATCATCACAGTATCTTGTATGTAATGAATTATACTTTTACTTATTCCTTAAAAACCCTTAGAGTATATCAAAGGGTATGCTTGGGTATAATAAGTTACATATAGAGATAATGAATGATCAATAAAGAATCTACCACTTCTAGTAAAAGAAAAGATATGTCCTATGTGATTCGTTAAATGACAATCCAGTAGTCCTTGGTTAAGGCAAAATGAAATTAGAAAAGAGTTTCTAATTTGCATTATATGGAGTTGTGCATTTTCTAATCAAAATACATATAATTAAATAAAATAAGACTTAACAGTAATTCCATGTCTTATATTTAATTAGGACATTGTATGGTGGAAGGATTGAATTGTATGGTAACTATTTACTCACAGGTTCTTTTATGATTAATGTTGAAATCTATATTATCTGGAAATTCTTTGATCGCTAGGGAGGCTTATCCCTATTGTAGAATAAATATTATTTATTTAAATAGATTATTAATTTAATTTATTTATTTAAATAAGATTAGAATTGTTCTAATTGATTTAATCACAACCGGTTTAATATGGAGAACCTAAAGGGTCACACCATAAAAGGAAGAATAATTATTTAAGAAGGTAATGGCATAATCGTAATAATGCATTAAGTATAATTAATTTAATATATGATGATAGAATAAATTAAATAGCTTAATGTTTATTATTTAATATTTTGAAAATATTAAATATAAATTAATAAGAGGAGTATTATTAATATTATTATAATTATTATTATTTTAATTTCTAAAGGAGTTTAGGAATTAATTTAATATTAGTACTCTCATTTATTCCTAATAAGATTAGGAGGCAAATTAATTAAATGAATTTAATTAATTATTCTCAATGTGGTGAGAAGCCTAAATTAATTAAAGGAGTTTAATTAATTAAATGAAACCCCATGTCTAATAGGATTAAAAGGGTTGACCAATATCTATATAAGAGGAGTCTTATAATAGATATCAGTTGATAAAATTCTAATTGTTGGAGAGTACTCCTTTTCTATGGAGGATAGAAAACTAAGGTTTAGCCAACCACCCTCCTTCTTGAATAATTCCTATTCCTTGGTTGATCACCTTTAGAGGCCAAACACTTGGGTGGCTAACGTTGATTAAAGGAATGAATCTAACTCGGAAATTCAAGAAGATCACGAAGAACAAGGAGTTGAACTTGTACCTGTGGAAGCTTCGTTCTACAAGGGTATGAATTTCATAACTTCTTATTTATCGTTTTTAATTTATAATTTGCATAAAGGATTATCTGGGTAATGGTTTTATAGAAATTTTTTAAACTCTGATATACCATGCTTCCGCTAATTTTTGCAATTTGATTGCGCCATGATTTCGTACAAACCCAACGTGAAGTACACGATGGAGTATGTGGAGCTCATATGAGTGGGCCCCTGCTTGCCAAGAATATATTAAGGACAGGTCATTGCTAGATGTCCCTCAAAGCTGATTGTGATGATCACGTCAGGCGCATCTATCAATGTTAAATCCATGCTAACGTGATCCATGCACCGCCTAACTAGCTCCATTGCATGACATCGCCATAGCCATTTTCCGTGTGGGGAATGGATGTGATCAAACCTGTTGAGCCTAAAGCCAGTAACAGTCACAGATTCATCTTCACCATGATTGAATACTTTACCAAGTGGTTGGAAGCAGCCTCTTTCCCCAAAGCTACCAAGAAGGTCATTGTTGGTTTCATTAGAAACAATGTCATCTGTCGATACGAACAACCTAAGGTTATCGTGTCAGACAACGCTAAAAATCTAAATAATGAGATGATGAGGGAATTGTGCAGTAAGTTCAATATCAAGTACCTCAACTACGTTATATATTGCCCAAAGATGAATAGCCCGGTGGAAGCTGCTAACAAGAATATCAAGAATATCATGATGAAGATGTCGGCAAACCACCGAGGATGGCCAGATTTGTTGCCTTTAACCTTGCTCGCCTACCGAACATCGACTCGAACCTCGACCGGGGCATCACCCTACTCATTGGTCAATGGCATGGAGGCGGTACTCCCTATAGAAGTTGAACTAGAATTGCTAAGAGTGATTCTAGTCACCCAGATAGAGGAAGGACAAAGGATACATGATCGATACGATCAGTTATCCCTTATAGATGAAAAGACAGCCGCAGCTATCTTTCACGACCAAGTATACCATCAGTGAATGTCCCGGTCCTATAACAAGAAAGTAAGACCCCAGGCATTCAAAGAGCATGATTTGGTACTGAAGAAGATCATTCTAGGCCAGGATGCAACCAGAGGAAAATTTACCCCGAATTAGGAAGGACCTTTCATCGTCAAAGTAATCTTGTCAGGCGGAGCCATAAGGTTGGAAGAGATGGACGATGAAGAATTCCCGTAATTGATCAATTTCGATTCTGTGAAACGGTATTATGTTTGAGACAACTTTTCACTTGAACTTGTATATATATAAAAAGAAAAAATATATCAAGTCAAGTTTTCAGGCCAAGCCTGAACTACAAAAGACCTGATCTACTCTCATCCATGGGAGAGTATGTAGGTAGCCATTTATGGTGCGGTCTAACCCTCAAAAAATAAAAATCAAACCCTTTTACCTTATATCAAACCCAAACCTTGAACCTGTCAAAAAACCAAAAATAGCTAGATAAAACCTTCAAAGTCGAGTGCCCATTTTGAAAGAATCTTCCGGTATCTCGGCACCGCTCTACCTGATTTTGCACAATGATGATTAGAATTACTCTATATCAAAATAATAAATCATGAAGCGGAAATGAAAATCAGCATATAGGTCTAGACATACTCAAACGAGGGAAGTGGACTAAAATTGTTACTTTTTATATATACAACTGTATAGAATACAAAATCTGTTCTAATATGCGACAAAAGATTATAACATAGTCTGTGCAGGAAAGTAAAACAGACTACAAATCTGCAGTCAGGTGAGACAACATCTCCAAGTACCCAACTGTATCTGCAGTCACAGGACCGACCCTGATCTCCTGCTCCAGTGTATCAACCCGTCTCAACAACTCTACCGCTGACCTAAAAATACCCTTCTGACTCTGGATAACCTCTCGAGCATGATCAGTGAACCCCATTCGCAAAAGATCGAACTGTGTCTCTATCGGCTATAGCCTCATCTCGAGCAATAAAGGCAGCATCTCTCTCAGCAATGGCTGCCTCCTTACCTGTCACAGTGGTCGAGATCAAGGCCTGAGCCTGATCCCGCTCAAAAGTCAAGAGACTCACATAACGATCCAAATCCTCCCTAGAGGATAAAACAGAACTCGGAGCTGTGCTAACTAAAGCCACTGTCAAACCTGCAAACAAATCATCCTCAGTTGGAAATATGGGGTCCTCCATCGACTCCTCATCATCAGTCGACCAATCCCCTACCTCGGTCTGATTTGCTACAATCGGAGCTGCATCCGACTCTAACCAAGCTGAATACTCTGTTGATAGGATCGAATGGCTATCTATGAACTCTACAGTCTGTCGATGGGACCAAAACTCGTAAACCCGGGCCAAATCTGCCTCGGTGGCTGAGCAAATGGGAAATCGATAATCCTCAGTCCCCTAAAATGCATAAAACTTCTGATACTGATCAAACTGACCCATCACCGCCAGAGGATGATATGTGGTCGCACCCCTCAAACCGGCCAAAGGAAGGAAGTCTAGATCAGCCATCTAAGTGATGAAACTCAGGAAGGAGCAATAGCCACAATACATAATAATCTCAAACAGCTCCTCCATGACATCTAGAAATGCGGTCCAAGATGTCACGTCCACGCATGAAGATGGACGGAATGAATAAGTCGATGCCATGCAATGACCTAAACAGAATCCATGACGACGGAGCCTACCGATAGGTCTTAAGTGAGTCATAAACCATATGTCTACCGCGAAACTTCTGATCATCGACAGACTGGCAGAAAGATGCTGAAATAAAGTTCTCCGCTAAGATGAGGGGAAGAATGGTAAAGTCATATTTGAGAGCCCTGACAGCCATCAACATCCCTACGTCTATATGATCGACATAAAAGGGAATGTACAAGTAAGATAAGATACACATGATCAGGGCATCTACCCACGCAGTCTGTCATTGATCCTCGGAAATAGCAAAATCTTCCCGATGGATAATGAAGCTGTCAGCAGAGGCGAAATGGTCTATCATGAAGTCAATCGAGATGATGTGGCTACCACCAACCTCAGCGAAGATGACTGCCCTCCTCAAACCGATAACAGTTATGAACTGACGGCGCATATGTCCCACTGCCACTCTGGCGCAGGGCCCATTTATTGACAAACCAAAAATTTGATCGTACTCTTCCAAGTGGGAGTCAACTGATCAAAGCAAAACTTGAAGACATGGCGTTTTGGGATCCAATGAGTGAGCCTCCCATCAAAAAACCCCTCTGGCACCTAAAAGGATAACAGAGATAGGGAGTGGCCCAATATGCGACCAACTGCGACGCGATCAGAATCCGGCAAACTGTCGTGCCAAACCCTTAAACTGGTAGCTATCCGACTAGGGGGAAGGTGATTCAAGTGAACAATGGAAGAGGAAGTCATCTGTAAAAACTATGTCAAAAAGACCATACAGAGGTCAATCTCTATCCAAGCATTTCAATATAAAGCATGCATCGTAATGAGCGATAATACAGCATAATAAATGGAAAAAAAAAGAAGATAACATCATATATATATTAAAATGAAATACATAAATTTTATATATACATCAATATCATACCTATGATATATGTGAAAACTAAAATAAAAAGTACAGGATAATGGGGTACATACGCCCCGTGACTAACAAAGGGCCTATGGAAGAATCAAAATGTCGCTCACAAAGGTCATAGTGACGTCAAACTGATCAACCTGAGTCAAGTCATCCTGAGAAGGCATATCCTGTATATCTGAGTGATAAGGCATATCCTGCGTATCTGAGCGATAAAACATCTTTTACATACCCTGGAGATAATTAGAGGGACCCTCTCCGTCGATAAAGCCACCAGTACTTGATGGTCCGGCCGCATGCCCCTAGGAATCGAAGGTGTCAATTAATAATGGATCCCCACCCAAATGGCAGCAGTACATCGACAGCCTCTCCACCTGATAACTCAAAGCTGCGATCTGGGACTAATGAGAAGGCTCCTGAAAGCAAGCGATCCACTTGGTCATCACGATGGACCCTGGAACCATGTATCCCAAGAACTAGGTAGCCCTGGTCTGAGCTCCAATAGAACGAGGGTCCCACCAGGCGGAGAAATCAGCCGAGGTAATGGGGCCATCTGATAAGTGAAAGCCCTCATACCCCGCCACAAGAATATCTAAAACAGAAGTCAAAGGCAAAAATCGCTAAGGCGGAGGTATGAAGGGAAGACGAACCTCCCCGGTGATACATTAAAAGGCACGCTCTCCAAGGTAGAGCTCCCAGCCTACATCAAACAGAAAAAGAATCTGACGAGTAGATAGATAATACTCTAGCTCAGTGGGTACACCATCCTCAAATCCCTCAGCCAGGTGCTCGGCAGTATAGGGGACCCACACTACATCGGATGCGGACGATAATTCTAACTAAAGGCGGGCATGGGTGAAATCCACCAAAATTAAAACCTTTGATAATGTGGACGGATGTCATCTGCTACCCCGAGGGTAGGTGTCCAAGCCCAGAACAGTGAGAGCTCGGAGGAAAGGGAGCCTTTCGTAAGCCCAAAACTGTCAATTTAAAGAACCCGACATTAGTTATGAAAAGGCAAATCAAGATTCAGAGAATCATATATCGGTCATGATGACTCACCAAAAGAAATAAATAAAAGCTGAGCCAAGCATCGATCACTTCCTCCAAGCGCAGTCGCATCCCATGGAGGAAGATTGCGAATGTGAAAGATCCCCAATCGTAGTCCCCAATGTGATCTACATCCCGAACAGCCCCTACCAAGCTAAAATAAACAGTGAAGGAGTTGTTCGTAATGAAAGAACCCCTCTTAATGATCAGAAATAGATGCCGTAAAATGCGATCCCTCTCCACCAAATCATCAGGCAATAGCTTCTGCAGAATACCCTGATCCGCGTCCACGCTCAGAGAGCCTGACTGGATACTACGAGCCTTGAAGGCTCGCTCCCGAGGAGAAAAACCAAGAAGGGCGCGAACAGTAGTGGCAGTGATATGAGCCTCCAAAAGTACCCGCTCCCCAACAAACTCCAAGCCAATAATATACCTCTAGTAGGCGTCATCACAACCTCACAATCCAGCAGATGGAGGGACTGACTCTGATGGAACCATATCTCGGACAGAGCTCAAAGATAGCCCCAAGGGTAACGGCGTGGGGCAATGGTGAAGAAGACCTGAAAACCCCAGGAATCCACCCGAGCCTGATACTCAGGGTGAAGCGACTGATACAAAGCGAATATACTGAACCAATTACCCCTGGGCTGGGTAATCTCTGGGACCTGCACGACATCAAGTTTAAATCCCGATTGTTGGCAATAATGGAGAATTAAAAGCATATCAATATATAAAACTTCAGTACCTCGTTCGCCTGCAAATAAGCAGACGGAGGACGGCTAAAGTCGATGCCCAGTAAATCGTGAATAGAGACTTGGTTACCAGGAAGGAATCTGGGAACAGCCGGAGGATGGACCTCCTGCTAAGGGGCATCAAACCCCTCAGGCATCTCACCTCTATCCTCATTAAGAGAATGGTGTACTAACTCCGTCAATCGATTAACCTGCCGTGCAATTCGTGGAATAAGAATATCCGAAGTGGGCCTCCGATGACGAAGCCCAGATGAAGCCCTACAGGAACCAGAACTGCTAGGTCTATCTGACTCCATACCTGGACAATGAGTTCATAGGAATCAGAATAAGACAAAGTGAGTCCCTATCTTCATTTTATTTTAATATGCAATTACGATAACCTAGAGACATTAGACAAGAATTTAATTTGGGTCATAGCATCATGCATATCCTACATGTGTCTTAAATAGACGCGTACATCATTTTAACATAAATATCTTAGCATAGCTATAGCTTGCTTATAGGATCCTGTCATTTAACTCATGAATATTTTTTTTGCCATAGTTTTCTTTATAATATGGACTATCCACATGCACGTAGGCACGCATTAAACCACCCTATGAGGGTACATCATCGCAGCCAAGCAGTTAAATAGCAATTTAAACAGTTTTTCTAATGCATTGTAAGAATACATGTCTAGATTAACTATTAAAGCGAAATATACTGCATTCATACGGTCCATATGATAATGCGTAAGCATGCATTGCATCATAACATATCTATCAAGCTATCTATGCATACATATTGCGTTTAATGAAGAAAGTATGGTAAAACACCGGTTAAAACGCAAACAAGTTGGATGTATACGTTACCTGTAGTGCGCAAAACGAACGTACGGTGGCGGAATACCCAAAATTAAGCCCGATTTGAGTAGATCTGAGAAGAAAGGTCGGATTTTACAAAGAGAATGAAAGAAAACTCGAATTAAATGAGCGAATATGAGCATGCCTGGAGGTATAAGGCAAAACGTGATTAGCCTCAGACACACCTGCTCCATCCGCAGGTGTATTTTCGGCTGCTCTAAGTGGGTCTCGCGGCTTCCCGTTTGGTAAAATGCAATCTAAAACTCATTCTTGCGGGTTCAAAACAAAGTAGCCACCAAGAAAGGTACCCTTACGGGTCATTTTTAAGCCTCAAAAACCCTAAAAACCTCTGAAAAGGGACAGAAACCAGGGAGAATCAAAAACCCACCGTGGAACTACGAAAGACTAAAAGTCAGTCAAAATCAATAATCCATCTCAGAATCCATCGACATTAACCCCGGTGACGATATCGGCTCTGTTGGGTTTGTACGAAATCGTGGGCGCAATCAAATTGCAAAATTAGCGGAAGCATGGTATATTAGAGTTTAAAAAATTTTACAAAATCATTACTCGGATCATCCTTTATGCAAATTATTAATTTAAAACGATAAATAAGAAGTTATGAAAATCATACCCTTGTAGAACGAAGCTTCCACAGGTACAAGTTCAACTCCTTGTTCTTCGTGATCTCCTTGAATTATCCTGGTTAGATTCCTTCCTTTGATCAACGTTAGCCACCCAAGTGTTTGGCCTCTAGAGGTGATCCACCAAGGAAGAGGAATTATCAAGAAGGGGGTGGTTAGCTAAACCCTAGTTTTCTATCCTCTATAGAAAAGGTGTACTCTCCAAAAATTGGAATTGCATCAACTGATTTCTAACATAAGACTCCTCTTATATAGATATTGTTCAACCCTTCTAATCCTGTTAGACATAGGGTTTCATTTAATTAATTAAACTCCTTTAATTAATTTGGCTTCCCAACATATTGGGATTAATTAATTAAAACTCCTTTCATTAATTTGTCTCCTAATCTTATTAGGAATAAATGAGAGTACTAATATTAAATTAATTCCTAAACTCCTTTAGAATTAAAATAATAATAATTGTAATAATATTAATAAGACTCCTCTTATAAATTTATATTTAATATTTCCAAAATATTAAATAATAAACATTAAGCTATTTAATTTATTCTATCACCATAGATTAAATTAATTACACTTAATGTATTATTTATGATTATGCCATTGCCTTCTTAAATAAATATTCTTCCTTTTATGGTGTGACCATTTAAGTTCTCCATATTAAACCGGTTGTGAATAAATCAATTAGAACAATTCTAATCTTATTTAAATAAATAAATTAAACTAATAATCTATTTAAATAAATAATATTTATTCTACAATAGGGATAAGCCTCCCTAGCGATCAATGACTTTCAAGATAATATAGATTTCAACATTAATAATAAAAGAACCTATGAGTAAATAGTTACTGTACAATTCAATCCTTCCACCATACAATGTCCCAATTAAATATAAGACATGAAATTACTGTCAAGTCTTATTTTATGTAATTATATGTATTTCGATTAGAAAATACACTACTCAAAATAATACAAATTAGAAATTTCTTTCTAATTTCATTCTGCCTTGGCCAAGGACTACTGGGTTGTCATTTAACGAATCACATAGGACATATCTCTTCTTTTACTAAAAGTGGTAGATTCTTTATTGATCATTCATTATCTCCATATGTAACTTATTATACCCAAACATACCCTTTGATATACCCTAAGGGTCTTAAGGAATAAGTCAAAGTATAATTCCTTACATACAAGATACTATGATGATCTCAAGTCCAAGGATTACTTGTACTACTATCACATTAGGAATTTCTATTGACAGACAAGTAATAATAAAAGAACTTGTGAGTAAATAGTTAATGTACAATTCAATCCTTCCACCATACAATGTCCCAATTAAATATAAGACATGAAATTACTGCCAAGTCTTATTTTATTTAATTATATGTATTTCGATTAGAAAATGCACTACTCCAAATAATGTAAATTAGAAACTTCTTTCTAATTTCATTCTGCCTTGGCCAAGGAATACTAGGTTGTCATTTAACGTATCGCATAGAACATATCTCTTCCTTTACTAGAAGTGGTAGATTCTTTATTGATCATTCATTATCTCCATATATAACTCATTATACCCAAGCATACCCTTTGATATACCCTAAGGGTCTTAAGGAATAAGTCAAAGTATAATTCATTACATACAAGATACTATGATGATCTCAAGTCTAAGGATCACTTGTACTACTATCACATTAGGAATTCCTATTGACAGACAAGTAAAACTCCATTAGGTATTCCATAGCGAGTCACGTTCAGTGAACTTATTCTCTAATAAGCACCAACATACTTGCTTTAGTGTCTTCACACAAATAATCATGAGATCAATCATTCTCATCCAATGAGCAAGCAACATATGTACCAATCTATCTGGATTTTCTAATCCTATTTTTAGTAATCCAACGATTGGAAACTATTTTAGTTTTAAGCTTTCTAAGTATTTAGATCTCATTAGCATGATCAACATCATGATTCTAAAAGCATTGCTTAAAACTATGGGTTATTTACATATTATAAAAACAGCATCATGTAGATAATTAAATGCCTTTAATAAATGAATTCTTTTATTAATAAATAAATAAGATTGTTTACAAAGTATGTGCTTTATCATCATACATGATTGGCTTGTATCACACTACTATCAATCTCCCACTTGCACTAAAGCTAATTGCCATGGTATCTCATACCCATCTTCTTTAAGCGACGATCAAACTGCTGTTATGTTAAAGCTTTAGTAAATGGATCTGCAATGTTGTCTTGAGAGTTCACTATCTCTTCAGTGACTTCTCTTCTTTCAATAATTTCTTTAATCAAAGTGCCACAACACATGTTTGGATTCAAGATGAGACTTAGGAACTATTCCTAGTTCTGTAATGAACTTTTCATCCGAAACATCAACTTACAGCTTCACTTACAGTTATATACTTTGTCTTTGTCACTAAACCAACAACCTTTTGCTGTTTGGAACCTTTTCAATTCACTGCACAACCTTTCAAGGTAACGACTTACCCTAAAATGGATTTGATGTCATCTTGGTCAGTCTGAAAACTTTAGTCTGTTTAGTCCTCTGGTTTAATTCAGACCCATCATGTGTCATGATGACATCCTTAGTATCAGTTAAGTACTTTAGGATGTTCATCACTATCTTACAGTGATCTTCTCCAGAATATGACTGATCAACATCAAGTCTCGTATATTTTATTGCATACATGATAGTAACTCCTGCGATCTCTCTTTTATTGAGGACAGATATGGAGAAATACACTTCATGGCTCATCATTATGAGACACCTTTTAGAGTTTGCCATACTAAACGCCTTTAGCATCTAATGAATATACGTTCCTTGGGTTAAGCCGAACATCCTTTTAAATCTATCTATACAGATTCATATCCCCAATGTAGGATGTTCTATAAAAATCATTCATGGAGGAATGTTTAGACAACTTTATTTTGATCGATTGTAGCATAGAAATGTCATTCCATATCAATAATATATCATCAACATATAATACAAGGAATGAAACAGCGCTCCCACTAACCTTCTTGTACACACATGGTTCATTCTCATTTTTGATAAAATCAAACTCTTTGATTGTCTCATCAAAATGAATGTTCCATCTTTGAGAAGCTTGCTACAACCCATAAATGGATTGTTGTAGCTCATATACATGAATTGCTTCAATCCATTGAAACAAATCCATCTGGCTGTATCATACATACATCCTGCTCTAATAATTTATATATGAGGAAGGCGTCTCCACATCCATTTACCAACTTTAGTAATAATAAGCTACAATCGCAAGTAAAATCTAAATGGACTTGAGCATTGCTTCAAAGATCCATTTTAGATTTTATGGTCATCTACCATTTCTCTGAGTCTTTATTACTCATAGCCTATTCGTAATTCAATGGATCATCATCATTCATGACGTGTACCTCATTGTCATCCTCTATGATGAATCCATACCTTTCAGTTATCTTCGGTACTCTTCCAAATTTACAAATTGGGTGTTGTACAGTAGGTGTTCTACTAGGACAGGTTCATCCAATTGATCTGTAGTGTTTTATGGTTCTTAAATTTCTTCAAGATCTATTTTTCCTCCCACTAGCCCCTTCAAGGATAAACTCCTTTTCCAAAAAGGCAGCGTGTTTCGCAACAAACACATTTTACTCAGTAGGATTGTAGAAATAGTATCCCAAACTTTCTTTAGGATATCCCACAAATGTGTACTTAACAGATCTTATCCCAAGCTTATTATTTTGAAACCTTTTCACATAAGCTGGACATCCCCAAATCTTAATATGCTTAAGACCAGATTTCCTCCCTGTCCATATCTCATATGGAGTCTTGGGCACGAATTTTGAGGGGACCTTATTTAGTAGCTATGCTGCCGTTTCTAGGGCATGACCCCAGAATAAAATTAAAAGATCGATAAAACTCATCATGGAACGAATCATGTTCAACAATGTTCGATTTCTCCTTTCAGATACTCTATTTAACTGTGGTGTACCTGGTGGAGTCCATTGTGAGATTATACCATTATCTTTGAGACAATTGAGAAACTCACCGCTTAAGTATTATCCACCTCAATCTAATCGAAGAATCTTAATACTCTTGCCCGTTTGTTTCTCTACTTCACTTCTGAACTCTTTGAACTTTTCAAATGATTCAGATTTGTATTTCATTAAATACACATATCCAAATCTTGAGTGATCATCAGTGAAAGTAATAAAATAAGAATACCATCCCCGTGCATTCGTTGTCATAAGTCCACAAACGTCTGTGTGAACCAACACTAACAATTCTGTAACTCTTTCTCCTTTTTCCACTAAAAGGAGATTTAGTCATTTTACCCATGAGACAAGATTCACAAGTTGGATATGATTCATAATCGGATAGCTCTAAGAGCCCATCCTTATGCAACTTGGATAATCTTGTTTCATTGATGTGACTGAGTCTACAGTGCCACATATAGGTATAATTAACATCATCTCTTTTTCTTTTCTTAGTTTGTTCTATTTGAAATAAATTTTCATGCAAGTCAAGTATGTAAAGTTCATTTTGCAAATTACCAACACCATATAAAATATTGTTTTTATAAATAGAACAACTGTTGTTCTTTAATATAATTTCAAATCCATCCATATCTAATACAGAATTTGAAATAATATTTCTAATGATATTCGAAACAAAATAACAATTATTTAAATAAATGGACTTGCCCATAGGCAGTGCTAAACAATAAGTGCCTACAGCTAATGCAGCAACTTTTGCTCCATTTCTCACTCGTAGGACAACCTCATCCTTGTTCAGCTTTCTACTTCTGACCAGTCCCTGCACAGTATTACATATGTGAGAACCACAGCCGGTATCCAATACCCAAGTAAAATTTTGACTTTCAAAAAAATTAATTTCAATCATGAAAAAACCTTGATTGGAAGTCGAAGCTTCTCCAAGCTTCTTCTCTGCCAGAAACTTCTTGCAGTTCCTCTTCCAGTGACCCAGCTCGTTGTAATGGAAGCACATTTCTTTGCTAGCTGGATCAGGTTTCTTTTGTTCCTTTGTGCTCACCTTGCCCTTAGCCTTCTTAGATTTCTTTTTTTCAAAATATACCTTGGGCCTCTTCCTTTTCTTGGAAGAATCCACCATTAAGACATGGTTCTTCTTGGATGGGAAGTTACCTTCTGCAGTTTTCAACATGTTAAGTAATTCAGGCAAGTTGACATCTAACTTATTCATGTGAAAATTAACAACGACCTGCGAGAAGGTCTCAGGGAGTGACTGCAAGACCAAGTCTTGACTCAACTCCCCATCCATGACGAACCCAAGCTGTCTTAGGTGTTCAATCAGATTGATCACCCTTAGGACATGAGTCTCAACGACGGTGCCCTCGGTCATCCGAGATCGGAAGAGCTCCTTAGATATCTCACAACTAGCAGTCCTACTTTGTTCACCATACAACTCCTTGAGGTGAAGCAACATAGTAGGAGCATTCATATTTTCATGCTGACGATGAAGCTCGTTATTCTTGGATGCGAGCATGATGCAATGAGCCCAAGATGCATCATTTTGCCATTTTACAATGGTGGCAATCTCTTCTTCATAGGCTGTTTCTGGAACAGTTCCAAGGACAGGTGAATATAGGAAAGAATAAATCTCTTCAGCAGTGAGAACTATTCTCAGATTCCTTAACCAGTCCGTATAACTCTGTTCGGTCAGTTTGTTAGCATCAAGTATGCTACGCAGTGAAATTAGTGATTTCGATATTTTTTAATTATGTGAAAAGACAACATTTTACAAACATTCATTTAATTAATTTTATATACCAAAATAAATTAGGTCTTATTTTAAATTGGTATCTCCCACTATTTTTTTCAAACTATATTACCCTCACTTATATAGTTCGGTAACATCTAATTAAAGATTTTCTAGTGAGAATAAGGATCACATTTCAAATGTATATAGCCTTGTGGATAGCACAGCAAACAATATATAAATAAATAGGTAAACAACTCTTTGTCAATTACATCAACATATAACTCCCTTTTATTTTGCCTCTTAAATCATAATATTCAAGTGTGTGCACATCCGAACTAAATGATTTAAGTTAAGTCCAACCTAGCATTTGCATAAATTCAAAAAAGAAAAATATTGTCCTTGTGGATAGCACAACAAAACAATATTGTTCAATATTCTTGATAAGAATCAAATGTGATTAAATTAATATCTTAAACACGCAATACTTGCTTTGTGGATAGCACAACAAACAAGTATTAAATATTTAATACTCTATTAATTTATCATGCTAGAAGGTCACGTTCGATATTCCAAATATCTCTGAACGCTTTAGACTTAATATAATTTTCTTGAGGGGTTTGTTATTATTTGTCTCATCTTGTTTAGCGCGCATGCGCGCAAACACACACACACACACGCACGCACACACACACACACACACACACACACACACACACACACACACATATATATATATATATATATAATATGCATCATTTTATTAAAACATGCAAAGCATGTTTGCATAAAATATAATATATATAATACTAGCATCCACATATAAAATACTATATTCTACCCGAATTGATTATGGATTTTTATTCTAGTTTGGTTCACTAGAGCCACCAAGTGAACCAAAAGGTCAAACCTAGAAGTGCAAGAATTTAAATTTAAACGTAACTGTTACATTTAAACTCGGGCTCCATGCAAACGAGTCTTCACGCGATCCTTGTTCCTTGGTTTCTAATTTCTTCAAGACAATTCTAACTATTTCTATTACATTAAAGTATTTAATTTAAATAGAAACCTTGATCAGCAGTCAAGGAAAAGTACATAGGAGGGAGATAGAATTTTACATCAAAAAAAATTAGAGAAGACGAGATACGCAAACCTCATTTAATAAACTCATTCACTCAAGCATTCAACTAAAATAAAATCAAATCACATTGGTCAATAGTCCCATAATCAATCCCATTTATTATTATACATATCACCATATGCATCAATAAATAAATATTCATCTCATGAATTAAAACACTCCATATATATAGGAGTATCATTTAATGGGCAATTTTAATTTGCATAAAATTTAATTTCAAGATTAAAATAAACTCTTTATTTTAATTATAAAATTATTAAAAATGTAATATATAAATATATATATATATATATATATATATATATATATATATATATATATAAGTAACGTGATATGTAGGAAGCATGCATGAATCAATTTATTACATATATATATATATATATATATATATATATATATATATATATATATAAGTAATGTGAATCTGCAAAAAGCATGCAGAAGCCTTTTCACGAAATCACCTTAATCTTCTGATTCGTCCAACAACAAAAAAAATCCCGCCATTTTTTTTCTTTTTCTTCATAGTTGCGACTTGGCTTTTTTTCATAAAAAAAAAATTTATACAATAAAATTCTGCCTAATAAATTATTCTAAATACATATCCATATGTATATAACATCAAAATAATTAATAAATACATAAAAGTTTGGCTTTGATATCACTGTTGGGTTTGTACGAAATCGTGGGCGCAATCAAATTGTAAAATTAGCAAAAGCATGGTATATATCATAGTTTAAAATTTTCTACAAAATCATTATCCGGATCATCCTTTATGCAAATTATTAATTTAAAACGATAAATAAGAAGTTATGGAATTCATACCCTTGTAGAACGAAGCTTCCACAGGTATAAATTCAACTCCTTGTTCTTCGTGATCTCCTTGAATTATTCAGTTAAATTTCTTCCTTTGATCAACGTTAGTCGCCCAAGTGTTTGGCCTCTAGAGGTGATCCACCAAGAAAAATGAATTATCAAGAAGGAGGGTGGTTGGCTAAACCCTAATTTTCTATCTTCTATAGAAAAGGAGTACTCTCCAACAATTGGAATTGCATCAACTGATATCTAACATAAGACTCCTTTTATATAGATATTGTTCAACCCTTCTAATCCTATTAGACATAGGGTTTCATTTAATTAATTAAACTCTTTTAATTAATTTGGCTTCCCAACATATTGCGATTAATTAATTAAAACTCCTTTAATTAATTTGCCTCCTAATCTTATTAGAAATAAATGAGAGTACTAATATTAAATTAATTCCTAAACTCCTTTAGAAATTAAAATAATAATAATTGTAATAATATTAATAAGACTCCTATTATTAATTTATATTTAATATTTTTAAAATATTAAATAATAAATATTAAGCTATTTAATTTATTTTATCACCATAGATTAAATTAATTACACTTAATGCATTATTTACGATTATGCCATTACCTTCTTAAATAATTATTCTTCCTTTTATGGTGTGACCCTTTAGGTTCTCCATATTAAACCGGTTGTGAATAAATCAATTAGAACAATTCTAATCTTATTTAAATAAATAAATTAAACTAATAATCTATTTAAATAAATAATATTTATTCTACAATAGGGATAAGCCTCCCTAGCGATCTACGACTTTCAAGATAATATAGATTTCAACATTAATCATAAAAGAACCTGTGAGTAAATAGTTACCGTACAATTCAATCCTTCCACCATACAATGTCCCAATTAAATATAAGACATGAAATTACTGCCAAGTCTTATTTTATTTAATTATATGTATTTCGATTAGAAAATGCACAACTCCAAATAATGCAAATTAGAAACTTCTTTCTAATTTCATTCTGCCTTGGCCAAGGACTACTAGGTTGTCATTTAACGAATCATATAGGACATATCTCTTCTTTTACTAGAAGTGGTAGATTCTTTATTGATCATTCATTATCTCCATATGTAACTCATTATAACCAAGCATATCCTTTGATATACCCTAAGGGTTTTTAAGGAATAAGTCAAAGTATAATTCATTATATACAAGATACTATGATGATCTCAAGTCCAAGGATCACTTGTATTACTATCACATTAGGAATTCATATTGACAGGCAAGTAAAACTCCATTAGGTATTCTATAGCGAGTCACGTTCAGTGAACTTATTGTCCAATAAGCACCTACATACTTGTTTTAGTGTCTCCACACAAATGATCATGAGATCAATCATCCTCATCCAATGAGCAAGTAACATATGTACCAATCTATCCGAATTTACTAATCCTCTTTTTAGTAATCCAACGATTGGGAACTATTTTAGTTTTAAACTTTCTAAGAATTTAGATCTCATTAGCATGATCAACATCATGATTCTAAAAGTATTGCTTAAAACTATAGGTTATTTATATATTATAAAAACAGCATCATGTAGATAATTAAATGCCTTTAATAAATGAATTCTTTTATTAATAAATAAATAAGATTATTTACAAAATATGTGCTTTATCATCATACATGATTGGCTTTTATGCACACTACTATCAGGCTCAACCCTGATATAGAATCCATCTGCATTAACCCCAGTGATGGTATCTGCTCAACGCTGATATATAATCTATCGGCATTAACCCCGATGACGGTATCGGCTCAACCTTGATATAGAATCCATCGACATTAACCCCGGTGAAGGTATCGACTCAACCCTGATATAGAATCCGCCATCATTAACCCCGGTGAAGGTATCGGCTCAACCCTGATATAGAATCTACTGGAATTAACCCCGGTGAAGGTATCAGCTCAACCCTGATATAAAATCCACCGGCATTAACCCTGGTGAAGGTATCGGCTCAACCTTGATGATGAATCCATTGGATACAACCCGACGATGATGTTGGCAGTGCCCGACGACATTCTCACCATCTTTATCTTCCCCCCAGCAGGTGGGAATAACCCTTTTTTTAATCTGAATTGCGCATTTCATTACATGTTTTACACATGACATTGCATTATTAGATATACCTTGTCATGTATCTTCGTGTCTAGTAATCTTTGTCGTGTTCATTCCATTGCATTGCATAAACATGACAAAGAGGGGCATCTGTAGACACTCGAAATTTCGCTTTCCTTAGACTAACCTTTCAGGAGGGTAAAAGCATAATTTTACTTTGGAGACAACCCCGAGGAAGGGAAAAAGCATCTTTTCACCCTGGAGACAAACCCCGTGGAGAAATAAAAGTGCCAACGATGCCCAGACACGACGCGAACCGAATGAGGATCGCAAAACTGAGAAAGTGGCCATAAGAAGTCACCGCAGCAATCATTGAATTGCGTGCTATCAAGACGAGCAGATTGACGACCCTCGGGAATAGGAAGATACCTTTCAGCTTACTGCATCATCTTCCCGAAATCCGATTTCATCAGACTCGACCTTATTTCGCAGCCTTTCGCAATGACTTTTTGGGATTTTTGGGTACGGAGCTCAACTTTCACCAAACTGAGACCTAAGGCACGTACTTCCAGGCAACTAGACCCATGGGACCCAACCTTAGGTGTACCTGCTCCAGCCGAAGGTACACATGCGGCTACCTCTGGGGCACTATATCAGCAGCCATCAGCTCATAAACACAAAAAAGAAAAAGAGAAGAGATAGAGAGAAGGAGTTCTAGAGAGAGAAAAGCTCGAATCTTCATGTCTTTCATCATATTTAAGTTGTTTGATCTTCTATATCATACATATTGAGTGTCTAGAGTGCTATAAGTTGATCCCAAGCTAAAAGAAGCTTGTTCACGCATCACTCAAGGTGTAAAGCGCTCATTTTAGCCACTTTCTTTGTAAATATTGTTCAATATACTAGATTTGTGTTATATATTGCTTGAATCTAGCTAGATCTTGTTGTTTTATATATACATTGTGGTGTAGGTGGTAGATCTATAGATCCCATCGGTTATTTATTGTATATATTATTGTAAATCAAGCTCGGAGGCTAGATCTACCTAAATCTAAGCCGGATCTAACCTTTTGAGTGGTTATTAAGCATGAAACTTTAACCCGTATGCTAGATCGATTTAGATCCATGGTAGATCTACGTGTTTACTGCTTTTGGTCAGCCCAGATCACTCCATAGAGCCCTAGATTTGTATCTAGAGGTGAGGGGGTCCTAGTAGCTCGTAATGGAGATTTTAACTAATGGAATCATCTATTATTGGGTCTAGGATATGTTGTACATACATATTTATGTTTAATAATGTGAGCCTAGGAATCTCGATGTCGAGATCTAATGATCGGATCTTGACTTGATTCTTATGACGAACGTATCATTCTCAATGTAATGTTTAAATAATGCAAAATCATTGTACATGTAATGTTTGGATCTTGAAAACGAATTCGAGGGGTTAGTCCCAAGAAGTCGGATTTAAGATCCCGTAACAGTGAAAACTTTGATTATGGGTGCTCGGATTCATCGAGATAACTTACATGTCCGATGATGATCCGACCCTCTTAGCGCTTTCTAGCATTCATTTTCACCCCAAAACGATTTTCAAGTCAAAATAGCAAAGTGCTTTCATAATAATAATAAAGCGATTTGGGGATATACATTTAGATAATAAATGGAAATATCAAAAGACCTCGATTCCTATTTGGCAAAGGATTTAAAAATCTTATTTTCAAAACATCACATATATATATATATATATTGTGTTCTAAAAATGAACTTTTATATAAATCAAATCCTTTATGCACAGGGTTAAAGAGGTACAACACTACTTTCGTAATAATTGCATAGACTTAAGAAATAATAATGGAAATATCAAAGTTCCTCGATTACTGTTCGGGCAAAGGATTTGAAACCTTAGTGTTTTACCCAAAATATCATATGAAATGTATATTTTGTCTAAAAATAATTTTTTTGCTAAATCAAACCCTTCGTACATAGGTGCAAAAGAGGAACAGCACTACTTCCAAATAACTCACAATGAGGTTCAGAATAAAACTTTCAAAATAAAACACACACACACACACTCACACACACCCACTTTATGCATAGAAAATCAATAAGAAACGGTAACCGTGTTTTCACGGAAGTCGGGGGTGCCTAACACCTTCCCCTCGCTTAAGCTAGCCCCCGAATTCTAAGAATCTCGGTTTCAGACCAATGCTACGGAGTCATATATTGGACCATATTGCGAAAACATTCAAAATTCGAATGAGTTGGTACATCCATTTAAAGCATACCAACTGGCGGCTCTGTCTCATTCGGTCCAACCATCAAAATTAATCAATAAAATCAAATTTTGTAAAATAAGTCGACTAATATCGTTCTTTTCCTTACAAATCTACCTTCAGATGAATCAATCGACACATCAAAAGATAAAGGGTAGAAAGAAGGAAAACAAGGAAAAATAATCAAAAGAAAGAACAAAACCAAAACAGAATGGTTTATTATTTTTTTTCTCGACATCGACAAATGATATACCTTACGAGTATTGAAAGAAAATAATATCATTTACCTTAGTAAAAAACTAGATCGGACTGGTATAACGGATATTATCCTGAGAAAATCTTGCACTATAAAGTATACTCAAAGTATTCTTATACTCAAAAGAAATACTCATAATATTGTAGTAGAAACACTTTTATTTTTTGGTGTCCTCAGGATGAAGGGGTAACCTCCCTTTTATATTGCAACTCGGAGGAAAAATAAACAAACCTTCCTAACTTTCTCTTTCTTTGCCTAACTTTCATTTTCTTATTGGTTGAGGGCCCGCAAATTTAGAAAAATGATTTACAGGAGAAGTATTCCACCCATCCACTTGGAAAAATAAGTGCACGTGAAGTTTTGAAAAAGAAATTCAAAATTAAAATGCTAACCTTCACTCCACTTTTATTCACATGCTGGAAATTATATATTATTATAATAATATTACCATTTAAATTATAAAATTATACTATTGTATTATCACATTATACTATTATAATATAATATTATAATAATATATTTGAATGATATTTTATCGGATAAGATAATTGTGGTTCCGTAGAAAAATATGACAACAAATGACTCGTACTAAATCTCTCCATTTGTAACAAAAATTGGACAAATATCCACCACATAATAATTATTCATAATTAATATTATAAGTTCACAATATTGACAACCAGATCGTTCCCAGAAAAGAAGAGGCTTTCCGATAAGGATTTATCCTTATTGGCGCGCAATTATATAATCTAATCCTCGACAGAACTTTCTAGACATTGTCAATAATGCTAACTAATAATATCATTCAAATAATATAAGTTGCTTTGTTGTATTAATAATATAAAATACTGTACAGATGCTACTATAACAATTATTGAATCAATAATATGAGATACTATGCAATATCTACTGTGATAATTATTGAATGAAATACTGAGTGACTTCTACTGTATTAATTATTGAATGAGTGACTTCTTACGTAAGAATCAATAATCAGAAATACTGTGCAATACTGTGTGTTACTGTGCAATACCGTGTATTACTGTACTTTTATCACTGGGTATTTCAACAGTTAACGGTAAAAGTTCTGCCGTTAATTTTGTTAAAAATTATTTTTGTCATTTTTTATATCCGACAGTTATTCCATTGTGGAGCCTACCAATGATTGATTATTTCTGCGTTGTCGTACGAATATTCCCCGACAAAACGAATATTTTTCGACAACTATTTATTTTGTATAATTTGCACATATCACCTATAACTATAACATTTATCAAATCAACACCTTACTATTTAAAATAATATATATTGAAAATTAAATCTTATTCATAAAAAGTTGGGGTCTTACATTGTTGAAGTTGAATTATTAGATCATACCCACCCTATTACAAGAAAAAGTCCTATTTCATAATTTTTATATTTCATAAAAAAATCATTTTCTAGTAACAGTAATATAAAATTACAATTTTGATTTTAAAATTGTTCATTGTCGTTTTCCTATCCAGTCATTATTACTAAATTAGCAATTTATAATTTTCAACAAATAACAAAGTTAACAAATTTATTATTTTTAAAAATAAACATAAAACAAAATACATTCTTAATACTTACAAATATAATAAATAAGATTTTTTGTGTGGGAGAGAAGAAATATAAAATGGTATTAAAATATTTGTTATCTCCATTTATACCATTGGTTCTATTTGAAATCATTAACACTACTCCCTCTTTTTAACCCCTCATTTTTCTCTCTCCTCACATGCTATAATAGCTCTCTTACTTTTTGGGATTTTTTATTTTGAGAGGACTGAGGTAGAGAGAGAGAAAATAAGACACACATATATATATATATATATATATATATATATATATATATATTTCTCATATCTTCTTTGTTTGATCTCCTCCATCTCTTTTTTGGAAGTCTTTAGAGATAGGTCAG
Source organism: Panax stipuleanatus (assembly GCA_020205555.1). Taxonomy (NCBI): domain Eukaryota; kingdom Viridiplantae; phylum Streptophyta; class Magnoliopsida; order Apiales; family Araliaceae; genus Panax; species Panax stipuleanatus. The sequence continues at coordinate 58,688,521 of CM035118.1, forward strand.
ACTTTGGATATGAGTATCTCTTCTTCTAAAGTCTGTCAAACTCTACCATTTGATAGAAATCTGAAAAATCTATGACTTTTTGAATACCAAAATACTTTTATAGACTATAGACACTCGAAATTTTGCATTCCTGTTATTAACCCTGCAAGAGGGAAAAACCATCTTTTACCTTTCAGAGACAACCCTGGAAGTCCAAATCATCAAGTCAACCCCGGCGACAACACTGGGAGATCATATCCAACCCTGGCAACAACATCGGGAGATCAAGCCAAAACCCGGCGACAACCACGGGAGATACAGCCAACCTCGGCGACAACACCGGGAGATCACATTAAACCCCGACGACAACACTGGAAGATAAAGCCAAGCTCCGGCGACAACATCAGGAGATCAAATCAAACCCTGGCGACAACACCGGGAGATACAACCAACCCCGATAACAACCCCGGGAGATACAGTCATCCTCAACGATAACACCGGGATATCAAGTCAAGCCTCGACAACAACACTGGGATATCAAGTCAGGCCCCGGCGACAACATCGGGAGACCAAATCAAGCCCCGACGACAACACCGGGAGATCAGGTCAACCCCAGCGGCAACACCAGGAGATCAAATCAACCTTTAGAGATGACTCCGAAGCATCAAATCATCCATAGAGACAATCCTGAGGAATAACAGAGTCGGCTGGGATAAAACCTCGGAGACAACCTCGCGAAACAGTCGAAAACCTTGTTAATCCTAGAGACAACCCCCAGAAGGGCAAAATGGTCATTATATCAACTTGACATAAAATCAAGTCAAAATCAAGCCAAATCAATGCCATTAAGGTCAAGCAGAACCATAATATCAATCCCGAGTGAAAATAGCACAAGATAGCTTAACGGACGGACTGCGAAGACTCAAAGATCTGGTCATAGACCCATCTTCTCGAATTCAGAAAAGGTCAAATCCCATGTCATTGTGTAGCTCTCAGAAAAGGCTTTCCGTAAAGGTATAGCACGCCTCAATCGGACTCCCGGATTGAAAGTTATGAAAGTTCAAAGCAGATATCGCGTTGGTCGAAGTGCACGTACTTCAACACAACGGGACCCACGGGACCGAGGCCCACTCGGAGAGCCGTAGATAGATTCACGACTACCGCGAGTAGACTCGCGGCCATCTAGTCTATAAATAAGACCCCCCACCAAGAGAAAAAAAAAGAAGAAAAGAAGAAAAGAAAGAAAATTTTGCCCATTTAGACTCTTAGCCCTACCTATAGTACTCCAAACCGTAATTTTATTCTTCCAATACGTTTGTATATGTATATATAGCAACATATCAAATTTTAACCGATGAAAACGGAGTTTTGAAGCTCTCCAAGTGGTTTAAAGCCTTTAGCGCTACACACTGTAAGATTTTTTACGATTTAAAGCTTCTTACTGCTTTATCATATATATATATATAAGCGTATATATATATATATATATATATATATATATATATTTATAGCTTCTGGTTTCACTTGGATTTCAAATCTGTGGCCTTTCTAGCTTACTTTTATGTATATATAAGTATATATATATACGTTTTTAATTACTTTTGCAGTCTGGATTGCTAATCCGTGGCTTTTTATCGCTTTAATATATATATAATTGTGTATATATATATATATATATATATATATATATATATATATACTAACTTGTTTGTCCTGGATTGCTAATCTGTGGCCTTTTCAGTTTTAATATATATATAACTAACTATATATAAACTAACATTCAATTCAGTCATGCCTGGATTATAAATCTGTGACTTTTTACTGCTTATATATATATAAATATTGTTGGGTTTGTACGTAACGCAATCATGCAATCAAATCACATAAATAGGGCGGAAGCGCGAAACATAGGTTTTTAAAAATTTATACAAACCCATAACCATGATCATGCTTTGTGTTAGTTATCAATAACAAAAAAGAGGATGGAATTATACCTTTGAAGATCCAAGCTTCCTCAGGTACAAGTTCTACTCTTTTGATTCCTTTGATTCCTCTGTAGTGGCTCCTTCTTTTGATCAATGTCAGCCACCCAAATGTTTGGCCTCTAACGGAGATCCACCAAGGAAGATGAAGAACTCAGGAAAATGGGTTATTGGCTTAACCCTTAGTTTCTATCTCTATAGAGTATGTGTACTCCCAACTCTTGGAAAAATTCACGTCCCTTATTTCTGTTATAAGACTCTCTTATATAGATATTAGGTTAACCCTCCTAATCCAATTAGAATAGGGTTTTATTAATTAATTAAACACTTTTAATTAATTTATATCCTAATCTTATTAGGATTGAGAGAGAGAGTACTGATATTATATTAATTCCTAAACTCCTTTAGAATTAAAATAATAATAATAATATTAATAAGACTCCTCTTATTAATTTATATTTAATATTTCTAAAATATTAAATAATAAACATTAAGCTATTTAATTTATTCTATCACCATAGATTAAATTAATTATACTTAATGCATTATTACTATCATGCCATTTTCTTCTTAAATAATTCTTCTTCCTTTTATGGTGTGACCCTTTAGGTTCTCCATATTAAACCGGTTGTGAATAAATCAATTAGAACAATTCTAATCTTATTTAAATAAATAAATTAAACTAATAATCTATTTAAATAAATAACATTTATTCTATAATAGGGATAAGCCTCCCTAGCGATCAACGACTTTCCAGATAATATAGATTTTAACATTAATCATAAAAGAACCTGTGAGTTAATAGTTACCATACAATTCAATTCTTCCACCATACAATGTCCCAATTAAATATAAGACATGAATTTACTGTCAAGTCTTAATTTATTTAATCATATGTATTTCGATTAGAAAATGCACAACTCCAAATAATGCAAATTAGAAACCTTTTTCTAATTTCATTCTACCTTGGCCAAGGATTCCTGGGTTGTCATTTAACGAATCACATAGGACATATCTCCTCTTTTACTAGAGGTGATAGATTCTTTATTGATCATACATTATCTCCATATGCAACTCATTATACCCAAGCATACCCTATATATGCCTTAAAAGGCCTTAAGGAATAAATCAAAGTATAATTTGTTATATACAAGATACTATGATGATCTCAAGTCCAAGGATCACTTGTACTACTATCACATTAGGAATTCCTATTGACAGACGAGTAAAACTCCATTAGGTATTCCATAGCGAGTCACGTTCAGTGAACTTATTCTCCAATAAGCACCTACATACTTGCTTTAGTGTCTCCACACAAATGACCATGAGATCAATATCCTCATCTAATGAGCAAGCAACATATGTACCAATCTATCCGGATTTACTAATCCCCATTTTAGTAATCCCACAATTGGGAACTATTTTAGTTTTTAAGCTTTCTAAGAATTTAGATCTCATTAGCATGATCTCATCATGATTTTAAAGCATTGCTTAAAACTATGGGTTATTTACATATTATAAAAACAGCACCATATAGATAATTAAATGCCTTAAATGAATATTTTATTAATAAATAAATAAGATTGTTTACAAAGTATGTGCTTTATCATCATACATGATTGGCTTGTATGCACCCTACTATCATATATATATATATATATATATATATATATATATATATATATATATATATACTAACTTCGTTGGCCTTAATTGCTAATCTGTGGCTTTTACCGCTTTTATATATATATATATATATATATATATATACGAACTCGTTTGGCCTAGATTGCTAATTCGTGGCATTTTCAGCTTCAATATATATAAGTATATATATATATATATATTTACATTTATCAGTCACGTCTGGATTAAAAATTCGTGGCTCTTTTCAGCTTTAATATATATATATATATATATAGGTATATATATATTATTTATTCAATGTGATTAAATATCTGTTTTAAATGTTCATTTGATATGAATCTGTTCTAATTAATGTAAATTTTGTGGATTAGATTCATCTAAATCTAGCCATTTTTAATTTTCAACCGGTTCAAACATTGTCAAGCTGGAACCGTTGAGCTATAATGGTTAAGATTTATTTAAAACTAGCTTTCTTTCTATATTTATAAATATTAAAGCGACTACGCGACCCTAGATCCGTATCTAGAGGGAACGGAAAGCTTCGGCTACGCGCATGCAAGGATTTAACTGATATATCCTTTGTCTTGCGATGTCTAGATTTTAATTTGCATTTTTATGTCAATATCTTTGCTGTACAGACTTTTTGATAATATTCTGTGAGCCTAGGAATCACGGGATCTATGATTAATCACATGGATCTAGATCTGATTCCTACGATGGACAACTTTGCACTGTAAATACAGTCTGCCTGTCCTTTTGTAAATGTAAATCAGAGGAATTTTAAAATAGTTATCCGGATTTAAGGTCTCAGCCTAGTAAATTATGGTTTGTAGTGCTCGGGTCACTTCAATGGCTGTCATGCCCATAAGGAGCCCAACACTTGTATATATGTTATTTGGACGAGGATGCTTCGCACCCCGACAATAAAATCAAAATCAACCGAAGGCAAAATAAAATGGAAGTATCAAAAGATTTCAATTCCTATGCGAGCGAAAGGGTTTGAAAATCATCTTTCAAATCATCACTTTCATATCTTGTCTTAAAACGGACTGTTCATTAAATCAAACCCTTTGTATATAGGTTCAACGAAGCACATCACTACTTTCAAATCAAGCACGTATGCCCAATTACTGCAAGCACACACACACAACAAATAAAATAGGGAAATTAAAAAGACGCGGTAACTATATTTCACGAAAGTCGGGGGGTGCCTAACATCTTTTTCCGCTTAATCAAGCCCCCGAACTCTATGAATCTCGGTTTCCAAGGCTAAGTCAAACAGAGTCTAATAATTGGGCCTACTTGCAAAATCAAACAAAACTCGGTTGAGTTGGTACAACCATTTCAAAAATACCAACTGGCGACTCTGTAAAATTAAACTTTTCAAATCGTCGACATTGTATGTCGGTCTTTTTCTAAAAATTCACTCTTCAAATCAAACAAATGAAAAACAAACAAGGGTAGAAATACATTAGGGAAAGGAAGATCTGCCAAAGATTTTTCCCGACGTCGACATAGACTTTGTAAAAGTCTCAATTCAATACCATCTAACTTTTAAAGATATTTCAAAAGTTCTAATTGAATACCAATAAATTTTTATAAACTCTTAAAATGTCTTAATTAAATACAATCAAACTTTTAAAGTGATTAAAATTTTTAAAAGTCTTAATTGAATATACCCTTCTAAATGAATTATGGGACATATCAATCATTCATTACATAAATTTATTATTGATTGATTATCAAACTTGATAAATTAGATTGAATAGATAATGATTTGTTCTTATCCATTGACAAAACTAGCTCAATCCAACCCACGATCAAACCCAACTATCGACTGAGTTGGATCATTTATAACACGTTTCCAATTTCAAACATATGGATAAAATTTATGGAGGAGACTCGGTGACGTTAAAATAAGGATATTCAGCGCACGTTAGCGGGCCACCAATCCAATCCACCACGTAATTGCCAAAATATCCGAAACACTGCAATTCCATTATACTACGCAACAGTTTGGTAACGAACACCTACCAGCGCAAGTTATCACTGCGGACTATTCTCTCCCTTCGCAAAACCAATTTCCACAAAAGGGGAGAATTACGCACTCGAGAATTGGACTATTTTGATGTTCTTCATACGCATGTGTCAAGGTATGATTTGAAGTACATTTTTGTAAATTTGAGAATTTTTAGCTTTATATGGTTCGATTTTGGTATTCAAATTGTCAAATTTAAATCTAGGTTGTAGGTAATTCTAAGTTTCAGATTTAGTGCTTGATGCATGGAAATTCGAGCTAGCATGTTAGGTTGCATGGAACTCTGTTTTCATATGCTTTGTTTGGATGTGTAGAAATTGTTGGATAAGGGAAGGGAAGAGAACAAAGTTTGAGAGAACACTTTTGTTAGGCGCTTTTTTTGGATTTAATCTGCTTCTTGTACAAAATATGGGTAGTTATGATCGTCTTTGTGCTAATGTGAAACTTTAAATCTTACTACCTACGTCCCATAATAAGTGTTTTTTTAGCTTAAATCACACATACCAATACACAAGCTAAAATGACAAAAATACCCTTAATATACTTTCTTTGTTTTGTTTGAAACTTTTTTTTATTGCCTTTTGGTCTCTCTTTCTCTTTCTTCAACCTTTTAACTTCCCAATAAATACCATTGGTTGCATAAGGGCACATATAGAAAAATATTATAAAAATTGTATTGGAATTCTAACACATCACTTATTTTGGAAAAAAATGTTAAGCCTAAAAAAACACTTATTGTGGGACGGAGGTAGTATAATCTAAATTACTACAAGTAGTGTGTTAGTTTCCAACAATTTTTACATTCTAGTATTTATGTTAGATTTCCTCTAGTAGTATTGGATAAATTTTATTTTATTTTGTTGAGAAAATGTTTGATTGGGAAAGTGGTTTGGAGGGGTTTAACTGTTTGTAAGAATAATTTTGGAATGACGTGTAATAGCTAATAAGTTAATAATGATCAAGCTGACAACATTTCTAATGAATATCAGGCTTGCAACTTGCAAGAGAGGCCACAAAAGCAAAGACACCTTTAATGCTTCAAGAAACCACGCATGTGCTGTATAAAAAATTTCAATTTTATGACTTCAACTTTACTTGTCTTTGGCAATATGGTAAAATTAAGCTACATAGGGTGATAGCTTTTCTTTTAACCTCGGATAAACTTTCTGTTTGTGTTGATTACCACATTGTTTAGTTTGCAAAGTTTAGCATATGGGTTTCTAGTTGTTGGGTTACTTGCTTTAGTTTACTAACTCTGATTTTTTTTTCTTTTTGACTAATGCTATGTGGTGTGGTAGGTATAACCTAGATGCTCTGCTCTCCTTATTTTGCATTATAGGATCTAAGCGCCAACTACGTTTTGATGTGCACAGTGCATATTGGCATTGTGCCCGTTGTGTGATCTCCAATCTTTTTCTAATAATGGTTGCAGCCGGTTCCCTGCTATTCTCCTGTGAAGTGGGAACTCATAATTATAATGGACGTAAAGTCCATTATAAGGTGCATGGTTTGCCTCTTCTAACCGTAAATCTTTTGCCATTACCTTTCTGCTTTAGCTTATTAGTTATCACCACTCTTCTTCCTTGGTTTATTGTAGGGAGCAATTGAAAAGGGCCACCTACATTTGTTCAGCATTACTCTTTCGTCCCATGCTTCGGTATGCTTCTAGTTGGTTCAGAGTCTTATTTATTCTTCTTCTCCTTTTTCTCCTTCTGAAATTCTTTCCACCTTGTAATTCATAGGCTACTTTGTGCTTTTTTCTATCAACTGCATATGTACCTATTGTCTCTGTCTCAGATACTAGTTACTACCATTGTCTTGTTCGCTATTAAGTTTTAAAATGTGCTTCACCTCCAGTTTGGTCTTCTGGTTTGATGTTGTGGATTTAAGGATGTATGGAATATGGATTACTAATTAACCTTAGGCAGAATATTTTCATCAAAATTACCTAAGAAAAGTATGATATTTAACTACATGATTTCTACTCTAGACAATATTGTTTCTCCTACTTGTCTTAAAGTTATTTATGATATAGCTAATATTGTTATGTATTGCTTTGGTTTTACAACATATTTTTGTGTCAGATTAATCTTCTTTGTTAACACGACAGTATGTGCATATGAGTGTGTGATCGATAAACTTTATACCAATTCTTTCAAGTTAAATGTATAGCATTTGGATTTTATTCTATTACATCTTCAGTGGCAGGATGCTTGGAGTCTCCATCTGGTAAATTCTGTACGTTGGCAGCTAAGTCCTGTATCTACTAAATATTAATTTTTCGTGTGCCAGTCTGTTTTTACACCAATTGGAGGAAATGAAATTCCTGTTCTAAAAACAGCTGCAACAGTGTTGACAAGGTAATATTTACAAGTTTCATTACTTATCTGATCAATTTTGTTCCTTAACTAGATGCGTTTACCGATGTAATACATGCTCTGAATAATTGCATGTTATTTGGCTGTTTGCATGTTGCTGAGACTTAGTACTTGTATTTGGTGATTCAAATTATCATTGAACTACCAGGCAGTATTCAATAATGTAAAATATATGTGAATATGCATGCATCAATCTCTAATTTGTCACATTTATTGTTGATCATTCTGCTTTCCAATGTTAAAAATGATAAAAGGTGGAAAGTGGAAACTTAACTTTACATCCCCCAGCTGTGCCTAATCTAGAATTGTCTTAGACTTGTAATTTAAATATTCTCTTTGGCAAGTAACACTTATCTTGTCATCATTCCATATTTGCCTACATGTGATATATATGAGAAATCATACATTTTTTTAGAAGTGAGGTGAGAAAATTCAATGTTTAAAGGTAGGTGAGAAATCATACATACTTCATTATATTAAGAATGTTAAACCTGGAACGCGGTTCGTTTTTGCTCGTGGAACCAATATGGGTGCGTGGTACTCTACATAAAGTGTTTATAGTTAGGAATTCTCTTAGAATCTAAATGTAATTAACTTAACTTTTATAAAAAGATTTTTAATTGAATCAACAAGTTGATTGTTTTATAAATAATTTAGTACACGTGATGTTAAACATCCAATACTAAGTTAGGTAAAACAAGCAAGAAAATTTTCAGATTTAGAGTATTGGTACGTAAAAGTTTTGGGTAAACAAGTATCCATACGTGATTCGCTAGATCAAGGAACGTCCCTGGTAACTCTGGTTAAAATTGGTGGTTGAGCCTAACCCACAAAATGGATAGCCCTTTTCTTCTTAGGCTAGGAGTTGTGGTAGAAGGATAGCTTTAATTATGCCTATCATCATCAACGTCATCAATATCATAAGCTACAGTGTCAAACTAATGGAGGTTATCTAAAAAGTATGCATACCATGTTACACTTATTTTCTCAGCAGCGTGGAACTTAATTTTAAGTATGACATTGATGTAAGTATATATCATTTTGGTTTCATTATTCGTAGGGTATTGCAATTTAAGTTGATTGGGGTTTATGGCTATGTCATGGAAGTACGTTGATTCAATTTTGGGTTTGCCTAAATTCCAGTTGAGTATGTATAAATGTACTTGTTTGAGATTGAGTGGATCCCCTAGGATATTGCGAGCCTGCAAGAATTAAGAGGATGCCCGATGTAGGATAAAAAGGAAGTTTATAGCAGCCACTAGGACTAGGTGTACTTCATTTCTCAGTTTACACATCTTAGATCTTTTACTAGTTATGATCATAGGTCTTAACTAGTTAAAGCTATAACCTATGATCATAGGCACCTTTTTTCTTCAATGATTTTTCTTTCTCCCTCTCCCCTTCAAGGGAACTAAGCATCTATCACTTGGGACCTTCCTTGCCAACACGTCTTTTCATGTAAAGCGGAAAAAGAAAGAGTGAAACTAGGACCTATTGGAATAGCAGCCTTCGGGCTTTGCCTGCCCTTTATAATAAAGAATTCCGGCTTGGCCTGGGAAAGTACCGGCAACAATAGAAAGGAAGGGGTCCATGTAGCTACTGCGCCCTCCCCCCTCTTAGTCAATGGGGCAGTAGGGCCCCCTTATCCATATCTAGCTACTGACTATGGTACACAATAGTCGTTGTTCACACATCACATGTCGATTGGTGAATTTCTCATAGTTGGCGTTGCTACGCACCAAGATGAGGATGATCTTGAATAGTTGTGAAGTATATAAAGGAATACTACCTATGAGATGATTGCATTCCCTCCTAGAGCATCATTAAAATAACTAATAAAGCTCATTAGCTCACATGTTTTAGGACAATTAGAACGTGTACTCAAGAAAACCTTAATACATTTTTCTTTCCAATCACACAACAAGGCTCATGTGTTTTAAGTATATTCCAACTACTAGTGATTGGTAACTTCACCATCTTACGGGGAGTACTCAATCTGCCACCAATGATATTGATGTAGGACAACTGGCTTTGGAGTTTGAAGAAGAGTTAGATAGGAAACGGGGAAGGAGAACTGGTTCGAGGAAATGACCATAATTCCCGAAGCGCTGAGTTCGGTCGGCTTCGGGAGAGGCCTTCGGAAAGTTCGGAAATGGCGTCATGACTTCGGGAGATCGAATTGGTTTGAATCTTATTATTTTTAATTATTCTTGTTTTTTAGATAGGTTCGTTTTTTAAGGTAATAGTGTTTTAGTAGGAAATAAATCTTTTATGATATTACGTAATTGAGTTGTTACTTATTAGGACTTTCTTGCCATATTAATTAGTTATCTATTAGGAGTTTATTTCCATAGTTATAGAAATTCTTTAGCTATAAAAATGCTTGTGGGTTGAAGGAGGATTCATTCATAATTATTATCTTTTACAATTGATATTGTATTATTTTTCTGGTGGATTCTAGTTTGTGTTCTTAGAGTTTACATAGTTACATTGGTAAACTCTTTGCGTTTCCGTTCTGCGTCAATTGGTATCAAAGCCAATGATTTTGCCTTGTCGATGGCCAACAACGAAGGCGGGAGAGATATTCTTGACGACTCTTGTCGTAGGGATGCCGAATTATGGGCAACGATTGATGAGCAACGACAGTCGATGGTGAGGGTGGAAACCATGTTGCAACAACTGTTGGTGCAACAACTGTTGGTGCAACAACCCATCCCCAATGTTCCCGTCGGCAACAGAGACGGAGGCGAGGGATTTGCCCTTGGCCGCCCTGGAGGTGAACGTCCGCATGGAGTTGCAAGACGCTAGCAATTCGAAGGTCTTACTGATGAAGACTCCGATGAGGATTTAGCAGGATACCAAAGAAATCCTCAACACCAAAACCGAAACCAAAATCAACCTGACTATAGAATACGTGCAGACATACCACTGTTCCACGATAAGTTGTAGATTGAAGTGTTTCTGGATTGGATTTCTGAGGTCGAGAGATTCTTCGAGTTGACTAAAGTCACGGCGGATCGACAAGTTAATCTGGTAGCGTACAAGTTGAGAAGTGGGGCTGCTGTTTGGTGGGAGAAGTTACAAATGGATCGACGACGACAGGGCAAAACTTCCATTCGATCATGGAGAAGAATGAAACAACTTATGCTGAATAGATTTTTACCCCCAGATTACTAGCAGTTTGTTTTTCGAAGTCATCAGAATTGTGCACAGGGTAATAGGACTGTAGCAGAATACACAGAGTGGTCTAGACTGTCAGTGCGTAACAACTTAAATGAGACTGAGGCACAACAAGTTTCCGGATATTTGGAGGGATTAAAGCCTTCTATTCCAGACAAATTTGGACTGCAAGTCCTTTGGACAGTGGATGAAGCGCATAACATGGCCTTGAAAACGGAATTAATGGAGAAGACATCTAATCGATTTTCTTTTCACAAGGACATGGCGGAGACATCCAATACAATGGCGAACAGAAACCGATTTTCATCAAGTGATGGAAAGAATCAGTCCAAAGCTATTGCAGATCAGTCACAAAGAGGGTCGGGCACCAAACCCATATCTTAAATCAAGTGGTTTGAAGTGCTACAGGTGCGGCCAACCGAGCCATCGCTCAAATGAGTGTCCAACGAGGAAACCAGTGAATTTCGTGGAAGTTGGAGAGGATGAGGATGCCGAAGAAGGAACGGACATGGGCGAATTCTTGGATGGTGTAGAAATAGTGGAGGAACATGGAGAACATGTAAACTGCGTGATCCAGCGAGTCATGTGCTCAACAAAGTTAGAAGATTACTCGCAAAGAAACAATATTTTTAAGTATTGCTGCATCGTTCAAGGGAATGTTTGTGATCTAATTATGGACAGTGGAAGTTGTGAGAATTTCGTGTCAAAAAAATTGGTAGAACACCTGAAACTGCGTGTAGAAAAACACCCGAAGTCCTATGTAATTGGGTGGATCTAAAAAGGACCTAAGGTGAACGTGACCGAAGTGTGCAAAGTCCATATTTCGATCGGATAGTACTACCGAGATGAGGTGGTCTGTGACGTGGTCGACATGGATGCTAGTCACTTGTTATTGGGCTGACCATGGCAGTTTGATGTGGATGTCCGTTATAGAGGGCGCGACAATGTATTTGTTTTCAAATGGGGAGGCAGGAAGATTGCAATGATTCCAAAACAAAATTCAGGTGGGGGCGTAACTAAGGACCCCAAAAAGAGCAATCTTTACTATCTGTAATCACGCCAGTAACTGATTTAGAATCTGAAATTAAGGAGGCACAGGAGGTACATGTTGTGGTGGTGCGAGCTCTAGTGGTAGAAGAGAAGGAAAAGCAGGAAATTGTGTTATCTGAAAAAGTGCAATCCATGTTAGGAGAATTCAGTGAGTTGGTATCTGACGATTTACCAAATGACCTTCCACCACTGAGGGATATTCAACATCATATCGATCTAATTCCGGGAGCAAGCTTACCTAATTTGTCACATTATCGGATGAGTCCCAAGGAAAATCAGATCTTACATGAAAAAGTGGAGGAATTACTGAAGAAGGGATTTATTCGAGAAAACATGAGTCCATGCGCGGTTCCCGCATTACTGGTCCTGAAGAAATATGGCAGTTGGAGAATGTGCGTTGATAGCCGAAGCGATTAACAAGATAACCGTCAGATATAGCTTTCCGATTCCGAGATTGGATGACATGCTAGATATGTTGGAGGGTTCAAAATTGTTCTCCAAGATAGATCTACGAAGTGGATATCATCAAATCCGAATTAGACCGGGTGATGAGTGGAAAACAGCCTTCAAGACGAGGGATGGACTCTACGAGTGGGTAGTCATGCCTTTCGGATTGTCCAATGCGCCTAATACTTTTATGCGACTTATGAATCAGGTATTACGGCCTTTCATTTGGAATTATGTTGTAATTTATTTTGATGACATACTAATTTATAGTCAGAGGGAGGAGGACCATATGGAGCACCTGTGACACCCCCAAATCTGGGTACTTCGTTTTCACATGATTTGGTGTTCACTTTCTAATATAACATACATCTACTCTATGAATAATGCAAAATAAACTACAACTTAAATTAAAATAAATAAATCTCCCTTACAACAAGGGTTACAACCTTTTTAAAATAATCCCGGGTTACTCTAACCCTGACATGAATATAATAAAGTGCGGAAATAAAAACATAACATTCAAGTCTTATTACAGTCATTCTCAATTAAATAAAAACAAGTCTTCACTTGCTTTGCTTTCCCTTGCCCTTACTCGTAGACGGAGCATCAGCGTTATCAACCTTAACTGAAATTGTTATTTAATGCAAGAGTGAGCAAACCACAGCTCACTGGAGTTTAACAGTAATATATACATGAAAGGATATCTTTAAAAAGATCTGAATAACTTAGTTTACTTCAACAATAAAGAATTGAATAATAATTCTCTATCAACATTAAAATTCGAATATAGAGTTTATCTGAGGGTCATAAGACCTTTGAACTCTTGTCCTAGGTTATAAATATTTCTATTTAAACCTTTAACAGTCAATAAGACTATGGACCTTAACTCGTACTTAGGGAGATCAGCCCTTCGTACCATGTATTGTGCACAAACATCTTAACGCTATGCGTATTAACCTCCCCTAGTAAATAGGGTTGTTCAACTCAGTAATTTGAATTCAAGTCCGCGCCAAAGAAAGTTTGGTTTGGATAAGCTTACAAGGAAATTTAGAGTTCACGTTCATCAACTAAGGATTAGTTGAATCGTCTTTCAATAATTCATAAATAAAATAATTATGAACTAACATATGCTTTAGAATCAACTTAAAGCATTTAAAATAACACCTGGATCTTACTTGAACAATAAGTTAAGATCATTTCAATTAAATCAACAATTGTCCAATACAGAAATGGAAAGGACATTATCAACAATGAATATATGAACTCAAGAAATTGTATAGAATTAACAAGTTTAGGGTTAGAAGACTTGCCTCAAGCGCAAACTACTTAACACAATTCACGTACTTTAATACTTCCCATACACATTCAATTATAATAATCTAAATCAGTTAAAACATAACTAATTCACATAACTGGTTAACCCTCATGGTTAACTCACTTTAATTAAATAAATAATCATAATCAACTATCACATAGTTAATTACATCACACACATATTCACATAATTAAATTAATTATGTATTTAACTAAATTACAATTAAACAATTATAATTCAAACACTTAATCAAATTATAATTACTTAAATTATAATTACCTTTTAAATTATAAGCAATTATAATTTAAAATCAATTAAAATACATCATGCATTATAATTACACAAGTTACAATTAATCATGTATTTATCAATTATAATCTATAATAATCATGCATTTATTAAATTATAATTACATAAATTATAATTTAAATTAACATCTAATTGATAAAAATAAATCAATTACTATTCATCATAATTTAATAAAAATATAGTTTAAATTGAACATTTACTTTTAATTATAATTTCTCAAATTATAATCAAGTAGTTCATATTACAATTAAACAATTATAATTTAAAGATTACATTAGGTTTTCAAAATCCTCTTTTCTTTTTCAAACATGCAATTGTCACATTCATATTAACCACATGTTATAGCAACTGATTACATGCTCATCATCATAAACAATTTAACTTAAGCCATCAAGTAAGATTGCACAAATAAACTAAATTTTTTGCCTCTGCACTAGCCAGCGGCGCAGCCAATAGCCTTGGCACCGGCGCAGTTGCGCAGGGGTCGAATCTGGAAAAGGCAAGCGGCGCAGCTGCGCTGCTCCTGGCCTTGCTGCCGGCGCAGCTGCGCAGCAACTCGGCCAGACACAGACAGTCACGATACTCTGCTTCACCGATTAACCCATACAAGCCAACAAACGGCAATTCACAGTAACTTAAACATTGTAAATCATACCTATGCAATAATACATATATATAACATGCTTCTAAACGCAAAACCATCTAAACAATGATAATCACAAGTTTTAAAAATCCAATTTGGCCATTTTCATGAAAACTCATATATTTTCCAAAATAATCCACTGTAACTATTTCTCTCAAGCAATTCAACCCTTTATGCATGCATTATACTTGAAATTGAAGATAGCATTAAGTAAATACCTAATAAGCATATTAACATATATCAATTTCGTTATTTTTCATTCTAAAATTGGTCAAAACCGTATGAACACATAAGAACATAAATTCTTATTAAAACATATTAAATCACCAATTTGTTTTTCTGAAACCATTGATAGCAATTAACCTACTATGAACAACACATGAATACAATTATATATATAATCCATGTTTACATAATTTCATGAAAACTTATTTTTAATAGAGGATGAACACACAAAACATATAACGGAGTTCCATAATCATTAGAAATTATAGATGATACCTTTTTGTTAATGGGTTGACGAAGAAGATAATATGTGTTTGATTCTAGCAATTCTTCCTCCTCTTTTCTCTTCTTCTCCAACTCCTCTCTGCTCTCTCATTTCTTCTTAGTCTCAGATTTAGGAAAACTAACGTAGTTCTTTCCTCTTAACGTAATATACATATATAACTGTTATAATAATGTACGTATACTAATTACACTTAATACTATAATTAACTTAGCGGTTACACAAATTCAAAAGCCTTTTGGCTTGTTTGGCAACAAGAAAATTTCAAAACTAGTTTTATTAAATAAAATATGGTTTTGGGTAAATCAGGTTTAAGCTAGTGTAAGGGCTCTGTTTGGCAACAGTCCTTTAAAACAAAAGCAAGGGCTTTGTTTGGTATAAATCATTTTAAAAATTCTTTTCCTTTTATTTTAATAAATCATTTTAACACATACTTTAATGTCATATTTTAATCAATTAAATATTAATCATCTAATTTAATCAATTAGAATCCAACATCAATTAATTCACATAAAAATTGTCACATAATTATAATTACTTGCTAATTACAATTCATGTAACACTTTATCACATAATACATCTAATTTAATTATCTCAATTAAATTAGAACTATACTATAAAATTAATATACATTAATTAAATAAATATTACACATTCATTTAATCAATATATAACACTTAATTAAATCACATAATTTATTTATTTAACTCAATAAATAAATCACATAAAATATTTATTTAACTCAATAAATATTTAAAATTAAATATAAAATCTCAATCGTTACAGCACCTTCGGGTTGTGCTAGAGGTGTTGTTCGAAAATAAGCTTTTCATTAACTTTAAGAAGTGTAGTTGGCTAGCCGAACAATTGTTATTCCTTGGATATGTGGTCAGTTCAGAGAGTATCATGGTTGACGAAGAAAAGGTGAGAGCCATACGTGATTGGCCTACTCCTAAGACAGTAGGAGAGGTGAGAAGTTTCCATGGGTTGGCGACGTTTTATCATCGATTTAGTAGAGATTTTAGTAGCATTGTAGCACCCATTGCCGAGTGTTTAAAGAAGGGTAAATTCCAGTGGGGAGAAGCAGCTGAAACAGCTTTTGCAGTCATCAAAGAGAAGTTGTGTACTACTTCTGTTCTTGCTTTACCTAGTTTTGAGAAGCTATTTGAAGTGGAGTGTGATGCTAGCATAATTGGAGTTGGAGCAGTTTTGTCATGAGAAAAACCAGTGGCATTTTTCAGTGAAAAACTCAGTGATGCGCGGCGAAAATGGAGTACGTATGACCAAAAGTTTTATGCTATTGTTCGAGCTTTAAAACATTGGGAGCACTATTTGATTCAGCGTGAATTTATTCTGTACACTGATTATCAAGCGTTGAATTACATGAATAGTCATAGGAGATTGAGTAATATGCACGCTCGGTGAGCAACCTTTTTACAGAAATTTCCTTTTGTTCTGAAGCACAAATCTGGTATTCTAAACAAGGTGGCAGACGCATTGAGTCGGCGTGCGAGTTTGTTGGTCACTATTCAACAAGAGATTATTGGGTTTGAGTTTCTAACAGAGCTGTACTCGAAGGATGAAGATTTCGCCGAAGTATGGGAGAAGTGTGTTCAAAAACAAACAGAGGGAGAGTTTCATGTGGCTGATGGCTACTTGTTTCATGGAAATCAGTTATGTATTCCTCGGGGTTCTTTGAGAGAAACTGATTCGGGAACTACATGGAGGAGGTTAAAATGGTCACTTGGGGCGTGACAAGACCATCAGAGTAGCTGAACAGTATTATTGGCCTCAATTGAAACGCGACGTAGGTAACTTGGTTCGCAAGTGCTATGTTTGTCAGATTGCTAAGGGTCAAGCTCCGAATACAAGTCTTTACATGCCTCTGCCAGTACCAAATGCTATGTGGGAGGACCCGTCGATGGATTTTGTTTTGGGTCTTCCACGGACTCAACGGGGAGTGGACTCTGTGTTTGTTGTGGATGATCGGTTCTCTAAGATGGGACATTTCATTCCTTGTCGGAAGACATCTGACGCATCCCATGTTGCTCAGTTGTTTTTTCGAGAAGTGGTTCGTTTACATGGGGTTCCTCAGTCTATCACTTCTGACAGGGACTCGAAGTTCTTTAGCCATTTTTGGATCACATTATGGCGGCAGATGGATACAACCTTGAAGTTCAGTAGTACTGCACATCCACAGACTGATGGACTTTGATTCAGAGTATTTGTGGTGATAAGCCGAAGTAGTTGGATGTGGCGCTGACACAAGTTGAGTTCGTATATAATAATGTAGTTCATACTGCTACTGGTAAATCTCCTTTTGCTTTAGTGTATCGGCAGTCGCCTAAACATGCGTTAGACCTGGCATGTCTTCCCAAGGTTGCTGGAACCAGTGTTGCTGCCGAAAACTTGGCTGAGCAAGTTCGAGATGTTCAGGTTGAAGTGAAAGCTAGGTTGGAGGAAAAGAATGCGAAGTATAAAGCCGTAGCAGATGTCAAGAGGCGTCTGAAATTGTTTGATGAGGGTGATCAAGTTATGGTGTTTCTGCGTAAGGAAAGGTTTCCAGTCGGATCTTATAACAAGTTGAAGCCACGGAAGTATGGTCCGTACAAGGTGATCAAGAAGATCAATGATAATGCCTACGTGATCGATTTGCCTGCCGATATGAACATCTCTCGTACTTTCAATGTATCTAATCTTTATGAGTTTTGTGAAGATGTTCCGCTTTATCCAGATTATAACTCGAGGTCGAGTTCTTCACAGGTGGAAAGGACTGATGTAGGACAACTGACTTTGGAATTTGAAGAAGAGTTTAGATAGATAGGAAACGGAGAAGGAGAACTAGTTCGAGGAAATGACCATAATTCCCGAAGAGCTGAGTTCGGTCGGCTTTGAGAGAGGCCTTTGGGAAGTTCGGAAATGACGTCATGACTTCGGGAGATCGGATTGGTTTGAATATTATTATTTTTAATTATTCTTGTTTTTTAGACAGGTTCGTTTTTTTAAGGTAATAGTGTTTTAGTAGGAAACAAATCTTTTATGATATTACGTAATTGAGTTGTTACTCATTAGGACTTTATTGCCATATTAATTAGTTACCTATTAGGAGTTTATTTCCATAGTTATGGAAATTCTTTAGCTATAAAAACACGGCTTGTGGGTTGAAGGAGGATTCATTCATAATTATTATCTTTTACAATTGATATTGTATTATTTTTCTGGTAGATTCCAATTTGTGTTCTTAGAGCTTACGTTGGTAAACTCTTTGCGTTTTCGTTCTTCGCCAGATATTTTGCATCTTACATTTGTTATGCTTTAGATTCTTTGATTGAGTTCAACCTTGTTTTTCTGTGTCGCTTTCCTTATCTTACTTTCCCTTAACTATATAAGTTCACTCTCAACGTCATATTCCATCCTAAAAATATGATATTTTTGTTCAATAAATCTGGTTTTTGCATTGATTGTGTTATAACTTGTATGTGGGTTGCGTGGTCTTTCTTTTTCATGTTTGGTCTTTGTTTATATTGAAATCAATTTTTGTATTCTTTATAGGGATTGTGAGATGTTATGGGAAGACATTCTACATTGCAAGCTTCAAATTCTCTTAGATCATAATTTAAATTTTTAGTGTTCAACTCTATGTAAAAAATTGGAAGTAGGAAGTAGTAGGAACTGGTGCTTGGATATGTAGTTTTGTAACGACCGAGAAATTTTACTTAGCTTATAATTAAGCTTTGTAGAATATTAATGATTAAAATAATATTTTGTGAATATTATTTGTATTATGTGTTTAAAGGTCAATTTGATGACCTAGAACGTGTTTGAATGTAAGGGTTTATGAATCCGAGAACGTATGAGAAAATAAAAAATTTCCTAGAAAAAGACGTAAAAGCACTATTCACCTTAAAACGCTTTTGCGTATTTTCGATTTTTCGAAGAATGCATAAACGTTAGAATGATTGTTGCGCCGTTTACGTGTTAACAAAAACGGACACACAAACACGTGCAAGTATACACGGTCAACAAGTAATAACTCGGTAAGTCGAGATCGTCCCTCGGAGAAAGGAATAAAGCTTAATCTATCATGCAACAGTCCATTGGTTATCTTTGTCTGCTTAAACGGTTGTCACAGTGTTATTTAATTTATAATACTGAATTTAAACTAGATTTAATCGATTAACAAGAGAAGGGTTCAAATTAGAGGGATATGGGATCCTAACTTCATCTAAAGCATCATCTAGGTTAACCACACCTCAAATCATATATGGATAATCACATAGGAATGCTAGCCGGGAGCACGAATGTGAGACTTGGTTATTTGTTAATACACCAAGTCCAAATCATATAATGTCCACAATTAAGATAGAAATCACATGAACATTGGTAAAGCCTAAACCACTATATTTCTATGCGATTTACAAGTTAAACCAATTTAAGCATAAGCTCCCATTAGACTACATACGGCCATACGGTATATTTCTATCCGGCTAGCGAATCACAAAACTCATCCAATGCAAGTTTCACAAACATATGCTAACATGGAAAAATCTAAGTTTACACTTCGTTTTTCAAGTCCATATAAACTATTAGAGTAGATGTTGATCAGACATCTAGGCATACAGTGCAACCATGATAAGCAAACCATACATTTTCATCCATATATATCAAAGAGGCATAAACCCTAGAATTAGCAAATAGAATCCATTAGAATCCCATAATGGAAGTTAGTTCATCACTGAACTACCCACCATTATGGGATTCAGACCAAGCATTTCAACAATCTAAGTAAGAGAGAGAGAAAAGAGAATGGAAATGTAAACCTTGATGGGTCTCTTCCAATAGAATGTCTCAAGCTTGAGTTTAGACCACCAAATGGATCTTCAATGAACCCTAGAAAGTAAAATGCTACTAGAGCAAGAAGGAAGAAGAAGAGAAGCCTCCACAACCTTCCAACTCTCTAACCCTAGAAAGTAGGAAAAAATAAATAATTGGAAGTGAAAATGTAAAGTCTAATATGTGCTGAGTGATATCTTTTCGTTCCTTTAGGCATAAAGCCTTAAATAGATTACAAACAGCCAAGAAAACAAGTTAAAAAGTCAATTCTCAGCCAAGCCCCGGCGCGGCCGCGCGGCCCCAGAGTATAGTTGGGGCGTGGGCGCGCCAATACCCAGAGCGGCCCTCTGTCTGCTAGCCGGCGCGGGCGCACGGCTGTTGTGCTTGAACCTGGCGCGGCCGCACTTGCCATTTTTTGCAGTTTTCTCAATTCTGCTGCTGGCTTTTTGGTGCGATGCCTTGCATTCTTGCTACTTCTTCATTGCTTTATCTTAAGTGCTTCTTTTTCCTTCACTTGCTGCTATGATGCCAAGCCTTCCTTTGCTCCCCACAAGCTCTCCGACTAGCCATTGCCACCTTCGTGCTAGTTCAGCCCATGCCATATACTCATATTCATGCCATTCCATGCCTTTATTACGCCATTTCCTGCTTTTTGGAGTTTCCTGCCTAAAACATGCAAAACAAAGATACACGCATTAAAAGACACTAAAGTGCTTGAGTTTAAGCCATAATCACAGTAAGTTGGCGTCCAATAAGTAGGTATAATACCTACTTATCAAATACCCCCAAACTAGAACTATTGCTTGCCCTCAAGCAAAAACACAAATGCAACTACATGATATGCAACTAACTACATGAAATGAATCCCACAGTTTCAGCCATAACATGAACTCCAGTCAGAAGTGCCTTAGAGAGATAACAAGACAATGAACAATGTATCGGCCCAAGCTACAGTTATATAGACAGACAATCTGTAAATCATAACCTGTTACTCCGATGTAGTGTGTGTGTGCAATGCCATAATCAAGCTTGATAAAGGCAAAGATTTCACATGCTATTTCTAAGGAAGGAAAAATTGATGTTTTAAGTTAAGAATTACTCATGAAGCCCAAACAATGACCAAAACAACACAAAGATACAAGCTGAAGCGCAACAAGGGCATATTATGCCTTTATTCACCTGACTGTGCAACGCTAGTCCTTCTTAGGCTTTTCAATGATACCCATTTAACGAGATTTCGACCAACGACTCCTAGACCAGACGGCCTTAGGGCGCTGGGTGTAGAGACAATCCCTTAGGGCGTAGTTGCTCGAGTATCAAAGGCTACAAGACTTCGCTAGCCAAGGTGTTTATTCTATTTTTGTATTCTATTTCT
This sequence comes from Panax stipuleanatus, assembly GCA_020205555.1. Lineage (NCBI taxonomy): Eukaryota > Viridiplantae > Streptophyta > Magnoliopsida > Apiales > Araliaceae > Panax > Panax stipuleanatus. The sequence goes on from CM035118.1 coordinate 58,710,205, forward strand.
CAATTTATTTTCTTTTCTTTTAAAAGGAGAGTGCGTCTTACGCTCCATCTCTCCTTATAGCATGCATACCCAAAGTTTTTCATCAGACTTGTATTCCAGTGTTGTTAAGGTCATTATTGCTTTTATTACACCATTCTAGCAATTAAAAACAAAATTTTACCTCTTAGAAGACAAACATGTATTAATCTAGCCAACAAGCAACAAAAGACACACTGTGCTATCCGGTAATATCTAAGCAACAGATTTAGATTACATCATGTATAAAAATATAACTAAGCCTAAGCTACTAACAGAGTTCAATAATCTACCATATCTCGATGTCATCATTGGCCAGATCGGAATTCAACAGGCTAAAACAAGGGATTATGCAATGCAATGCAATTAAACACTTACTAATTCAACAAAATGAAATAAAACTGAAATAAATAAACTAAAAACTGAAAATTTTTATGCAACATTTAACTAAAACTATACTGAAATGCAATGCAACTACTATATACATACTATATGAAATAACTACATGCAAATACGATGCAATTAACTAAATGCAATAAAACTGGATGCAGATATTTAAAACTATATGCAATAAACTACTTAACTACACCCAATACCCCCAAACTAGAAATATTCAATGTCCCCATTGAAGGTAAAGGGTTAGGAAACTCCCTTACTGCTCGGCATAGCCACCCTCCTCGGGTGGTGTATCTGGCGGAGGGTATGGCATCTCGGAAGCAAACACGGGCCACTCCAGCATGGTGCCTTGATGTGCAAAAGCCTCGGTAAGCGCGCGTGTCAACCCATCAGGGAACACAGCAAAGCTTCCGTGCAGGGCATCGATTTTCCTCTCAATACGCCGCATTTGGCGACCATGATCTGCGGGAGGAGGAGCTGCTGTCTCGCCTGGCTGCGGCTGCGGCTGCGGCGGTGGGACTGGCGGAGGGGCTGCCACAATGAAACCTTTTCCGCGTGGGTGTGCTGTGCCCCCTACCCAATCCACAAAATGCTTGATCGTGCTGTGAGTGACGTCCCCACTGGGCATTTGAATCTGATCATCGGGCCAATCGAGCCCTGCCTCCGCACAAAGATGGGCTATAACGGATGCATGCGGGATAGCGCCTGTAGCACTTCCTCTCATGAATCGTAGCATGTTCTGATTAATCAAATGTCCAACGTCAATGTATTTGCCCGTGATAATTCCCCACAAGATGATGGCTCGCTCGACGGTAACTTCATGTTGATGAGTGGATGGCATCAGATTGGCACAAAGGAACAAGTTCCATGCCTTAACGTAGCGGTTCAGTCCAGAGGCGGGAAATGTGGTATATTCATCAGTGGTGTCCTTTTTTATCTTCCACACTGTGCCAGGCGCACATAAGTCCCTAATCACTTGATCCAAATCAGTCTCAAATCTTTCGGCCTCGACCCAATTCACTTGCCCAGCCGGCACTGACGGCAAATTCAGAACCTCCCGAATTGTAGTTGGGCGGTAATCGACGGTTTGGCCTCTAACAAAGGACCGGCCGCTTTTCATGATACTTGCGTTTGCGTAGAATTCACGGACCAACGCCAACGGCACTGGTGGTGGCGTGGCACAAACGTCTTGCCAGCCCATCTCACGGATCATAGCCCTCATGTCTCCATCCTCCTTCGCCGGCTTTAATCCTCTTTCCTTAACAACTGACTTAGCCGCGATCCTATAGTATTCTATTTGGGCTTCAATGTTAATGAACTTGGTCAAATCGACGGGGATGTCGTCGTCAGATCCACTGCGATCGGGTGAAGCAGCGGAAGAGGAAGCGGCAGTGCGTGATTGTTTTGGACCCATGGCGAATTTTTCAGAACATGGCTAGAACCCTTGATGAAGAATACTAAAGAACAACAAACCCCAAACTTGTATGGCTGCCACTAATTCCACAAACCCTATTTGCCCACTTTTAAGAACAAATCCTTAATTGATGAAACTTCCCCCAACTGGTGATGAAAATCTCTGCAACAATACTCAAACCCTAACTTGGGTGATGACAAGTGAATGAAATCGGACAGGGGATAGAGAGGATTGAGTAATGGAAACAGGAATTAGGGTTAGGAGAGGGAGGGAGATATAACTGAGAAGGGTCGTATGATATGAGAGTGGAGGGGGGTGGGGTTACAAGATATAAGGCATAAAAGGGCTTGAAAGGTTGGAACGGCTGATTTAAAGTTGAAACTGCCGAATGGCTTTGGGCGCGGGCACGCCGGTTTAAACTTGGTGTGCCTCGCGGCCGCGCGGGTCAGGGCTGTTCTCTGGCTTGCTGAAGATTGGCGCGGGCGCGCCTGTAAACACCCTGAGGTTGGCGCGGGCGCGCTACCCGTTAACCTGGCCAAAAATTTTGCTTTCTGTTCCTGTTCTGCAGCAATTTAGTGAAGGTATAAGAAGCAACTTGGACCCTTTATCTCACCTACACATAAAGCAACAACAGTTAAACGTTGCTTGATTCCAGTATCCAATGTGCATGTGTAAGATGAATGAACTGCTATTCCTTAGCAATGTTATGTATGAATCTTTTCTATGTAATTTCCCAAAAATTTGCTATAGGTTTCTATGCAAAATGCTAACATGTCCAATATATGTTCAAAGAGCTTCCAGCTCCAAAAATCTGTGCAACTATGCCTAATTGAAAAAATGTAGGCAATGAATCATGTAAATCCCATAGAGGTATATACAAAGAGTATCTAACTCCCAAAAATTTCATGCTATATGCCTAAAGTTCAAAAATGTAGGCGATGAGCATTCTAACCCCACAATGTTCAAAAATAGGTAAACTTTTTCCAAATGCTTAGAATTAAACGGGGAAAGAGAAATTGTAGAGATAAGTCACCATAATTAAACAGGGGAGAGAAATGTATAGAAAAGCAATGCAAGAATTAAACAAGAGGAAGAGATAGAGATGATGGAGTGGCTCCCATCTAGCGTTTGTTTACAGTCCATAAGCTAGACTCTGTCTGATTCGGTCAAGTTATCGAAAGGATTGAGGCGACCTCTTGTCTGTCAACCTCTCCACCATAGTAATGCTTCAGCCTTTGTCCATTGACTTTGAAGGGGTTATCTGGGTTCTTATCGAAAATCTCTATTGCACCGTGTGGATATATAGTCTTGACAGTGAAAGGCCCTGACCATCTTGACTTGAGCTTTCCTGGGAAGAGTCTAAGTCTGGAGTTGAATAATAGCACTGCTTGCCCTGGCTCGAATGTCCTTTCCATAATCTTGCGATCATGCCACCTTTTCACCTTTTCCTTGTACAATTTGGATTTTTCATAAGCCTGCAATCGAAATTCGTCCAATTCATTGAGTTGGAGTAGACGTTTCTCCCCTACAGCCTTTAAGTCGAAGTTCAGCTTATGGATTGCCCAATAGGCTTTATGTTCAAGCTCCAGAGGGAGGTGACAAGCTTTTCCATATACAAGCTGAAACGGTGACATACCCAGCGGTGTTTTGTATGCAGTTCTATAAGCCCATACTTGCGTCATCCAGTTTCAGCGACCAATCTTTCCTCGTGGGGTTCACAATCTTTTCCAGTATTCTTTTTACCTCACGATTTGACACTTCGGCTTGGCCATTGGTTTGGGGGTGATAAGCTGTAGCTACTCGATGATTTACCCCATATTTAGCCAACAAAGCTGTAAACTGACGATTGCAAAAGTGGGTACCCTCATCGCTAATGATCGCCCTGGGAGTCCCGAACCTCGTGAAAATGCTCTTTTGGAGAAATCGCAGAACCACCCTAGCATCATTTGTCGGTAGAGCTGCCACTTCCACCCATTTAGATACGTAATCGACTGCCAGAAGGATGTACAAGTTCCCACATGATGAAACGAACGGTCCCATAAAGTCTATCCCCCAGGCATCGAAGATCTCCACCTCGAGGATTGTATTCAAGGGCATTTCATTTCTCTTCGATATATTTCCTACCCTCTGACATCTATCACCTCTTTGAACAAAGCTGTAAGCATCCTTAAAGATAGTAGGCCAATAAAAACCTGCTTGCAAAACCTTGGCCGCTGTCCTTTCACCTCCGTAATGACCTCCATACATTGATGCGTGGCAATCCTGCAGCACACTCTCCGTCTCGCTAAATGGAATGCACCTTCTAATCATCTGATCAGCACACTGCTTGAACAAGTACGGTTCATCCCAAATAAACCATTTCACCTTATGTAGAAACTTCTTCTTTTGATGCCTAGTCAAGTCAGAAGGAATGATATTGCCTACTAGGAAGTTTGCAAAATCTGCGAACCATGGCACTTCGCCTTTCACCACAAACAATTGCTCGTCTGGGAAGGATTCATTGATCATAACTTTGTCATTTGCATCCCTTCCCGGATTTTCCAATCGCGACAAGTGGTCAGCCACTTGGTTCTTAGTCCCTTTTCTATCCTTGATTTCTAGGTCAAATTCTTGCAAAAGAAGGATCCACCTGATCAGACGGGGTTTGGCATCTTTCTTTGCTATCAAATATCGGATCGCTGCATGGCCGGTGTACACAATCACTCTAGTCCCAATCAAATAAGCACGAAATTTGTCGAATGCGTACACGACTGCCAAAAGCTCTTTTTCTGTAGTAGTGTAGCTCAGCTGGGCATCAGTAAGGGTCTTGCTAGCATAGTATATAACATGAAAGACCTTGTCCCTCCGGCTAGCCCAATACAGCTCCCACAACAAAATCGCTGGCATCACACATCAGCTCAAAAGGAAGGTCCCAATTCGGAGATGTGATCACTGGTGCCGTAGTTAACTTCTTCTTCAAGTGCTCGAATGCAGTCAGGCATTCCTCATCAAATTTAAAGAGGACATCTTTTTCTAACAAACTGCAAAGTGGCTTTGTAATCTTTGAGAAGTCCTTTATAAACCGACGATAGAAGCCTGCATGTCCCAAGAAGCTACGAACACCTTTTACAGAAATAGGCGGAGGCAAGTTCTCAATAGTTTCCAACTTAGCCCGGTCCACCTCTAATCCTTTCTTCGAAACCTTATGTCCCAAAATGATACTCTCTTGTACCATAAAATGGCACTTCTCCCAATTCAGTACAAGATTCGTCTCGACACACCGTTTTAACACCATCACCAAATTCTCCAAACATAGGTCAAAGGAGTCTCCAAAAACAGAAAAATCATCCATGAAGACTTCAACATTATGCTCAACCATATCGGAGAAAAGGGCCATCATACACCTTTGAAAGGTAGCCGGAGCATTGCACAAACCGAAAGACATCCTTCTAAACGCAAATGTACCATACGGACAAGTAAAGGTAGTCTTTTCTTGATCTTGCTGGGGCTATCACTATTTGATTGTATCTTGAGTACCCATCCAGAAGGCAGTAATATTCACGACCGGCCAGCCTATCTAGCATTTGATCAATGAACGGGAGGGGAAAATGATCTTTCCTGGTAGCCTTATTTAGTCTGCGGTAGTCCATGCAGACTCTCCACCCCGTCACTGTTCTAGTAGGAATTAGTTCGTTGTGTTCATTGGATACCACGGTCATACCCCCTTTCTTCGGCACACACTGCACCGGGCTCACCCAAGAGCTGTCTGATATTGGATATATTATCCCTGCGTCTAACCACTTCAGAACCTCCTTCTTAACCACTTCCTTCATAATCGGGTTCAATCTGTGCTGTTGCTCCACTGACGGTTTACTGTCATCTTCCAGCAGGATTTTGTGCATGCAAAACGATGGGCTGATCCTTTAATGTCTGCTATAGTCCATCCTATCGCTGATTTGAACTCTCTCAGAACTCTTAGCAGCATTTCTTCCTGGCAAGATGTTAGTGCCGCAAAAATAATAACAGGCAACTTTGAAAAATCATTTAAAAATGCATACCTTAAGTGATCAGGAAGAGGTTTCAATTCAAGGTCTGGAGGCATCTCAAGTGAAGGTCTGAGTCGTGCCGATTTCTCTCCAGCATCTTTGAGTGGCTCGATAGGAATCTTAAATTTTTGAAATTTTGGTGCTGTGTCAAGCATCTGCACAAATTCAGCAATCTCTGTGTTCTCCATCTCTGACTCCCCCAATAAAGCACTCTCCAGCTGATCAATATCAATCAGCTTTTCACTTTCTTCAATCAACATTCTGTCCACCAAATCAACCCGGAAACATTCTTCCTCGTCGGTAGGAAATTTCATAGCCTTGAACACGTTGAAGGTGACTTCTTGATCATGTACTCTCATTGTCAATTAACCTTTCTGAACATCTATCAGAGTTCGTCCTGTGGCTAAGAAAGGTCTCCCCAAAATGATTGGTATATTTTTGTCTTCTTCGTAATCCAAGATGATGAAGCCAGCTGGAAAGATTAATTTGTCCAATTTGACCAGTACATCTTCCACAATACCCCGTGGAAACGTGATGGACCTGTCAGCAAGATGTAGTGAAATATTTGTCGGCCTTGGAGCCGGCAATCCCAACTGATTAAAAACTGACAGAGGCATCAAGTTGATGCTCGCCCCTAAATCACACAGACATCTGCTGAAAGACATCTTTCCAATGGTACATGGTATCGTGAAACTGCCCGGGTCCTTTAGCTTCGAAGGTAGCTTTTGTTGAAGCACTGCACTACATTCTTCAGTCAAGGCAACTGTCTCAAAATCCTCCAGTCGTTTCTTCCTTGACAAAATTCCCTTCATGAACTTTGCGTAGCTTGGCATTTGTTCTAATGCCTCAGCGAAGGGTATATTGATCTTCAGCTTTTTAAACACCTCCAGAAACTTGGCAAATTGCTTATCATCCCTTTTCTTTTGCAACCTTTGTGGATATGGAACCGGAGGGTGGACAATTTGTGGTGGAACCTTAGGTTTCTCCGTAGCTACCTCTTTCTCTGCTTCAACTACGTTACCCGCATCATTCTCATCAAGCAAAACAGGCTCAGAGTTTTCTGCATACTAGCGCGCCCGCGCCAGGTTTTGGTCTTCCTAGGGCGCGGCCGCGCCATCCTCCAAGTCTGAAATCTGCTTCCTTGATCTCAGGGTGATAGCTTGGCACTGCTCTTTTCCGTCCCTTCTTGGATTTGTTTCCGTATTACTTGGCAAAGACCCTTGCGGTCTATTGTTCATTGCATTTGCCATCTGGCCCATCTGAGTTTCCAAATTCTTTATCGCCACTGCTTGGCTCTGGATCATAACCTCAGTATTAGTCATATATTTGAGCATCCTCTCCTCCATTTCCAACTTCTTTTCTGTCTGAGGTGCCGATGGTTGATGATGTTGCTGTTGTTGAAATCTAGGAGGGTAAGGTGGTTTTTGTGCATATTGTTGGTGGGATTGTTGTTGATATTGTGGTTGAGAATGAAATTGTTGTTGCGGTGGTTGAGCCGATTGGTATTGATTTTGGGTGTGATGTATGATATTGAGTTTCAGATGTTTGAGGTTGGGAGGATTGAGCATTGTGATAGGGTTGGGACTGTTGAGCATTCTGGCTATTGCTCCAACTAAAGTTCGGATGGTTCCTATTGTTCGGATGGTAAGTATTTTGCAACTGATTCTGGGGTTTTTGGTAGTTGCTCACAAACTGTACTGATTTTGAACTAATACCACATTGGTCTGTTTGATGTGACCCTTGTACAAATCTCACAGACACAAACAACTGTCTTGACTTTGTCTTCCGCCAATGAATCAATCTTCTTTGCCATGGCTACCATTTGGGCAGACAATGCTGTAATGGCATCCACTTCTAACATCCCTGAAACTTTCGGTTGTACCATCCTGGCCGTTGGATTTTGATACTCATTTGCCGTCATGGTCTCAAAGAGCTCATACGCTGTCGGAAAATCTTTAGTCCAGATAGCTCCCCCCGATGCAGCGTCAATAATTGGCCTTGATTGCCATCCCAACCCATTGTAGAAAGAGTTTATCACCATCCAATCTGGCATGCCATGGTGCGGACACTTCATTAGCATTTCTTTTTAACGTTCCCAAGCTTCATACAACGTTTCCCCTGGATGCTGTGCAAAGGTACTCAGGTCTCTCCTCATGGTAGCAGTCTTAGCCATAAGGAAGAACTTCGTCAAGAATTTCTGAGCACAATCTTCCCATGTAGTTATTAACCCTGAAGGTAATGAATGCAACCAACTTTTTGCTTTATCCCTCAAGGTGAAAGGGAATATTCTAAGTTTCACTGCATCATCTGGGATGTTGTTGTATTTAAACATGTCACATATTTCTATGAAGCTCATAATATGCTCGTTGGGGTCTTCGGAAGGCGCACCCCCAAATTGAAGATTGTTCTGTATCATCTGCAATGTTCCTGGCTTTATCTCAAAAGTGTTCGCCGCAATTGCTGGCCTCACTATACTTGATTGCAGATCGGTGAGTTTGGGCATGGAATAGTCTTGCAAGGCCCTATGCTCTTCAGCCATTTGATGAGGTGATTCAGGTTCTATTTGCGGATAGGTGTTTCTGATGTTTGCTCTCCACGCTCTACCGTTTATGTGCTCTTGTCGAGGCACTAACTCAGGATTTGAAGCTCGCGTGTGCATAAACTATCCACAAGTACCTGAAACACGAATAAAAAAAAAGATAAAGTTAGCAATGAGATAAGAAGAGATTTGTTCAAGTCAACCAAATCTAACGAAAACTGATGTCCATAGTATTAAGCTAAAACCGCTGTCCCCGGCAACGGCGTCAAAAACTTGTTGCGCCGTTTACGTGTTAACAAAAACGGACACACAAACACGTGCAAGTGTACACGGTCGACAAGTAATAACTCGGTAAGTCGAGATCGTCCCTCGGAGAAAGGAATAAAGCTTAATCTATCATGCAACAGTCCATTGGTTATCTTTGTCTGCTTAAACGGTTGTCACAGTGTTCTTTAATTTATAATACTGAATTTAAACTAGATTTAATCGATTAACAAGAGAAGGGTTCAAATTAGAGGGATATGGGATCCTAACTTCATCTAAAGCATCATCTAGGTTAACCACACCTCAAATCATACATGGATAATCACATATGAATGCTAGCCGGGAGCACGAATGTGAGACTTGGCTATTTTGTCAATTCACCAAGTCCAAATCATATAATGTCCACAATTAAGATAGAAATCACATGAACATTGGTAAAGCCTAAAACACTATATTTCTATGCGATTTACAAGTTAAACCAATTTAAGCATAAGCTCTCATTAGACTACATACGGCCATACGGTATATTTCTATCCGGCTAGCGAATCACAAAACTCATCCAATGCAAGTTTCACAAACATATGCTAACATGGAAAAATCTAAGTTTACACTTCGTTTTTCAAGTCCATATAAACTATTAGAGTAGATGTTGATCAGACATCTAGGCATACAGAGCAACCATGATAGGCAAACCATACATTTTCATCCATATATATCAAAGAGGCATAAACCCTAGAATTAGCAAATAGAATCCATTAGAATCCCATAATGGAAGTTAGTTCATCACTGAACTACCCACCATTATGGGATTCAAACCAAGCATTTCAACAATCTAAGTAAGAGAGAGAGAAAAGAGAATGGAAATGCAAAGCTTGATGGGTCTCTTCTAATAGACTGTCTCAAGCTTGAGTTTAGACCACCAAATGGATCTTCAATGAACCCTAAAAAGTAAAATGCTACTAGAGAAGGAAGAAGAAGAGAAGCCTCCACAACCTTCCAACTCTTTAACCCTAGAAAGTAGGAAAAAATAAATAATTGGAAGTGAAAATGTAAAGTCTAATATGTGCTGAGTGATATCTTTTCGTTCCTTTAGGCATAAAGCCTTAAATAGATTACAAGCAGCCAAGAAAACAAGTTAAAAAGTCAATTCTCAGCCAAGCCCCGGCACGGCCGCGCGGCCCCAGAGTATAGTTGGGGCGCGGGCGTGCCAATACCCAGAGCGGCCCTCTGTCTGCTAGCCGACGCGGGCGCGCGGCTGTTGTGCTTGAACCTAGCGCGGCCGCGCTTGCCATTTTCTGCAGTTTTCTCAATTCTGCTGCTGGCTTTCTGGTGCGATGCCTTGCATTCTTGCTACTTCTTTATTGCTTTATCTTAAGTGCTTCTTTTTCCTTCACTTGCTGCTATGATGCCAAGCCTTCTTTTGCTCCCCACAAGCTCTCCGACTAGCCATTGCCACCTTCGTGCCAGTTCAGCCCATGCCATATACTCATATTCATGCCATTCCATGCCTTTATTACGCCATTTCCTGCTTTTTGGAGTTTCCTGCCTAAAACATGCAAAACAAAGATAAACGCATTAAAAGACACTAAAGTGCTTGAGTTTAAGCCATAATCACAGTAAGTTGGCATCCAATAAGTAGTTATAAAACCTACTTATCAATGATACGGAAAGGCAATGTAAAATAAAATTTGAAAATGAAAAACACAGTTTTCCGACTGTGTAATGAATTTCAGGAAGTAAAAGAAATGAATATAAGTATAATACAAATTATTATACGAGAAGAATTCGAATTATTATACTAGTATAATTGAGTATAATACGAGTATAATAAGAAAATGATACGATTATAATACGAAAATTATACGGTAAAATACAGAAAGTCAAAGTCAACAAAAGTCAAGGTTGATTGTTAGCTATTGGGCTTTGACTTTGTGAAGCCCAATAGGAAGTGGAGGCCCGATGATGAATTAAATCAAGGCCCAAATGAAATTCAAGTCCAAAGTTTGGCCCAATTTGAATATCGAATCAAGCCCAAACCAAGATCCAACAAAGATGGGTCGAACCATGGGTCATGGGTGGATAAAAATGAGTTGGGGCAACCCAACTGGGGCCCCATTGGGGACCAATATCCAGACAAAGCTTTTCCAAGAAGCTTGGCTAGATATCTTGCAAAATGAGGTGGGAATAGTAAAAAGGGTGACTCAAAAGTTAGTTTAATCATTTAAACTCAACGGGTTAGTTGATTGTGATTAAGGAGGGGATGGTTTGTAAGTTATGCAAACCTAAGGGTGTTGACCATACAAGACCCAAATTAAAGTGACCAATTGGTAAGGTTTAGCAAAATTGTCCAAAAGACCAAAGTACCCTAAGTCTTGCTTTTCTATAAAAGCTAAGATATTTTTCTTAATGTGTTAGTTCATTTTATCTAACACATACAAAGAGAAAACTTAAACATTGAGAGAGGAGAGGGAATTTTGGATTCTAGGAGAAGAGGAGCTAGATTAATTCATCAAATCATCAAGAACACAAGAGGTAATACTTAAGAACCCTAAGTCTTCATCTTTTTCAAGTTGTAGATTTGTTAGGAAATGTTATTGGTGGTTGTTGAATGGTTCATTGGAATCATAGTATGTTCTAGTGGAATAAGGAGAAATTAGTGGACTTAAAACACTAATAAACACATGTTAATTGGAATTGTAATCGTTAATAACGAACTAAACGAAGAACGTATGAAAATTTAGAGCTTGTTGTTGATGGACAAGTTTAAAACGATCGTATATAGCTTAGTTGCAATATGTTTGGTTAGGAGATGTTAAACAAGTAAGTTGTGGAAATGTTCCAATCGGAACGGAGTAAAAATATGCTATAACGAAGTTATGACGAAAATTTTAGTAAAAGACGTTAACCGTTGAAATCGTAGTTTACTATGATTTCCGGACGAATATGGAATATGAATAATGAACTTGAAAAATTAGGGTTTCATAAGTATGTTGAAGAACATGAAATTTGTGAGCCATAGGCTCAAGAACGAACTCTTTCGGGTATCGGATGAGTAAGTTTCGGACGAACGAACGAAAAAGGTTAAATGCGTAAAATGAACGAAGAAAGAAATTTGAGCGGATGAAAAGGCTTGTTAACGGATTCAGAAAATTATTATGTCCGGGGGAAATTGTAGTATGTAATGAAATCAAGAATTTGGCTCAGGAACGGATTCGTTCCGAGTTGGAATGAAGAAGTTACGAGTTAGCGAAGGTAGCGTTTCAACCATGCGGAACACTTAAATTTTTTTTAGAAGTTTAAGGCCTGGCGCCGCAGCGCACGCCAAGGCATAGAACCTGGCGCTGTAGCGCTGGCTCAGAATGATAGTTGTTGTAGTTGGGTGCCGCAATGCTGGCTATAACACTAGAATCGGGCGACGCAGCGCCAGGGCTGAGCAAGAGACAGTGAAGAGCTTTTAACTGCTCAACACTTGGGGAAAGTTTAGGTAATGATAATGAACTTTAAGTTCAGTTAATGTAACACTTTAAGAAGTGATTGAACCTTACGTTAATGATTGAACATTGATTAAAAGGTTAAGAATTTTAGACGCAAAGTATGTAAACAAAGAAAAGGCAAAACTAATGAAATACCCACTGTAGTTGGCATGTTTTATTGATTACGCCATTGAACTTTTAATTTTTCAAATTATCCCATTAAACTAATTATTATTTTGAAATTAGGTCATTCCGTTAAAAAAAATAAACGGGCGTTAATTTTTTATCGACAAAACTAATGAATTATCCACTGTAGTTGACACGTTTTACTGATTACACCATTGAACTTTTAATTTTTTAAATTACCCCACTAAACTAATTATTATTTTGAAATTGGGTCATTCTGTTAAAAAAATTAAGCAGGCATTAATTTTTTATTTTTGTGGCTCTGGAAAAGAAATTCAAAAATAAAAATACTTTGGGTAATCTAATCTCAGATGTTTATCGATAGAACAAATTTCCTCGTGAATGAAACGCAATGCATCATCAGTAGAAATGAAAACGAAGTAATTGACAACAACAATATTTTGCATCTGCCTCTGAATTATCTTCGCATCCATCCGTAAAAACTCAGGCTTCTATCAAATTATAAATACAATCCCAACTAAATCAAGAGTGAATGAGAGGAGTTCGGAGACAGAAGGCTGTTGATAGTCATCGGAGGTAAGAGGGAGGAAACTTACTGCAACACCATTTACTTCATCTGTTGCTGTTGTTGGGGATTCAGACTCCATTGTTATATCTAATGCTGAACTTTGAAGCTCAATTCAATATTTTGGGTATTCAGATCTAGAAATTTTCATAGATTTTAGAGGGAAAATACGCATATCTATTTTATCTAGAAGAAGGGGGATAAGAGAATGAGAGGAAGGAAGAGAAATAATAAATCAAATTTGTTTATTGTTTTTTTCACGTCCACATAGGATAAAAACTGAAACGATTTAACACTCGTGAGGCAAAGATAACAGAATGACCCAATTTTAAAATATTAATTAGTTTAATGGGGTAATTTAAAAAATTAAAAGTTCAATGGTGTAATTAGTAAAACGTGTCAACTATAGTAGGTAATTCATTAGTTTTGTCGATAAAAAATTAACGTCCGTTTATTTTTTTAACGGAATGACCCAATTTCAAAATAATAATTAGTTTAGTGAGATAATTTGAAAAATTAAAAGTTCAATGGTATAATCAGTAAAACGTGTCAACTACAATGGGTATTTCATTAGTTTTGCCACAAAGAAAATGTTAAGTATTCACGTCGGACGGACGTTCTTAACATACATATTATTGTATGACTTAGATGTTAAGGTAGTGATATTTAAGAATGACATGTAAATGTCAGAAAGACGTAACGAACGGTAATGAAAGTAACGAATGTTTTGAATTAAATGAATCGGATAAAGGACGTTAGAAAGATGAGTTATGTAAAACACTTAAGCTAAATCAAAGAGTGTTATGAAAGGTTGAGGAATCGTGCTAAGCATATGCAAAGGTATATGGTTTGGGCGTTCGCAAAGGCTATGATGGGCGAATGGTGATCAAACGCCGAAACGCTATAACGAGTAATAATAAACTTGAGAAGTTCTCCAAGTCTAACGACACGGACGTGAAAAGTAATAAGTAAAGTTAACATAAACCAAATTTGGTGTCGTTATATGTGCCTAATTGGTGTGTTATGATTAATGAAAATGTTTAGGACATTTGAAGGACGAATATCGTCAAGATTAAAAAGAACGCTAAAGACAAGTTTCTAATCTTGTACAAGTTTTTCTTGTGACAAGTTTCTAACTCTTGTATTAACTTTATGTTATGCAAGTTTTCTGTATGAAGTATAACTTATCTGTTATGCTAGTTTTTCTGAACTCTTGTATATGCTATATGTTAGACCAGTTTTGTAACTTCGTTGATTTTGTCAATTGAAGTTTATATGATGTGATTAAGATTAAGTATACACAATTCTTGTATGAATGTGTATTCCAGATTTATACAAATCTTTTAGTATTTGTATAAGTGTTCAAGCCATGTATAACATGAAATGTTTAAGGAAGTGTCGAAGCCATTTGATTCGGCTAGACGAATACTAAAATATTTTGTTGATTTACTTATAAGTCTTTCAAAATAGTAATGTTTCTATCCTAAGCCAATTGCTTTGGTACGGATCATGGTTATCAAGTCGTCGTCTAGGCGACGCCTAGGCGTCCAGTCGGTGCATATTGGGAAGACGTCTGGGCGACTTGGTGAGAGGGGAGAAAGTCGACTTGGTGGGAGACTTGGACGACTTGGTGGGCGACTTTGTGATTGAGCAAATTTTTTGGTACTGATGATACTTCGTGAAGACAAACCTTAGTAGACGGCAAAATTTATATATATATGTGTGTATATATATTTTATATTTCTATGCACACATCCCCATGCTCCACATATATATATATATATATATATACATACATACACACACATGTATATACGTGTATATATTATATATATATATACACACATCCCCATGCTCCACTAGTTGTTGCCTCTCCACTAGCTTCTAATTTTGCTGCCTACAAAGGGAGAGCATTAACTAAGTAAAATATATTATTTTGCTCTTTCACTCTTTGCATTACTTTATATGCTCAAGTTCTTTTATATTGTATAATGACAAAGTAAACATCAGACAACAAAGTTAAAAGCTCCAGACGACCAGGAACTGATAAACTTAATATGATAAGAATACCAAGACATCAAAACCTTTATGAATTGTAAAACATATAACCTGTTTGGGACATACGAATTAATCTATTATATATATATATATATATATATATATATTCCTCGACAATTACCCAGTGTTTAAGAGAAAGAACTTGCTTTAATAAAGTATATTGAATTAAATTAAATATTACAAAGGTATCATCATTTATATAATTCGAAGTTGTACAAGTTCAAAAAATTACAAGTTTACAACTATAATAAAATTATCCATTTTGACTTGATCTTGTTCACTTCTTGTTGTGATTTGATATGCTACATGTATTATGAATATGGTAAATCATTAAAAAAATAAATATATCAATACTCATATAAATATTAAATATATATATAATTTTATTCATATAAAATTTACATTGTTAATGACTTGTCGATTTGTGGACGACTAGTCGGGCGCCTTGTTGCCTAAGCACTTAAGCTCCATATTGTCGCCTCGCCTTGACTTGTTAACTTGATAACTATGGTACGGATTCAAAGGTAAGTCTGAGGAAGAATAAACAAAATGTTTTTGGTCGTATATCGACTGACACGCAGGGTGTCACAAATTAAACGTAAATACGTTTAACGGAGTAGTGTTGTACAACATAGGGTACTATTGACTGATCACCTAGAAGTACTCGTAAGTAATATTGGACTTACGGCCTTGGTGCCGGGTTGTCCTTCTCAAGTAAAGAAAAAGAATAAAGTTTATGGTCCATGATCAACTCAGAATTTTTAATGACTGTTATGTCATCTGGAAATGTTTTAATGAAAAGAAAAGTACTATTTTGTTATTCATAGTACTTCATAACTATTTGCTCAGTTATGGAAGTGAAATCATATGATTCTTGATTTTTTTGTTATTGAAATATTAAATTTGTTGGGCAATTTAATGCTCATATCTTGCTTAAATTATATGATTTCAGCTAAGGTCGAACGTGTTGAAGAATTCTATGAGGATAAAGGAAGGAACAAGAGAAGGAAATAGAAGATCTTGTAGAAGCATAATATTACTGTGTAATTAAGTGATATTATGACAATGAATATGTAATAGTTTTTAGAACTTGGGATTTGAACGGATATGATGTAATAAAATAGAACTACATTCATGTCATTAAGTTTATATCGTTAGATATATATATATGGATGTTGTAGTACTGTGTAGCACCATATCCAAGGTTTGAAGATTTGGGGGTGTCACAAGTTTGAATTAGAAAGTTTGTCTTGTTAACAACTATTTTTGGATAATCAGCATGCTACAGATTGTTTTTGATGTTGACAAATACCTCTTGATACAACTGAGACAAAACCTTTTGATTACATATTGTATATTTTGTTGCCATTTCTTCTTTTGAGTTTTTTGTTTATTATGTATTTAAGGGGTACAGATATATCTGACAAGGATGACAAGATAGCCCTTTTTTCTCCTCCAATTGCAGAAATATAATCCCTATGCAATTCTATAATCCATATGATTTAGGTCATACAATGCCTTCCATAGAAGCCCTGTTGTACTTCAGTTACTTCCAGCAGTTGGTATTATTGTTTTTGCTGCATGGGGTCTTGGGCCATTTGTGCGCCTGTGCAGAATCCTTTTACTCCAGGTTTGCCTTTTGTTTCATTCAACTTTTTGCTCTAGTTTGTCTCACAAATTACTAATGCCTTAAGTGACTGATACCCTCCTTAACTAATTCATGCAGAAGAACGATGGTAGTTGGAAAAAGAGTAGCGCACACTATGTTTTGACTTCGTATCTTCAACCTTTGGTGCTATGGTCTGGCGCCGCACTTATCTGCAGATTAGGTAACATGATCTTTCTAAGTTGCAAGGAGCTAGAGTTCTATTTTACTAGACATTTTCACCAGCCCTTCTTCCAGTACTAACTTTTAGGAATTCTCCAGAGTACTGGATCCATTTATTCTACCTTCAGAAGCAAGCCAGGCCGTCAAGCAAAGACTTCTAAATTTTGTGCGATCATTATCTACAGTGCTGGCGTTTGCCTATTGTTTGTCAAGGTAATCAAATAGAACTCTTCTCTCCCCCCCCCTTTTGTTTTTTTTTTTTTTGGGGGGGGGGGGGGGGAGGGGATTAGTTGTTGATTCAATTAGTTGAATGCTGGTTTAACATTTTGCTGGCTTATTGATGAATTGTTCATTGGATTCTTCTAAGCAATATGTAATTGAAGCACGTAAATTTTGTTGTGTTTGACAACTTCTTGTCTCAGGATGCATTTCTGCCTTTTTCTGTTGGCATATTTTTGCTGCAGATAAACCAAGGAGGATTCATATCTTAAAAAGTTTTACTTGATTCTTTTATTAGGCTTTCTTTGGTTTAGTACCTTTTTTTTAATCTGTGTGTGTGTGTGGACACTGAAGTTAATACTTAATACTCAATCTGTATTTTTTTGTGGTTGTGAGTAGCCAGTTGTTTAAACCATCACGCCTGTTAGATATGAAATAGAGTTATAAATTGTGATATTTAAACATGGTCATATTCTGTTTTGGCAGCTTGATTCAACAAATGCAAAAATTCTTTGCCACTAAAGATTCTAGTGATGAAAGAGATGTATGTCATCTTTCCTTCAGCATTATTCAATCTTTTTCAATTATGCATTTTTTCTTTTTTTATTAGTATTCATTTAAAAGCTCTTGCATGCAAGTGTGAACTTTGTGCTTCGAATTAGACATAAAGAGGGCCTATATAGTCAATTAGAACTTTGTAACTTATATAATATCTGCAGAAATTTAGAGCACTAAAATGAGAAATGGAGTGTTGGTGCATGGTTATGCATTACCTTTTCATAGTCAGTTGATGTGGATGGGCGTTTCATATTGGTTAATATGCATTTTTGTGTCACAACCTGTGTCCGTGAAGTTTCTGTAGTGATGGGGACTCCAAGTCAAGAACAAAGAAGAGATTTTTTATATTTATTATTTGGAGTTTTTATTATGTTTAATATAAAAGTAGTTGATGCGATTTATGTATTTTATTTATTAGTGGGGATTTAGGACATTAATTAGTGATTAGGAATTATTAATATGGGTATTTTAGTTGCTTAGTACTTTTATTATTCCTCAAGAAATATTAAGGGTTTGAGTTTTTTTAAATTGTGATGTAATCCTAACAAGTTTTGTAGACTGCATACTATTGATATTAAAGTTGATTATTTTATTCATACCGTAGAGGTATTTTATCCATCTTGGTGTTGATACGTGGAGTTGATACACTTGAGAGATCCTAGTGGTTTAAACGTGGAATTTAAATCCTAGTTTATTTTTCATTAATTCTTCATCCTAAATTTGTCCTGCACCATTTTTTGTATCAAAGCTTAAGGTTTCTCCATCAATTTCTTATTTTTTGGAAGATCTTGGGTTTTTCAAAAAAACAAACAAACTGTTCTATCGCTGGCCGGAGTTACTGTTTATCGCCGGAGTTACTGTTCATCATGATTCACTGTTCAAAAAAAAGAAGAAAGGTAGAAGAGAGAAATTGTTGCCATGTTTTGCCGCTGTCTAATATGATGTGTGGTAACCCTAATCTCTAACTTATAAATATCTCACTAAAAGCACAGTTTGCTCCTCCATGGTTTCATCTATTATTTCAGTTTTAGCCCATAGTTTATATGCTTTTCACTTGTACCCTTTTATCATTTTAAATCAACCCCTACACTTTCTACATTCATGCTTAGCCCCTGCTTTCTATTTTCTTTTCAGTTAGGCCCTTAAGTTGTCAAAAGAAAAAAGAAAAAAAAAGGTTTTATTTTATTTATTTATTTATTTTATAACCCATTGTCTCAAACACCCAATGTCTCAAACCACTAAAGAATTGATTGTCTAAGCAAAAGAGTATATTTGGTTTCTTGACTATGAAAGTGACCGAATATACTCATAGTTGTCACGGATTCACGGCGCCACAGTGAGTCTTGGAGGTAGCCGACTGTCTGGACGCCTAGGCGACAAGGCGACCGCCATGGCGTCCGTATGGCGACAAGTCGTTTACAATGTGCAATTTATATATTATTTATTTTACTTAACAAGTATATTGGCAATAAAATTTCATATACATTAAAACTCAAAACATAACACTATGGAATAGCATTAAAGACATAATTATGTAAATACTTAGCAATAACAATCCAAAAACAAACACTTGATATTAAAAATTAGTAAAAGAAATGAAGAATTCAACAAACACTACACAGAAAATAAAGTTGCAACCAACCATCACAAATATGTAGTCTGATAAAGATGTGTCGAATCCGATTACTGATAAGTTTTTTAATGTTTTATTTCCTTTCTCCCTGGTTTTTAATCGATGGGTCATGGGTTAATAGATCAGAACTGTAAAATACTTTGGTTGGGCCAGAGCTGCTAAGGCGTCCCAAGGCGCATGCCTTAGTAGCTCTACCTCAAGGTGCCCATCGCCGTATCAGTTTTCCATCGCCTTAACAATTATGAATATACTACCTTATGAATACATGTGGTCATAGGAAACCCAACAGGAAAAGCTTAGATGAGATATGGTTGATGTACAAGATTACCTTGGAAAATTGCAGCGTCGATATCAAGATGAACAAAGAAAAGTTGAAGTAAGGAAACGCCAACAAGTTAAAAGCAAAAGAACTTCAAAAGGCTACACATGAAATGGTTTCTATATGTTCTTCTATAATTATAGAAGATAACATATCTTTTATAAAAGATGACTTCTCTTCTATAAAAGAAGGCCTTATTGACTCGCGGACACATATTTAAGCAGTGTAAGACAAACAAAAAGAGGATATTCCCAATTTTGGGTTACAGACAGTTATGATGTGTCCATGGAAATTCTTGAAGTTCCAAAAGTTGAACTAGAGATTGTGTATGAGCAACAAATCGAGAAAAACTTTGAAGTTGCTTTTGAGTTGTTCGTTTCCGAAGAAAGGACGATTCAAGAAGTTGATCCAATCCAAGTTGACATTGTTGACTTCGTTGTTCTAGAAACCTTCTTTTCAGCACCTTTGAATACAAAAGCGATGCTCTCATCAATTCTCTTTCCAAAAAAATTTGAGCCTATGATGTTGTCAAATGTGTTCCAAAATGTTCTTCCGTTGCAGAGAATTTAATGGCTTATTCTATCATATTATAAAACTCGAGGTCGAGTTTTTTCCAACAAGAGGAGAATGATGAGGACTCCAAGTCAAGAACAAAGAAGAGATTTTTTATATTTATTATTTGAAGTTTTTATTATGTTTAATATAAAAGTAGTTGATGTGATTTATGTATTTTATTTATTAGTGGGGATTTAGGATATTAATTAGTGATTAGGAATTATTAATAAGGGTATTTTAGTCATTTAGTACTTTTATTATTCCCCAAGTAATATTAGGGGTTTGAGTCTCTTTAAATAGTGATGTAATCCTCACATGTTTTTTAGACTATATACTATTGATATTGAAGTTGATTATTTTATTCATTCCATAGAGGTATTTTATCCATCTTGGTGGAGTTGATACAGTTGAGAGATCCTAGTGGTCTAAACTTGGAGTTTAAATCTTACTTTATTTTCCATTAATTCTTCATCCTAAATTTGTGTTGCATCATGTAGCTTAGAAGATTCCTTGATGTTTAACTTGAATGAGTTAAGAAAGCCTTTTGGTCTAGGTTTCTGGCTCAAACATTATGGTGAAACCAGACATCTTAGGACGTCTGTCATACGTTTTTGATTGTTTATTTATGCTGTTTTTTATCTTGTCATCTTAACTATATATTCTATTGCCTGGCTTTTGCGTATTACATTTGTTGACTGCCTTTAAAGAGCATTGTTACATACCTTGTCTCATTTGCACTGCATGAGCACCAAAAATAGATCTTGTTCCTGAATTATGTTCTCTCTTTTCAGATGGGTGTCGAATTTGCCAGGAAAGCTGTTTATACTGCAGTATGGGTTACTGCTGTTTCATTGTTCATGGAGTTGCTGGGCTTCTCTACCCAGAAATGGCTCACTGCTGGGGGTCTTGGAACGGTGTTGCTCGCTCTTGCTGGTCGTGAGGTACAGACCACCTTTCTTTTTGAATTTTTGCTTAAACTACATAGCCCATTCAAGAAAAGGTTGTAAATGCCAATACTAAATGGCTGCTATTATCTAAATGATCAAGATATAATATTCCTCCAGCTTCCTTTGAATTAAGCATACCATTTACTGAATTCTGATATATTTCTCTGAATTACTCAGATTTTCACAAATTTCCTTTCAAGTGTGATGATACACGCAACAAGACCATTTGTTTTGAATGAATGGATTCAGACTAAAATTGGGGGCTATGAAGTCTCTGGTACAGTTGAGGTTTGTAGTCACTGTCCTAATGCCTTAGACTAAAGTTATATAAAAGGGGTTATAGAGGAGTGATAGAAGATAATATGCCAATGCATGCTTATCATTTATTCAATAATTTGCAGATGTACGTACCTTTATGTGATCTAACAACTTGGTCCTTTTTGCTCTGTTGCTAAATAAATTGGATTTGAAACTACCATGTGTTCGTGCTATCATCTAGTTACTATTATGTTGTTTCAGCATATGGGCTGGTGGTCACCAACAATTATAAGAGGTGATGATCGTGAAGCAGTTCACATTCCAAACCACAAATTTACAGTAAATGTAGTGAGGAATCTTGGCCAAAAAACTCACTGGCGCATCAAAACCCACGTTGCTATTAGTCACTTGGATGTCAATAAGATAAATGTGCGTTCCAATCTCAATTTATTTCCTTGTCAAATGAAACTTTTGCAGCCATAAACGTCTTTTATTTCTTTCATGTAATGAACTGTTGGGGCATCTTTTATTCTCTTGAGCAGAATATTGTAGCTGATATGCGCAAGGTTTTGGCCAAAAATCCACAAGTGGAGCAGCAAAGGTTGCATAGACGAATATTTCTTGACAACATTGATCTGGAGAGTCAGGCCCTTCTGGTAAACCCTTTCATGTCTACTTTTTATTCCATAGTCTTTTGGTCTGTTAAATGAAAACAATCATACTTGTGATTGTATTTTATGAACGAGTTTTTGGAGACTTGCTCAATTCTGTTTGAATAACTATGACACTATGAAAACGTGATGTGGAACAGCCCAAGAGGATTAAAGATTATTTTTAATTATGTTGTTTAGAGATAACTATATTGTAATTAATATATATCTTTTAATTATAGTACGCAGTAATTAGTAAATCTTCTAATTATAATAGATCTTAATTCTTAATTAGTATTTTATTAATTGTAGGGAGTAGTTATACTAGGTATCAATTAGGTCTTTATTTCCACTAGAATTATTTCCTTGATTGGACTTTTACTTGGTCTCCCAAGTCTTAGGTTTTCTATGTAAGTAATGTAATCCCCTCAAGTTTATTTAGAGTTGAATATATTATTGATTACGATTAAAGCTATGTGCTTTATTTGTGTGTTATGTTTCTCTAAAATATGTTCTTTATTTGTGTGTTATGTGGTTTTCTATGTAAGTAATGTAATCCCCTCAATTTTCATGGATACGTCACAACTATTTGTAGTCCCAAAATTGTGAACATCCTCTTCTTCTTCTTTATCTTGCTCTGCTCGAATATGTGCCAGCAAGTGAATAAGGCCTCCTTTTATAAAAGAGATGTCATCTTTTATAAAAGAGATGTTATCTTTTATAGAAGAATATATAGAAACAATTTCACGTGTAGCCTTTTGAAGTTCTTTTGCTTCAGCTTGTTGACCTTTTTTTACTTCAGCCTTTCTTTGCTCATCTTGATACTGACGTTCCAATTTTTCGAGGATGTCTTGTACATCAATCATATTCCATCTAAGCTCTTCCTGCTTCGTTTTCAAATGTCTATGCCCACCGGTCACTTTCATGGTCAAGAAATCAAATATACTCTTGCTTCGACAATCAATGGCAAAAAGCACTTTTACTCCCCTGTGGTCGTCGACTTGTAAGCATTTGCCCACTATACTCTAAAAAAATGTAATTGGCCCACTGTGTTTTTAAAAAATTCTTAGTTAGGCCATTCCGTCCAATTTCAGTGACGGACGTCTATTTATTACACACGTGACAGTTCAAAAATAAAATAAAAATAAAAGAAATGACGTGTAAATGCTGAGGTGGCTCTTCTTCTTTCTTTCAGTCGGGTTAACCTGACCCGTGCACATACTAAACGGGTCAAATGCCATAACTCTTGTTTTAATTCCAAATAATACAAATAATATATCAAATTTTTTGTATCAATGAGATCTATTACAATAATTATTAATTTCAACAAAAAAATAAAATCATTAATTATTTGGCAAAAGAATAATTAAAATAACAATAAAATTTAAAAATATATTTTAATTCATTTTTTTTATAATTTTTCTTTTCCTTATCTCTTTTCCTTTTTTTTAATTATTATTTTTATTTTGAAAATTAATACTAATATATATTTTAATGATATAAAAAGGTAAGTACATAATTAACATAAAATAGAAAACCTGAGGCCACAACCCACTTACTTTTTGTGCGTGTTTTCTGTGTAATCTTTCTCCTTCCTCCCATGGCCGCCACAAGCACCACCAATCTCTCTCCTCTCTCACCTCCTCTTGACAACAAGCCCTACTTTCTTCCCTCCAAAAACTCATCGAACCTCCTCCTCTCTTTCCTCTAAAACCCTCACTTTACCGAACCAACAAAACCCTCTTCACATCCTACCCCAAAAACCCCATATCCGACGTTATTTAATCAAACAAACAAAACCCAGATGACCATGTCTTTGATAATGACGACAAACCTCGGGAAGAGTGCGACGTCAGAATTTATGGCGACCCCACCTTTGCTACTTGGCCCTGCACGCGCTTCAACACCGCGGTCAGGAAGGAACCGACATAGTCACCGTTCATGAAAAGGTGCTCCACTCCGTCATCGGCGTCGGGCTCGTCTCTGAAGTCTTCAATCAATCGAAACTCGATCAACTCCCTGGCGATTCTTCAATTGGGCATGTCCGTTACTCCACCGTTAGCGCCTCCATGTTGAAAAATGTGCCGCCTTTCGTCACCTGGTACCGATACGGGTCAGTTGGTGTTGCCCACAATGGTAATTTGGTGAATTATCAAGCTCTTAGATCAAAGCTTGAAGATAATGGGTATGATTGAATTTGGGGTTTTCCTTGTTTACTTGTGGGTATAGTCGAAGTTAGGGTTTTAGCTCTGTAATTGATCTGCGTTGTTAACTAATTGCATTGCAATTTTACAATGATTCTATTTTTCTAAGCATTTTCTACTCATGGGTATGATCGAATTTGGAATGGAAAATCGGGGGTGTGCAACTTTAATTGGGATATGAGATTTTTCTTGGATAGTGGTTGTGTATGTGGAGCTATGATTTGATCGTAGATTTGAGAATTTTCTTGTATGGTTGTCAGAATAACATAGGATAATGCTTCGTTAGCAGGAAAGAGGAGAGAGAAAAGAAAGAAAGAAAAAGTTAGAAAGTGAGAAAGACAGGAAAGAAGAAGACATGGAAGAAGAAATCAGCATTTAAAAATCCATGTGTTTTGTTCTTTTTTTTTTAAGCCACGTAGGAAAATATGCTGGATTATTTGACAGTCTGTTAGCAAAATTGGATGGAATGACCCAATTAATAAATTTTAAAAAGCACAAGTGAGTCAATTCTATTTTTTTAAAGTTGAGTGGTCAAATGCTTACAAGTCGACAACCACAGTGGGGTAAAAGTGCTTTTTGTCGACAATCAATTCTTTAGTGGCTCGAGACATTGGGTGTTTGGGAAAATGGGTTACAAAAAGAAAAGAAAATAATTTTTTTTTGATAACTTAAGGACCTAACTAAAAAGAAAATAGAAAATAGGGTCTAAAGTATGAATGCAGAAAGAGTAAGGATTGATTTAAAATGGTAAAATGGTATAAGTGAAAAGTATATAAACTATGGGTTAAAACTGAAATATTAGATGAAACTATGGGGAACAAACTGTAATTTTGGTATGATATTTATAAGTTAGAGATTAGGTTTACCACTCGTATCATATTAGATAACGGCAAAAACGACAACAATTTCTTTCTCTTCTACCTTTCTTTCTTTTTCTTTTTTTTGATCAGTGTATCGCGATGAATAGTAACTTTCGGCTACGAACTATACTCTTTTTTTTTGAAAACCCAAGATCTCCCAAAAATTAAGAAATTGATGGAGAAATCTTAAGCTCTGATATCAAAAATGATGCAGAACAGATTTAAACTGCACGTTTAAATCACTAGGGTCTCTCAAGTGTATCAACTCCACGAATCAACACTAAGATAGATCAAATACCTCTACGGTATGAATGTTAATAATCAATTTCAATATCAACAGTCTATAGTCTAAATGACTTGTTAGGATTACATCACTATTTGAAGGGACTCAAAACCCTAATATTAATTGGAAAATAATAAAAGTACTAAACGACTAAAATACCCTTATTAATAATTCTTAATCACTAATTAATGTCCTAATTCCCCATTGATAAATAAAAGACAAAAATCACATCAACTACTTTTACATTAAACATAATAAACACTCCAAATAATAAATATAAAAAGTTCTCTTCTTTGTTCTTGACTTGGAATCCCCATCAATTATATTTTGATACATATTTTATACAATTATCTATTGGAGTAAAGTCAAAAAATCACATGTGGTTTATACAAAATTTCATGTCGGTGGCCTATGGTCCTGAAAACTACTATTTCACCACCTGTGGTTTCACATTCATTTCCTCAACGAGATTTGTTAACAATTTTGCCTAATACCATTAATTTTTTGTGGTAAGACTATGATGCCCTTCATATTTTCCCCCTAGTAGCATTTCTTCATTTTTTTTCTTCTTCAATATCTCGAATCCAAAAAAAATACAATATTATTAAATGCATAGCTTTAAAACTAAATGTATTAAGACTAAATTATAATTGAATTCAATTAAGACTATCTAATTTAAATTTATTTATAATACATTAAAAAAAATGAACAAAATTTACCATCAAATGCATTAAAATTAAATTATATTTAAGAGTAAACTAAAAGTAAAACTAAATTGCATTAAATTAAATTTTAATAAGCTAAACTAAATTGCATTAAAACTTAATGTATAGTTGTATTGTAACATGACACAAATGCAACAAAAATTCCAGATATTAAAATAATTGAAATGATCTAAATGCGAAAGTAATAGGAGTAACATCCACAACTTATTTAAAAACAATGAAAAGAATAGCACATTCACAGAAATTAAAGACATTGAAATGTAAGCATTGAATATTACAAGACCTTGTTATGATACAAGAAAAAACTGACAAGGTTAACAACAACCTTGATGGTTACCGGCTGCCCAAGTTGTATACTTCATCAATAAGAACCCTTTGACCGTAAGAAGTTTGCTAAAATGATTACCGATAGTTATCAGAAAGTAGATGTGGCAAAACAGTGAAAGATATAACAACAAAAAGGCAATAAAAAGACAAGCATGTATGAAGTTTTATTTGAAGAAACAAGATATCCCCTTCTATCCTTACGTCAGAACCTTAATGATATGGAATGTTTCCTCGAACTCGTCTTCACATAACACTTGCAAATTAAGCCTTTAATTTTATTTTTTTTTATGGTTTAATAGTTTCTTTTTCTCATAAAGGTTATGGAACCTACTTTTCTATGACAGGTTATATTTATTTGGATTTATATCTCAATAATATCATAAAATATGTTGCTTAAGGAAAAATACGTAAATGTTATAAGTTGTGAATCACAGACACTTCTCGGAGGCCGATGTATTAGTTTCGGACACGTGTCTGATATCTATACTTCTGGATATGTATTTGATACTCTCGGATACTTCAACTTTATTTTCTTTAAATGGTTTAATTTTAGACACTTCTGGATACTGTAGGGATACGCAAGGGAATTCTATTGGTATAATATGGCTTGTCCGGTGATAGGACTAGCTTGTTTCATCTTATTTTTGTTTTTAGTTTATAGGCTGTTTTATGTTTTATGACTTGAAGATGATTACAGTTTTTTGATGTAATGTTTGACTCCTATCTTTTGGCTATGTAATGGTAAATTCGATGCTAGTGGACAAGTCTTAGGACTAGGAGAAAATGATGATATTTGATGCAAAATTTTTTGGTTTCAACCTTTTGATCATAGGGAACTGATATTTGTGCATGTTTTTTTGATATTTCCACACGGTCCTCTCTCACATGAGAAGAAAGTGGTGGGTCTCAAGGGAACATGTGGAAATATCAAAAACTCACATGAAAATAGTGCTCCCCTTCATAAAGGTTCTATTATTTTTAATGAACTAAAACTTTGAAGTTAACTAATTGCTTATGGCTATGTAATATAATATATATATATATGGATATATGTATATGTATATCTGTAAAAATACATAAAATTTCAATGTAGCCCCAAGGTATCGACCCCCTTCACATATCGCGTATTGTGTTGTATCCATATCAATGATCCATAGGTTATAAGCGATCTAATTTTCTAACTACATACGTAAAAATAAGGAATCTAAGCCCTGGAATAATTTAATATCTGAAATGACTATGGCAGATTAGTCGCGATAAGTTGCTTAGAAAACATGAAAAATGGTGGATATGAATGGAGGGGTATGCCTTTTTAAAATTTGAGGGAGATTGAAGGGTATTTATGCCATTTGAACACCCATTATTATTGTTGGACAACATTTAACTTGGTTTTGCGTGAGTCTCAAAGTGTATGAAAATGAGTTAACTTGAAAATAGATGTGAAACCATAGGTTGTTAAATAAAAGGGAATTAATAGTTTTACAAACAAATATTTTAGTTCCACAATGTCCACTCTCACTTGAGTTGAGGTGGACCCCACTTACTATTTATGTGAATAGGAGCTTGTGGAACTAACAATTTTATTTGTGAAAATATCAATTCTCAAATAATATTTTTCGCAACACAGGTGGTGACCTAGAAATTGGTGTAAAGTCTACAGGTGGTTTTCTACATTTTTTTCGATATATTGTATTTAATGTATACCTTTCAAATATATAATTAGTAGATCTTCTGATTATAGCACATAGTAATTAGTGGTTTATTTATGGTAGGTATTAGGTAGCAATTGTGCTAGTTATCAATTAGAACAAGGATTATTTCATTGATTAGATTGTTACTTGTTCTCCATGTCTTAGGTTTTCTATGCAAGTAATGTAATCCCCACAAGTTTAGACTTAAAGTATTATTGATATAAGTTTAAAGCCTTTTCCTTTTTATGTAAGTTTCTTTGGCGATTCATTTGTTGATCTTTATTCCTTGTTTCCATCTTGTCCTACATCAAATGTCACTTCATGCAACTTTTTTAGTCTTTTATTAATGACCAGTGTATTATTTGGCATTTGATACAAAAGTGCATAAATGTGGCATTGAATCCTCTCCCATCTTGGAGTATCTACAGTCCAATCTACCACAAGGTGACACTTCACCTCAAATCAAATCCAATGGCTCAGATTAAATCACAAAGAAAATTAATAGAACTAATTTTGTAATTGTTTTATCATAGCTGATGATGTGGCATGAATCATGATCTCCTCTTTTGATATGAACTCGAGAGGAACCAATCCACATGCATGTATATCCTCTTCATCGTCAAATTTCTTGTTGAGCAATATATTTAACTTGTTGATCATTGTGAGAAGATATGCCATAATATGCCATAATTGTAGTTTCCATAATCAATGTGTACACATTACTGTAATTTAGGAATTACCATAACTGTAATTAGGATACTTGTATATATATATCAACCTATGTAATAAAGAGAAAAAACTTTAATGAAATAACCTATTCTCAGTTTCAACATGGTATCAGAGCCTTGTTCCATTAGCAGAAGCCTATCTCTCGCTGCTACTCATATTTTTCTTCAGAAACCTAGCAAGGCCAGTTTGTATTGAGAAATTGAGGCCATATTAGGGCTCTACACTGCCAGGCGACCACCACCAGAAAATCAGCTACGGGACCCACTGCCCCACGCGCCCTCACGCGCCTGTTGCCGACGCCACGCGCCTTCTTCTGTCGGCGCGTAAGAACTTTTCGGCGACTCTTTGCCGATATAACTTCTTTCAGGGTGGTCGATTCCCTCTTCTCTTGCCATCTACAGTGGTCTTGGAGAGTTTGATTCAGGTTTACTCATTGTTTCTCTGTCAGTAGCATCCGTTGCATACTGTTTTTTTTCTCTAACTTAAATCTGCACTCTTTGCCATATACATAAGCTTCCCTTACTGCTATTTGAAGTGGGCTAACATACGAGTGGGTTCTAAAGTGTAGTATAATTAACTGCACTACTTTGATTTTCTGGAATAACTCACTGCCATTTTTTTGAGCATTTAAATTATCCTTGTTGATATTTCCTTGGATATTCTTGTTGCTCCTATTACCTTACCATGGCATAATCTAGTTCCATTAATAGTGCTGGTACTACTAAAACATTTAAAGGGCAGTTGATTAGAAGTCATCATCTCAACTCTGCTTTAGTTCTTGGTCCATTTAAGTTGGATGGGAAGAATTATCTAGCTTGATCTCAAGCGTGTCGTATGTCAATTGAAGCTAACCGGATGCAACATTTCATCAATGGTGAAACAACCATGCCTACACAAGTAGGTGTAGCCCAAGAAGAATGGAAATCTAATAACTCCATGGTGAAAACATGGATTTTTAACTCAATGGAACCCAGTATGAGTAGTAGTTACATGTTCTTAGACACTGCATATGAACTTTGGGAGGTTATCTCTCAAACCTTTTCTGTTTCTGGTGATATGTCTAAGGCATATGATATCCGTAAACGAATTCGTGAGTTGGGTTAAGGGGAGAAGTTTGTGGCACAGTATTTTGCAGAAATTAATGCACTTTAACAGGAGCTTGATCATTTTCGGGTTTTTTCAGCCAAATGTCAGGAAGATGCAACTGCTTGTCAAAAGTTTGTTAGTGAAGATAGAGTTGTAGATTTCTTGGCTGGGTTGAATATAGAATTTGATCAAGTTCGAGCACAGTTGATTGGTCAGACACCTTTTCCATCACTGCGGGAGGCACATGCTAGAGTCCAACATGAGGACAGTAGGCGTTGGGTGATGGTTCTAAATTTTGTTGACCGGTCAGCCATGGTTGCTTCGTATCCTAAGTTTGACTCCACCATTCAGTCTCCTGTTGAGAAGGAATCACGCAAATGTGATTGTTGTGGGGGAAAGAACCATACCAGGGACTGTTTTAAGCTTCATTGACGCCCTAAAGGACGAGGAGGTCGGTTTAGTAGCGGTTCAGGACGTGGATCTCAAGCCTATGTGACTACTACAACACTTCCTGTTGATGCCTCCAATGCCTCAGACACTACTACTGCACTTATTCCTGAGGAAATGTCAATTTTTCAGAAATTCTATTCCAAATCTACTTATTCTCATTATGTCCAGTCAGGTATACGTTCTTGTGTTTTTAATGTTTAATCAACTTGCCCTAGTTGGATCATTGACACAGGTGATTTTGAACATATGACCGGATCCTCCACCCTCTTTACTTCATACACACCTTGCTCTGGAAAAGACAAGGTTCGAGTAGCTGATGGTTCCCTTTCTTCTATCTTTGGGAATGGTTCTGTAGTTTGTACTCTTTCATTAACATTATCATATGTTCTTCATATTCCTTCATTTACTGCAAATTTATTATTTGTCCAACGTCTTTCTAAATCCTTACATTATTCAGTAACCTTTTTCCCAACTCATTTATTGTGTTTTTCAGGACTAGGTGACGGAGCAGAAGATTGTCAGTGGTAGTGCAGTTGGTGATTTTTATTATTTAAATGTTCCCTCGTCTAACATGTTCTCTACTTATTATTTAAATGTTCCCTCGTCTAACATGTTCTCTACTTAGGCTCTTAACTCTACTTCTGACTCCATCCTGACTTTTCTCCATCAATGGCATCGGCGTTTGGAGCATCCCTCTTTTTCTATATTAGTCTTTATTTTTATCTTTAGTTAAACAATGTAATAAAACTCAGTTTTTATGTGAACCATGTGAATTGGGGAAACACAAATATTCAATTTATTCTGCTATTAACAGTCGACATTCTGAATCTTTTGCTATTATACATACTGATTGTCATTCTCGTGTCACTTGGATTTATCTTCTTCGTTCCAAAAATGAGGTGTTTGATTGTTTTCAGGAATTTCATAAAATGATTCAAACCCAATTTAAAGCTAAAGGCAAAATTCTCCACGGTGATAATGGTCATGAATATAGTAATAATAATGCTTTTGCATCTTATTTCTCTTAGCATGACATCATTCTTCAAACCTCCTATGTCAAAACTCCAAAATAAAATGGAATAGCGGAAAGAAAAAATTGACACTTACTAGAGGTGGCCCGCACTCTTATGTTCATTATGAACACCCCTAAATTTCTATATAGAGATGTTTTGACTGCTGCATTTCTGATAAACCGACTTCCTTCTAGAATTCTTGAGATCAAAAGGCCAATCTCTTTTCTCCAACACATGACAAGTCCTTCTCCTTGGCCTCGAGTTTTTGGTTGTTTGCTATGTTCATGATAAATCTTCCACTCGGAAAAAATTAGATCCCAAGTCTCTTAGGTGTGTTTTCATTAGTTATTCTCCAATCCAAAAAAGTTATAAATGTTATCAGCCTCCTTCACACAAAGTATTTGTCACTCGGGATGTAACTTTTTGGGAATTGGAACATTTTTATTCTTCTTCTCCTTCTCGAGGGGAGGATGTTATTGATGAGGAGAAGTTTCCTCCTGAGGTCGGTATTACAAGTTCTACAATGACATCGTATCCTATAAATTCTTCTCCTGTTCCTGTTGTTGTTTCTGATAATTCTACACAGGGGGAGTTATAGTTACAAGAGTCATATGTTAGACAGAATGAGCCTGAGTTGAAGACCTATGTTCGAAGAGGCAAGAATAAAGTCAATGTTTCTGCACCACTACACCAATCCTGCTCAGAACCTAGTCTTGATAATGCTAATTGTGAGAATCCTAATCTTACTTGTTCTTTTGATGCTACTGACATTCCTATTGCTCTTAGAAAAGGGATTAGATCTTGTACTCAATATCATATCTCTAATTTCTTAGCCTATAATAAATTATTTGCATCCTATCACTCTTTTGTTTCTTCCTTGTCTTCAATATCTATTCCTTAGGGGTGCAGAGAAGCAATTAGTGATGAGAATTGGAAACATGTTATGATTGAGGAGATGAATGCTCTGAAAAAGAATGATACATGAGAACTAGTTACTCTTCCTTATGGGAAAAAACCAGTTGGTTGCAAATGGGTATATACAGTCAAACAGAAGCCTGATGGGACAGTTGAGAGACTCATAGCCAGGCTAATTGCAAAAGAGTATACTCAAACTCATGGAATTGATTACCACTGATGGGACAGTTGAGAGACTCAAAGCCAGGCTAATTGCAAAAGAGTATACTCAAACTCATGGAATTGATTACCAGAAGACATTTGCTCCTGTGGCGAAGAACTCTGTTCGTACCATAATCTCATGTGCAACAAACTTCGGCTGGGATATTCAGCAATTGGATGTGAAAAATACGTTTCTTCATGGTAACATGGAGGAGGAAATATACATGGAAATACCCTCTGGTTTTGCTTCATCTACCAAGGGTAAGGTTTGTAAACTGTGAAAAGTTTTATATGGTTTGAATCAATCTCCTAGAGCCTGGTTGGTAGATTCCACAAAGCAATGATAATATTTGGGTACAAGCAGAATCGTGCATATCATACTCTATTTGTCAAACAAATAAAAGGTAAGACTACCATTCTTATTGTTTATGTTGATGACATTGTGGTGACACGGATAATAGAGAATATAGTTAATCTCAAAGCGAGTCTGGCCAAAGAGTTTGAGATCAAAGATCTTGGTCCTTTGAAATATTTCCTTGGTATTGAAGTTGCAAGATCTTCCGGAGGGATTTTTCTATATCAACGGAAGTATGTCCTTGATCTTTTAACAGAAACT
Source organism: Panax stipuleanatus (assembly GCA_020205555.1). Lineage (NCBI taxonomy): Eukaryota > Viridiplantae > Streptophyta > Magnoliopsida > Apiales > Araliaceae > Panax > Panax stipuleanatus. Next base: position 58,743,168 of record CM035118.1, read on the forward strand.
GACATGTTGGGATGTATGTGATGATCCGAATTTTCGAAAATTATTTAAATAAGAATTTAATTAAATAAAATTTTCAAGTGAAATTTTGTTGTGCTATGTGATGATTTGTATAATAATAAGTATATTATTATTTATTATTATATGAAAATAAATTGGTGAATTCAATATGTAGAAAGGAAAAAGGAAATAATCTAGATACATTTAAAAGAGGTTTAGTATATGTAATAGGGTTTATTTAGCAGTGATATGTGGGTTGAATATTATTATAATCAAGATAAAATGAACTAGTTAGGACTAGTTTGAAAGAAGTTTTTAAATAAAAACTATATGATTTTAGGAATTAAAGTTGATGCAAGTAAAAAGGGAACCAAAATTGGTAAGAACCCTTTTATTATGTGGGTATGTTATAGCTATAAGACCTTAGAGTATTTATAAGTGGGCTGTACATTGAATAGCACAGTCCTGAGCCTGAACAGGAGTAGCGCGGCTGCGACACTCCCAAGACTTAAATGCAGCGCGGCCGCGTCGTGCTGCAGAGTTGCCAAGACCTGTTTGATATAAACTGAGTCTTGTAACAAGTATGTAGGAGCTTCTTAAGATGTAATACCCGAGTCTTATGAGCATTAGCCTATCATATATGACATGGCTTGTCCAAATAACAATTATTAAGAACATGGCAAAGTAAAAGAAAGATTGATTAGAGAGTAGCAAACAAAAGCTATTATTAATAAGACTAAGAGTTAATGTAATTTAATTGATTACATTATGTATATGTGGTTGATGTGCACGTTATGTAGGATTTGCGAAGCGCAAAGAGTTGTAATTGATAATCTACAAACCAGGCAAGTCTTTCAGTTCTTATTTGTTATATGAATTTGACATGATTATATGAATTACCTATTATGCTCGTTGAATTATGGAAGTTAACTTATGACTAAAACGGATTGAATTTTGGAACTCAGTCTTGACATGATATGTGATATGCTGAACATATAAATCATATTGTTTGAAGTCTTAATGCATGCCTAATATGAGTATGAACTGAGCATGAAATTATGTGTTATGTGATGCATGAAAACTGCTAGATTTGCTGAGTTGTCGAGCTCAATCTTGCAAAAAAAATAAACTATTTGCAGGTTCAGGATACAATGAAATATTACTTACTATCTGAATGATGAAGATTGAACGACATGCGGAGAAATGCTTCTCCTTTACTTAGAAAGTTTATTAAAACATAAAGGATGATTTTCGATGTAATTGACAGCTATGTAATTTTTAATATATTCAATAAAGGATATTTGTTCTGGCTATGTTGTGGTGATTGCTTTGTAAATAAAGTTGTATAGTGATAATACTATATAAGAAAGAATTTGTATTGAGAATCGAGTTGTACATACTCGGTTCTACTCTGATAATATGGATCGTAAAATAAATGCGATTATGAAATATGGGGAATCGTAAAGGTTGCGATTCAGGAAATAAAAGAAAGAAAGATATAGAAACATTTTTAATTATTCGCATTTTCAGCTGTTATTCCATCTTTGTATGATGTAAAGATGAATCCAAGTAGTATCTAACGTTTGTATGATGTAAAGCTGAATCCAAGTAGTATCTAACGCACAAGGTTGAGATTAAGTTAGTCTTAATTTCGGATTAAGTTGGTCTTAATTTCGGATTAAGTTGGTCTCGATTTTGGGGGCGTTATAGAATGGTATCAGAGCTATGGGTTATAAACCTTATGTAAATGTACCATAGGCTATAACCGTAAACAAGATAGATGAAAAGAAAAAAGAAATGCTAAGCATTCAAGGTATAAATGATCTTAAATGATATTAAAATTTATAAAGACTGCGTTAAGATAATACGCAAAGATTCAAAGAAGAATCTGGAAAAGCCAATGGATCAGGGAACACCTGACCTAAATTATAGGGAAAGATCACTACGTGATCTGATTAAGTCGTAAAAAGGCAAATGATCAATCGAAGGATTGAAAATTTTAGTTGAATGCTATAAAAATGTACTATGAATAAAACTCAGAAAGAGTTATAAAGATGATGGAATGCGAATCAAAAAAAAATCTGTATTGAGCAAAGAGCAAAGAGCAAGAGATAAGAGCAAGATAGGATTGAGTAGGATTTCAATTGATGACTCATGTGATAGCTGAGTTGTACAAACCTTTGTATGGGCAGGGGTTTTGTGCTTAGTTTAACGACCACTTAGTCTATTATATTGATAATCATTGAAATTTTGGTGTCGCGCTATCAGTATACGTATGGTGAGAAGGTAATTCTTTTCTCATATATATTTGATAGTAGATAATATAAGACTAGGTGCGTGTTCTTAACACTCATACTTATAGTAAGTTTGTGACTCATTATCATATGGTATGTTTTTGAACCTCTAAGCGTATGGACAGTCTCTGGTTCTTGGACTACATATTGTTAGGACAAGTTTTTAAACTCATATTTTTATGGACAAGTTTTTAAACACAAAGTGTGACAAGTTTGATGAATTATACTAGGGTATAGGAGTATTATAGATTTAGAACTGATTATGTTCAGTATATTAGTAGTATAGGGAAGCAAGGGAGAAAGTTGAAGCTGATGAAGGAAGAAATAGATATTCTCAAATCTTCTAGCTATACTAGACTTCAAAGTTTATTGGCATCATGCAGATAATTGCTCTATTGTTTTAAATAAAAATATATATATAAATATTGGGTCAAATTATTAAAGCAATAAGTTTTAAAAGTTATGTTGTTTCTTATGTCTATGCTAATTGTTTCGGTTAGACAAATTTAAAAATATATTTTTATAGTCACCACTGCATCATTAATATGATGTAGATGTGACAAATGATGAAGTCATCAATGCAGCTTAATCTAGTGTTGGATGTGATCTATGGATCGTCATCCCACTATGGTATGATGTAGCATGACAAAGTCATAAAATGACGGCATTCTCAACAGACTGTTAAAACAGTGCGGTACTATGCGTCATACAATGATTTTTAATATTTTAATAATTAAAGTAGTGTCAAAGCCATTTGAATCGGCTAGACATAAATATTTCATTGCTAATATTAAGCTTTTGAACTGTCTAACTAAATTGATTTGGTATGGACTCCAGAACATCCCTGAATTGGGAAAAATATTTTGTGCCAAAGGCGAATGATGAACGTAAATGTCGTTCCAGCAAGAATCAATACATGGCATGATAGGCTGATCACCTACGTGTCCATAAGCAAGATAAGCAAGACGGTTTGCAGATGAATTTCTGTTAAAACCTTTTCAAAATAAATTTTGCGAAAACTCATCTTAAGCGAATCGTTTGAATTCTTGAGTTATTAATATTGCTTCGCAATTATTAAGCAATTATGGAGACTTTCTATTCTGGCAATTGAGTTAGCAAGAATAAAGTTCTTTAGAAGGGAATGGGTTGTAGAATGCAGCAAGTATAAACGAATGTTTGGAAAAAAAAAGAAATGAAGGGATATGACGGATAAAGATTTCTGGATCATGATGGAATAATTACATGGAAATTAGAAATGTACAGTCCGAGAATTTTTGGACTTTTGAACATTAGAGGAATAAGTATGAGAAAGCAGAACGTTATTAATATTTGGAGATGCATTAATATGTGTATGATAACAGATATATGTGTTGTGATATGTGAAAGTAATATATTTTATTATCACTTTAACCGTGTAGGAAGGTTTGGCATTGTTATCCCGGGGACGGAATCCTTATCAGGGGGAAGAATGTGACGATTCGAATTTTCAGAAATTATTTAAATAAGAATTTAATTAAATAAAATTCTTAAGTGAAATTTTGCTGTGTGTGATGATTTGTATAATAATAAGTATATTATTATTATATGAAAATAAATTGGTGAATTCAATATGTAGAAAGGAAAAAGGAAATAATCTAGATACATTTAAAAGAGGCTGAGTATATGTAATAGGGTTTATTTAGCAGTGATATGTGGGTTGAATATTATTATAATCAGTTTTGGATAAAATGAACTAGTTAGGACTTGTTTGAAAGAAGTTTTTAAATAAAAATTAAATGATTTTAGGAATTAAAGTTAATGCAATTAAAAAGGGAACCAAAATTGGTAAGAACCCTTTTATCATGTGGGTATGTTATAGCTATAAGACCTTAAGTATTTATAAGTGGGTTGTACATTGAATAGCAGAGTCCTGAGCCTGAACAGGAGTAGCGCGACCATGGCACTCCCAAGGCTTAAATGCAGCAGCGGCCACGCCACTCCCAAGGCTTAAATGTAGCGCGGCCGTGCCGTGTTGTAGAGTTGCCAAGACCTGTTTGATATAAACTGAGTCTTGTAACAAGTATGTAGGAGCTTCCTATGATGTAATACCTGAGTCTTATGAGCATTAGCCTATCATATATGAAATGACTTGTCCAAATAACAATTATTAAGAAAATGGCAAAGTAAAAGAAAGATTGATTAGAGAATAGAAAACAAAAGCTAATATTAATAAGACTAAGAGTTAATGTAATCTAATTGATTACATTATGTATATGTGGCTGATGTGCATATATACGTTAACACACATTATGTAGGATTCGTGAAGCATATAGAGTTGTAATTGACAATCTACAAACCAGGCAAGTCTTTCAGTTCCTATTTGCTATATGAATTTGACGTGATTATATGAATTACCTATTATGCTCGTTGAATCATGGAAGTCAACTTATGACTAAAACAGATTGAATTTTGGAACTCAATCTTGACATGATATGTGATATGTTGAACATATGAATCATAATGTTTGAAGTCATAATGCATGCCTAATATAAGTATGAACTGAGCATGAAATTATGTGCTATGTGATGCATGAAAACTGTTAGATTTGCTGAGCTGTTGAGTTCAATTTTGCAAAAAAATAAACTTTTTGCAGGTTTAGGATACAATGAAACATTACTTGCTATCTGAATGATGAAGATTGGACGACGTGCGGAGAAATGCTTCTCCTTTACTTAGAAAGTTTATTAAAACATAAGGATGGTTTTCGATGTAATTGACAGCTATGTAATTTTTAATATATTCAATAAAGGATATTTGTTCTGGCTATGTTGTGGTGATTGGTTTGTAAATAAAGTTGTATAGTGATAATACTATATAAAAAAGAATTCGTATTGAGAATCGAGTTGTACATATTTGCTTTTACTCTGATAATATGGATCGTAAAATAAATGTGATTATGAAATATAGGGAATCATAAAGGTTGCGATTCAGGGAATAAAAGAAAGAAAAATATAGAAAAGTTTTTAATTATTCGCATTTTTCAGCTGTTATTCCATCTTTGTATGATGTAAAGATGAATCCAAGTAGTATCTAACCTTTGTATGATGTAAAGTTGAATCCAAGTAGTATCTAACGTACAAGGTTGAGATTAAATTAGTCTTAATTTTGGATTTGTCTCGATTTTGGGGGCGTAACAAAATGGTATCAGAACTATGGGTTATAAACCTTAGGTAAGTGTACCATAGGCTATAACCGTAAACAAGATAGATGAAAAGACAAAGGCAATGCTAAGTATTCGAGGTATAAATGATCTTAAATGATATTAAAATTTATAAAGACCGTGTTAAGATAATACGCAAAGATTCAAAGAAGAATCTGGAAAAGCCAAAGGATCAGGGAACACCTGACCTAAATTATAGGGAAAGATGACTACGTGATCTGATTAAGTCGTAAAAGGGCAAATAATCAATCGAAGGATTGAAAATTTTAGCTGAATACTATAAAAATACACTATGAATAAAACTCAGAAATAGTTATAAAGATGATGGAATGCGAATAAAAGAAAATTTTGTATTGAGCAAAGAGCAAGATAAGAGCAAGACGAGGAGGGTTCCGGCTGAGGAAGTCCCACACCTTGATCACTATCGTAGACAGGTTCCGGCTGAGGAAATCCCGAAGTATTTCTCACGAGTATTTCTCGCACCTTGATCGTGATTAGGAATTTTATGATTGTGAATCCGATTTTGATAATCCTTACCACTATAGGGAGCAACTATGGGAACTGACGTGGTCAAATAGATTATCGTCGAGATTTGGGCTTTAAGGAGGATATATCCGAAACTGAAGAACTGTTGGAAGAACAGTTGGTTGAGAAAGACGTAGACGACGAAGCTGAAGTACTTTATGGAGAACATGTATATGACGAATATGAAGATGAAGTACTTTATGGAGAAGTACTTTACGGATGGGAATACCACAATTGACAAAATTGGTCATGAGATTATTCCAGTGTTTGAGAACAATAAAATTATTGATTTTGTTCTTGAAAATTTCTGTCATACAGGTAAACCAGAAGATGTTTGTATTTTCCCACTTGTTTTCAGGATTATTCTTTAAGAAGAAAATTCATGAAGTTTTGATCTCGCGAAAGTTGAAGATTCGTTCTTGGTGTTTGATACTCGTTTGCTTTAAAATTCGAGGACGAATCTTTTCTAAGAATGAGATATTGATGCGGTGGAAAATATCAATAAAGCTCGATGACAATGTTGTGAACTCGAGTACAAGTACGAGTTCGTTTCAACCCGGGGTGACTGATGCAGGAGAATCTGAGCCCGATGATGCTTAGTTAGAGGATCGGCGCAAGGATGACAGGTATGGTTGACTTCGGGGTCCGAAGTTCGGCTCATGTATTCGGGGTCGGGAGTTCGGCTCAGTTGGCTTAACTTCAGAATGATCAGCTTGGGGACAGGTGTTCGGATTCATGATGAACTTCTTCGGGAATGACTGATGACTTCGGGAGTCGGATGGCGGATGTCTTCGGGTTTGGATGGCTGATGACTTCGGGAGTCGTATGCGGACCACTTCTTCGGCTTCAGCTTTGGAAGTTCAAAATTTACATTTTATTTTCAGATATATTTCATTTTTATGGTAATATTTTTATTAATAGGAAGTTGTCATATTTTTAGGAATTCTGTTATGACTTGGAAGGAAGTCTGTTAGCTATAAAACCCGGCTTGTGGGTTGAATTGAGGGAGCTTTTGTTTTGATAAATATAATTTACACATTAGATAAGTTTTTCTGTGTTTAGGGTAATTTTCTTACTTCTTTTGCCTGTGAATTTCTTGTTACCCTAGCCCGTAGGATAATTGTTATTCTACCCGGCGTCAGATTGAAATACCTTTCTCATACTAGACCTAATATATCTTATGTTGTGGGAATAGTGAGTCTGTATATGCATGATCCTCGACATTGTCACTTGAAAACTGTTTACAGAATTCTGAGGTATCTCAAGTTTGGTCCTGAAAAAGGTTTATTATTCGCACCACATGGTCATATGAGAGTTGAAGCTTTTTTCGACTCAGATTGGGCTGACTCTATAGAGGATCGTCGTTCTACATTAGGTTACTGTTCATTTGTTGGAGATAATCTTGTTACTTGAAGTAGTAAGAAACAGTCTGTGGTGGCAAGATTCAGTGCTGAGGCTGAATATCGAGCTATTGCCTTCGGTATATGTGAACTAATGTGATTTCAAACCTTGCTAGAAGATTTGTGTGTTACAACTAAAAGGCCTATGCAATTATTTTGTGATAATAAGACAGCCATTAGTATTGCAAACGACCCAGTACAACATGATAGAACGAAGCACATTGAGATTGACATGCACTTAATCAAACAAAATTTAACTAGTGGTCTTATTTGCTTTCCTTTTGTCAAAACAGAACATCAACTTGCTAATATTTTGACTAATGGTCTTAGTAGTAAGATGTTTCATTCATTATGTTTCAAGTTGGGTCTGTGAGACATCCATACATCAACTTGAGGGGGAGTGTTAGAAGATATGCCATAGATATGCCATAATTATAGTTTCCATAATCAGTGTGTACACATGTAATTTAGGAATTACCATAACTGTAATTAGGATACTTGTGTATATATATCAACCTATGTAATAGAGAGAAATAACTTAAATGAAATAACCTATTCTCAGTTTCAACAATTATCTAAGTCATCTCAATTAAGAACCCGGGTACATATAGTGACTTCTTTTTGTAATTAAAGATTGCTTCTCTCACATTCAGAGATTGTTAAAACTTTCACCTACACAATTATAATGCTGGTAATCCCTTTCACCATCACAATGTTGTAATTCTATAAATACAGAATTAGCTGCAGCTCCTTTAATTTGTTAATAATTGTAAAATTGCGAAAGTTGTTGCATGAAGTGTTGATATTTCTCTTATTTTTTTTATACAGATTATGGTGTCTTGCTTTGTTAAAACCTCACGTTTTGAAGAGTACATGTGTGTCAAGGTAAGAGTTTCATTTTACAGTTGAACTGAAATGAGATGATTTATCAATGGCATTCTGCATGATACTAGACTTGAACTCTTGAAAGTCCAAAACTTTTATCATCATTTCTTGATTTAACAATTGAAGTATTGAACCAATTCGACTAGGGATCTTTGACAACATTCAGGCATAGCTGCTGATTTTGTTTATCGGCTGAAAGAAAGTAGGAGGAAATCTAGAATAAATTTTATTGCCAACTTCTCTGAGTCTATCGCTAAAGTGGAAGTCCTAACTAGGGATTCTATCAAAGCTTGTGCATTATCCAGAAAGTTGTGCAACTTCCTGGGGTTCATACTTTCAGTAAACTTAGTTCAGAGTCTTCAGACAGTAAAACGTATAGGTCACTGGTTGTGACTTGTGACCTTTAAGAATGGCCAATTTTCTAAATTCGCAGGTATTCAAAATGACAGAGTTATTACTTATTAAATTGAGTGAACAGGAATATAGTGCAGATTAATCTAGTCCCGTCGTCATGCAAATGTGGCCTTTTTTATTCTATTTTTCTGATGAGGTATTTCTTATGATTCTCAATAAAAGCTAACTGAACTTTGGAATGTCGGAATACAGCAATAAGGCCTCTCAACAATCATCTACTTTGTAGGGTTCAAGAACAAACTTGGTCCTATTTTTATTCCATTATTCTTTTTCTTTTTTTAAAAATGAGAAGCTAGAGACCAGTACCCGATAGGCCCTTGGTGGTGGTGAGTTCATAAGGCACTAATCGCACATAAATATCAACTACCAACCACCAATGGGGAACTCCAAGACAAACCCTTTTCCTGCAAGAAGTTCAGCCGGTTACCAACCACCGTACCACCCCTGTTAGTAGTAGGGTAAAAAAAACTTGACCTTTAAGTTTTGTTTCTTAAAATTACTATGATATTTTATTCTCATTGAGCTTACTGTCAAAATCTGTAATGTTTCTATTTTCTTCTTTTGGGGAGGAGATGTAACGATCGTATATAGTACGTATGTAACACCCCCTTTTCTAAATAGAAAGAGAGGTTACTCAAAACACAACAAAACTGAGAATTTATAGTAAGGCTCTAAGCCACAAAAGAATAGCCTCAATATCTGATAAATACCACAAGTCAACCATAATAAATGCTAACATGGCCCAAACCACAACCTAAATTATTACAACTCTGAACACTAATGTATCACAACCTAAACGGAATATATCTAAATCATTTGGATAAAAGGGTGTTCTCGTCACACTTGCCCTTGATCCCCCTGTTTACCTGCCAGAAGAAAAGCACAGCATGAGCCAAATGCCCAGTACAGATATAGAATACAAGATTAATGAAACGAAATAACTAACTCAATAAAATGAACTGAACTGTAACGAACAAACTAATACAACGAAATAATAGGCTGAATCAAATGGCTGGGTGTTATTTCATACCGAGCTCAGAAATATACCTTGCCACACAGGCAAGTCAAACAATGCCACATAGGCAATCAAAATAATGTCACACAGGCAATCACACATCGGACTGCGCAATCTAGATGCATGCAAAATCGGAAGGCGTGTTTGACACAAACATCATCAATCAGCAAAACAGAACAGAACAGAAAACTAGGGTCGACCCATATGCCTCCCACAACAAAAAACCAAATGGCCAACTCCCACCGGAGCATAAAACGGAGACGCCGTGTGATGTGCTGTCGCAGACAACCAAAAATAAATCTTACTGCGAACGATAATAATGTAGTAGTGCAAGTAAGAGTCGATCCCACAGAGACTGATTAATCTATTTTTATATACTTTGTATTCTAAAAGAGGGGGATTTTTGATTATTGTTAATTAATTAAAATAAACTAATGTGTAAAATATTGTAACGAATAAAATCAAGAGAACAAACCTTGGGTTAAGTCAACTTCCACCTTAAAAACATACACTGATCATTGACTCAAGCATACACAATTAATATCTTGAATATTCATCGTTAGAATTAATTCCATGTATTTCCTTAATTTTAGTTAGATAGAAACAAACGATCTAAATAACCCTAACTACTAAACAACTTCAGACAAACGCTAAAAGTTTAATCTAGTAGAAGCTTTAAGAATTAGAAAAATCGATGAAACTAAACAACACAAGCACAAGCGGTTGCATTTAATTTAGTTGAATATTCTTCCTAAGATCTAATAATTTCGTGATCTGCAACCCATTATTAATCTTAGTTGCTTCGCAAATTAGAGTGATCAAACAATTACGGATTCGATATCTAATTTAGCAGTAGATTTCAATGAATAATAAACTAGTGTGCATCCTAGCAATTAAACAAATCAATCATATAATTCAAGCACAGAAAAATAATCAATACTCAAAATAATAATTGAACAATTAAAATCAATTAGATCTCACAGTGTATTTAATCCAAGGCTTCCGTCTCCTTAATCCAAGAACAATAAATTAGCCGCACATGGCTATGAAAACACCAAGAATTATAGAGAGAATTATTTTATTGAATAAGTACAAGATGATCCCTCCTCAGCTTTATTAAGTCCCTATTTATATTATATAATAACAGCCCTAATTATACTCTAATTGCTTTCGTCCAATTCCACTTCGCAAAAGGAGATGTGTAACTTATTTCCGCATTCCCGCTGGGGTGAAAGATCCTACTGCCCAGCGGCTTTAATTACGTTGATAATGGCATGGCTTTATTGGAATGCAAGGCTTTATCACGTGAGCTGCTTGAGTACCTAATTCCGCACCATAAGCTGGCTGCTCCTTCGTGGCCCACTCGTTAATTACCAAGCTGCTTTATATAACCGTGACCCACTCCCATGGTGCAAGCTGCTTATTTCGTGTGGGCCCAATGTTTTAATTCCAATCAATCTGCTGCTCCAATTTATTTCTTGAGCTTCAATTTCGTGGCCTTCTCTTTGCTTAGTCCGTGGCCCACAGGAAATCGGCAAGCTTGATGCATGGATCATGTAATAAAAAAAACCCATCAGCTAGCGGTATGATGATGAAAGGCTGGCTGCTTCAATTTGGAACCGTGGGCTGCTTCTTTGCCAGCTCAATTCATGGGCCCATGGTCATTTAATCCAACCTGCTCCTTTTTCCTTTGCATGTAACTTGTATTCTTTTTTTATTTATTCCAGCCGTGAGCTACTAGCGTAACATCAATTTCAATCTACTAATTCCGTGGGCCCATGGTCATTTACAAGCTACCTTAACCAACATGAGCTGCCCCATTAAAACGTAAATACCCAAATAAAATCCATTTGCATGCAATTTGTTTCCAAAATTCCATAACCTTCCATTTGTACCTAAAATAAAAATATAAGAACAATAAGCGTATTTAGGTACCAAATAAATATAAAAGAATAAGTATTAAGGGATAAAAATATAACATATTTCATCCTTATCAAATTCCCCCACACTTATCTTTTGCTCGTCCTCGTGCAAAATAAAATAAACTGTACCACAAAAATTCAACTAAACAAATTACGCCAAACTTGAGCCACGAGTTATTATGGATTTCAACATTGACCTCAAAGATTCAAAATAATAATTCTTGGGCAACTTCAAAACAATGTATCATCTGAAACCCAAATTTCTCTACCAACCTTACTTTACTCTCGATCCCTTGTGTGTATTTGTGTGTGTATCCACCCGTATCAAACTAGTCAGATTACAGAAAAATTTACAAAATCAAAGCCTTAAAGGAGAAAGATAAACTCAACCATTTGTTTTTTTCACAAATCTCAGTTAAACCAATAGATAACATCAAAGGATCAAAAGGCTTTTCTTTCTGTCTTATTTTTCTTCTTTTTTTATTTATTTATTTGGTAAGTGCATTTTATGCTCCATCTTACCCGCGAGTGCGTTTTACGCTCCCTCTCGCATGTCACGTGTTTATGAGTGAGTGCGTTTTACGCTCCATCTCATCCCACCACATGAATCCTTTCTTTTTCTTTTAATATTTTTTTTCTTTCAATCTTGCAAAATTTTTGCCTAAATCATTTCCCTTTTCTTAAACAATACCTTATATCAACTTCAAGTGGTGATCAAACAATTGAGAGAGTTCAAAATTTCTTCCCTAGACGTTCAATCAGATAAATTTCTTCCAGGTCAAAACTAGGTCGAACAAATGGTTATGTGCTTAATAGTGAAGGGTCTCAAATAAAGTAGTGATCAACAAAGAAAATCAAATTTAGATTACCCAATGTCTATCAGTCCTCCCATAAGTTATTACAAATAAATCAAGATTTTTATCATTGGTCAAAAATCAAAGTCCAAATTAACTTATTTCTCAAGTGACAAATCCTAAAACTACTCCATTTTCGTAGGAAACACGATTGCACTTAGCATGTGCAACAAGCCTTTAAACCCCAAGGTTACCCCAAGTGGACGAGTTTTGTCTCGTGAGGGTTTGCAGTGATTATACCCACAAAATTTAAAATAAATATACTAAAAAAAAAATAAAAAATTTGGAAAATATCTAAATGCTTCCCCCCACACTTAAAACTTACATTGTCCCTAATGTAAAGTAAAATGCAAAGAAAAGTAGAGAGATACTCCCCTATGGGTTGCCTCCCATGCAGCGCCTTTGTTTATGGTCGTTAGCTCGACTCGATATTGCCTTTGAGTTAATCTGTATAAACCGGATCCTCAAGATCCATATTCTCCACCTTATCTTCTTGGAAACCCTCATGAAAATATTTGAGTCGATGACCATTCACCTTGAACACTTTAGAAGTTGCTAAACTTTTGATTTCAACTGCTCCATGCGGGAAAACATTAGTAATAACAAAAGGTCCATTCCAACGAGAACGTAACTTACCTGGAAATAAACGAAGCCGTGATTGGTAGAGAAGAACTTTTTGACCAATTTGAAATTCTTTCCTAGATATCCTTTTGTCATGAAAAGCTTTCGTTTTTTCCTTGTAAATCCGTGCACTTTCATATGCGTCATTACGAATTTCCTCTAACTCTTGTAGTTGCAACTTCCGGTGTTCTCCACTTTTATCCATATTCATATTGAAGCTCTTAATAGCCCAATAAGCCTTATGTTCCAACTCAACGGGTAGGTGACATGGCTTCCCAAACACTAATCTATAAGGTGACATACCAATAGGTGTCTTGAATGCAGTTCGGTAAGCCCATAAAGCATCATCTAAGCGCAGACTCCAATCTTTCCTACTTGGGTTAACCGTCTTTTTAATGATTGCCTTGATTTCTCTGTTTGACACCTCTGCTTGTCCATTGGTCTGCGGGTGATAAGCAGTTGACACCTTATGAGTCACATGGTACTTCCTCAACAATGCTCCCACTGTTCGATTGCAAAAGTGAGTTCCTCGATCACTGATTAGAGCTCTTGGAAAGCCAAACCTAGAAAAAATGTTAGACTGAATAAAATCTGCAACCACTTTAGAATTGTCAGTCCTGGTGGCTTTGGCTTCCACCCATTTCGAAACATAATCAACAGCGAGTAAGATATAAGTACAACCGAAAGAGACAGGAAACGGTCCCATGAAATCAATTCCCCAAACATCAAAAATTTCACAATATAATATGGGGGTTTGCAACATCTCATTTCGTTGGGAAATATTACCCGTCTTTTGACAATTATAGCATGACTTACAAAATAGATATGAATCTTTGAAGAGAGACGGCCAAAAGAAACCACATTATAATACTTTCCTTGCTGTTCTCTTGGTTCCAAAGTGACCTCCACAAGCATAAGTATGACAAAAAGTAAGAATCGACGCAATTTCACTTTCAGGGATGCATCTTCGTATCACTTGGTCGGCACAATGCTTCCATAAGTAAGGATCATCCCATACATAGTGCTTGGACATCACTTTTGATTTTATCTTTTTGAGCTTTAGACAAACTAGAAGGTAAGATGTTAGTAGCCAAATAATTCACAATATTTGCATACCATGGCATGGTTGTGCTTGCAGAAAATAATTGTGCATCGGGAAACTCTTCTTTCAGTTGAAGTTCATCATGCACATTCACTAAGCGACTCAAGTGATCCGCAACACTATTTTCCGCTCCCTTTTTGTCCTTAATTTCCAAGTCAAATTCACTCAAGAGAAGTATCCATCTTATCAATCTTGGTTTTGCCTCTTTCTTTGTCATTAAGTAACGAAGAGCTGCATGATCAGAATATACAATGACTTTAGTACCAAGCAAATAAGATCGAAATTTTTCTAAAGCAAAAACAACAGCTAAAAGCTCTTTTTCTGTTGTAGAGTAGTTTCGTTGGGCATTATTCAAAGTTCTCGACGCATAATAAATGGCATGTGATGCTCTTCCAATTCTTTGGCCCAAAACAGCGCCTACGGCGTAGTCACTTGCATCGCACATTATCTCAAAAGGCATGGTCCAATCAGGTTGTTGAATAACTGGAGTGGATGTCAGTGATTCCTTCAATTTATCAAACGCCTTGCGACATTTCTCGTCAAATTCAAACTCGGCATCCTTTTGTAGTAGATTGCATAGGGGTGATGCTATTTGGGAAAAGTCCTTGATAAATCTCCTATAAAAACCTGCATGTCCAAGAAAAGAACGAATTTCCCGAACACTAGTGGGATATGAAAGAGATTGTATAATGTCAACTTTAGCTTTATCTACTTCAATTCCTTTAGATGAAACAACATGACCCAAAACTATACCTTGTTCAACCATAAAATGACATTTTTCAGAGTTTAAGACAAGATTGGTTTCTATGCATCTTTGAAGAATAAGAGTAAGGTTTTGCAAACATTTATCAAATGAGTCTCCATAGACTGTAAAATCATCCATAAAAACTTCCATGATATGCTCAATGTAATCTGAAAATATGCTAACCATACACCTCTGAAAAGTGGCCGGTGCGTTGCAAAGTCCGAAGGCCATGCGGCGATATGCGAAGGTACCAAACGGGCATGTGAAAGTAGTCTTCTCTTGATCTTCTGGGGCAATTGCAATTTGGAAGTAACCTGAATAACCATCAAGAAAACAATAATAAGAATGACCAGCTAATCGTTCAAGCATTTGATCAATAAAAGGTAATGGAAAATGGTCCTTGCGGGTTACAGCATTCAATTTTCTATAATCTATACAAACCCGCCACCCATTTTGAACTCGGGTGGGAACCAACTCGTCATTTTGATTTTTCACCACAGTTATTCCAGTCTTCTTAGGAACCACTTGAACTGGGCTAACCCAACTGCTATCTGAAATAGGGTAGATTACTCCGACATCAAGAAGTTTGAGAATTTCTTTCTTCACGACATCCATCATGGGAGGGTTCAATCTCCTTTGTGGTTGACGGGAAGGTTTCGCTTCATCCTCCAGCAAGATCCGATGCATGCATGTGGAAGGGCTTATTCCTTTAATATCAGCTATCGTCCATCC
Organism: Panax stipuleanatus; assembly: GCA_020205555.1. Taxonomy (NCBI): domain Eukaryota; kingdom Viridiplantae; phylum Streptophyta; class Magnoliopsida; order Apiales; family Araliaceae; genus Panax; species Panax stipuleanatus. Next base: position 58,758,873 of record CM035118.1, read on the forward strand.
AATGGCCTTCTTATGCTCCTTTAGAACATGCATGAGTTTCTCTTCTTGTGATGCACCAAGTGTATTGGATATAATCACTGGTAATGTTTTTCCTTCTCCAAGGAATACATATTTGAGATGACTAGGAAGATCTTTCAAATCAGGAACAGGTGCCTGCACAACAGAGGGTAAAGATCTTTCATTAGAGATTGGCAATTCAACGTAACAGATGTTACCTGATTTTGGAATGTCATCCAAAGCTGTTATAGTTGATTGCAACTCAGTGCTCAAGGTCAAAGTCGCACTTCCTTCATCAATGTCTTTACTAAGTGCAATTTCCAATTCATCCTTCCCATTGAGTTCAAAGATTTCCTGTGCTAAAGAGTCAATCACATCAACCGAATAAACAGAATTATCATCAGTGGGATAACGCATGGCATCATAAATATTGAACTTAACAATTTCGCCATCAAATTCCATTGAAAGTGTACCACTATGAACATCTATTTTAGTCTTTGATGTCTTTAAAAATGGTCTTCCTAGCAAAATAGGAGCATTTTGGTCACCGTTTTCCATATCAAGCACATAAAAATCAGTAGGAAAGATCAAATTATTGACTCGCACAAGAACATCCTCAATTACACCTTTGGGATAAACATTAGATCTGTCAGCTAGCTGTATTACAATACCAGTTTTATTCAAAGGTTCAAGTGATAGATGAGTATATATAGAATATGGCATAACATTTATCGAGGCTCCTAAGTCTAACATGGCTTTTTCAATTTTAGCGCTACCTATCGTGCACGGAATAGTGAACATACCCGGATCTGGGCACTTAGTAGGTAGCTTTCTTTGAATGACTGCGGAAACATTTTCTCCTACCTTCACCTTTTCATATTTTTTCAGTTCCTGTTTCCTCTTGTGTGTACACAATTCTTTCAAAAATTTAGCATAACGAGGTACTTGTTTGATAGCATCTAGCAATGGAATATTTACCTCGCATTTACGGAAAGTTTCATACAAATCTGAATTTTTCTCGTATTTTCTATTTTCTGTTAAAGCAAGAGGGAAAGGAGGTACCGGTTTATATTCAGAGAGAGGAGGAAATTTACGCTTAGGTTCATCCTTGTCATTCAGAACACTGCTGTCTGCTTCGTCTTTTTTCTTACCTGCCTTGTTTTGATCTTGTGGTGTAGGCATTGTCTTTTCTGGAACTTCTATCTCCTTACCATTTCTCAAAGTGATTGCACTTGCATTTTCTTTTGGGTTCACCACTGTTTGGGAGGGTAATTTTCCTGAACTTTGTGCCTCCAATCGACTAATCGCGGTCGCCATTTGTCCCACTTGCGTACCCAAATTCTGAATACTTGCCCTTGTTTCCTGTTGAAAATTTAAAGTGTTAGTGGCAAGTGTTTTAACAATATCTTCTAAAGACATACTAGAGTTAGAAGTTTGGCCCTGTTGTTGTCTGTTGGGATACGATGGTTTGTACTGCTGATGATTTGGAAAATTTTGAGGTGCTGGTTGACTTGCTTGTGGGTTCCCGTAGCTAAAGTTAGGATGATCCCTCCATCCAGGATTATATGTATTTGAAAAAGGATCATATTTCCTTTGTGGTTGCCCAGGAAATCCTCCTGCTGCATTTTCCTGCTCAACGGATTCTTCTTGAAGAGTTGGGCATGCATCTGCAGCAGGAGGATTTCCTGCTACCGCACAAATCCCGCAAGCTTTTACCTGATGTATGTTACCTGCACCCATTTGACGAACAAGAGAAGTTAAACTTGCAAGTTGTTGTTCAATAGCAGAAATTTGTACCTCATTAGCATTCCTAGATGCAGAATCAAGTCTAGTGCCAAATTGTTGAGAGTTGGCTGCCATATTTGCAATTAGATTTCTTGCAGCCTCGGGAGTCTTATCCACCAACGCTCCGCCACTAGCAGCGTCAATCATGCTTCTCTCGGTACAATTGAGACCTTCATAAAAATACTGGATGAGAAGCTGATCACTGATTTGGTGGTGAGGGCAACTAGCACATAATCTCTTGAAACGTTCCCAATACTCATGTAGGGATTCTCCGTTGTTCTGCCTCACACCACAAATTGACTTCCGTATGTTGGCTGCCCTTGAAGCTGGAAAATATTTCTCTAAAAAGAGTCTTTTGATCTCTTCCCATGTGGTGATACTTCCGGAGGGAAGATAGTAGAGCCAATCCTTAGCTGAATCTTTCAAAGAAAATGGGAAGGCTCTTAGCTTGATCTGTTCTTCGGTTACTCCGGTGGGTTTCATACTCGTGCATACCACATGGAATTCCTTCAAGTGTTTATGGGGATCTTCACCTGTCAAACCATGAAAAGAAGGTAGAAGATGTATCAGTCCAGATTTTAATTCAAAATGAGTGTTAGTATCAAGATTAGGGAAAGTTATGCATAAGGGCTGTTGATTCAAATCAGGAGCCGAAAGCTCTTTCAAGGTTCGATTTGCTGCCATGACTCCCTTTTCTTCACGAATTTCCCGAGCTTCCTTCCTTAATCTGCGACAAGTTCTCTCTATCTCTGGATCAAACTTTAAATCACCTTGATTAGTAGATCGAGTTTCAGGCATAAACAATCAAGGAGATTCAAATTACTTATAAAAAGAAATTAAAAATAAAATAAGAATTACAAAAAAAATAAATAAAAATAAAAATAAACAAAAATCAGTCCCCGGCAACGGCGCCAAAATTTGATGTGCTGTCGCAGAAAACCAAAAATAAATCTTACTGCGAACGATAATAATGTAGTAGTGCAAGTAAGAGTCGATCCCACAGAGACTGATTAATCTATTTTTATATACTTTGTATTCTAAAAGAGGGGGATTTTTGATTATTGTTAATTAATTAAAATAAACTAATGTGTAAAATATTGTAACGAATAAAATCAAGAGAACAAACCTTGGGTTAAGTCAACTTCCACCTTAAAAACATACACTGATCATTGACTCAAGCATACACAATTAATATCTTGAATATTCATCGTTAGAATTAATTCCATGTATTTTCTTAATTTTAGTTAGATAGAAACAAGCGATCTAAATAACCCTAACTACTAAACAACTTCAGACAAGCGCTAAAAGTTTAATCTAGTAGAAGCTTTAAGAATTAGAAAAATCGATGAAACTAAACAACACAAGCACAAGCGGTTGCATTTAATTTAGTTGAATATTCTTCCTAAGATCTAATAATTTCGTGATCTGCAACCCATTATTAATCTTAGTTGCTTCGCAAATTAGAGTGATCAAACAATTACGGATTCGATATCTAATTTAGCAGTAGATTTCAAAGAATAATAAACTAGTGTGCATCCTAGCAATTAAACAAATCAATCATATAATTCAAGCACAGAAAAATAATCAATACTCAAAATAATAATTGAACAATTAAAATCAATTAGAACTCACAGTGTATTTAATCCAAGGCTTCCGTCTCCTTAATCCAAGAACAATAAATTAGCCGCACATGGCTATGAAAACACCAAGAAATATAGAGAGAATTATTTTATTGAATAAGTACAAGATGATCCCTCCTCAGCTTTATTAAGTCCCTATTTATATTATATAATAACAGCCCTAATTATACTCTAATTGCTTTCGTCCAATTCCACTTCGCAAAAGGAGATGTGTAACTTATTTCCGCATTCCCGCTGGGGCGAAAGATCCTACTGCCCAGCGGCTTTAATTACGTTGATAATGGCATGGCTTTATTGGAATGCAAGGCTTTATCACGTGAGCTGCTTGAGTACCTAATTCCGCACCATAAGCTGGCTGCTCCTTCGTGGCCCACTCGTTAATTACCAAGCTGCTTTATATAACCGTGACCCACTCCCATGGTGCAAGCTGCTTATTTCGTGTGGGCCCAATGTTTTAATTCCAATCAATCTGCTGCTCCAATTTATTTCTTGAGCTTCAATTTCGTGGCCTTCTCTTTGCTTAGTCCGTGGCCCACAGGAAATCGGCAAGCTTGATGCATGGATCATGTAATAAAAAAAACCCATCAGCTAGCGGTATGATGATGAAAGGCTGGCTGCTTCAATTTGGAACCGTGGGCTGCTTCTTTGCCAGCTCAATTCATGGGCCCATGGTCATTTAATCCAACCTGCTCCTTTTTCCTTTGCATGTAACTTGTATTCTTTTTTTATTTATTCCAGCCGTGAGCTACTAGCGTAACATCAATTTCAATCTACTAATTCCGTGGGCCCATGGTCATTTACAAGCTACCTTAACCAACATGAGCTGCCCCATTAAAACGTAAATACCCAAATAAAATCCATTTGCATGCAATTTGTTTCCAAAATTCCATAACCTTCCATTTGTACCTAAAATAAAAATATAAGAACAATAAGCGTATTTAGGTACCAAATAAATATAAAAGAATAAGTATTAAGGGATAAAAATATAACATATTTCATCCTTATCACCGTGGACTGATTACACCGCCACGGAAGGTGTCATGCCTCGGTGCCAAGAGGACATGCATGTGGTACCCCCACAGGTGGTTATAGCTCAGGTATACCCTACGATATATTCTAACAAAATACCATGTCACAACACATGCGACATAATATCAACACAAAAGGTTCTTAAACGTACATGTTAAATCGAAACGAATCATCAACACAAGTCTCCAAAATATATTAACATGTACTTTTCTACAAAGATCGGAATAAATATTAAACATGATATACTAGATCGAAGAGTACAAGTATGAGTTCTAAATATCAATACCCAGACGAAAATATCACATGAATTTGAGAATGAACAATCATGTGAAACAATAACCAACTTTTATACAAAAAGCAAAACAAACAAAACAAAATTAAAAAGGATTATCGCTGAAGGAGTACGGAATCCGTACCTGGATTAAGCAATGTTATACCAAAAAATTATTATCCCAATATAGTTCGTTAAAGTCCTTCCGTTCGAACTAGTTAAACAAAATAATAATAAATATAAGTACACTTGTAAAAAAAATAAAAATTCTTCCATATTTAATCCATTAATAAATTCATTTATTATTATTATTATTATTATACTCCTATAAATTTCCAATTTTAAAATTTTGAATAATTATATATAATACCATAATAATATTATAACAGTTAATTATCAATATAGTCTATTTCAAGTCTTGATTACAGATTTATTCCATGTACAAACCTTATATAAACATGTATAAAATAATTTCCACACCCTCCGTTCCAAACGAAATTGTAATACCCGAGAATTTCCATATATTATTAAATAAATATATTAATGGAAATGAGAATTTATTTGAATATAAATGATTTTGTGTTATGAGATGAATTAATTCAATTATATATAATTGAATAATTATAATAATTGAGAAATTGGTGGAGTTTGTGATAAACTCGTTGATTGCCTTGTGTGGCACAGTGGCGTAATATAAGAATGATTATATTAATTTAAGTGAACAATTAATCTATATTAATTGTTAATCGAAGAATATTAATTAACTGTTATAAAATACTAATGAGGATCGATTAACAATATGTGATTATTATTATTGCAAGAAACTTAATAATAATGAGCAACGTGTTTATAAATACAATAAGATTTATATCAAAGTGATAATTAATCATATAAGGGTTAATTAAATTGTTATGGAGGTTAACAATTATATTGATGGATGTAGGATATGTGTATATTATTAATTAATATTCAAATTATAAGATGAGAAATTATATGTGCAAGCATGCGAATTAAATGTATAGTAACTATATGTTATGATATGTGTAGGTGACAAATGATGTGTGGATATACATTAAAATAATGTATCATGGATCTATTATAAATAATTGTTGAGTAATACAATTTAATAATATATGATATAATGTAATGTGGTAGTATCCGATGGTATTATATCAGTAAGATAAACGTACCTGGATTATATGTGTGTAAATTACACTTATTACATTATGTGAAGTACATTGTGATTTAAATTATAACCTAAGAGTACATATATATATAACATATGTATATGGTGTGTATATACAAGTGTAGTATTTGCAAATGCTGAGGAGTTAAATCAATTGTCTCATTTTAAGTGTCCCATTTGCTCTTCACGTGCTTGACATACAGCTAAGGCCTATTCCTTCTTCTTCTCCCCAAACTCAGCAACTAGCATTTCATAGCTCATGATTGTGGAGGGAGTGGGATTCATGATGAATCCAACCACTAATTACCTACCCTTTGATAACCTTCATGCATTCCTATAATCCGTTAGTTTGATATGGGATACAATTGCTTTGTCTGTATAATGGGAGTTCTATAAATATAGCCTCATCTCCTTCACATTTCTTTTGCTGAGCATTTTGGCTAAGTGAGACTAGAGAGCATATATATATATATCAGTGTTATTGAGATAGCAGCAAGCTTAAATCATTTACAGAGGTATAAATCCTCTTCGTATCTTCATTGTCATTTTCTGTCAAAATTTCTATTCGTGAATTCTTGATTTCAGTTGGAAGTCATGGTTTTGAGAATTGAGAATAATAATTAGTTGTTTAAAGGACTTATATATGTGATTAGAATTACTATATATGCTTCATTGCTCTTCAATTTCATTTTTGGTGTTTCCATTTCTGAGATTTCTGTAAAAACATCAAATATCGTGAAATTAGTTGGTGTTCATGAAATTGGGAATTGATAATTGCTATTGACTATTATATAAGCATATATGTACGTGTTAGTAAGTTAAACAAGTCTAATAGCATTTGGGTATGTTGAAATCGATGAAATGGGAGGTTTTTGGTCGGATTTCGCTGCAGTCTGAACTGCAGAAAACTGCCTCGACGCCGCAGCGCCGCAGCCCGCGCCGCAGCGCCACTCGCGCCGCAGCCCGCGCCGCAGCGCCGCACGCAGCGCCACTCGCGCCGCAGCGCCAGTAGTGAGCTGCTGTGCCGCGCCGCAGCGCCAGCCTCTGTGTTCAGTTTTTCTGCATTCTGCAACAAAACTGTTATGAACTAATTGTTTGATTTTTGTTTAAACAAGCATGAAAGCATGATTAATACTTATATATAAACCTAATGAGGCAATGTGAGCATGTTTTAGTATATTAGCATGCATGGTTAACCAAACGACATATAGTTTGAAAACGAACTTAAAGTTTCATGAACGACGTTAACATATATGAAGCATGTTAATATTCTGACTTTCGAGACATGTTAGTATGACCTAGAGACACATGAAATGCATACTAACTTATGTATATAGGTTCCGTGATATAATATGGACATGTGAACCCAACTAGTGCACCTTTCTAACAAAAATACAAGTTTTGAAGGTTGATATTGACATGTAAAAACCATGTATACATTCTGACTTTTCGAGCATGTTTATAGGGCCTTGAAATACATGAAAAGCATGTTAACTTGTGTATATGGGTTTCATAAGGAAGCATGAACATGATAGACCTTATTAATGAACTATACTAACAAAGTATAAGCTTTGAACGTGAACGTTGGTATGTTATGACGAGAATTAGAATTTGACATTTATGAACACATGTGATAGTACTCTTAGACTCATTCATGTGTCATGCATGTATATATACCATGATTAGTTGCCATGATTAAAGTTTAGCATGAACAAAGCATGTTTTCAAGATAATAACAATGCTAGCTACATATATGCAATACGAGTACTCATGAGCATGACTAATACAAGTTATATGAATATCTTATGTGTTTAAAAGCGACCATGTTAGACCATATGAGTTCGTGTCCTTGAATGGCTTTAAGTATTAACTTAAGAACCTATACCATGTACGATTGGATTTGGAAAAGTTATACAAGCATGTAAAGTATCCTTTAAATATGAATACATGCTACGTGATATTATATGATGTTACTTGAACCCGATTTTGACGGTTAACTTAAGGAGATGCCGTAACTTGCTAAAATAAAATATACTTAGTATTGATTGTGGTCTTATGAGATATTAATAATATGCAAGCATGTTTGCTAATTGTTGAGATCTTATATAATATGAGAATGCGTTTAAACTCTAAAGAAGGAACGTTAAGGATAGAAATTATATTCTATATAACTGTGTAGCTAGGTAAAACTTAGCTTATGTGTTGATCGTATATTCAAAGAGAAAATGTGAAGTTAAATTATATGACTAATGAATATCATATATATACGTAACTGTATTACGATAGGAATTCGAAAGTGTTGATTTCTTTTCGTGGATAAACTACGCTAAAGGCAAGTTCTCTTACTTACACTCTTTTAAAGTGCAAGTATCCTAACCGACGCATTTACTTTATGCAAGGAAATCTATGATTGTGAAAGTTTCCTAACTTATACTCTTTTACTATGCAAGTATCCTATCTTGTGTATTGCGAACTAGTTTCCTATTTAATCGGTTGAATCGAATTAGCATACTTGAACTCTTATTTCATTAAAGCTATTATTCATGTTGAACTTAGTATTGTTCTTGAATATTGTGAAAGTGTCTATGCCATTTGATTCGGCTAGACTTATATTATTGAAAAGCGACCCAAACTAATTGATTGGTGCGGGATCTTGTATTTGACTGAGAAGAACAACCTTCTTTGAAGGGAATATATAATTGTCGGAGAACCGACGTGCACACTTGAGTATGGTTGATTGTTATGCATAACAAGGGTACTTTAGGCTGATCACCTGTTGTACCTATTTTTGTTGGATTTTCAGTTTATTACTGTCAATTCTAGTAGAAGTTCATAGTCCGTAGTGACTACTCAGTATTCAATTATTTGAAATCTTGAATTGACTTATTATTGAATCATATTGATATTATCCTGTCCTTAGCGACTGATATTGAGAACTGTTGATATTCTTGTTATTCTTGAACTATCAAATCTTGTTATACCCTTTCGAGAATTGAGAATCTTATTACTCACCCTTATTGTATATTACTTGCTGGGCAATTTGTGCTCATTCTTGCTTTCCTTAAAACATTTCAGTTAAGGCAGAGCATGGTGAACCTTCGGGCGTTGATAAGGGCAAGGGCAAAGCTACCAACTAGCTTATGTCTGTTATGTTTTAAATATATTAATATTGTATGAAGATGATGTAGTAAGACTGGATTTGATTATGTTTAAGCTTAAGTTAGATTATGTAATAAGTCGTTAACTGATATTATTAGGTAATCTATTAAGTACTGTAGGTTGCGAGACTTGGGGGAATAATTATAATAAATCATTGTAAATTATTCTAAAATAGATTTTCCGCTGTGATCATATGATATTTAATTATTATTATTGTGATGTATTACCATGAGCACGTGATGAACCGAATTCGAGAGACCAAGTGGCGGTCCTGGAATTTGGGGGCGTCACAGGTTGGTATCAAAGCTGTAGTTATAAACCTTAGGAACGAGTGTCCTTAGACTATAACTTAGGCGAACTTAGAAGTTAGGAAGGAGATAAAACTCATGTAGAGTTTTCCTTGAGAGACTTAGTCTGTTATGAAATGTAACTTCATTCTATACAATGAACTTATATTTTGTTTAACATTCTAATGGAGATGCTATTTCTTGTCTTGTGTTTGTGAGTGTAGGATGACAGACACAGGGGTACCTAGTAGAGTTGTAGAGGAGGAGCCCAGGGATATACACGTAGTATACGAGGCACCTCTAGAGGCTACACCAGTGCAGGCAGTTGCACCATCCGAGTTTGATGACGAGGATGAGATCGAGATTGAGATAGAGACTGATCCAGAGGAGGAGCCGATGGAGGATGAGCCAGTAGAGGACTCTGATGAGGCTACTATAGAGGAACAGATGTTAGGCGAGTACGAGGAGCGTATTCTAGAGTTAGACTGTAGAGTTCAGGAGCTGGAGGCAGAGGCCCACGAGAGAGAGTCTGAGTTCCAGAAGCTGAGGGACGAGGACCACCAGAGGAAGCTGGCTATGCAAGAGTTAGAGGTGGAGATTGCCTACCGTAGGGAGGCAGGGATCCAGATGGGGACTCTATTTCACAGGTCAGTGGCTAGGAATGTAGATTTGGCAGAGAAGCTAGAAGAGGTTGAGCAGAGGGAGCTGAGTGAGAAGACTGAGAAAGAGGCACTCCGTACTCAGCTAGAGTTGGAGGTGATGGATAGGTTACACTTCGAGGAGAAGTGGGAAGCGTCTAATGAGAGAGCCGACGACCTTGAGGACGAGGTCAGGTGCAAGAAGAGAAAGATGAACAAGATGGGGTATGTGTTCCGTTCAGCTTTTGAAAGGGTGATTGATGGTGTGTACCACTACCCGGCAGAACAGGGACAGACTCTACATACCTTGAGCCGAGAGCTGGTTGCGTATATAGCACAGTTGGAGTACAAGAGCGCAGTGGAGCGCGGGATGATGGGATGAGATTTCCTTAGTCAGTCTAGTGGTAGTACTAGTTGTGTCTTTATGTATTGTATATACTATGTTGTAATCCCGATCTTTTGTGTAAGATGTGGGATGATGATGTAAACCCCGAGTTAGCTTTTGTTAGAGGGGTAGTATGGTAGTAGGTTGGTATATTCCCCGTCTTTTGTGATATTAGGGGATATATGTGATAACATTTATAGCAGTATGCTGGGGAAATCATGTAATGAAATGAAATGGCATATGAATATAAATGGAGTTGATTTTAGAAACGTGTTATAAATTTATTCTTTTAGTATTAAAAGAAATACTTAAGTAATATACTTGAATAATAATAAAATGAAAACTTGTGATGCAGATAATGCCGCCCAGACGTAGATTGACAGCACCCGAAGAATCTGTTAACAATGAGAGAGAACAAGTAGACCCGATCCAGAAACTGGTAGACTTGTTAGGAGAAGCCTTAAGGGGAAGGAACAATGAACCCGTTCGCCCGAACCCTCAAACTGTGCCAGTAACAACCTTTAAAGACTTTAAGAGTGTAGGACCCCCGGAGTTCGAGGGAACTACCGACCCAATCATCGCACAAACGTGGATCAAAGAGATCGAAAAAGCTTTCACTATAGCTAGCGTAGGCGAAGATCAGAAGACGGTGTTTGCCACGTACATGATGAGGGGAGAAGCGAACTACTGGTGGGAGGCTAATCAACAAAGAGCTGGAGAAGGGATAATAGCTTGGGATAAGTTTAAGACACTGTTCTTCGAAAATTACTTTCCAAAAAGTATGAAGAATAGGATGGAGGTGAAATTCCTAGAGTTAAAACAAGGTGAGATGACGGTGGCGCAATACGCGGCTAGGTTTAACGAACTAGCGCGATTTGCGGAGCACCAAGTTGGTGATGAAGAGAGGAAGGCTAGACGCTTTGAACAAGGGTTGAAGCCATGGCTGTTCAATAAGGTATCAGTTCTTCAAATTGATTCCTTTGCAACATTACTGGAGAAGGCAATCATTGCGGAAGGCGGCAGTGAGGCCTTAAGTCAGTATAACAAAGAAAAGAAAGGAAAGAATACTGGAGGAGAGAATCGTACGGGAGGAAGTAGTAGCGGAGGAAGCAACTTGGGAAAGAGAAAGTGGGAGAATAATAACAACAACAAAAACAACAATAATCAATCAGGGAATTTTCGTGGAGGTTTCAAGAAGAGGGCTGAAGGATGCCCGAAGTGTGGGAAGAATCACCAGGGCGAGTGCTGGAAGGGACGTGGCACTTGCTACAACTGCGGACAGGAAGGGCACATCTCGCCTAACTGTTTGAAACCGAAGAAGATACAAGGATGCTTTGCTTGTGGCTCGACGGAGCACCGAATTAAGGACTGCCCAAAGAAGGGAAGTGGCGGGGGTAGTAATCAGCAAGGAGGCAACAAGCTGATGATCGGTGGACCGGCACAATCCAACCGCCCAACCGCCAGAACTTTTAACATGACCATCCAAGACGCAGTGGCTGCGAAGGATGTGGTGTCAGGTATAATCCCAATCAATGATATAAATGCTTATGTATTATTTGATTCGGGTGCCACCTGTTCTTTTGTATCTGAAGAATTTGCTAGTAGACTTAGTACACCTCGAGAACTATTAGAAAATCCTTTGATCATAGAAGTTGCTAATAAGGAAGTGATCCCTGTAGAATACGTTTATCGAAATTGTCGCGCAAATATTAGTAAACATGAACTGAGCGTAGACTTGATTCCTATTAGACTGGGAGAATTTGACGTAATACTGGGAATGGATTGGTTGTATAACCATGCTGCGATAATTGACTGTCAGAACAAATGTGTGAACCTTCAGACTCCGAGTAAGTCTAAGGTAGTGTTTTATGGTAGCTCATCGCTTAAGCAATCGTGTTGCGTTACGATGATGCAGGCCAAGAAATTGTTAAGGAAAGGATGTGGAGGATATTTAGCTTACATCGTTGATACTCGGAAGAAGGGAGTAGAAATTAAGGATATATACGTAGTTAATGAATTCCAAGATGTGTTTCCGGACGATCTGCCTGGTCTTCCGCCAGACAGAGAAATCGAATTCGTAATAGACTTAGCACCGGGAACGGCACCGATTTCGAAAGCTCCATATCGTATGGCGCCAGTAGAAATGAAGGAATTAATGATGCAATTGCAAGAATTATTGGATAAGGGTTACATTCGACCGAGTGTTTCTCCTTGGGGAGCACCAGTACTATTCGTTAAGAAGAAGGACGGATCGATGAGGCTCTGTATCGATTATCGAGAATTGAATAGAGTAACGATCAAGAACCGATATCCGTTACCGAGGATAGACGACTTATTTGATCAACTGAAGGGAGCAAAGTGTTTCTCAAAGATCGACCTACGAACAGGATATCATCAACTGAAGGTACGGGATGAGGACATACCAAAGACTGCGTTTCGAACCCGTTATGGACACTACGAGTTTTTGGTAATGTCATTCGGATTGACTAATGCTCCGGCAGCATTTATGGACTTGATGAACCGAGTTTTCAAGCCATACTTGGATAAATTTGTAGTGGTTTTTATCGACGACATTTTGATCTACTCAAAGACAGAGGAAGAACACGCCGAACATCTGAAGATTGTTTTGGAGGCGCTAAGGAAGGAGAAGATGTATGCAAAATTTTCTAAGTGCGAATTTTGGATGGAGAAGGTTCAATTCTTAGGCCACGTGGTGGATAAGAATGGAATCTCTGTAGACCCTGCGAAGGTTGAAGCAGTAAGTAATTGGGAACAACCGAGAACACCGACGGAGGTGAGAAGCTTTCTAGGGTTAGCTGGGTACTATCGAAGATTCATCCAAGATTTTTCTAAGATAGCAACCCCGCTGACCAATTTGACTAGAAAGACGGTGAAATTTGTATGGACCGACAAATGCGAAGAAAGTCTTCAAGAACTGAAAAGGAGATTGAGCGAAGCACCTGTATTATCATTACCAGATGATGCGGGAAATTTTGTGGTGTATAGTGATGCATCGCACAAGGGGCTTGGCTGTGTGCTCATGCAACATGGCAAGGTCATTGCATATGCATCACGACAATTAAAGGATTACGAAAAACGATACCCTACTCACGACTTAGAGTTAGCGGCAGTAGTTTTTGCGTTAAAGATATGGAGGCATTATCTATACGGAGAAAAATGTGAGATATACACGGACCACAAAAGTCTGAAATATATCTTCACACAGAAGGAGTTAAACATGCGACAGAGAAGGTGGTTAGAATTAATCAAAGACTATGACTGCGATATTCTTTATCACCCGGGAAAGGCAAATGTGGTTGCCGACGCTCTGAGCAGGAAAGGAAGGGAGAAGTTGTTTAATTTGACGACTCAGGAAGAGTTGATAAGAGAGATGGAGAAATTGGAGATAGAAGTAAAAGGACCAGAAAAGTCTGGTGAGAAGTTAATTGTAATGGAAGCTTGTCCGACGTTGTTGAATAGAGTAAAGGAAGCTCAGGAAAAGGATGAAGAGTGTGAGAAAATCCGAAAGAGGATCACAGAAAGTGAGGGAGAAAAATTTCGAATGGATAAAGACGGTATTTTGAGATTTGAAGGGAGAGTGTGGGTACCAGCGGTAACTGAGTTGAGGGAAGAGATTTTGCACGAGGCACACAATACGACATATTCCGTTCATCCGGGAGGCACAAAGATGTACCGAGATCTAAGGCAACATTTTTGGTGGCCTAATTTGAAACGGGAAGTCGCAGAGTGCGTCAGTAAATGCTTGACTTGCCAACGCGTTAAAGCAGAACATCAGCGGCCAAGTGGTTTACTACAACCATTAGAAATACCAGAGTGGAAATGGGAGCATATTACCATGGACTTCGTGGTAGGACTTCCAGTTACACAGAAAGGTTATGATGCTATTTGGGTTATCGTGGATCGACTAACGAAGACCGCACACTTTCTACCAATCAAGATCCGCTACAGTTTGAACCAATTAGCAAGCCTATATGTAAAAGAAATTATTTCACGACATGGAGTGCCGGTGTCAATTGTCTCTGATCGAGATCCGCGCTTCACGTCCAATTTTTGGAAGAGTTTGCAAGAAAGAATGGGAACGCAGTTGAGGTTGAGTACAGCTTATCATCCTCAAACAGACGGACAAAGTGAGCGAACAATACAAACGCTAGAAGACATGCTTAGGACTTGCGTGATGGATTTTAAGGGAAATTGGGACGACCACCTACCCTTAGTAGAATTCGCATATAATAATAGCTACCATGCGAGTATTGGCATGCCACCGTACGAAGCTCTTTACGGGAAAAAGTGCAGAACGCCGTTATGTTGGGACGAAGTCGGAGAACGACGAATACTCGGACCAGAGTTAGTTCAACAAACCGCAGACGTGGTGACAGTGATAAGAGCCAGACTTGTAGCAGCTCAAGATCGCCAGAAGAAATACGCAGATTTGCATCGGCAGGACCGAGACTTCAAAGTCGGCAGTTTCGTATTCTTAAAGGTATCTCCATGGAAGGGAAGAATCCGTTTCGGCAAGAAAGGAAAATTGAGTCCAAGATTCATAGGACCGTTCGAGATACTGAAGCGAGTGGGCGAAGTGGCATACAAAGTTGCGTTGCCACCCGAACTGGAGCATATCCACAACGTGTTCCACATTTCCGTGTTGCGACCGTACAAGGCCGACTACAAGCACGTGATTTCTTACGAGCCCATTCAAGTGGAGAAGAACTTGGCATATGAAGAAATTCCTGTCCAAATATTAGATAGGAAAGAACAAACTTTGAGAAATAAAGTTATTTCATCTGTAAAAGTACTTTGGCGTAACCACGATGTCGAGGAGGCAACGTGGGAGTTAGAAGATAGGATGATGAGGGACTATCCCCATCTATTTGTGTAACCTTGTAGCAATTCCGGGACGGAATTTTTATAAGGGGGGGAGGATGTAATACCCGAGAATTTCCATATATTATTAAATAAATATATTAATGGAAATGAGAATTTATTTGAATATAAATGATTTTGTGTTATGAGATGAATTAATTCAATTATATATAATTGAATAATTATAATAATTGAGAAATTGGTGGAGTTTGTGATAAACTCGTTGATTGCCTTGTGTGGCACAGTGGCGTAATATAAGAATGATTATATTAATTTAAGTGAACAATTAATCTATATTAATTGTTAATCGAAGAATATTAATTAACTGTTATAAAATACTAATGAGGATCGATTAACAATATGTGATTATTATTATTGCAAGAAACTTAATAATAATGAGCAACGTGTTTATAAATACAATAAGATTTATATCAAAGTGATAATTAATCATATAAGGGTTAATTAAATTGTTATGGAGGTTAACAATTATATTGATGGATGTAGGATATGTGTATATTATTAATTAATATTCAAATTATAAGATGAGAAATTATATGTGCAAGCATGCGAATTAAATGTATAGTAACTATATGTTATGATATGTGTAGGTGACAAATGATGTGTGGATATACATTAAAATAATGTATCATGGATCTATTATAAATAATTGTTGAGTAATACAATTTAATAATATATGATATAATGTAATGTGGTAGTATCCGATGGTATTATATCAGTAAGATAAACGTACCTGGATTATATGTGTGTAAATTACACTTATTACATTATGTGAAGTACATTGTGATTTAAATTATAACCTAAGAGTACATATATATATAACATATGTATATGGTGTGTATATACAAGTGTAGTATTTGCAAATGCTGAGGAGTTAAATCAATTGTCTCATTTTAAGTGTCCCATTTGCTCTTCACGTGCTTGACATACAGCTAAGGCCTATTCCTTCTTCTTCTCCCCAAACTCAGCAACTAGCATTTCATAGCTCATGATTGTGGAGGGAGTGGGATTCATGATGAATCCAACCACTAATTACCTACCCTTTGATAACCTTCATGCATTCCTATAATCCGTTAGTTTGATATGGGATACAATTGCTTTGTCTGTATAATGGGAGTTCTATAAATATAGCCTCATCTCCTTCACATTTCTTTTGCTGAGCATTTTGGCTAAGTGAGACTAGAGAGCATATATATATATATCAGTGTTATTGAGATAGCAGCAAGCTTAAATCATTTACAGAGGTATAAATCCTCTTCGTATCTTCATTGTCATTTTCTGTCAAAATTTCTATTCGTGAATTCTTGATTTCAGTTGGAAGTCATGGTTTTGAGAATTGAGAATAATAATTAGTTGTTTAAAGGACTTATATATGTGATTAGAATTACTATATATGCTTCATTGCTCTTCAATTTCATTTTTGGTGTTTCCATTTCTGAGATTTCTGTAAAAACATCAAATATCGTGAAATTAGTTGGTGTTCATGAAATTGGGAATTGATAATTGCTATTGACTATTATATAAGCATATATGTACGTGTTAGTAAGTTAAACAAGTCTAATAGCATTTGGGTATGTTGAAATCGATGAAATGGGAGGTTTTTGGTCGGATTTCGCTGCAGTCTGAACTGCAGAAAACTGCCTCGACGCCGCAGCGCCGCAGCCCGCGCCGCAGCGCCACTCGCGCCGCAGCCCGCGCCGCAGCGCCGCACGCAGCGCCACTCGCGCCGCACGCAGCGCCACTCGCGCCGCAGCGCCAGTAGTGAGCTGCTGTGCCGCGCCGCAGCGTCAGCCTCTGTGTTCAGTTTTTCTGCATTCTGCAACAAAACTGTTATGAACTAATTGTTTGATTTTTGTTTAAACAAGCATGAAAGCATGATTAATACTTATATATAAACCTAATGAGGCAATGTGAGCATGTTTTAGTATATTAGCATGCATGGTTAACCAAACGACATATAGTTTGAAAACGAACTTAAAGTTTCATGAACGACGTTAACATATATGAAGCATGTTAATATTCTGACTTTCGAGACATGTTAGTATGACCTAGAGACACATGAAATGCATACTAACTTATGTATATAGGTTCCGTGATATAATATGGACATGTGAACCCAACTAGTGCACCTTTCTAACAAAAATACAAGTTTTGAAGGTTGATATTGACATGTAAAAATCATGTATACATTCTGACTTTTCGAGCATGTTTATAGGGCCTTGAAATACATGAAAAGCATGTTAACTTGTGTATATGGGTTTCATAAGGAAGCATGAACATGATAGACCTTATTAATGAACTATACTAACAAAGTATAAGCTTTGAACGTGAACGTTGGTATGTTATGACGAGAATTAGAATTTGACATTTATGAACACATGTGATAGTACTCTTAGACTCATTCATGTGTCATGCATGTATATATACCATGATTAGTTGCCATGATTAAAGTTTAGCATGAACAAAGCATGTTTTCAAGATAATAACAATGCTAGCTACATATATGCAATACGAGTACTCATGAGCATGACTAATACAAGTTATATGAATATCTTATGTGTTTAAAAGCGACCATGTTAGACCATATGAGTTCGTGTCCTTGAATGGCTTTAAGTATTAACTTAAGAACCTATACCATGTACGATTGGATTTGGAAAAGTTATACAAGCATGTAAAGTATCCTTTAAATATGAATACATGCTACGTGATATTATATGATGTTACTTGAACCCGATTTTGACGGTTAACTTAAGGAGATGCCGTAACTTGCTAAAATAAAATATACTTAGTATTGATTGTGGTCTTATGAGATATTAATAATATGCAAGCATGTTTGCTAATTGTTGAGATCTTATATAATATGAGAATGCGTTTAAACTCTAAAGAAGGAACGTTAAGGATAGAAATTATATTCTATATAACTGTGTAGCTAGGTAAAACTTAGCTTATGTGTTGATCGTATATTCAAAGAGAAAATGTGAAGTTAAATTATATGACTAATGAATATCATATATATACGTAACTGTATTACGATAGGAATTCGAAAGTGTTGATTTCTTTTCGTGGATAAACTACGCTAAAGGCAAGTTCTCTTACTTACACTCTTTTAAAGTGCAAGTATCCTAACCGACGCATTTACTTTATGCAAGGAAATCTATGATTGTGAAAGTTTCCTAACTTATACTCTTTTACTATGCAAGTATCCTATCTTGTGTATTGCGAACTAGTTTCCTATTTAATCGGTTGAATCGAATTAGCATACTTGAACTCTTATTTCATTAAAGCTATTATTCATGTTGAACTTAGTATTGTTCTTGAATATTGTGAAAGTGTCTATGCCATTTGATTCGGCTAGACTTATATTATTGAAAAGCGACCCAAACTAATTGATTGGTGCGGGATCTTGTATTTGACTGAGAAGAACAACCTTCTTTGAAGGGAATATATAATTGTCGGAGAACCGACGTGCACACTTGAGTATGGTTGATTGTTATGCATAACAAGGGTACTTTAGGCTGATCACCTGTTGTACCTGTTTTTGTTGGATTTTCAGTTTATTACTGTCAATTCTAGTAGAAGTTCATAGTCCGTAGTGACTACTCAGTATTCAATTATTTGAAATCTTGAATTGACTTATTATTGAATCATATTGATATTATCCTGTCCTTAGCGACTGATATTGAGAACTGTTGATATTCTTGTTATTCTTGAACTATCAAATCTTGTTATACCCTTTCGAGAATTGAGAATCTTATTACTCACCCTTATTGTATATTACTTGCTGGGCAATTTGTGCTCATTCTTGCTTTCCTTAAAACATTTCAGTTAAGGCAGAGCATGGTGAACCTTCGGGCGTTGATAAGGGCAAGGGCAAAGCTACCAACTAGCTTATGTCTGTTATGTTTTAAATATATTAATATTGTATGAAGATGATGTAGTAAGACTGGATTTGATTATGTTTAAGCTTAAGTTAGATTATGTAATAAGTCGTTAACTGATATTATTAGGTAATCTATTAAGTACTGTAGGTTGCGAGACTTGGGGGAATAATTATAATAAATCATTGTAAATTATTCTAAAATAGATTTTCCGCTGTGATCATATGATATTTAATTATTATTATTGTGATGTATTACCATGAGCACGTGATGAACCGAATTCGAGAGACCAAGTGGCGGTCCTGGAATTTGGGGGCGTCACAGAAATGCTGACTCAATACATATGTACATCATTTAGCATATTATATACACCTGATATTTAACAATATGTAATAATAATATATATATAAACTATATGACCATATATAATAATATTAACTATATGTATCCTGCAGACTTCAAATTGCATGTTCCTTCTTTATACATATAAAATAAATTCTTATCATTCTATAGGCCACATCATAAGTATACGAATCAGAATAATTTTCCTTATGACGTGCTCTTTTTTATTATTATTACTGATCCCGATTGTCTCGATTCAAAATTCATTCACAATAGTCATGAACTAAAGGAGTAGCTTACCTGAAATAAATCGGCAATTGAAAAATATAAGTTGTTCTCCTTTGCGGCTTTCATTCCGTTCTCTCCAATCAATTTGTATCAGATGTATGTAAGGAGAATTAGGTTTTACTTGTTTATTTATTATTTATATATCTGATGCACTCCCCTAATTTAAGTAGGATTTAATATTACTCAAATATGAATTAAATTCAATTAGTTTAGGCCCACGCTTATTAATATTTATTAGTCCAAATAAATTAAATGACTAGTTTGACCCAAATAAATGACAAAATCCAATTAATATATTTAAAATATATATTCAAATGTTATTTATTTATTTTCCTTGTATTACAACGTAGCCTTGTAATTAGGGTTATAAATATTTATTTAATAAAATAGAAATTATGTGTAAATGTGATGAATTGATAAATATACGTGTTATATATATATATATATATATATATATTAATCAGGTAAGTAATTAACCTATTGTGCAAGCCCAAGTGCTATGCCATTGGGAGAGTCCAAGAAAGAACTTAGGAGGCCCAACCTAAGTTTAAATTCAAGCAAGTAACAAGCCTATGAGAAGCTCAAAATCTAGCCCAACTACAAGTCCAAAGGGTGGTCAAAGTGTTGGGTGAATTGGGGAGCAAGTATGCAACAGTGAATCAACAGAAAAAAAAGAAAAAAGAAAAGAAAAGGGGGAGGGGATCCGGCCACCCCATGTGGGGAGAGGCCAATTGTATGCCTAATCTAGGAGGCACCAACTCTTGTAGCTTGGTTGAAAATAGTTCCTTAAAAAGTGGATCGTGTTTGCCTTGTTTTGTCTAGTAAATCCTTGTTTAGCTTAATTGTTTGGATTAGTGTTAAACATGTGGGTCTATGAGGGAAGATGAAAAGATGAAGGGGTTGACCATAGATGAAGACCAAGAAGGAGGTACCTACTTGTAAGTCTTCCAATTGTCCTCTAAATACCCAAACCCAAGGATGTTCACAATACTTTACTTCATTTCCACCAAACTAAGTAAGAAAACAAGAGAGCAAGAGAAAGATTGAGATAGAGGGAGAGTAAATTTCGGGTATAGCAAGGAGTGAAGAAGGAAGGAGAATCAATCATCTAGCAAGCCATCTAGCAAGAAAAGGAAGAATATCCAAGAAAGGTATAAAAACCCTAGCTCTAAACCTTTAGTTTAATTTATGTTTTTTTATGTTTGTTGTGGGAGGTTGTTTGTGATGAGAATCATGGTGGATCCGAAGGAATAAGGTTGTTTGAGGTGGAGTTATGTGGTTGTTTTGTTAACATGCATGAAAAACTAAGAAACATGAAAGTTGGAAAACTGCAAAAACCTGAAAATCAAACGACCATAACTCTCATTGTATAACGAATTTTTGAGTTTGGTTAATTTTCCTGGATAAATATATGAGTCCACACTCCAACAAGAATTTCAGAAAAATACCTTGTAGATTATTTATAGTGATTTTTCTACTAAAGTAGGAAAAATTGGAAAAACTGAAAAAGCATTCTACCTATTTTTTTCGAGGACAGTTTCAGGGACTTAACAATTGAAATAAATTAAGGCCTTTTGGATAATGAAACTATAAGGTATAACGAAGCTCTTGTTTGGAAATGAATGTAGTCCGACTTCGGATGAGTGAGATATGACCAATCGAAGATTAGGGTTTTAAAACTAAACCTGCTATAACTTCAGTTCTACAACTAAGATAGTGATGAAATTTTAACTGGAAGTACACATTGATATGTATAAAATACTGACCAAATTTGGTGATTTTTGGAATTAGACTCGAATTTTTAAAATTGCTAAGTTTTGAACCGAAATTGACCTTTTAAAAATACGAATAAAGCTAAAAAAATTACAATAAAACTATTTTTACGTGTGGAATATTTTTAAGTATGTGGGGCCAGAAGGAAAAAAAAAATGTTTAAGAAGGCTTAATGAAGAAAATGAAGTTACGAGACGGTAAAACAATTAATTAAAGTAAAGTCGGGAATTATTAATATAATTTCTATGGACTAAAATATGATAACATGGGACGTATGAGACTAAGTAATGGTTAATCATATGTTTTTATGAAAATATTATAAAAATAATGTGAGGGGACGTTTAAAATTGATTTAAGTCGAAAGAATAATTGTTGGATTAAGTGACGATTAATATCGACGATAATTATTAATAAATAACGATTAACTTAATTAAGTAAATACTTATGGATGTTGTAGGCCAACACTTGGAAGGGTTTATTAGCGTAACTAAGGAAGAGTTACGTAATCCAGGCAAGTTAACTTACACAAATTTTATATATTTGTGCAAGTTTTCTAGCAATCCTTAAATTATTTAAGCTTTGCTTGTGTGCAAACTTCCGCACTATGTGCCATTGAAAAGATATGTTCAATATCGAACTGTTAAAGCTTTTAAAGTTCTTGTTTATTCATGAATTGTTTTCGAGATATGAGTTGATACCATTTGTTTCGGCTAGACACGATTGTTATGAGATAATTATTGAATTGTTAAAAATTCGTTGAAGCTATTTAAAGTTATTCCAATCCAAATTATTTTGGTGCGGACTTTGATGTTAAAACTTAGATGAACTACCCTTATAAAGAGAAAAACTGATATCGGACGTTCTGCTTCTGGTTTATACTTAGGCGTCTAAGATTGATATGTTGTGCACAATATAGGGTACAATAGGCTGGTCCTCTAAAGTACTTGCAGAGAATGTTTTTCAGTCTTTGTGATTGTTAAATATTCTGTTGGTTTACATTTGAATAATTGTTAAACCTTGTTCAATGAGTTCAAGGTGTTTTTTACCGCTCATTATGATATGAAAGATTTGTGAAGTAAAGGAATCTCTTTTATTCCCGTTTATGCAAATTACTTCACAATTATTCTTCAATTGTTGAACATTGCAGAAAGGATTATTCTATTCATGAGCGATTGCTATTAAATTGTTTTATACTTGCTGAGCAACTAGTTGCTCGCTTATGCTTAAATTAAATGTTTTCAGCTAAATCTGAGCGATCCGGTAAAGACAAGGGAAAAGGGAAAATGAATGAATAGATCTTATGTATTAATTTTAATATTAGTATGATGTAATATTTTGGATAACATTATATTTTGTATTTGTAAAGGTGTAAGAACTTGGGAGTAGACTAAAACGTATTGTAATAATATTGTATTATCCTTATGTATTAAGAAATGACTAGATAGACGTGTTGTATGGGAAGTATCATGAGCACCATATCCAGTGTTTGAAAGAACACGGATGTAGGGGTGTCACAGGAGATGTATTTAGCATTTAGAGAATTAGAGGGTGTTTGGCATCACTTATAATCCGTCAAACCTAAAAGCAGAAAGAGTTTGGTAACTTTTTGAAACTGCTTATAATCACTTTTTAATAAGAAGCTTCAGTTCGGTGATTATTGCCAAAATCTAATTAGGTTTGATCAAGTATATTTACTAATTTTTGGTATTTATTGTAATAGTTCCGCCCATTACCCCTCTTTACTTCTCAAAACCCTAATTTTTAGTAATTTATACTTTAAATAAGTGATAAGTAGTCTCTTTAATACCAAACACTTTTTACTAGTTTAAGTGTTTTTTCATTATCCCACACAAATTGCTTTTCTAAAACTACTTATAAGCAAAAGCAATAATCACATTACTTGAGCAATCCCAAATACACTCTTTAGTGTTACAAATTATGTGATGTTTCTTGTGGAGACAATATTGTTGTTTCTTTAATTCTTTACAAAGTTATTTTGATCAAATTGTGTTTGCTGATACAGGAAGCTATATTATTGGATCTCCTGAGAGTTATCAGTCATCACCGGGCCCGGCTTGCCACACCCATCCGTACTGTGCAAAAAATATACAGCGAGCCAGATGTGAAACGCACATTTGCCGACACCATTTTCACTCGTTCCACAGCTGCTACGAACCACCCATTCCTACTGACCGAGACTAATAAAATCAATGGTGATGATAAAACTAAGGCTTCAACTCGTTCAGACTCCAAAATAGATTTTAAGGATGGATCAACTTCAAATCTGGACAATGCCCAAACAGATGATAAGGTCACATCAGCATCAGGCTCTGATTCCGACTTGATTGCCTCTACATCAGGCAAATTTGGTTAATTTTTTTAATGTCTTGGATTCGCGATAATCTCGAAACAATTGGGATTTGTTTGGAAATTGGATGCAGTTACTAATTCATGATCTGAAAGAGGTTGACCTCCTTGCTTCTCTCACGGTACAAACATCAAAATGAATAGATGAGACGAAAATACAAGAAATTCTCCGACGAAACGTATAACTTGTACAAATCTTTCCATTTTCCAAGTCGATCCGACCCATTCGTTCGTAGAGCTGGCTCTAAATATCTTTGGAATTCCTCCATTTGAAATTCTAGTTGATAGAATCAGACCGATTCCCGAAATGCCTTTCTGTATATTCCTCAATGTCCCGGTAAGGTCTCAATGACATCAACATCTAAGACTGAAACCCCATATGCGGATACTAAAGGATCAGTCCAAAATAATTCCGAGAAACAAGTCAAGAAGCCAGGAGATGCACCAATTGGGAGTTCAGGGGATATTTTGCCAGGTGAAGGATCTTCCCTAAAGCCGTCTTCTGTTTCCCAAGGATCTGGCAGTGAAAAGACGCATATTTCTCCGGCGACTTCGCCCACAAAGAAAGATGGTGAGAGGCCTGTTTCTGTATTAGAAGATAATATTGTTCTTGGTGTTGCGTTGGACGGCTCAAAACGAACACTTCCGATTGAGGAAGATATGGTCCACTCGCCTATCATTGAAGAGCCGAAGGAGTTGGCTGCCTGGTGTAACGGGAATGGGTCTACAACCCTGGGGAAAGAAAAGAACGATGATCAGATACCGGTAGTCCCTGGTGCTGTACCTAGTGATCAAAGAGAGAAAGAAAGGTGATCTATGTGACAACATAAGGAATTCTTTTAAGGGGCTTTTTACCCTGTGCTAAAAGATACATGAAGCTGTACTTTTTAAAGCTGGCATTTTGCAGTGTATATGTTTACATGATTACTCAGTATTGTAGTTATTGTGGAATTAAAGAGTTTGCTTTCCAGCGAAGCATAAAGAAAAGTTTGTTTTATGTTTCGGTTCTTATACATGGTGTAATTGGGTAGAACTTTTGTGTATCCTTACCCCCTGTTTTCCACCAGCCAAAAGGTGTAGTAAAAGGCATGTTATTGGAATATCAAAAGAAGCTATTTTTTTGTTAGAGAATAACAATGTATCGAAAAACAAAATGAAAAACAAAAGATAATCACACAAAATATACTAAATTTACGTGATTCATCTAGAGGTTGGGTTATTTTACGATTGGCAGCAAATCAGTCTCATTATTCTTAGAATATTGTACATAATAATACAATGCAAGATCCTCTCATACATGATTCTACTCGTGCACAACTTTTTGTGAAGAGTTTGTGCATTTAGTATTATTAACACTGCAATATAAGAACCCTATTCTTCCCAAAAGTATAAACAAACGAATATTATGCTTGTGAGGTTCGTTTCTTCGGGATTAACCGGCGATCTGCTCCAGGAATAGGTCCAATCACATTTTTGATAGCTTTAAATCACATATGTATCATAGTCAGATCAAGTTACACCAATAATATTTTTTCCAACACAATCAACTGACTTTATAATACTCCGGTTTCAAAATATAGAATCAATATTTTGATTTCTGAAATTGTCTAAATAGTATTTACTAATTACAAGATTTATTGTTTTCAAAAACTCAATAAATCACATCAATTTTGAATATGAAAATATCTCAAATTGACTTTCAAAAATAATACTTGATCTTATATTTTGAAACAGTGTAAAATGCAAAAGTGACCATTGTACTCTTAGTATATTTGGATATTGTGCCCCTTTTTGTTGGTCAATGCAAAAAAAAAATCATGTACTATACAAAAATTTGGAAAACAAACCTTTATGTGACAACTGGGCATTGACTATCCTCCTTGACAATGATGAGATATAAATAAGCCAAACTAAGACTAAAAAATTTGCTCTTTAAGTAACTATCCAACTAAGATACATGATATAATTATAATTAAAACACCATAAATTTTATTTATACAAGTTTTTCTATTTAAACCAAAAAAAGAGAAAATATAAATAAGTTGGTAAATAATTTTTGTTTAGTATTGATTTATAGGGGGTTTTAAGTTTATTTTGATAATCATAAGATTTTTAAAAAATTAATAATTGCATTTATTGAATACTATAATGAACTATATATTTTGATATTTCTTAACATACTAAAACAAGGGACGCATCAAACAAGTCTATATTTATCTAATTTATTTATTGATTATGAATTATACTAATAATATGTATTTTCATTGACATTGTAGACACTCGAAATTTTGGTATCCTTTTACTAACCATGCAGGAGGGCAAAATTGTCTTTTTCAACCTTCGGAGACAACCCTGAAGCATCAAATCAACCTTCGGAGACAACTACGAAGCATCAAATCAACCTTCGGAGACAACCCCAAAATATCAAATCAATCCCCGGAGACATCCCCGGGATATCAAATCAACCCTCGAAAATAACCCTGAGGAAGAACAGAATCGGCTGCGATCGAACCTCGGAGACAACCCCAAAGGACAGCCGAAAGCCCCGTCAACCTTGGGGACAACCCCTGGAGGGGCAAAATGGTTATTTTGACGAGTCCACTTCAACAACCATAAAACAGCTGCAAATAGGGTTATAAAGAGCCATTGCAGCATTTTCGAGCGTAAACTACGCAACACAGCTCAATGGACTACCTGCGAAGACCCGAAGATGCCATTTTGGTCATGGACCCATCTTCCAGGATTCGAAAAATGGCAATCCCTATGTCACTGCGTAGCTCTCGGAGAGAGCTTTCCGGAATTGTATGACACATATCCATCGAATTCCAGATTGCAAGTTACAAGCAATTCAGCGAACTGCTCATCAATCAAGTTGCACGTACTTTGAGGCGGCGGGACCCATTGGGCCCTTTCGCAGGTGTACCTGCAGAATCTGCAGGTCTACCTACGGAAGTCGTGGCTTTATATACAAGCTTCCCATCAGCTTGTTAAAAGAAGAAGAAGAAAAAAAAGAAAAAAAAAGAAAAAAAGAAAGAGAGAGAGAAGAGAGAGAATTCGGGCCTGCAATGTAAAAATTGCTCAAATCTGGCTTCCAAACCTATAAATCTCACTTGTAAGCCTTCATATACATATCTATTACAACATATCAAGTTTTTACCGGTGGAAATCGAGTCTAAGGGCGTTTAAAGCCGTTCGATAACCATTTTCGTGCAAGGCCGCAATATTTCTTCAAGTTATTTTTTTCTTCCTTATATACATATATATGAGTAATATATATGTATATTAGTTAGTTTTGCAGTTTAAATATCGATCTTTTACTTTCCTTTCCTTTGCTTTACTATATATATATATATACTGATTAATAATGCCTGGATTGCAAATCTGTGGCTTTTTCTTGCTTTACTATATATATAAATAATATATATATATATATATATATATATATATATATATATATTAGTTAGTTTGTATATAGTTGTTTATATATATAAGTTTTATAGATTTATATATATATATATATATATATATATAGTTAATCATTGTTAAATATCGTTTGTAAATGTTCATTTAATGTAAATATGTAATATTTAAAGTTTGTTGACTAAATTTATATAAATTTAGCCATATCTAGCTTTTAACCGGTTCAAAAGTTGTAAAACTAGAACCGTTGAGCTAGAAGGGCTAAGATTTAATTAAATCTAGTTTTCTTTCTAGTTGGTAAATATTTGGCAACTACGGGACCCTATATCTGTGTCTAGAGAAAACGTGAAGCCATGGCTACGCGCATGCAGGGATTTAACTGATGAATCTCTTGTTTTGCGACGTCTAGAGTTAAATATGCATTTTATTTTAAGTTATCCAGTGTGCAAGCTTTTAAATAATATTTTGTGAGCCTAGGAATCACGGGATCTATGGTTAAATCCGTGAACCTAGGTCTGGTTCCCATAATGGACATGTTGTAGTTGTATAGTTAGCTTGCAATCCCTTGTAAATGTAAACAAAAGGGGACCTTAAAACGGTTATCCGGATTTAAGGTCTCAATGTAGTAAAATTATTGATTGCAGTGTTCGGGTCACTTTGATGGCTTTTATGCCCATAAGAGGCCCGACACACACACACACACACATATATATATATATTCAAAGATGCTTCGCATCTCAAATAAAATCAAATCAAGCCGAATATGGAATAAAATGAAAGTATCAAAGGCCTCAATTCCTATGAGGGCGAAAGGGTTTGAAAACAGCTTTTCAAAACACCATTTTCATTAATGCTTTATCTGTTAAAAAATGAACTTTTCAATCATTCGAACCCCCTTCGTATATAGGTTCAAAGAGGCATAACACTACTTTCAAATAAAGCACTGCGAGCACTTTTATCTGCATCACACACACACATGCTTAGGGAATGAAAAGAGCGATAACCGTGTTTCACGGAAGTCGGGGGGTGCCTAACACCTTCCCCTCGCTTAAGCAAGCCCCCGAACTCCATGAATCTCGGGTTTCAGACCAATTAAATAGAGTCACATTTGGGCCATATTGCAAATAAATCTTTTCAAAACTTCGGTTGAGTTGGTACAACCATTTGAACTCATACGAACTGGCAGCTCTGTCTAAATCGGCCCAATCATTAAAATCAACCTTTTCAAATCGTCAACATTGTATGTCGGTCTTTCCAAAAATCTCACCCTTTAAACAAAGATAAAATCAACATAGAACATCTAAAGGGTAGAGAACCAAACTCCAAGAAAATTGGAAAATTATCTCGGAGTCGACAGGTGGCGACTCTGCTGGGGACGGTAGAAGGCTTAAGCCGCATTTTCAAACTTTTCAATTCTCTTCTTTGTGTATGTGTGTGAAATGACGTCTTTACATTGAATGGATGTGAATGTCTCTTTGCCCCGCTTTATATTAGTGCTTCGCACAATGTCATCATTACATATGGTGAGGCGTGATGAATGTATGTTGTGTGATTCCTCCACCAGGAGGGTAACCCGTCGATAGCTCATTACTGGACTCAAGAGGAGACTAATCCCGCTAGACTGAGGAAAGGCGCCACTCAGATTCACTCCAATTGAAAGATCGGATTAACATCTCATCTAGTAGATTGCGATGATCTGAGAACCTTCATGCCGAAAAGCCCATGAGAGTAACCCTAAGATAGGCCAACCTTTGATAAACCAAACGCGAATGAAAGTCTCTCCATGCCTTTCCTTTTTAATTCAGTGTAAAATTCAAATCCATGTAAATATCCATTAAATATAGATATCATTTTGTTTTCCTATCAAGTTTAAATATCAAAACCTGTCATGATGTCCTGTCATCAAAACAACTGACATCTGTTTTGCATAAAAATATTAAAAAATCTTTAAAACAGACACATTGCATAGCATGCATCCTTTTAGCGGCTATCAGGACTAATCTACATAACCCTTTTTATAGGAAAGATTGGTCCTGTTACCAGATCAAAGTCTAAGAAAGCACTAAGCCCATCTTCAGGCATGGCTTCAAGTGCCCAACCCGAATCCACCCCTGTATCTCGGGAGAAGTTTTAGGGACTCAGAAATCAGATAGCAGAATTGGTTATTCTACTGAAAGAGCAGAGTAAAGGTACTCAAGGATAGACAATACCAGAGTCATCCACACAAGGTAGTGGTCAGGATACTGACAAGAAGGAAGATACTCAGATACCTAAGCCTCAAAACAATGATATGACCAACAAAACTCCTGAAAACACCAATCTCAGGAATGATCAGGAAACTGGTGATATTAGGAAGAAAGTCCGACAAATGGAAGAAATTATCCGGTCCATTAAAGGAACTGAGGCATTTGGAAGTGTAAACTACTCAGATCTTTGTATATTTCCAGGGTCTCGTTATCCAGACAAGTTCTAAGTCCCAGATTTTGAAAAGTATAAGGGGTTAGGAGAACCTTATACTCATTTGAAAGTATACATTGGAGAGTTAGGATCTTATGCAGAGGATGAAAAACTCAGAATGCAATTATTCCAAAAGAGTTTGACTGGAGAAGCCCGAGCTTAGTATGCCCGACTCGATAATTCCAAAATCCATAGTTGGGAAGAGCTAGCCCATGCATTCCTAAATCAATAAAATTTCCAGTCTCAAATGGCTCTAGACCGGTATCAAGTGACCAAAGTCAAGAAGCAGAGCAACGAGTCCTTCTATACGTATGCCCAAAGATGGAGACGGATGGCTGCACAAGTCACCCCACCTATGACAGAGACTGAAATGGTGATGACTTTCATTGATATACAAGAAGCTCCATATTATGAGAGGGTTCTAGCAGATATAGGAAAACCATTCTTGGAGATGAAAAAATACGGAGAAATGGCTGAAATGGGGTTGAAATCAGGAAAGATTAAAGACCTCACTGCTTTGGAAGCGGTAACTAAGCACATTCAGACTAGAAATTATCGAAATAACCCTAGGAGGCCTCACAAGAAAAAGGAGGAGGATGTATCCTTAATACTCCAAGGCTAGAATCGACAAGGCAGTCATAATCCCCCCATTCAAAAGTAAAGCGATTGCTCCCCATACCAATCATTTGTAAATCCTGCGAATCCTTCATCCCAGAAAATTGGAGAAGCCAGGCGTAGGAGAACATTCACACCCTTAGGGACTAGAAAATATACTGAAGCTTTTGACAACACAGAAGAAAATCATTCAACTCCTTCTCCCTGCAAATACAAATGGGAAAAACTTTAACCTGGGCAAAAAGTGTGCTTACCATTCTGGATCCCCGGGCCATGATACCCAAGATTGTTGGTCGTTGAAACATAAGATCCAAGACCTGATAGATAGTGGGGAAGTTGTGGTGGTAACACCTGAGCGGCCTCATGTCCAGGATAATCCTTTGCCTCAACACAATGAGGAGGGAGTGAACATAATAAGTACAGGGAGAGGAGAAGGTTCCAATTACCTCCAATACCTCGGGAATTCATCACAAAGAAATGTAAGTAGCCCCTCCAAGATGGGTTATTCAGAAGAAGGTTCTTTGATGGAGCGGGAAATAAAGTCCATTAAGGAACAGATTGATCAATTGCCAGACTTAGTGATATATCAGCATCAAGTAACTTTACAGTTGATAAGACAAATTGGTCAAGGATAATTAATGTTCTCCCAATTACCAAAAAGGATCATTATAGATTCAAAGAGTATGAAACTTGGGAAGAAAGAGTAGCAAGGGAAGAAAGATTCCAGGCTCAAAGAGAATTTGCTGCTAAAAGAAAGTTAACTCCTTTGAAGGAAATTTTACAGATGCTGATCAATGAAGGAAAGATCACAGAGCTACTCAGATATGCCAATATCACTCCAATGCTCCAGGTCATGACACAGAGGGTTGTTGGGCGCTTCGCCACTTAATACAGAATTTAATTGAGAGCGGTGATTTGCAAATGAAAATAGTGGTATGGTCCTTTTTGAAGAAGAGGATATCTTCCCTCTTGGATTTCAGAATGTGAGGGAAATTATAGCAGTCATTTCTGGTGGAGGAGACACCTCTACAGTACCTTTGATAATTCAAGGAAAGGAGAAATCTCTAAAGATATCTGCACCAAAGCCGTTGATGTTGCCATATCTTCCCCAGTACCCTATAACCTGCTTGAAAAGAGTCCCATGGAATTATGGAGAAAGTGCGGGGTCAACATCAGATTTTACCACTATCCTGCCTAAGGATAACCCGTTGTATCTGCCTCAGCGTATTTTGAAACCCCTCATCAGAACCCCAAAAAGGGTACTTGAGAAGAAAATTACAGAATTCCTCAACAAAATGGGGCACAATGAGGCAAGAGTGGTGCAATGTTTGAAGGAAGGACCTCAATAGATCTCTATTCTGGATTTAATCTTGTCCTCAGAAGATCACTGTAAAATACTTATACAAGTCTTGGAAGAAGCTTACCTACCCCGAACAGTGGATACAAAAAAGTTTCAACACATGGTAGATCACATTCTCAACAGTAATGTGATATCTATCACGAATGATGACATCTCGGCTGAAGGAATTGGTCATCGCAAACCACTACATGTAGCAGCAATATCCTCCGGATATGTGATAGGGGGAATATTGATAGATGAAAGTCAGTTCGAACAGAATCCGAAGCAGTCATGTCGTTGTACGAGCCTTTGATGGATCTCGGAGGGATACTGTAGGAGAGATTGAGCTTCCAGTGGAGATTGGCCCGCATACATTTCATATTTTATTCCAGGTGTTTAATATAACTACTGGATACAATTTTTGGTTGGGCATACCTTGGATTCATATGGCAGGAGCTGTTCCATCCACACTTCATCAACAGGTGAGTAACCCTCACTATCAACCTATTGAGGCACCAACCCTAAACCTAAGAATTTCTTCCGAAGTAATGTTTGTCGGTCAAGAGATGGTAGCCTTAGGTTTCTGGCCAGGAAAAGGGCTGGGAAAGAATCAACAAGGCATTAAAAGTCCAATTCGGATGCCTAGCCCAGTGGGGAAAGCTGGATTAGGTTATTTCTAAGGATCAAAGAGCAGAAACCCACATAAACATATGACAACTCATTCATCAACCATATTGCTACATAGTCTCACTGATGCAGGATTTAGAAAGCCTATGAAAAAGATTCCTACTGCTGTTTCTAATCTGCTGATACCAAAGGTCAATACCGCTAGTGACAAGGAAAAAGCACCCTTTCCCACTAAGAAAAGAACAGTGCAGAATGAGCTATTCCTTCAAGAGGTTCAAAGCCAGTTTGAAAGTATACTCTCCCTAGCAAGCGCAGAGGGTATAGTTGAAAAGGTTAAAGAAAATGGTCAGTCAAATGACCAGTCTGCAATCCCTTTTATAGACTGGGTTGAGATTGATATCCCGGAAAAAGATTCTGACCCTAACATAAATTCAGTCATGGCCATCATCAAGGAGGAGGACAATGACAACCCCCTCATCACTGTCATCAGTAATGAACTAACTTTGGAGAACTGGAGCATCACTCCTTGCATCACTAGACAAGGGTAAAAAGGGCATAGACAATCTGTCTTCCCTGGGGTGTAAATATTAAGGTGCTTACTTTTGTTGCTTAGTACTATCGGCTTACTTTTGTTATGCTTTTACTGATGCTTTGTATTATTGAACAGTTTATATACTAAGTGAAAGCATTTTATTTTTAGGATTCCAAAGTTGGATTTGTTTAACTTTGCTAATGAGTTGCCCAGTCGGAACAATGACTACGACTTTGATGTAGAACTGGACTTTGACCTGATGGGGATCGAACAAGAAGAGATAGATGACTATGAGGTGCCTGAGGAAATCAAAGGATGGGTTGAAGACAAACCCAAACCAAACCTCGATCAAACCACCACTATCAACATCGGAACCTCAGAAAATCCCAAAGAATTGCAAATAGGGAAAGACCTGACCCCAAGCCAAGTGCAAGATCTGATTAAACTCTTAACCTAGTTCCAGGAAATGCTTGCATGGACACATGAAAACATGATTGGGTTGTCTACTGATATTGTTATTCATCGCTTTCCCATCAAAGAGGGGTTCAAACCAGTCAAACAAAAGCTATGAAGACTAAAGCTTGAGTGGAGCTTGAAAGTTAAAGAAGAAATTGTCAAGCAGTTCAAAGTAGGCATTATCATGGTATCAACTTACCCGAAATGGTTGTCTAATGTGGTTCCTGTGCCTAAACCCTGAGGAAAGGTACGGGTATGTGTGGATTATCAGGATCTGAACAAGGCTAGTCTCAAAGATGACTTCCTAGTACCTTTCATCCACGTTTTAATTAACAACACGATGCAATTTGGCATGTATTCCTTTGCTGATTGTTTCGCCGGATACCATTAAATAATGGTTGTTGAAGAGGATAGAGAAAAAACTTCATTTATCACTCCCTGGGGAACCTTCTGCTATCAAAGATTAGCTTTCGGCCTTACCAATGTCGGTGCCACATATCAAAGAGTCATGATGGCCTTATTACACGACATGATGCACAAAGAAATAGAAGTTTATGTGGATGATATCATCGACAAAGCCACAAAGGAGGATGAACACATCGAACATCTCAGAAAACTATTCAACCGGCTCCGCAAATACAACTTGAAGCTGAACCCAGCCAAGTGTGCTTTCGGTGTTAAATATGGAAAATTATAGGGCCTTCTTGTGAGCAATAGGGGCATTGAATTGGATCCCGCCAAGATAAAAGCCATCACTGAGATGCCGGTACCACAAACAGAAAAGGAAATACGGGGATTTCTTGGGAGAATCAATTTCATAAGCAAATTCATCTCTCAACTCACGACACTTGACAGCTCATCTTTAAGCTCTTGAGGAAAAACTCCTCTGAAAAGTGGAATGAGGATTGTCAAAAGGCCTTCCTCGTTATTAAGAAACAGTTGATTGAAGACCTTGTTTTGGTACCTCCAAGAGACAAATTCCCCTATTCATGTACATATCAGTTAATCCTAATGCAATGAGGTGTATGTAGGGGCAAAAAGATGATAAAGGCAAGGAGAGAGCCATCTATTACCCCAGTAAAAGATTCAGCATCCATGAGCAGAAGTATACGTTGAATGAAAAGACTTGTTGTGCTTTAGCGTGGGCCGCCATGAGGTTACAACATTACCTTCATGGGCACACAACCTTTCTTATATCTCGCATGGATCCTCTGAAGTACATATTAACCAAACCCATGTTAAATTGTCGATTTTCCAGATGACAATTGATCCTTCAATAATTTGATATCATCTACGTAACTCAAAAGTCCATCAAAGGTCAAGGAATTGCGGATCAATTAGCCGAGGCTCCATCAGGAAATTTTGAACCCTTGGAAACTTACTTCCCGAATAATGGGATAATGACAATTCAGAAGAGCCAGCGAGAGGAAGCAGGTCAATTCTGGAGAGTGTACTTCGACAGGGCTGCAATTATGGAAGGTGAAGGAGCAGGAGCAGTTCTCGTATCCATAACGGGAGAACAGTATCTTATGGCCGCCAAGCTACAGTTTGTTAACACCAACAACACAGCTGAGTATGAAGGCTGTATAATGGGATTGAACTTGGCCCAATTAATGGGTATCAAACGGTTAGCAGTCTTTGGGGATTCCGAGTTGGTTATCAAATAAACCACTGGGGCATATCATACCAAAGAACTACATTTGTTGCCCTATCATCGGCAGTTGTTAAGATGGCTACGGAGTTTAAAGATATAGCCTTCATCTATATTCCTCGAAATTAAAATAATTTTACCGATACTCTAGCAACCTTGGCTTCCTTAATCAGCATTGCTGCAAAGAGGGTAATCTCGAATATCAAATTCACAAACCAGATGGCACCAGCCTACGGAAATTATGTTGGAGAAGTATCTGATGAACTACCTCCCATCAAACAGCCTTGGTACTAGGATATCAAAGAATATTTACGGGATGGATCTACAGCTGCTGGGGAAATTCAAACTGAAAGAAAGTGGATCCATAAAATGGCCATGAAATTCTACTTGA
This sequence comes from Panax stipuleanatus, assembly GCA_020205555.1. NCBI lineage: Eukaryota > Viridiplantae > Streptophyta > Magnoliopsida > Apiales > Araliaceae > Panax > Panax stipuleanatus. The sequence goes on from CM035118.1 coordinate 58,794,285, forward strand.
GTGGAGATGCTCTCTACAAAAGAGATGTTGGAGTAGGTCTTTTGAGATGCCTAGATAAAGACCAAGCTCAGAGACTGATAAGCGAGGTACACAGTGGGGTATGTGGTCCGCATATGAGTGGTACATTACTTGCTAAAAAGATATTGAGAACAGGACATTACTGGCTCTCTATCAAAGCAGATTGTGATGATCACGTGAAGAGATGTCACCAGTGTCAAATACAAGGAAATGTCATCGACGCTCCTCCAAATGAACTACACTGTATGAGTTTGCCTTGGTCTTTTGCTATGTGGGGAATAGATGTGATCGGGCCAATAGAGCCCAAGGTCAGTAATGGTCATCGATTCATCTTCACCATGATTGACTACTTCACCAAGTGGATAGAAGCTACCTCTTTTCCCAAAGTCACAAAGGAGGTAATTGTTAATTTCATCAAAAACAATGTGATATGTAGATACAGACAATCGAAGGTGATTGTGCCGGGCAATGCAAAAAATTTGAACAATCAGATGATGAAGGAATTATGCAACAAATTCCACATCAAGCATCTCAACTCTGTCATCTACAAACCTAAGATGAATGGTGCTATTGAAGCGGCCAACAAAAATATCAAAAAGATTATGCAAAAGATGTCTGCCAATCATAAAGGATGGCTAGACTTATTGTCTCTGACTATGTTAGCATATAGAACATCAATGCGCACTTTTACTGGGACTACCCCCTATTCATTGGTCTATGGCATGGAAGCAGTTCTCCCCATAGAAGTATAAATGGAGTCATTAAGAGTATTAATGGACGCTCAGATAGAAGAAGACCAGTGGTTACAAGAGAGGTACAGCCAATTATCCACGATAGATGAGAAAAGGGCTGCAAATATTTTCCATGGTTAATTGTATCAACAAAGGATTGCCCGATCCTATAATAAGAAGGTCTGGATTCGTCAATTTAAAGAAAATAACCTGGTATTGAAAAAGGTTCTCTCCAATCAAGAAGTAGCCATAGGAAAATTCACCTCAAACTGGGAAGGCCCTTTCATTGTCAAAGAAGTATTGTCAGGAGGAGCCCTCAGACTACAAGAAATGGATGGCGAAGAATTTCCACAGCTTATCAATTCAGACACCGTGAAAATGGACTATGTCTAAAATGCCTGCAAACCACCATCCTGGTCTTGAAAAAATAAAACAAAACAATCAGTCAAGTCTTATCATTTAGGCTTGAACTAAGAATGACCTGATCTCTCATCTACGGGAGTACGTAGGCAACCATCTATGGTGCGGTCAAAACAAACAAAAATTCCAAAAACCCTTCAAACCAAACACCTGTTAAATTCATAGAATATTTCTCTCCCTATACAGAGTACCAGTTTCAAACCATTTAAGCCAAGCCTGAACTACGAATAACCTGATCTCTTGTCCATGAGAATACTTAGATAATCATTTGTGGTTCGGTCGAACCCTCAAAAGAAAGCCAAACACTTTGTCTAAACCTCAACAATATCAAAAGACCAGTTCCAAGACACCAAAATTAAAACATGAAAGTTGGTACACCAGAAAAGCCTGAAGATCAACGACCTATTTTGAGAGACCTTATGACATCTCAAGGTTAGTCCATTAGGGAGGAGTTCGGGACACATCAAGATGGCAAGTCATATGGCAATTATCAAGCAAAGTCAAAACATATCCAAAAGGGAAGTGAGATAAAATATATTTCTTTACTATATGTACTGTTTGATATATACAAAATGCCATGTACATAACAAAAGTGGCTAACCTAGTCTAATGCAGAAAATAAAGCTACTCTATAAGTCCCCAATCAAGTGGGACAACAAATCAAGCATAACATTCCTCTCTGAGGATGGAGGGGAATCTCTAATCTCCTGACCAACAGTCGCAAGGTGAGTCATAAGCTCCACTGTCGTACGTAAAGTACTATCATGATCGGCTATAAACACATTCATCGATGCAATGACGTCCTCTGTATAGGGTCTAAGAATGGCATAATCAGTCACAACAGCATCTCTGGCCACCTGGACCTCGTCCCGAGCTAAGTAAGTAGCATCCCTGGCCACCTGGGCCTCATCCCTCACCAAATAAGCAGCATCTCTACTAGATGAGACCCTCAATAATAATACCCTGACCTGGTCTCGCTTGAAAGTTAAAAGATGTACTCACTGCTCCAATACCTCTTTAGGAAATAAAGGGACAGAAGCAGAAATAGATCTAGGAGTATACATACCTATAGCTGCCGTCAAAGCCTCAAACAGGTCATCCTCTGAAGGGGAGGGTGGATCCTCAATGGGCTTCTCATCATCTGAATTAAAAGGTAGCTCTGGGTGGACAACATGGGCCGCTGCTATATCTGCCTCCAACCAAAACCATGTATTCCGCTGAACGACCGGAGTGACTCTCACTAAACTTAGATGACTCCCTGAAAGTCCATAAATCATAAACCCGTTCCAAATCATCAATAGACATGGATGAAGCTGATAATCGGTAGTCCAAAGCTCCCTCAAAGGGATGAAAATCCTAAAATTGCTCAAACTGTCCCTGGATAGCCAATGGATGATAGGTAGTCACAGCTCTTAAACCCACCAATGGAAGGAAATCCATACCGAGGGCATGTGTGATGAACCTCAATGGGGAGCAAAATCCTGAATAAAGCAAAATAGAGAAAGGGTCCTCAATTGCATCCAGAAAAGTCAGCCATGGGGCTACATCTATGCACTCTGAAGGGCAAAAAAAGAAGGACATCACTCTATCATGCCCAAAACAATATTCAAGGTGTCTTAAAGTACCTATCGGCCAAAGATGGGTTATGAACCATACATATAGTAAAACCACGCTGCCTTGGAAATATCCTTCATCATGAGTATGGCAGTAGGTAGCTGCGATAAAAGTCTCTATAAGAATCATGGGAAAAATGGTGCAACCCTCCCGTAAAGCTCTGATTGAAGTGACTAAGGCAATGTCCAAATGGTCCAGGTAAAGCGGCATATATAAATAGGCCACATCACACATCAATAGAGTCCACCCTGGCTGTCCTCCACTCATCCTCTGATATCAAGAAATCCTCCTGATAACGTGAGAAGCTATCCAAAGATCCAAAGCAGTCAATCAGGAACTCCATGGATAAAATACGACCTGAGGTGACCTCAGCTAAAAACATTGGTTGTCGTAAACCTGTCATGTCCATGAACTGACGGCGCATCTGACCGACCGCTGCCCAGGCACACGGAGTGTGTAAAAATAACTTGTTGATACAGAAATACTCCTCTAGTGTAGGAGTCAACTTATCAGAACCAAAGAAGGAAACCTATCTAGCTGGGATCCAATGAGAGAGCATGCCCTCTATAAAATTGCCGGGAACTCTAAAGGTCAACAAAGATATAGAGTGGCCCAACATCCCACTTACTAACCTGCGATCTGACTCTGAAATACTATCAAACCAAGACCGCAAATTCGTAGCTATACGACTGGCAGAAAGTGGATCAATACGTGATACTGATGTGGAAAACATCTGTAGAATCGTATCATATGACCATACAGGGGTCAATTTTAACTCATAAAATGCAAATATCTGATATAATGCATGCATCATGATAAATGACAATATAATAAGTGTAGGAAATCAAAGCATTATTAAATGTGAAACTACATACATCATAAATACATCATCTTTGTTCTAAAAATGAAAATAAAAAGTACAAGGAAGTGGGCCACATCAGCCCTATATCTTACAAAAGTCTATCGGAAGAAGTTATGGATATCTATATCCCCTAGGTGATAAACATGATCCAACTCCTCCTGAGTCACTGTATCTCTTCTAAAGGGGATATCTGGGCGGTACAGGGGAGGATCTACCCCAGTAAAATCAGCAGTGTATGGGCCGCTGGATGTACCAACACTTGAGCCAGAGGAATCAAAAGTATCTACCTTTGAAGGATCTCTGCCTAGATGGGGAATGAAAAATATGCCCTATCCAGCCGGTGGGTCAAATATGTTATCTGGTCCAGATGGGTAGGCTCTTGAAAGCAGGTAATCCAATCTGTCATTATAACTGATCTAGGTACCATGTCCGCCATGAACTGCGTAGCCCAGGTCTGAGCCCCTATAGTGCGGGGAAGCCACCACAAACGGAATGTGTCTAGTGTGCAGAATCCATCTGACAAGGTGAAACCATCTAAACCCATTAAGGGAATGTCTGTAATAGGCAGGGACAAAGGCCAATGTCGCTGAGTGGGAGGAAAGTAGGGAATCTGAGTCTCCCCTATGACACACCTGATCGCTCACTCTCTCAAATAGAGTTCCCATCCTCCCTCGGTCAAGAAGGGAATCCGACGAGTGGATAAAGCATACTCTGACTCTGTCAGGAAGCCATTCTCAAAGCCTACTGATAGATAATCGGGGGTGTAAGGAACCCAGGTAATGGCATCTGCAAACAGTTGCTCCAGTTATAAGCGACTGTGTGCAAAACCCTCCACTATGGGGACCTTTGTCAAAGTAGAGTGATGTTAGCGTCGTCCCAGTGGATATGTCTACAAGCCAAAAGTGGTAACTGGACGAAGGCAAGGAAGCCTCTCATAAGCCCAGAACTGAAACAGGCAGAAACCAAATACATCAATCTATCTATTAAAAATACCCGAAGGTGGGGAATGGAAGATCGATTGTCAGTACTTACCAACAGAAATGGGTAGAATCCTAACCAAGCCTCTATAACGCCTTTAGAACGTAGGCGCATCCCTCGGAGGAAATATACAAATGTGAAAGAGCCCCAATCAAGATCTCTGATGCGATCTAATAAGGGAAAATGAGACAATCGATGAGTTATCTGCAATGAAGCAGCCCTGCATAATCATCATAAATAGATGACAAAGAATGCGATCTCTCGTTGCCTGATCCTGAGGAGGAGGCTTTGATAAAGCCCCACTGGAAGCATCAATGCTCAATGGACCAGAATGGATGGTTCGACCCTTGAGGGCTGAAGGAGGGATCCCCAATAAAGATCTAACAGCAGCAGGGGAAATAACTGTAGCCAATGGCACCCTCTCACCTGTAAACTCCAAGCCGGTAATGAATCGCCAATCCATCGGAGTCATCATCACCTCACAATCTAGTAAGTGGAGGGACTGAGTCTGATGAAACCATCGCTCGAATAAAGCTCTCATATAACCCCATGGACAATGTCGTGGTGTGATGGAAAAGAAAGCCTCAAAGCCCCAGGAATGTACAATGGCCCGGTACTCAGGATGCAGGTTCCTATAAACAGAGTGAACAGTAAACCAGTTCCCCCTCGGCTGAGTAAACTTGGGAACCTACATTGAAAATCAAGGATCGAATGCTGTCAAAAATGGGAGAAGAAACATAAGAAAAATTTAAAGCTTCCATTACCTCATTAGCATGGAGGTAGACCGATGGATGACGTCTCAAGTCGCCCAAAAGTTCGGGATAGGCACTAGTATACCAGGAAGGTTCCTGTGTGGGGTAGAAGAAGAAGGAGCTGTATCTGTAATAGGGGCATCCTCCTCATCATCAATGGCATCCGCCCTATCAACTCTAATGGGACGGACCACAGACTCGGCCAATCGACGCGCCTGTCTAGTTGACCTGGGCAAGGGGACATTCGAAGCTGCCCTCCTGACACCAGAAGACACCCTACAGGGGGTAGAGCTGCTGGGCTTATCGAAATCCATATCTAAAAACAAAAATCTCCAAATCGGCTCAGAAAGGGTGAGGTATGATTTACTTGCGAATTAATTGAGTATGTGCATGACCTTAGGACATTAGAATCCAAGAAAGTTAAAAATCACATCATACATGGCTTAATTATGTCAATTCATGCTATTTTAACAGACATCCCCAGTAGAGTTAAACATGCATGCACTATAGAATGCTCAGACTCGTGAATTTTTTTTATCAGAGTCTCCTTTATAAAATGGACTATCCACATGCACATAGGCATGACTAGGTGTCCATTTAGTAGCACACCAACCCAAATCATAAACATTGCATATATTTAAACATTAAATTAAAATCAATGGTAGCTAAATTGCCATAGTCATTTTGAAAACATTTTTTTCGTGCTTAGTTATCCTCAGAATGGATGAATAAAATAGTCAAAAAGAGTGAAAATTGACTGTCATGAAAATTAAATTTTTTCATATCGAAATGTTCAACATGGTAAAATACAAGTATTTATTAAGTCTGTTTATTTTTATTAAGTCATCTATGCATACATATTTGATACATTGCGTTTAAACCCATACTGCATAAAATCTAACATTCTAACGATCAAAACTTGAAAAGAAAGGATGTAAATGTTACCAGTGTTGTGCAGAACGTTTGTACGGTGACGGATTTTGAGAAAATCAGCCCGAAATGAGTAGATCTGAGATGGAAGGCCCGAATTTTTCAGTATAGTTCAAACTAAAAATGACTTGTGAAGGGCCAGGGGGTATAAAACCACCCGCGGCCTTCCGCAGGTATACCTACATAATCCACAAGTCTACCTGTAGAAGTCCAGGATGGGTCCCACCCCCTTTGGTTCAGTCCGATTTGACGTCCAGCAGGTCTCCCGGAAGCTGAAAAGTTAAATCATGAAAAAAGGTTCTACGTGATTGAGCAGAAAGGGCTTGAAACCCTAAAACAGGGCATCAAATTTCAAAGTCTGATTTTTTTTTTGTAAACCGTTGGTAACAGCTCTAGCGTAGCATCGTGGAAGGATCCGATGATTCAAACCATTGGTAACAGCTCTAGCGTAACATCGGGGAAGGATCCGATAATGAAAACTGTTAAAAACTGCTTCGACGAAGATCGGAGTACCTGACAGTATAAACCATTGGCGACAACCCCAGCATAACATCGGGAAGGGTTCGGTGGTGTAAGCCGTTGAGAATCACTTTAGTGAAGACCAGAGCATCTAATGTTGTAAACCGTTGGCGACAGCCTCTGCGTAGCATCGGGAAAGAGCCGATGTTGAAAAATGTTAAAAGTTATTTCCACCAAGATTAACGGATTTGACAGTACAAGTTATTGGCATCAACCCAGCATGGAATCTAAAAGACCTGGCAAGAACGACAGTGGAAAACTATATTCATCGGGGAGGACCGATGATGGAACCTGTTATACAAGAAATCTCCAGCTGAGTCATCAAATCAGTTCAGCCGACCGTTGTAAACTACCGTTCGAGTAGGCATCGAGGAGGTTTGGTGATGGTCAACCCTGTAAACTACCGCTCGAGTAGGCATCAAATAAGTTTAGCCGACCATTGTAAACTACCGTTTGAGTAGGCATCGAGGAAGTTCGGTGATGGTCAACTTTGCAAATTACCGTTCGAGTAGGCGTCAAAGAGTTCAGCTGACCGTTGTAAACTCCTGTTCGAGTAGGCATCGAGGAGGTTCGGTGATGGTCAAACCTTTTGTAAACTACCGTTCGAGTAGGCATCAAGACAGTACTATCGACCTCGGGAAAAAATCGGCGGGTCGGGTCACAACCCGGATCTTTCTCTCTTCCTAAGTTATCTCTACCCTTACTCTTTTTATTGCGAAAAAGGTTTTAAAATTTTTTTTAGGAAAAGGCCAACATGTATCATGTCGACGATTTGAACGTTTTACAGAGTCGCCAGTTGGTAGATTTTGAAATGGTTGTACCAACTCAACCGAGTTTTGTTTAACAGAGGCCCAATTACTGGACACTGTCGAAACTTGATCTTTGAAATCGAAGTTTTGATCTCGGGGGCTTGGTTAAGTGTGGGGAAGGTGTTAGGCACCCCACAACTCCCGTGTAAACACGGTACCGCATCTTTTTAATATTTCCCTTAAAAAACTAAAATGTGTGTGTATGCTGTTTGAGAATTGGGCCTATGTTTGATTTGAAAGTATGTCTATGCATCGTTGAACCTATATACGAAGGGTTTGATTTGATTTGCAAAAAGTCTTTGATTTGATTTGCAAAAATGTTTGATTTGATTTGCAAAAGCTTTTTTTCTTTGAAAAGATTATTGAATGATGTTTTGGAAGAAGGTTTTCAAATGCTTAGGCTAACATAGGAATTGAAGCATATCTATACTTCAGGTTTATCTTCTTAGCCTTAAGGCTCAATTTGAATGGTGATTATCGGGATGTAAAGCATCTTCGACCACAACATATATACAAGTGTCGGTCTCCTCATGGGCATGACAGCTATCGGAGGGACTCTGACACGACAAGCCATATTTTCACTATGTTGAGACCTTAAATTCGGATAACCGTTTTAAGGTCTTTTGTATATACATTTTTACAGAAAAATTGGCAGGGTACATTTGTAAAGTGGAGTTTGTCTATCGTGGGAACCAGATTTTGATCGGTTTGATCATGAATCCCACGATTCCTAGGCTCACATAGGGAGGCCTAATAAACCTGCACAATTCAAATTTGTACAGAAATATATCCAAATATCGCCAGAACCAAGGATTCATCAGTAAATCTTGGCTCACACATGGCCAAAGCATCTCGTTCCCACTAGATAGCGATCTAAGGGCCGCGAGGTTGCTTTTATAACTGAAACTAGAAAAATGCTAGATTTAGATAAATCTCAGCCATTCTAGCTTCCCGGTTCTGTCTGGACCCATTTTGAACCGTTTGAAAGCTAGAGTTGGCGACATTTATATAAATCTAGTTCGCCTGCAGATATGTCAGTGCCAATTCATATAAAATAAATATTTAGAGCAACAATTACATAAAATTGAATAAAGCAGGATATATATATATACGAAAGTTGTAAAGGTTGATGGGTTTTCACACCGGTGCCCGGACTGGAATTGAAATATATATATATATATATATATATATATATTTATAAAAGCTGTAAATAGCCACGAAGTAAACCAGACTTGACAGAATTGAAATATATATATAGAAAAACAGTAAAAAGGGCGATGGATTTTCACACCTGTACCCGGACTGAAATATAAATATTTACAGAAACGTAGTCAACCAGGATTGGGAAGATAACCCAGTAATGGTGAATGGTGCCAAAAAATAATAAAAATGCCACAGAATAATCCAGGCCGAACTGGAATATAAATGTACAAAAAAGTAGTCAACCAAGACTGGAAAGATAACCCAGTGTGCTGAAGGCTGTTTATATATGCATATTTATATATAAAAGCAGTAAAAAGACCACAAAATAATTCAGCCCGAACTGAAATATAAATATATATATATATATAAACAGAAAAGTAGCCAACCAAGACTAGGAAGATAACCCAGTGTGGTGAAGCATGCTTATATGTGCATATTTATATATAAAAGTAGTAAACTACCACAGATTTGACATCCGGGCTTGACAGAATTGAAAAGTTAGTGTATATACAGTTAAATATATATAAAAAAAGCCAAACCTGGACAGGGAAGATAATCCAGTCCGGCAAAGTTGCCAATAACGAAGATGCAAGTATATAAAAGCTGTTGGAAGCGACGGATTGTCAATCTGAGTTGTACAAATGCCAGAAAATGCGTTTATATACAAAAATGTACCAAAAATTGACAAAAGCGGCCACAGAACTGAGTTCCGGGCATATTTAGAAAACAAAACTTGATATGCACGTATATAAAAGTGCAAAGAAGTAATAATAACTTTTTGATCGTAAAAATACTCACAATGGACTGCTACACGAGTTTTTTGCCAGATCGTAGGCTTTAAACGTCCAAATCTACTAGTTATTTTCTGATATGTGGCAGTATGTGGGTATATCTACGTGTTAGAGTAAAAAATTTTGGGTTTGGAAGACAAGAAAACAGACAAAAAACCAAACGGGCAGGAGTTCAGAGCGTTTCTGACTTCTTTAAATGAGAGGGGGGTGCACCTCTATATATAGACCAGGGAGCCTGCACTCTACCTGCTGCTATCGCAGGTAGAGGTGCGGCTCCATGTGGTGGGGCCCACATGGAGGGCTTTGTCATCTCGAAGTAAGTGCACTCCGAGCAATGCGATGTTAGGTTCGAAACTTTCTAACTTTTGATCGGAGCGTCCGTTTGAGGAGTGTTATATCTTTTTGAAAATCCCTCACCGAGAGTGTCGCAATGACATAGGATTTAACCCTTTTCAAGTCCAAAAAGATGGGTTCATAACCGGGTCTTTGTTTCCCCGCAGTTTGTCCGTCGAGCTGTCTTGCGCTGTTTTCACTCGGGATCACCGTTATGGTTCTTTCTGACCTTGGTGGCATCAATTCGGCTTGAATTTGACTGAATAGGAATTAAGCTAGAAAAATGACCATTTTTCCCCTCCTGGGGTTGCCATTATTGCTGACATGGTCTTCGGCTAATTTCCCGGGGTTATTTCTAAGGTTTGGATCCCAGCCGATTCTGTTTGTCCTCAGGGTATTCTCCGAGGCTGACTTGGTCCTCCCAAGGTTGACTTCGGGGATGATGTGATGCTTCGGGTTTGTCTCTGAAGGTTGAATTGTCTTCCCAGGGTTATCTCTGGAGCTGAACTGGATCTCCCGGTTGTGACCGGGGCTTAACTGTACCTCTCGGGTTGAGACCAGGGCTGAATTGATATCCTGGTATTAAGATCGGGGTTGACCTAACATCCCGATATTGAGACCAGGGTTGACCGACATCCCGGTATTGAGACCAGGGTTGAACTGACGGCCCGATATTGAGACCGGGGTTGAACTGATGGCCCGGTATTGAGATCGGGGTTGAACTGACGGCCCGGTATTGAGATTAGGGTTGACCTGATGGCCCGATATTGAGACTGGGGTTGAACTGAGGGCCCAGTATTGAGATCGGGGTTGAACTAACGGCCCGGTATTGAGACCGGGGTTGACCTGACAGCCCGGTATTGAGATCGGGGTTGAACTGATGGCCCGGTATTGAGACTGGGGTTTAACTGATGGCCCGGTATTGAGACCGGGGTTGAATTGATGGCTTGGTGATCGGGGCTGTGGTTGTCCCGGTATTGGTGACCGGGGTTGAGTTGACATCCCGATATTGGTGATCGGGGCTGAGAAGACGATTTTTCCCTCCTACAGGGTTAGTAACAGGAAAACAAAATTTTGAGTGTCTACAAGTATATTGTCTAACAACTCCCTCCCCAGCAGAAATATCGGGAATGGTTGACAGAAACCCTATTGAAATAAACTCCAAACAAAAACATTCAGCATCCATAACATTATATCATACTGCATTGCATGACATCATTTAATCTTGTCATATTTCAGGTGTCTAGTAATCTTTATCTTGTTCATTATATTTCATGGCATAAATATGATAAAGAGGGGCATCTGTAGACACTTAAAATTTTGGTTTCCTGTTACTAACCATGCAGGAGGGCAAAATTATCTTTTTTAACATTCGGAGAGCGAAGCAACAAATCAACCTTCAGAGACAACCCCGAAGCATCAAATCAACCTTCAGAGATAACCCCGAAACATCAAATCAATCCCCGGAGACAACCCCGGGATATCAAATCAACCCTCGGAGACAACCCTGAGGAAGATTAGAATTGACTGCGATCAAACCTCGGAGACAACCCCAAAGGACAGCCGAAAGCCCCGTCAACCCTGGAGACAACCCTTGGAGGGGAAAAATGGTTATTTTGATGAGTTAACTTCAACAACCATAAAACAGTTGCAAATAGGGTTACAAAGAGCCATTGCAGCATTTTCGAGAGTAAACTACGCAAAATAGCTCAACGAACTACCTGCGAAGACCCGAAGATGCCATTTTGGTCATGGACTCATCTTCTTATATTCAGAAAATGGCAAGCCCTATGTCACTGTGTAGCTCTCGCAGAGAGATTTCTGGAATGGTATGGCACATCTCCATCGGATTCTCGGATTGCAAGTTACAAGCGTTTTAGCGAACCGCTTGTCGATCAAATTACACGTACTTCGAGGTGGCAAGACTCATTGGGCCTTTCCGCAGGTGTACCTGTGGAATCAGCAGGTCTACCTCCGGAAGTTGTGGCTTTATATACAAGTTGCCCATCAGCTTGTTAAAAGATGAAGAAGAAAAAAAAGAAAGAGAGAGAGAGAAGAGAGAGAATTCGGGCCTGCAATGTAAAAATTGCTCAAATCTTGCTTCCAAACCTGTAAATCTCACTTGTAAGCCTTCATATATGTATATCTATTACAACATATCAAGTTTTTATCGGTGGAAATCGAGTCTAAAAGCGTTTAAAGTCGTTCGATAACCATTCTCGCGCAAGGCCGTAAGATTTCTTCAAGTTATTTTTTTTCTTCCTTATATACATATATATGATTAATATATATATATATATATATATATATATATATATATTAGTTAGTTTTACGGTTTAAATATCGATCTTTTACTTTCCTTTGCTTTGCTTTACTATATATATAAATATATATATATATTTATACTGATTAATAGTGCCTGGATTGCAAATCTGTGGCTTTTTCTTGCTTTACTGTATATATAAATAATATATATATATATATATATATTAGTTAGTTTGTATATAGTTGTTTATATATATAAGTTTTATAGATTTATATATATATATATATATATATATATATATAGTTAATCATTATGATTAAATACGTTTGTAAATGTTCATTTTATAAAACTAGAACTGTTGAGCTAGAAGAGATAAGATTTAATTAAATCTAGTTTTCTTTCTAGTTGGTAAATATTTGGCAACTACAGGACCCTAGATCTATGTCTAGAGGAAACGTGAAGCCATGGCTACGCGCATGTAGGGATTTAACTGATGAATCTCTTGTTTTGCGACGTCTAGAGTTAAATATGCATTTTATTTTAAGTTATCCAGTGTGCTAGCTTTTAAATAATATTCTGAGCCTAAGAATCACGGGATCTATGGTTAAATCCGTGAACCTAGATTCGGTTCCCATAATGGACATGTTGTAGTTGTATAGTTAGCTTGCAATCCCTTGTAAAGGTAAATAAAAGGGGACCTTAAAACGGTTATTCGAATTTAAGGTCTCAATGTAGTAAAATCATTTATTGCAGTGTTCGGGTCACTTCAATGGCTTTTATGCCCGTAAGAGGCCCGACACACACACACACACATATATATATATTTATTTATTTATTTTCGAAGATGCTTCGCATCTCAAATAAAATCAAATCAAGCCAAATATGGAATAAAATGAAAGTATCAAAGGCCTCAATTCCTATGAGAGCGAAAGGGTTTGAAAACAGCGTTTCAAAACACCATTTTCATTAATGCTTTATCTGTTAAAAAATGAACTTTTCAATAATTTGTACCCCTTTTGTATATAGGTTCAAAGAGGCATATCACTACTTTCAAAGAAAGCACTGCGAGCACTTTTATCTGCATCACACACACACACATGCTTAGGGAATGAAAAGAGCGGTAACCGTATTTCACGAAAGTCGGGGGGTGCCTAACACCTTCATCTCGCTTAAGAAAGCTCCCAAACTCCATGAATCTAGGGTTCTAGACCAATTAAATAGAGTCACATTTGGGCCATATTGCAAATAAACCTTTTCAAAACTCCGGTTGAGTTGATACAACCATTTGAACTCATACCAACTGGCGCCTTTGTCTAAATCGACTCAATCATTAAAATCAACCTTTTCAAATTGTCGACATTGTATGTCGGTCTGCCCAAAAATCTCACCCTTTAAGCAAAAATAAAATCAACATAGAACATCTAAAGGGTAGAGAACCAAACTCCAAGGAAATTGGAAAATTATCCCAGCGTCGACAGACGCAAATAATTTCTTAAGACTAAATGTGATATATAGCTAGAGGCCTATAGGAAAAACAAAGAATTTCTCATATATTCTTTATTTTAATTCAACTGATTCAAAATTTTGTATATTAAGTTGCAGTTTATTATAATACAATTTTTAACTTATTTACTAGTTTAGTTTACACTTTTTATTTATCAGGTCAGAGAATACTATTTGACGCACCTTTAATAAAATATCTTAATTATTATAAAAATAAAGTGCTATTTTTGGCCAAATAAAGTTGTAAATGTTTACTTAAAATATCCAATATCAACCTTTTCTGTTTTAATTGCAATAAAAATGTTAATTGTGCGTACTCAATTTATAATGGAGAAGCTTGTATAAATAAAATTTATGTTGTCTTATTTATAATTACATCATGATGCTTAGTTAGATAGTTGTTTAAAGTTATGAGATTGAGGTTTTGAGTTCAAATCTTGATCGAAATAATTTTTTTTGTTTTAGTTTAGCGTACTTTACATGTCATTATTGTCACGTAGGATAGTCAATGTTCAATTGTCACATAAAGGTTTGTTATCCAAATTTTTATATAGTAGAGGGTTTGTTTTGCATTGACCAACAAAAAGGGGCACAATATCTGTGACAACATAAAAATTTATAAGATTTATAAATAAAATCTTGAATGATTAAAAAAAGAATAAAGAATAAAATCTAGATTGGAAATAGAGGACAAATTAAAAATTTTAGAAAGACCTATATGGTTTGAATTTTTTTTAGCAATGTAAAGAAAATTAATATGAAGGATAGAAGTCTTAAAGAATAAAAGTGAGAAAATATTGGTTACGTAAATCCAAAACCCTATAATGAATTTATATGTATACTTGAAGGTATATTAAGAATAAGGTATTATAATACTTTTAAATTTATAAGAAGAAATGAAAGAGATTATGTAGTGATGTATGTGGAAATTTATTAAAGAAATAAATTTCAAATAAAGAAATATAGTAAGGATAAAGTGAATGTGTATAGGTATAGGTACATATATACTTAGTGATGTGCTATATATATTTTAACAAGATGAATGATTAATTAAATTAATCATACAAGAATATTAGGTCACATTAATTATTTATCTGTGTATTAAATACTTTGTGACTTATGAAGGATATGTATGAGATTGAATGAATATATATATATATATATATATATATATATATATATATATATCATATAAAGATAATTAAAAATAAAGCCTTGTAACCTAATATTATATATTGGGAATGAGAATTAAATAACCTAAGGGTTATAGTAATTGAAAAATACTAGTATTTAAATTATATACTAGTAAATTAACTTAAGAGATTTATTTTTATATCTCAACTAATTGTTTATATTAAAGAAATCCTAATTGGGTTATATAATTAAATCTATGTAAGTAATTATTTAAAATATAAAATGAGTGGATTAGAAACCCTAATTAAATAATTAGAGTAACGTAAAATTAGTGTGATGGACCCATAATATTTCACATGGCCCAAACATTTTTAATTAGAGAGCCCAAACTATTGAAATGGGAGCCCAACCTTTGGCCCAATTTACATGGATTATCTAGAAGATATATAACCCAAAATTAGAAATTAAAAGAAATCAAAAATGGGGCTAAAGGAGGGGGGATGCACCGGGTAAAGGAGGGAGTAATGAGCATGTGGGATAATTTTTTCCAAAGCTTAAGTTTACACTCCATGGCCATGTGTCACCCTAAAACCTAGCTCCAAATATTTTGTTTAGATTTGCAAGCAACATAAGAGATTAGAGAGAGAGAGAGTTTGAAAGATTTGTGGGAGATCATATACATATTATATCTATACACTTTCTCCTCCTATAAATGTCTCACTTATTTTACAAGCAAGTTTCTTCCCATTACTTCCCAAAAAAAACAGAGAGAAAGAAAATAAGAAAATAAGAAAATAGAAAGAGAGAGAGAGGGAGCTTCAACCGTGGGTTAGAGGGAGAAAAGGAGGAGAGATTTTCTCCATACATCTAGCTTCATCAAATTATTTTGAAAGAAGAAGACCCAAAATGTTTAAAAGTCTCCCTAACCTAAAATCTATTTTAAATCTATGTTTACTCTTATGGTTGTTTTAGATCTAGTGATGAACTTATGTTCTTAAACTCTAAAGTACTAGATCTATATATTTTATGAAATTTCATCCTTGGATCTTACTATTTTATGTGTTGATGAGCTTTAAAAAGGAAGAAGATGAAAAATTGTTTTTGGGTATAAAAACCCCAAAAATCAGTCCACTTTGAGGCTTTATCATTTAAACTCTACAAATTATTTTTGTGATCCGTCAAAGAGGTGTGTTAGATCTATGAGTTATCTGTTAAACCCAAGTGGTATCACTCAAAAATATTAAACGACAAAGCCGTGGCGTCAAGTTTGGGAAAAATAGTCCCTACCGACCAAAAATCTGGAAAAAATAGAAAATTTTCTGGCCTATTTTGGCGGGAATTGACTTTGCTTTTTTTGTTGCTCTACAAATCCTGATCTTTTGTGGTTTGATAAAATGTTAAGTTAACTAGGTCATGTCCAAAGATGGGAATTTTTCGATGTCTAGAATGGGAGATATGGCTTTTACAAGAAAGTGTGATTTTAAAAGTAAACTGTTAGAACTCTAGTTGTATAACTCAAAAAAATATGAAATTTTTAGAGGAGCTTGCGTATAATAACAGGAGTCTACCGTTTAAATTTCATAATTTTTGGATAAAAAAAATAATTTATGATAAATGTTGCTATTTTGGACTATTTTAGCCTATTTAAAAATAGCAAACAAATTTGGAAAATTGCAAGAAAAATATTTTGTGACTAAAATATCATATACTGATATTTCCAAGAATATAAAAAAATAATAAGTTAGTTTGGTATTTTTCATGCCTATGAATGAGTTGAGAATAAATGAGAAAATTAAGTTATATTGAGTTATAAAACTTGGAAATGTAATTTTAATGAATAAATGATCATTATATGATATAATAAGACTTTATGAGGGTATTTTGGTCATTTTGAATAAAATGTTATTTGAATGGCATGTTATGTGTGTTAAATAAATTAAATAATAAGAGATAAACAATTAAATTAAATTATTTATAAATGAATAAAGTATTATTAATAAATTAATAATATTAGTGAATGATTAAAATATTATTAAATAATTAATAATATTAGTACGTGATTAAAATATTATTAAATAATTAATAATATTAGTAAGTGATTAAAATATTATTAAATAATTAATAATATTTGTAAATGATTAAGATATTATTAAATGATTAATATAATTACTAAGTGATTGAAATATTATTAAAGAATTAATAATATTTATAAATGATTAAGATATTATTAAATAATTAGTAATATTAAGAAGTGATTAAGATATTATTAAATGGTTAAAAATATTAAGAAGTAAATAAAATATTATTAAATGATTAATAATATTAGACGATAGTTTTAAGATAATGATTAAATAATTAAAATATTATCAAGAATGATAGTATTACTAATAAGTTAAGGAATTATCTAATGTTCGATTATGTGACTAAATGTTAGATAATTTATTTTAAGAATAGTTGAGTTAAGATATGTTATGCTTGTAGACACTCAAAATTTTGTATTCCTGTTACTAACCCTGCAGGAGGGCAAAACCGTCTTTTACCTTATGGAGACAACCTTGGAAGTTCTAAACAAAGTCAGGAGCCCCGGCGACAACACCAGAAGATCTAACTTAACCCCGGTCACAACACCGGGATGTCAAGTCAAACCCCGGCAACATCTGTATGTCAAGTTAAGCCCCAGCGAAAACCTCGGGAGGTACAGCAGCCCCAGCGACAACACTGGGAGATCAAACTCAACCCTGGTCACAACACCGAGATGTCAAGTCAAGCCTCGGCAACACCGGGATGTTAAGTCAAGCCCCGGCGACAACCTCGGAAGGTACAAGCAGCTCCGACGACAACATCGGGAGATCAAATCAACCTTCAGAGACAGCCCCGAATCATCAAATAATCCTCAGAATCTTGGGAGACCAAATCAACCTCGGAGACAACCCTGAGGACGAATAGAGTCGGCTGGGATAAAACCTCAAAGAAAACCCCGAGAAAATTGTCGAAAACCTTGCCAATACGGGAGACAACCCCCGGAAGGGCAAAACGTTCATTTTACCTACTTGAAGCCAAATCAGTCAAAATCAAGCCAAATTGATGCAATAAAGGTCAGAAAGAGCCATAACATCGATCCCGAGTGAAAACAGCACAAGACAGCTCAACGGACGAACCGCGAAAAAATGAAGATCTGGTCATAAACCCATCTTCTTGGATTCAGAAATGGTCAAATCCCATGTCATTGTGTAGCTTTCAGAAAGGGCTTTCTGGAAAGGTATAGCACGCCTCAAACGGACGTCCGGATCAAAAGTTATGAAGGTTCAAACCTGACATTGCGTTGCTCAGAGTGCACATACTTCGAGATGACAGGACCCACGGGAGTGGGCCCCACTCGGAGAGCCACAGGTAGAGTCGCGGCAGTCGCGAGTGCACTCGCTACCATTTTGGTCTATAAATAAGACCCCCCACCCTTGCAAAAAGAGAAAAAAGAAAAAATAGAAAACGCTCTAAAACTCCGTCGATTTTGACCCTTAGCCTTACTTCTAGTACTCAAAACTCCAATTTTATTCTTCCAATACGTTTGCATACGTATATTCTACAACATACCAAAAAATTAACTGATGAAAATGTCCATTTGAAGACCACCGAGAGGCAAAAAGCCCGTGGAGCAGTCCATTGTAAGTTTTTTTTATGATCAAAAGTCATTTCTTACTTTATTACGTATATGTGAACGTGCATATAAAGTTTCATCTTCTGGTTTTGCCCGAAACTTAGTTCTGTGGCCCTTTTAGCTTACGTTTTAGTATATATAAGTATATATATACGTTTTTCTTCGTTTGCACAGCCTGGATCGTCGATCCGTGGCTTTTACTCGCTTATATATATATACTAACTTGTTCGGCCTAGATCCCTGATTCGTGGCCTTTTCAGCTTTATTATATATATAAATGACTATGTGACAACCCAGATTTTCAATCATTATTAAAATAAGAATTTAATAAATAAAATTCTTGTTATGAGATGTTTTGAGATTGAGTAATTAAACATATTTGATATATATTTTGAAATAAGTGATTTGGTGTGAAGAGATTATGTGTGAATATAGAAGAGAAATATATATATATATATATATATATATATTCATATATTGAGAAAGTGAGGTTTAATAGTTAATTTAATTAAGTTAAAATTTATATTATGAAATAATATAAATTATAAATTGATTTTCATATTTTGATTGGCGATGGAATTGTTATGAATTAAATTTCTTAAATGTGAGTAATTCACTTAATTAAAATAAGGAATTAGTGTAAGCATATTTGTTTTAATAAATGAGGAAGTAATATATTACATATGAGTGTAATATAACAAAGTTAAATAAGGAATTAAAGGTACATAATCTAATTTATATTTCTAGTTTATGTGTTCTTGAGTTTTCTTTTAAAATTAGAGTTTTAGTTAATGAATTTGTGGGTTATGATGTTATATATGTTATTAGATATTTATAATTTGATAATGGTCATCTAAAAATGATTTTTCAGAAATCAAATTCATGTATTTATGCTAAAGAAAAGGAATTTGGATTTTGATGGTAATGTGTATTTTGGTTTACTTTGAGACTAAGATTAATGATGAATTCGTGATGGAAACTTTAAATTGTTGGTTGATTGTTGTTCTCCTCTGTAAAACGAAAACAACGCAACTTGAACGGATCGAATTGGTTAAGAAACGAATTTGTGGTGGATGATTACACTAAACATGTTAAAAATATGAAAAATTAGTATAAACCAAGTCCCACATCGACTAAATTGAGAACCTTACCCTTTTCTAAATCTATAAATAGAAGGGTTTGGCCCTTTGTTTCATTCTCCAACAATAAGGCCTCCAATTTTGAGAAAGGCTTTGTTGTGGGAAGACTTTTTATAAAGACCTCCTTAGTTAAATTTTGGCGTTAAGTGCGTAGGCAGTTTATGGAACTCGTATTTTCGGATATGTTTCTTACTTAATTTTTGGTATTGTTATTATTTTAAATATTGTATTTAGTTTGTTAGTTCTTAGAAGATGCTAAATTTTTGGTAGTTCTATGAATTAGGAGTCCATAGAGTCCAAACGGATTCAATTGGATATCTAATGGATGAGTCCATAGAGTTCTATGATTTTCTGGTATGTTGTAGTTCTAATGAATTACGAATCCATAGAATTAAAAACGGACTAAAAATGATTTAGATCGAAGTCGTAGTAAAAGTTTTCGTAAAATATGTTAAACGATGAAAAACTTAGTCTGGGGGACTTTTGAGCCAAATTTTGGACTAATTAATTAATCTAAAAAATTATAAATTCAAGGAGGGTTTTGTAGAGCATGTTACAAGCTTTCCATAGCCTTAAAAATAGACTAATTCCGATTAAAGATTAAGTAGTTATGAAGATTTGAAATATGTACGTCAAAAGTTGCAAAATCTGGAAATCTGAGTTAAGTGCCAAGGTCTAAGCGCCTAGGAGCTGGGCTTGGCTCTCAAACTCTGCTATTGAGCGCCTAGGCACTTGCCCAAGGCAAAATGTGGGCGCCTAGGCATTGGACAAGTGTTGGAGAAAAATATGTCCAGACATGTTTTACTAAAATGGGCATAACGTTTACATAAGAACTCCGATTGAGACGACTCAGGATGATTCGGAAAGATAACGAGTAGACCTACAATTTTCATTCTTAATTTTTTTCAATTTGAAGTCGTTAGCAGGGGTCAAAATGGTCATCTTTGTGACTTATGCGTATTCGAAGGCAATCAGAGAGCGTCGGACATGCACGTACGCAAGTGTAGTGCTCTCGACGATAAAAGATATTGTTAGAAGTTTTAAAACATGAATATTATAAAATATAATGATGCTTAACATTAATCAATGATGTTTTAGACAAGTTATATGAGTATGTTAAGCGTACGCAAGAGGGACGAATCGGGCGTGCGACGAATGAACGTCGAAACGCCGTGCCAAGTGTTAATGAACTTAAAAAGTATTTTAACTCAAATGAAATGAACATTATAAGATATGGAATGGGGTTAATCTAAACCAATAAAGAGTCCTAGCAAGACTTAAATACTTGAATGAACTTTGAGTATGACTAAGAAGAAATATAGTGAGATATAAGTCAAAAGTTAACACAATCAAATTGAACATTGTGTATTAATTAATAGGAAGGGTTATGGATGTAGAGTAAAGTTTATATTACAACTAATATGCATTGCTATCAGATTAATAGTTGATGTGCATGATTATATAATTGTGTAGGGCACGTGAAGTGTAGATAGCTGTAAGCTGTTAATCTGTTATTGGTAAACAACGATCAAGGCAAGTCTTTCAGTTCTTATTTGCTATGTGTAATTGATGATGAATTGTTTTAATCTGTATTGCAAAGATATTACATATGTTGTGAGCATGAAATGTTACAGTCAATTTATGGCTACATTGATTGAGTAAAGAATGTTGATTGAGTAAGGTACTCAATCTTTATACTTGTTATGTGAATTAAAGCATGTATGATATGTTAGTCTAATGATTATGATGTATAAGATGAGCATGTTATTTATGTGCTACGTGATGCATGAAAACTATTAGATCTTGCTGAGTTGTCAAGCTCATTCTTGCAAAATAACCATTTTTACAGGTCAAGGATTCAAGGTAATGATACGTGCTAATTGAATGATAGAGATCAATAGCGATTCAAGAAGATTATTTTCTTTTAGATGAGAAATATATTTGATGGTTTAGATGTATTGTAATTGTTGAGTTGTCTGATGTATAATGGATATTGACTTGTAATGTAAGATTTTGTTTATACCTCTGGTGAAGCGAGTCATAAAGGTAGATTTGATTCAAAATATGTAAATGATAACAAATAGTCAAACAGTTGATTGTAGTTAGCTTTTCTTTCTCCATCCCTGCCCACTGATATAACCACAAGATCATCATCCTCTTCTTCATCACTATCTTCATCTTGAACTTCCACCACATCTACCATCTCATCGTTAACAACATCCACCATTTCTGCATCAGCAGACTCTACGAACTCTTCAGGGGCTGAGGGAACATCAGGATTATCTATTGGTAGCTCCCCCAAAACTTTTGCATTCTCTTGTTCTTATTCTTCTAACAGCTCCCCCTTAGCTGTAACACTTTCTTGAACAGGAACTTCCAGAAACTCCTCCTCAACATCATCAGGGCTCATTCCAGTTGCTTCTGGCACCAACTCTTCAGACTGAGCCATATCTTTTACCAGGACTTCCTCATTATGATCATCTTCAAGCAGCTTCTCCTCAGCATGGTCCACAGCCTGATCAGATGCATTAGGATCTTCTGCACCCTTGAGGTAGGCTTCTACATCAGCAATGACTCTGATCTCTTCCATAGTTGGACCAGATACTTGAGGCTCAGTATTTTGTTTAGCCTTCTCAGCAACCCTTCTTCTTTCATCTTCCTTCAACACTTCCTCATTTTCCAAGATATACTTCTTGATAAGCTTCTTCTTTGATTTCTTTAGCTTGGACACAGCATTAGCACTTTCTTCAGCTTCAGCCCTGACAGTTTGTTCAGGCTGAGAGGCTGTTGCAGCTTCCTTTTCCAGAGAGGTGGCAAGTCTGGACTCCACGATTGGTGATGACTTCACAATCATAGTGAGAGAAGACTTCTTTGATTTATGGATGCGTTTCTTCTTTTTCTAAGGCTCAAAACTTCCTTCAGCATTATCCTCACTTATCTCCCTCTTCTTCTTCTTCTTCTTCTCCTTCAAAACCTCTTCTGGTGATTCGGTTGCTTCAAGAGTGAGTTCCCTCTTAGTGATAAGACCTTGAATCCCAGTACCAGAACCAGAACCCCTTTGGGGTGCATCAGTGGTTGAGCCTTGAGGCTCCTCAGCTATCTGAACACCTTCATTCACTTTCCTTTTCCCTTTGCTCTTTCTGACCAGAGCCAAGGGTTCTTCTTGGTTGACTTCTTCTTCTTCCTTAGTTTCCTTTACGGCAGATGTATTTCCAGACATCATCTTTACATTCTCTGCTGGATTCCTCTTCCAATTCTGAATCAGTTGCTGGGTCATATTTCTGTTGGGATTGATGGGAGCACCCTCTGTATCCCCAATCTTGTCACCCAGGGCTGACTGCAGGATTATGTTGATGAATCTCCCATAGAGCATCTTTGCAGAGCTTTTTGTCTTCTTTGGGCTAAGCATCCACTTCCCAAACCATTCCATCAGCAGAGCCCCATAGTTGAGTTGAATTCTGAAGCAAATTGCTGTACTGAGCTTAAGTTGCTTCTCATTTATAGAGTCGTGACCAGAGCCCTTGTAGCATATGCATTTTCCAATAATGTTAGCCAAAAATTCATACTTCTGGGGAAACTCTTTCTTCTTGTAGCCCTTGATTCCTTCAAACTTGGAGTGGTGCATCTTCTGTAAGCCTTCATGGAAGTCGATGACATCCATTGACGGAAGACCATTTGATTTAAACCCTAGGGCAAGGTTTATGCTTTCAGCGTTTAGTCGAATCTGCACGCCCTTGACTTTGGTAGTGATGACGTCGCCTTCGAAGACCCTATTGCAGTAAAACTCTTTCACCAGCTTTGGGTAAATCCTTGTGCTGGTGCTCAGAGCTTCTTCGAGGCCAGCTCTCTTCAAAAGTGATAGAATCCTGTGGAACTCAGGGTCAGCAGATTTGAACTCGTCAAAACACAGCTGGTAACCAGAAACAACGTTGGAAGCAGCCATTGATTCTGTTGATTATCCTGTGACGAACAAATTTGGCTTAGCTTTCTGAATCTTAGGGTTTTCTTTTGAGAGAGAGAGATAAACTGTTGAAATTCAAAGGTGAACTGACAAAAAGCAGTTCAAAATGTATTTGTAACTTCCCTCCATATGATTTTAGAGTGGGGCATGTGTTGAGTTCTGCAGGGCTCCACGGTTTTGAGTCATATGGAAAGTACGATTCTGCCCTTAACTCCCCTTGAGCTAGAGAGTTCTCTTGAGAGGACTACGATTGCTAAGAACCACTCCACGATTATTGAGTTCCATGCTTAGCTAGCTCCTTGACCATTGACTCTACGATTTTCTATGATGCATCCTAAAATAGCATCCCTTCTGGGTTAAGGTTGCTCAGGAAGGGCCAACCTCTTAGTCTGACACTAAGGGTCAGGTTTGTCCCTGAGGCGCTTATCAGAAGGGTTGCTTAGACTTAGAAATGCTGTCATCACAGTGAGCTTTACTTCCATGTCTAGACCACTCTACGATCGTGATTTCTCTTGGTCATCTCTATGATTTTGACATAACCTTTCTATCTGCATGGTTAGCACCAACTAGAACATAGAATTCATGGTTGTAGAATTAACATACCTAACTCACTTATTAATTTATTAAAACTGGATTCATCTAAGGGCTTTGTAAAGACATCAACAAGTTGATTTTCAGTAGGGATGTATTGCAAAGACATAGTTCCATTTTGAACATGTTCCTTAATAAAATGATATCTTATCTCTATATGCTTAGTCCTAGAATGCATGACAAGATTATGTGTTATTGCTATGGCACTTGTGTTATCACAGTGAACAGGTATAGATTTGAAATCAAACCCATAGTCTGCTAGCTGGTTCTT
Organism: Panax stipuleanatus; assembly: GCA_020205555.1. Taxonomy (NCBI): domain Eukaryota; kingdom Viridiplantae; phylum Streptophyta; class Magnoliopsida; order Apiales; family Araliaceae; genus Panax; species Panax stipuleanatus. The sequence goes on from CM035118.1 coordinate 58,818,765, forward strand.
CATCTATAGGATTTGAGCACAACAGTTGCCTGCAGCAATATATTCAGCTTCTGCTGTTGAAGTTGATACTGAGTTTTATTTCTTGCTGAACCAGGACACTAGTCTATTTCCTAGCAATTGACAAGTGCCACTGGTACTCTTTCTATCTATTTTGCATCCTGCAAAGTCAGCATCTGAATATCCTGTCAGTTCAAAAAAGGACTCATTGGGATACCAAATTCCCAAGTAAGGAGTGCCCTTGAGATACCTGAAAATCCTTTTTATAGTAGTTAAGTGTAATTTCTTAGGATTAGCTTGAAATCTAGCACATATACATGTTGCAAATATTATATCTGGTCTACTGACAGTTAAGTAGAGAAGGGAGCCTATCATACCTCTGTATTGAGTAATGTTAATACATTTACCTTTCTCATCTTTGTCAAGCTTGGTTGCTGGAGCAATTGGTGTTTTTATGGGAGAGGATGATTCCATGCCATACTTCTTAAGTAAGTCTTTGATGTACTTGGCTTGGTTAATGAAAACACCTTCATCAGTCTGCTTTACTTGCAGTCTAAGGAAGAAATTCAGCTCACCCATTATGCTCATTTTGAACTTGCTCTACATAAGCTTGGCAAATCTCTTGCACAGATTTTCATTAGTAGAACCAAAGATAATATCATCTACATATATTTGAACTAGTAAAACTTTGTCTTTGTGCTTCCTAAGAAATAATGTGGTGTCTACTCTACCTCTAGTGAATCCTTTTTCAATAAGAAAGTTAGTTAGTGTTTCATACCATGCTCTAGGTGCTTGTTTAAGTCCATATGGCTTTGTCTAATCTATAGACATAATTAGAGAAAGTTGGATTGATAAAACCTGGAGGCTGTTCCACATATACTTCTTCTTGAAGTTCACCATTCAGAAATGCACTCTTGACATCCATCTGGAAGACTTTGAACTTCATGTGGGCAGCAAATGCAAGGAATATTCTAATAGCTTCAAGTCTGGCAACAGGTGCAAAGGTCTCATCGTAGTTAATGCCTTCTTCTTGAGAATAACCTTTAGCCACCAGTCTTGCTTTGTTCCTTGTGATCACCCCATCTTCATCCATCTTGTTTCTGAAGACCCATTTGGTGCCAATGACTGGGTGATTCCTTAGTCTAGGAACTAATCTCCAGACTTTGCTTCTTTCAAACTGACTCAGCTCCTCTTGCATGGCTTCTATCCATCTTTCATCTTCCATTGCATCTTCTATCTTCTTGGGTTCCATTTGAGATAAAAAGCTTAAATAAAAACACTCATTCTGAGTTGCAGACCTTGTCCTGATCCTGGCAGTTAGATCTCCAATGATCAGGTCTTGAGTGTGATCTCTTGTCCATCTGTTCCTTGTTGAAACATCTGTTCTGGTGCCTTCTTGTCTGAACACTTCAAGATTAACTTCTGGCTCTTGTTGTACAAAATTGTTGTCTGGTGCAGCTCTCTCCACGATTTCTTCTTCAGCCTATACGATTCTACCTTATGGATTTGTGGTCGTGGTGTTGGGCTTGACCACCTCAATCGTGGTGTCTGGATCATCAATCCCAATGTCTTGTGGTGCAGACTTGTCTGAGTCTGTTTCATCAAAGAGAATGTGGATCGAGACTTCAACGCTCAACGTCTTTTTGTTGAACACTCTATAGGCTTTGCTGTGGCATATCCAAGAAAGATTCATTCTTCTGACTTGGGTTGGAACTTAGTCAGATATTGTTTTTCATTGTTGAGAATGTAGCATGCACAGCCGAACACATGGAAATAACTAACATTGGGCTTTCTTCCTTTCCACAGCTCGTAGGGAGTCTTCTTCAACATAGAGTGAACAAGAGACCTGTTCTGAGTGTAGCACGCAGTGTTGATGGCTTCTGCCCAGAAGTATTCAGGCAGATGAGCTGCTGCTAGTAGAGTCCTTCCTGCTTCGGTCAACGTTCTGTTCTTCCTTTCAGCTACTCCATGTTGCTATGGAGTTCGTGGAGCTGAGAAGTTATGGCTGATGCCATTGTCTGCACAGAACTGATCCATTTCTGAGAAGTCGAACTCTCTACCATGATCACTCTTTATGGACTTAATCGTCTCTTCTTTTTCATTCATCACCAGCTTGAACATCTTGATCAGTTGAGAGCTTGTTTCATCTTTAGAATTAAGAAAGAACACCAATGTGAATCTGGTGTAGTCATCCACTACGACCAGTGAGTATCTCTTCCCTCCGAGGCTCACAGTTGGAATTGGCCCGAAAAGATCCATATGAAGTAACTGAAGGGGCCTATCAATTGAGTTGACTGTTTTGCCTTTGAATGAGCTCCTTGTTTGCTTTCCAAGCTGGCAGGCGTTGCATGGCCCTTTTTTGACGAAGCTGAACTTGGGTAAACCTGCTACAAGATCTTTGGAGGCCAGTTTTAACATGCTCTTGAAGTTGAGATGGGATAACCTCTTATACCAAAGCCAGCATATTTCTTCAGAAGCTTTAGCAAGAAAGCATATTGTCTCATTAGAATTTAGTTGAGCAAGATTAACAGTGTAGACATTTCCTTCTCTGGTCCTGATCAGCTTAATAGAGGAGGTCTCCAGATCTCTGACTTGACATTGATTGTTGAGAAAAGTGACTTGATGGCCTTTGTCACAGAGTTGACTGATGTTCAAAAGATTGTGTTTTAGTCCATCCACATATGCCACTTTGCTGAAGGACACAGCACCATTCCCAGCTGAGCCATATCCTTTTGTCTTGCCAGAGCCGTTATCTCCAAAGATAACTTTTGGTCCCTCCTTTTTTGTGAAGTTAGACAGGAGGGCTTTGTTCCTTGTCATATAACGAGAGCACCCACTATCTAGATACCATGATGTGATCGTGGGGCTCAGTTCCTGCAGACAGGTCAAGCTTTCATGTTGTTTCCCAGACTTGCATGGGTCCTACGATGTTAGTACCCTTGGGAACCCAAATCTACTTGACTTTGGGCCTATCATTCATATAATAGCATATTGCAGCCTTATGACCATTTCTACCACATACAAAGCATCTAATATAATGCATGCTTGTGTGTGTGTGGATTCTTTCTCCATTTGGACTTTTGTGGATACTTGGTGGCCTTACCCTTATATTGATTCTTCTTTTTCTATGCAGCCTTGTGATTGAAGGTTTGTGATGAGTGAATCTCAACTCCAAGATTCCTTCCAGGTTGGTTCATGGAGTTATTTTTGCTTGACTCCACGATTCTTCGAGGTTGGACAGTGGTGACTGAGTTACTCTTCTCCTTTCTGAACCCCAGGCCAGCATGAGATCCGTTGTGTCTAGGGACATGGCTTGGATCAGAAGAGCAAGGGTCCATAGGTTCTTCCTTTTGTGTGGATTTCACAAATGTAATGCTTCTATTGAAATTAGAAGCACTACTATTATTAGTATCCTTTATCTTTTCCACACTTGGTTCTGGGGTAGATTCCTCAAAGCCTAAACCTGTTCTATCAGATGCACTTCTCTGACTGGAGATCAGGGAGTCCATGGATGAGGAAGACCTATTCCACATTGAGATAGTCTTTTCTAGTTCCTCAATCTTAGAGGTTAGTTTTGACTCTCTTTGAGTGCTTAGTTCATTGGTCTGTCTTAAGAGTTTATTCTCAGCTTCAAGTTTAGAGAGAGAGGCAGAACAGAGTAGAGCTGTTTTCAGTTCTCTTTGGACTTCCTCTTTCTCTTTTTGAAGACCAAAATAATCCTTAGACAGAACTCTGAACCATTTCATATATTGATGCAGATCAGATGTTATGTCATGTAGTGCAGTTCTTAGATCATCAATGTCTACATCAGGAGAGTTAAAGTTAAATACCTCATCTATTCGTACCTCATGATGGTCAGTGCTTTTCTTGTTGTTTGCATCTTTGGCCATCAGACACAGGTTGGCTGCTTGAGGTTCTTCATCAGCTTCAAACTCATCATTGGTGTTGTTGTCTGAGTCACTCAATGAACTTCCAGCTACAAGACCTTTGTCTTTCTTCTGATGCTTTTTGTAGCCTTTGAACTCCTTCTTTGGATTCGTCTTTCTTTTCAGCTCTTCTCTGATAGGTTTGTTGCAGTTTGCGATGAAGTGGCCAGGCTTTTTGCAGTTATAGTATAAGTCATTGATCTGCTCCTGACTGATATTGTTGTTGAATCTCTTAGGTCTGCCGCTTCTTCCTTTACGCATGAACCTTCTGAGTCTTCTGACCAGCATTGCAATATCTTCATCATCATCTTCCTCAGAGGCAGATTCATTTTCATCATGAGCTTTGGAGATTTATTCTGTTGCCTTGAGAGCAACTCCTTTATCCTTCTTTCTTCCTTCAGATAAAGTCTCTGCTCGTTGAGTCAGCTCTAGTTCATAGGTAAGAAGGTTGCCATAAAGTTGTTGGACAGTCATTTCATGTAGGTTCTTTGATTCTCTGATTGCAGTGGTTTTGGCATCCCACTTGCTTAGTAAGGACCTCATGAACTTGATGATAAGATCTTTGTTGGGATAGATCTTTCCAAAAGCTCGAAGAGAGTTGAGCAGCAAGTTGAATCTCTCGTAGGTGGAAGTGACGTTTTCTCCTGGAACATGGGTAAATATCTCATACTGTTGAGTCAGTAGAGATTGCTTGTTTTCTCTGACTTCTTCAGTTCCTTCATGCATGATGAGCAGTGCTTCCCAGACTTCTTTGGCAGTCTTGCAGTTAACCACATTCTCGAACAGATTATCCTCTAAAGACTGGAACAAAATGTTCTTGGCCTTTTTGTCTAGTTGGACATCTTTCTTCTCGTTGTCAGTCCACTCAGCTTTGACCTTGATCTGAACTTTGTTTGGATCTTCTGGAGTTGGTGCAAGCTTTGTTGGAATATAGGGCCCATTCAGAACGATTTCAAATAAATCATCATCAATTGAATCCGTAGACTTGCATTCGAACTTTCCAGTTGGCAAATTTGTCTTTGTTGCACATTGGTGGCTTGCTGCCTCCACCGGTCTTAGTCTCGCTTATCAGATGTGCCATTGGATCTACTCAAGCTTTGTAGACTAGTTGAGAGAACCTTCTTTGATACCAATTGTTAGTTCCCAGAGGCACAATAGTTATCTAGAAAGAGGGTTGAATAGATATTTTAAAGCTTTTTCTTTTTCAAAATACTTGTCAGTATTAATTAAACTGATTGCAGCGGAATATATATTTGTTCCCCTTATGATTAATGCAATAATGGTTTGTTAAGCAGTTATGACAGTTATAGCATATATAGCAGTTATAGCAGTTAATAAGACATAGTGATTTTAAGTGGTTCAGAGCACTCAAGGCTCCTAGTCCACTCTTCTACTCCACGAGTAGGAAATCCACTAAGGAGGATGTCTTTACAACTTTGAATCACTAAGATTCCTTCAAGATCAACAATTTTGGAACTTCTTTAGTTCACTTAGAACTCTTCAAGTCCAGCAGACTTGGTACACTTAGTTTGAGAGTGGTTTTCTGGGGTGTGCTACTCAGTTGCTGTTAAGCATCAGTCCTGAGGAACTGAGTAGCGAAGCAAGTTTATCTCTTAGGATCGTAGTGTTTGGACATTGAAAGTTCTTGAGCTTTTTCATTTTTTTCTTGATTATTCTGAATCCTTGTCTGATTTTCTTATGAAGGAGCCTTTGAATTGTTTTCGCTGAAGGCATCTGTTGCAGCATTAAATGCTTCAGACGTTTCTGAGCACTGATGTTGACTTCCTGCAAATCTGCTGTCCAGCCGTCTGGCCCACTGACACAGTAGACTGCTTTCTCACCTAACACCTGAAAAGGTGTTTTCAGCAGGCATGTAGTCCTTTTCTTAACTTCTTCAATACGCTTCTTCGATGTATACTAAAGATGAATGTTGGATCATTGAGACTATCAAATTGTTAACGTCTATAAGCCTTTCTTCATTTGATACTCTTCCTCCTTCATCAGATAGACGAGCTTTGATGCTGACTGGAGGGTCACCACGATCGTGGTCTTTGTATCATGATCGCTGTGTGTTGGCTTGCTCATACTTGATTCAGCTTAAATCGTAGAGAACATTACGATTTCTCTTAAACTCTGATAGATTACGATTTTCACTTGCTTGTCTTGCAGGCTCCACGATTTCGAGAGCTGACTGCGATTCTTGACTTGGCTTGGCAGGCGCTCGGACTATCTCCACGATTCTTCGTGTGGCTTTCAATACAGACTACGATTTTTGAACACTTTTATTTAAGCTCCATGATTCTGCCTTGGCTTCTGTAGACTTTGACTGGCTTGGCAGGCTATGATTCTGTCAAGGCCTAACATTTACATCTCAAAATAGACCAACCTAACAGTTTTGATCTCTCTTCTATACATTCATTTACAAAATGATAAACATTAAAGCACAGATCAACCTAACAATTTTGATCTATCATCTAAGTCCTTGTACATATGTTCCTCAAAGAACTTTACACTTAAGCATATATATTTATTTTCAACATCAAATTTGAATATGTAATTCCCAGCAGGATATTTTATATTGCACTCTGGGAGTGGTGACGTTGAACATAAAAATTGTTCTGAATAAAATAGTATTGATCAATACAGGGCATAACGGGCTGATCACCCACCGTGCCCGTAAGATAAGACGGTTCACAGATAAACTTCTGATAGAACCTTTTCAAGAAAAGAAAAAGCTTGTTCATGGTTTTATGACCTCTCGGTTGTTCAATATTGATGTGATATTCCAGGAATATGAACGATTCAAAATTATTTGCTTTATAGTTTTGTTTCACTGTAAAAGCATGCCTTAAAGAAAACATTTACTTCTTGTTGTGATATTAAAGAATGTTATTACTTGTTGAGCAATTGAATGGTCATTCTTGCTTTGTTATAAATGTTTTCAGCTAATCAAGCTCCGGCAGAGGGGTCTAGTAGAGACAAAGGAAAAGAAAAAGCTACCGAGTAGCTAGAATATGATGTAATAGATAGTTACATGGTTGTAAATATTTAACTATCATGTAATAAGCACTTAAAGGTCTACGTATCTGAGATTAGAAGAACTCTGATGTAATAACTTAATTAATTTTGACATTATATTATGTGGAATGCTTGATATCGTGAAGCACTGAATAAGGGTTTTAAGTATCCGAATTTGGGGGCATCACAATCATGATATATTTTTATTGTATTTAAACTTGCTGAGCAAAGTAGTTGTTCACCCTTGCTATATCATGATAATATTTCAGTTAAGCCGAGTGTTCAAAGAAGGATAAAGTCAAGAGCAAAGTTGGAGAATATTTCCATATGAACATTTAACTATTTCGTTATCATATATAAATGATATTGTAAACCTTTTAAGTTATTAAAAGTATGTATTAAGTTAAGGTTGTAGACCTTGGGGAATGTTGTAGAATCCTTTGAAATAAACAATATATGTTTATATATTACGCATTAGTTTATAGAATGTGTATAAAGATGATGTATCGTGACACATCAGGTCCGAGGTTAAAAGGACCCGAATTTGAGGGTGTTACAATAACTAAATATGCCAATAGTACATTGGTCATTTTTACATTTTACTCTTTTGAAACAAAACAGAGGACGTAGATTTTCATTCACTTCCCAACTTCTGGGCTGCAAATGAAGCAAATTCTGAGAATATAATAAATGATATTTTGGAACCCAAGCCGAAAGTCAAAATTTTCACTATCATAAGGAATGATGAACAAATTAAATCAAACAAATTTTAAAAGGAAAAAAAGTCAAATTGAACTCAATCATTCAAATTTTAATAAAGTATAAAAATAGATAAAAACTACTTGACGCAAGATAGTTTTATGTACATGAACTATGCACATAAAATTTTATACAAATAGTATAAATATGAGATAAAATAGGAAGTGGAATCTACTATTTGAATTTTTACACATCTTTATTGGTATGCATTACATGGATCTTACGATTTGTGCACAATTTTGAGTATAATTTGTCAACATAAAATTATTCTTTGGTATAAATGTATAATTAACATACTTGTTAAATGTCTGTATCATATGTAATATATGTAAATATTAAGTATTTATTTTTTGTCCAGAAGCATCAAAGTATTATTTTGCACGTATGAATCCCCCTCCTTTTGCCATTGGACGAAATGTTAGGAAAATGATGCATATTGCAAAGTTTATGTCAACTTTTTTATTGTCATGATCAAGTATTATTGTGACTTTTTTAAAGAGAGATGTAATAACTAAGACTCACATATAATTCCTATCATTTTACGGTATTGATAAGTTTCGCAATTATAATAGCATAGCGAGACCGGTGTTAATTGTATTGTCATCTATTTCTTAAAAAGGTGAATCCGATAAGGGCACTTGGGCTATCAGTGCGAAAATTCAGTGAATTTAGATGTTAATAAATGCGACAGTAACTAAGGAGATGTTAACAATTAAGGGTTTAAAATTGAGTCTATTGCAAAAAATTTACCCCAAATTATATAATTACAAAACACATCTGATTAAATAGAATTATAAAAGAACCACATTTATTACACGTTCCTTTAAAAAAATTACAAATTATACTTATCTACATAAATGACAATTAAAAAATCGTTTCACAATATATATCATTTTCTCAAATGTGTTTCATTTCAAATAATATGACCTTAAATAAGATAAACTTGAAGACATGTTAGTAATTTGAAGCTTTTAGGGCTTTTGGAGTTTAAACACCTTGTTCGTTTACATGAGCAGCTAAGCTTATTTCAAACACAGTTTTTAAACTCGTAAACGCAGCATTTAAGCCTCAAACTCAGCACACCATTTTTGGTCTGGTGCATTTGGGGCTTAAAAGTCGCTCAAATGCACTTTTTCAACACACCAAAATAAACAAGCCCTAACTCGATAAAGCAACAAACATATAGTACGACTGTCTCCAGTACATCCCAACAAATTATTTACATCGAGTATATCTTATAAATTAAGCTAGACATAAGCAATCAGGAGCAGGATAAGTATATATGGATTGTTTCTCCTTTCTTAACCTTAGTTGCCCTTGCCTATTTTTATGCCCATTCTGCACTGCTTGCTGAAATTCTGGCCACTCGATGCCTTTATTCAGGAAGAGCTGCCCCAACAGCACCATGTTTGGCCTAATAGTCTTCATGTTATTGTATGCCCGATGTCCTACCTGATGAAATAATCAAAATCCAACCAATTAGGCTTTTAGAGAAGTGGAATTGAAGATCTTTTTCTTATCCACGATGTATGAATACTGACTGGAAAGCCTCGTTTATTTGGGAGTTGTGTAAAACACTGAATTATACTTCCTCTGTCCAACAAAAGATAACTATAGTACAAAAAATGTCCTATAAAATATGTCTAAAGTAAACAATTCAGATGTAAGTGCAGAGTTTCAATTTCAGATATCAGATAAGTCTTCTCAATTCTGAGTGTTGTTAAGGTTGTATGGGACATCATGGTGCTGTCCTCCTCGGGGAATGTTCCAGGTATGTCAACATGGCTTTGGAGTTGTTTTGATGTAACAATTTGGAATGTGGATTACAGTAAAGTTTTGCCATATGCAAGATAGGATTTTGGAGTTGTGATATCACTGATCTTATGTCATGTTGCAAATATGTTAAGGGTTTCTATTTCATTTGATGGTGTTATGTATTTCATTGCGGCCCTATCCATATCTTTTGGACTTGCCACAGTCGTAAGATTTAAGGTTTTAATAAAAAAATTCTTTTAGCTGGTCAAAAAAAAAAGATGTAAAATGTTATATATAGTCTTTTTACCCTCAAAAGTAAAGTAGAATCTACAACTTTTAGGAAAAAAAAAGAGAGAATCTTTAGTGTACTTACGCGGGCCCATTATGACTAAAATGAGAAACTTATTTATAATCTCTCTTCTTTTGTTTTTCTTTTTTTGTGTGGCAAGTGTATTTTATGGGATGAAGGGAGTAGTTATTACTGCTTTATTTGGTTGAGCAAACCGAAAAAACATTGCATTGAGTCCACCCTTATCCAATGCAAATTGTGTGAAATGATCAGATCATGATTTTCAAGATGATAACTAGATTCACACACACACACACACAACAAAAAAACACAATAAAGAAAACTACTGTAAATTATTACCAGTGCATTGTGCATATTGCCTGGGGAAGCAGAAATGAAGATGTCGCTCTGCATGCTGACATAATAATCAACGGCAGCTGATAAAGAAGCCTTCCCTTCAATCTCAGCTCGTTCCTCGGCAGAGGCAAGGCTTTTCTTATCCTCCATTAGGGGAAATAACTCTCGCAGTGTTGAGATCCTTGCCTCTCCACCATAAACCTGAGCAGGGAAATTTAACACAAGTTATGCTATGTTTGGTTCCCATTCCTTGGCATGTATGGAATGGAATGACTTAAGGAATGGAATGGCTTAAGGAATGGAATAGTAATTCTCATTTTTATGTTTGGTTTGTCCATTCATTCCTTTGGGAATAAAATTACCATTCTACTTTAGGGCTATGCTTGTTTGCAAGGATTATAATCCCAATCCTATTAATCCTAGGATTAAATAATCATAGTCACATGTTTGTTTTTTATGGGATTATTCATGGGATAACTTAAAATAATCCTATGTTATGTTTGTTTTTTCCAGGATTAATTAAAGGATTAGATTAAAAATTATCGTTTGAACTATTATACCCATACCAATAATAACATATTTTAAACTATAATTTAAACTTATTTATACATCAAAAAATAATGAACAATTAATTAGAAACTTTTAAATAAATGGTTATATTATTCAGTAAATATTATTTTTTTTGAGGGGGAGGGGGAGGGGGAGGGGGAGGGGGGGGGAAGGGAGGGGTGGGGTGGGGTGGGGTGGGGGTGTATACATAATCAATAAATATTATTTTTTTAAGGGGTAGGGGGTGGGGGTGGGGGTGGGGGGTGGGGGGTGGGGGTGGGTAGGGGGTAGGGGGGTGGTTAGGGGATAGGGGGTGGGGGTGGAGTGGGGTGCGTGGGGGGGTGCGTGGGGTGGAGGTTGGGGTGAAGGTGTATATATAATCAATAAATATTTTTTTTGAGTGGGGGTGGGCTGGGGTGGGCGGGGTGGGGGTTGGGGTGGAAATGTATATATAATCAGTAAATATATTTTTTTGAGTGGGGTGGAGTGGGGTGGGGGGGTGTGGGTGTGGGTGTGGGGGTGTACACATAATCAGTAATTTTTTTTTTTTGAGGGGGGTGAGGGTGGGGAGTGGGAGTGGGAGTGGGAGTGGGGGGGTTGCGGGGCTGGGTGTACACATAATTACTAAATATAATCAGTCAATTTTATGCATTAAAATGGTTAATAATGATGTATTTTTTGTTTATTTAATTTTCACATTTAACATTAATAAACAATATTAGAAATTAAAGAAGTCAAAAAATTATTAGTCTAAAAATAATTCAAAAAAAATAGTTTAAAATAAACATAAACATAACGTTTTTTGTAAGAAAAATGAAATAGCATAAAAAAGGGAGAAAAATAAAAGAAATGATGATAGATAAAGAAGAGAAGAGGGGAAGGAGATTGGCCTAAAAATGAAATAAACTCACCTATTTAGAAAGGAATGAAAAATAGCTTTTAGATTTGGAAGAGAATAACTAAAGGAATGGAATGGTCATTCCCATTAACTAACCAAACATGTTTTAAGTCATTCCATAAGGAATGGTCATTCCATAAGGAATGGCCATTCCATTCCCTTCCCACCAACCAACCAAACACAACATTAGATACTCAACTGGTTCTCTAGCATTTTCTGGGACTCCAATCTACACCATTATATATATACTAAAGACGTTTCCAATACCAACAGCAGCTCCCGCTATATTATTTAATTTTCAAAATTTATAAAGTGATGCAGGTGATGAGTTGGTTTTATACCTACGAATCGATGCTTGTTATAGCTTGATTCTTGGCTCTTTCAAGTAGTTTTCCTATCAGTTTACTTTGTGTAATGTTGCTTGCAGGAGATAGAGCGGATGGAAACGGAACTTAATTTGCAAGAATTCCGCATTGCATGGCCTGATGACCCGCCGAGGCGGAATTTTGTAGAGCATTTTCCCGTCGGGGCGGACTTGTGGACTTGCCGGACAGAAGAAACCTCCGACGAGGCGGGTATGGCATGGCTTAATTTCCGCCGAGGCGGGTAGGCGCGGCTGGGAGTTAACAGATTCCTAAATCAATTAGGATTTGGGTGGAAATAAGGGTTGCGAGTAGGAGGTTATAAAAGGGTCATAGAGGAGCATATTTGAATAGACTTAGACAAAATTGGAGCCCTAGTTTATGACCTTGATACGTGAGGAGAATTGAAGCATAGTTGGAGCACGAAGAACATAAGGATTGCGAAGAAGAGCGGTGATACAATTCTAGAGTTTATCTTCTCTTTTTCTCTATATCTTGTATTCAAAATGCTTGATACTTTGTGGATTATGGATTTTATTTCATTTATGATGAACTAATTCTCTATTTAAGCATATAACGGATCTTGTTATGTAACGGAGGATTGAATAGCTTTCAATTCAGTTTATGAATATTATTTCTAGGTTATTTGCTATAGTTTGTGCATAATTTATATAGTTGCTTGATCACCAATTATTTGTTATCCCATATGAATTCGAGAGATGATATATGGGATTAGAACTAGCCATAGTAACATATGTTTGTGATTTCTGCGGTTAGTTGGGATTCGTAATTCGTGTATAGGATAGAGATATCTATGCATCATATGTAATCTGATAATAACTTGATGTTAAACCTTATTCAATTGTAATTCACATAGAGATATAGTGAGTTAGTTAATTAAGGTGTCTTGCTTGATTATATTATTTATGGATTTGAGTGAGTATGGATTTAATGCATCGAGAGATGATTATATCTACTTATGTGTTCTTGGTTAATAATCTGGAATAATTGATATAAACTGATTGGAAGTATATTATCCGAAGTGAAATAATAGTGAAGTTGTAGGCTTAATTCTCCAAAATTTGTTAAAATCCGGAGTAGTGTTAATTTTGGTCTAAGTAGTAGTTTATTCTAAACATCATATTTAATCATTAGTTTAATAAAGCTGCAATAATATAAAATTGGTGTTTGTTTGAATAAGTTGGAATTATTGTCTCTGTGGGTACGATACTTGATCTTATCAGTGTATTACTTGTTGACCATGTACACTTGCGTGTAGCGCGTAAAGATTTTACCCAACAGCAGGGCAATTAGAAGGATCAGGGGTGAGATGGAAGAAGAAGAATGAAGGGGAAAAGGAGAGAGGGAGGGGGGAGCTATCCTCACAAAGAATCAATAGAAAAACAGAAGGACACAATCCTTAATCTCAATAAGTACATTAAACCTCTCTACCATTAAACTTGTGGGGATTATTACAATATTTGAATAAAAAACCTAAAAATTAAAGACCAAATAAACTCTAACAGAGACCAAGTAAAACTCTAAAACTACAAAACTATTAAGATAAGTATCCTATTAAAGTTATAGCTCAAGTAATCTACACAATTTATACTCAGGAAAGTAGATACCTAAAATATCATTAAACTTGTGGGGATTATTACAATATTTGAATAAAAAACCTAAAAATTAAAAACCAAATAAACTCTAATAACAGAGACCAAGTAAAACTCTAAAACTACAAAACTATTTAAGATACGTATCCTATTAAAGTAATAGCTCAAGTAATCTACACAATTTATACTCAGGAAAGTAGATACCTTAAATACTAGAGCGTGCTTGTTTTTTTTCGGATAAGTAAAATAATTAAACAACCTAATTATCCTAAACTCCTAGCTACTACTGAATATATTAAAATATGCTCCCTCCATTCCTAAATATAAGATCAAGTTACTTTTACAAGTCAATTGAGATATTTTTCAAATTCAAGGTCGATGTGGTTCATCTAGCTTTTGAAAACAATAAATCTTGTAATTAGTAGTACTATTTAGACGGTTTACAATTTTCATAATTGTATTGCCTAGAACTAACTTAATTCATTTTTAGATTTTTTTAATTTGAAAATATCTCAAATTGATTTTAGAGGTTTGGAATGAAAGGAGGACAATTTAATTACAATTAGTGATCTAATTATCCACAAATAATGATATAAAATAACTTAATCCTAATTTCTAACTCTTAATGCATACAACAAGTACCTGCTTGGCGAAGCGGTGCGGTAAGATGAAGTACTTTGAAATTTAGAGCTTTCGTGAGAAAGTTAAAATAACATTTGTTTACACAATAATAAAAATGCTTTAAAAAAAAATTAAGAACAAACTTCAAGTTTGTAGTATAGTTGTTTCATTTTTCTTCAACAATTTAAGAACATTTGTACATTTGTGAAATATTCAAAATTCTTGGCTTACTGCAGTTCTAAAAACACAAATTTCCTACTCTCACTAAAAGTGCTTTGGAGCCCAAATCTCTACTCAGTTAAAAGTGATCAGAGGGCAACCAAATGCTAAAAAACTTCAAATTTGAAAGTACTTTTAGTCCTTTCCACTGCTCCACCAAAACGGGCTCCAAGAGTTGAGCAACAAACCATAAAAATCTTGATTTTCAATACCCAAGCAAGGAAACAGAAGTACAACTGAGAGTATATGACATACCTTGTGGGAAGCAAGATATAAGCGCGTACTGTTGTTAAATCCCAAAGCTGCCAACAGCAGTCCAATCTCTTCAGGAGTCAATGGGCAACGTCCTTGACCTCTCAATTCCTCGTCAGTAAATTGAGACTTGAGGACTCTTCCCTGCCAAATCACTTGGCGGTATTTTGCAAGAGCTAATTTTTCAGCTTTACCCCCAGCAAAATCACAAGCTGAATGGGCAGCCATATCCTGAGCAAGAACAGATTCTGAAATCACACTCTAGAATTTAATATTAAACCCCAGACTCCCTACCAACCAAAGACAAAGTGTGAAACAGAATGTACCTGTCAAGTATATCTCTATAACCAAAAACATGACAGGTTTCATGCTTGGGAATACTTCTGTCTAAAATTCTAGAAAAATGGTTGTTATATTTGGGAATACATTTTGGTGTAAGATTGCCATTACATTCCTATAGTGCTTATAATCCACGTGTTGAATGCATATACACCA
Source organism: Panax stipuleanatus (assembly GCA_020205555.1). NCBI lineage: Eukaryota > Viridiplantae > Streptophyta > Magnoliopsida > Apiales > Araliaceae > Panax > Panax stipuleanatus. The sequence goes on from CM035118.1 coordinate 58,833,875, forward strand.
AATACTATGTTGACAGAACTTAAATCCTTCAATTATCAGGCATAGACGAGTCAGGATGAAGTTTTACATCCTGAAAAGTCGTATGCAAACACCAACGCAGAATTTTAACTGTTTTCTTTATTGGTACATCAGAGGCTACGGCCCAAAAAGATATTAAAGAAAGGAAGACAATCTAGGAGTGCAGCCCCTCTAGATATTTATATACATCTTAAGTAGAAGAACGGGGTGGTTCCATGGACAGCCATATCTTTGGTGGCGTAAATCTGAACTTCAAATGATTGGTGCATCTAATAAGTAGATGTGGAAAAAGTCAAAATACCTTATCAAAGCGAAGATGTAAAACAACAAATTTCTTAGTTCTCTGGTTGTCAGTAAAATCTCTTTGCTCATTCAAGTACTTGATACCTACTTCACCGGTTTCAGTAGGACGATATCGGAGGCGATTGACAAGGGCCTCCCCCAGCGTCCTGATGTGGGGAGTGAATATTAATGCTTGAAAGTTAACCCGACAACGGAGAAGCTGGATGCCTGAAGGCAGATCGTTGAAAGCCAAACGGTGAGAAAATGGGGCTATAGCAGCAACCCCATAACTGGAACAGTCCAAAACAACATTCTACGTCAAACCAACATATCTGGGATATAGGTATGCTTTAAGTTTCAATACGGTAAGATCGAACTGATCAATGGAAGCTAAACTTGCACATAGATGATTTGTTTCACATTAAGCTGGACTATAGTTATAATGGTTTTACTTCAAAGCCATAATGGCACTTTTATCCAAGTTCAGCAGTAAAGCATCAAAGCCTGGATTAAAACATTCTATGCATTTGCTCCAACAAACATATTCATGTTTTATGAACAGGACAGTATTGTATCACAATAATGGAAAGGATAGTAGTGATGAAATGTAATGAACTACCCGTGGAAGAAATGCATGCCAGTTCTTAAACTTCATAGAAACTACCTGAATTTCACTAAGCAGCATTCTACACACTTATCCAAAAATAAAAAACTAAGCAGCATTTACATTTTGTAACTCAACTCAACATCTTTTATCCAAACCTAGATGGTGTAGGCTGAAAAAGAATCCCCTATGCAAGCGTAAAAGTCGAAAGGCAAGAAGAAAACTAAAATGTAAAACAAATTAACAAAGAAAAGAATAAAGTAAATAATTTAAAACAAAAGAACAGAAATGAATTGAAATCAATCAAAAGAAAACACACCCATATATAGAAATCAGTAGTCAAAAAGATTATTTTACTTGAATTTAGAGATATACAAAATGTAAGATCTCGTATGTCTGCTATAGGAGTATGGATTTAAGCTATTATGGGATGGATTTAAAAAGGTGTTTCCATTCAAGATACGTGATAATAATACTACATACCCATATAAAGAACTAATAAATAACAAAAAAAAGAAGTGATTTTGAACATTATAGCCTGAAGAACAACTATATAATGTGAATAAACTGATCTTCAAACAAACCTCTGCAATACAGGCAAAACATTTTCGATATACCAATTAGCAGACGCATGGACAGGTGCTGTTTTAATTCTAGTAGCTCGTATGCCTGTAGCATAATACTCCCTGGTACTCCATGAGTATTTGCTGGGAATCTCTTTAACTACGGAAACTTCATTCTTCAGGATATCAATAAAGTGATCAACATCAAATATTTCAGCAAATGAACTGAACAAAACACAAGACTTTAGTTTAGAGGTTTCTTTTCAAAATTGGGAACTAAAATGCAGGAAAGAAAGCCATGATGGTTGACTCATATAATACCTGGAATCTTGCCAAACAGGATTCACTTCAAGGTGTGGGATCACAAGTGTTGCATTTAAAATTTTAGCAACAGCTACTGCATCGCAAATCTTTAAAGAAATGTATCATGGCAGAGGAAGAAACCAGAAAGATGTTAAGCACTAACCAACTAACTGCAAAATACATTATTTACGTGGAGCGGTTAACATTCTTCAGCTCCGTATGCTCCTACAGAACCATTCCATGATCAAAGATACATACCCCCATTCTCTGCTGGTTTAATCCTCCATCAAGAAACATCTGAATATACCCCTGGGGTTTTTCTGGGAGAACTACAGAATGAAAATATGAGAGTTCATTTATTAAAAATAAAAAACTTTTTCTTATATGAAGGAACCATACTACATTTCCAAGGTTTCCTGCATAATCTATATCAAATGCTAGAATATCACAGCAAGATAAATTATGATTAAGCATATTTCAAGGCACTCACAAGGGGAAGTGGTAGAGACAACACAGGGTTTCCATCCTTGGTTGGGCAAGGGAGACCACAGGTCAGATTGTTGCCTCTCAGACTGAATGGTCAAAAAAGTATAAGAAAACATATATAGGAAATATGATCTTAAAAATTCCATAACAACTACAAACAAAGAAAGAAGAGGCTCAAACCTACTCACAGTTTCATGTAGTAAAGCTTTCTTCAATAAATGCAAGTGCTTCGGTTTTGGAGCATTCCATTCCTACAAACCAAAAGGACCTTTTTCAAGCAAACCAACAAAGATTAAAAGCATAAAGTCAACATATTTGTAAATGCAATTGCATGCTTGACTAACATGATTCTTACACAAAGATACATTGTAGGGTAGAAATTCATAGAATTCAACTCCTCTAGGATGGATTTATCTATACGTGATGCTGAAGTATCATCAGATTAAAGTGACCTTTAACAAAATATACGAGACAACACTACAAGCAGTATTGGATCAAACTCAACCTTAAAATTGTCATGTCCAAGATATGAGAAACACCTAATTCAACAACACAAGCTGAAATAACTAATTCTGGACAATTAAAAAGCTCTTTCAAACGTAACATCCCCCATACCAGAGCCACACTCAAATGTGCTACCTAGACTCATAAATTTATAGGGATAAAAAGAAAGGAAAGAGTACGTACTGAGATAGAATTTATTTCAGATTCAAGCCATTGCATATGGCATAATTGATTCCACATTCTTGTAATTATTGAAAAGGTTTTTTGATGCAGGAAGATCTGAGCCCGATGTTACTGAGTTGTCGGATAGCACATGGATGACACTGAAAGGCCATGAGTTAATGGATCAGTGCAACGGTGTTGGTTGACTTTGGGTTCGAGAGTTCGGCTCATGTCTTCGGGTCGGGAGTTCGGCTCAGTTGGCTTAACTTCGGAACGATCGATTTCGGGACAGGTGTTCGGATTCATGGCGAACTTCTTCGGGAATGGTGTCATAACTTCGAGAAGATCAGATTGGCTTCGGTAATCTCGTCTGATCTGGCTTCGGACTATCTACTTCGGATTTGTGGCGGCTTTATGACTTCGAAAGATCGAATAATTTTTATCAACAGTCTTTTTTTTACTGTAAATATAGGCGGACTATTAGGAAGTTGTTTTCTATTAGAAGTTTCTGGAATTCTGTTGCGTGCTGATAAAGAAATATCTTAGTTATAAAACCCGGCTTGTGGGTTGAGTTATAGGATAACTTATGATTTTGATAAATAAAAATTCAAGCATTAGAGAAGATTTCTCTATGTTTTGGTGAAGCTCTTGTTCTTTTGTCAGTGAATTTATTTGTTTACCTAGCCCACAGGATAATCGCTATTCTAAACGGCGTCAGTTGATATCAAAGCTCAACATCTTCTTGGGTTAGATTTCATCAATTTCAATGGCTGGTGGTCGTGGTCGTGGCCGTGGCCATCGAGGGCAGGTTTCGATTGAGGAAGTCCCGCACCGTGATCGTAACGTGATGATTGAGGATTTACAGAGACAAGTTGCAGAGTTATCCTGGCGTCTAACGGCTCAAAATCGGGTCGATGTGGACAAGTTTTGAATGAGGAAGTCTCGCACCTTGATCACTATCGTGGACAGGTTCTGTCTGAGGAAGCCCACACCTTGATCATGACGAGGAGGGTTATTGCTCTCATGGATAGATTCCGGTTGAGGAAGTCCCGAAGTATTCCTCGCACCTTGATCGTGATGAGGAATTTTATGATTCTGAATCCGGTCTTGATAATCCTTACCACCATAAGGAGCAGCTATGGGAACGACGTGGTCGAATAGATCATCGTCGAGATCTGGGCTTTAAGGTGGATCTATCCGAAACTGAAGAACAGTTGGAAGACCAGTTAGTTGAGGAAGAAGTAGCCGAAGAAGTGGAGTATGGAGAACCTATATATGATGAATATGAAGATGAAGAAGAAATTTATGATGACTATGAAGATGAAGGAGAACTTTATGGAGAACCTGAATATGACGAATATGATGATGATGACGTAGAGGAAAATGTGTCGTACGGAGATAGCCAAGAGACTTTGATCGTTCGTAAGAGTGTACTGACTCCCAAGGGTGATTCCGAAGATGATTGGTTAAGAACCAATATCTTCCATACAACTTGCATCGTAGCAAATAAAGTCTGCAAGTTAATCATTCACAGCGGTAGTTGTGAGAACGTAGTGTCCGAAGAGGCTGTCAAGAAACTGCAGTTGAAAATGGATCGGCATCCCAAACCATATAACTTGTTGTGGTTGAAAAAAGGTAATAATGAAGTAACAGTGGATAAAAAGTGCTTAGTGTCTTTTTCCATCAACAAGAAATACTTTGATAGTGTGTGGTGCGTTATGGTGTCAATGGACGCATGTCATGAGTTGTTGGGCCGCCCTCGGCAATATGATCGAAGAGTCATTCATGATGGTCAGAAGAATACGTACTCCCTTAGTATAAAAAGGAAGAAGGTTGTGTTAGAACCTCGGAGGGAAGAAATCAGTTCGGCTCGAGCTGTAACCTATTGTCCATAGATAAAATTCTATCGGAGGCAGATCATGAAGGCGTGATGAATGCTCTACTCCCTTGTGAGAGAAGTTCGGCAGATAAGAACACCGAAGTACCAGCAGATGTGCAGAAATTGCTGTCGGAATTCTCTAACTTGATGTCCGAAGAGTTTCCTCCTGGACTGCCACCAGATCAGATGAATCCTTGTTTTGTGGAGGATGGTGAGAACTCGAGGACGAGTTCTTTTCAACCTGATGCAGGAGGATCTGAGCCCGATAATGCTGAGTTGTCGGATAGCACATGGATGACACTGAAAGGCTAATGGATCAACGCAACGGTGTCGGTTAACTTCGGGAGTTCGGCACATTTCTTCGGGGTCGAGAGTTCGGCTCAGTTGGCTCAACTTCAGAACTATCGGCTTTGGGACAGATGTTCGGATTCGTGGCAAACATTTTGGGAATGGCGTCATGACTTTGGGAAGATCAAATTGGCTTCAGTAATCTCGTCGGATATGGCTTCGGACTATCTACTTCAGATTTGTGGCGGCTTTATGACTTCGGAAGATCGGATAATTTTTATCAACAATCTTATTTTTAGATTTTTGATTTGTTTCATCTTTTATGGTAGTATTTTAATTATTAGAAAGTTGTTATTCATTAGAAGTTGTTATCGTAAATATAGCAGATTATTAGGAAGTTGTTTTCTATTAGAAGTTTCTGGAATTCTGTTGCGTGCTGATAAAGAAATCTTTTAACTATAAAACCCGGCTTGTGGGTTGAGTTATAGGATAACTTTTGATTTTGATAAATATAAATTCAAGCATTAGAGAAGATTTCTCTGTGTTTTGGTGAAGCTCTTGTTCCTTTGCCTGTGAATTTATTTGTTTACCTAGCCCGCATGATAATCGCTTTTCTGCCCGGCGTCATTTTTCCAAGAAGATACACAAGACTTTGAAAGCGTGTGTAGACATTCGAAATTTCGCATTCCTGTTACTAACCCTGCAGAAGGGTAAAACCATCTTTTTTCCGGTGACAATACTGGAATGTCAAGCAGCCCCGGCAACAACCCCGGGATGTCAAGCTCAACCCCGGTCACTATACCGGGATGTCAAGTCAAACTCCGACAACACCAGGATGTCAAGTGAAGCCCCGGTGACCATACCGGGATGTCAGCAGTCCCAGAAACAACCCCGGGATGTCAAGCTCAACCCCGGTCACTATACCGGGATGTCAAGTCAAACCCCGGCAACACCGGGATGTCAAGTGAAGCCTCGGTGACCATACCAGGATGTCAAGCAACCCCGGCAACAACACTGGGAGATCCAATTCAACCCCGGCGACAATCCCGGGAGATCCAGTTTAGCCTCGGTCACAACCCAGGAGGCCAAATCAACTTCGCAGACAACCCCGAAGCATCACATCATCCTCAGAAACAACCATGGAAAACCAAGTCAACCTCGAAGACAACCCTGAGGACAAACAGAATCGACTGGGATCCAAACCTCGGAGACAACCCCGAGAAAACAATCGGAGACCGTGCCAGTACAGGAGACAACCCCTGGAGGGGTAAAATGGTTATTTTACCAACTTGAAGCCAATCCGGTCAAAATCAAGCCGAATTGATGCTATGAAGGTCAGAAAAAACCATAACATTGATCCAGAGTGAAAACAGCGCAAGACAGCTCAACGGACAAACTGCGAAGAATCGAAGACCCGGTTATGAACCCGTCTTCTTGGAATCGGAAAAGGTTTAGTCCCATATCATTGTGACGCTCTCGGCGAGAGCTTTCCAGAAAGGTATAGCACGTCTCAAACGGACGCTCCGATCAAAAGTTAGAAAGTTTCGAACCTGACATCGCATTGCTTGGAGTGCACGTACTTCGAGACAACGAACCCCACTGGGTGGGCCCTGCCATGTGGAGCCGCAGGTAGACCCGCGGCTGCCACGGGTAGGACCGCTTCCATCGGGTCTTTAAATACAAGTGCACCCCAAGCCAAGAAAAAAAGAAGAGAAAACGCTCTGAAACTCTGCCCATTTCGTTTTCTAGCCCGACTTCTTGTACTCCAAACCTCGTTTTTATCACTCTAACACGTAGGTATACTCGTATACTACCACATATCAAAAACTGAACGGTGAAAACGTCCATTTGAAGCCTACCAAGTGGCAAAAAGCCCGTGTAGCAGTCCATTGTAAGTATTTTTACGATCAGGAAGTTCCTATTACTTCATTGCGCATTTATACACGTGCACGTTAAGTTTCGTTTTCTGATTTTGCCCGGAACTCAGTATTGTTGCCGTTTTGGCTTACTTTTTAGTATTTTTAGTACATTTTAGAACATTTACGCGTTTTCTTGCATTTGCACAGCCCAGATTGACGATCCGCGGCTTTTAATCGCTTATATATTGATTTTTTCGGACTGGTTCATGGACTTGTGTCCGTTTTGGCTTTATTATGTATATATTTAACTATATATATACTAACTTTTCAATTCTGTCAAGCCCGGATGTCAAATCTGTGGTAGTTACTGCTTTTATATATATAACTATATATATATATATAAATTTTTCTGACTTCATTTGGCTTGGATTCTGACTTCGTGGCTTTTTTATTGCTTTAATATATATATACTAACTGTATATATTAACATTTACATTTTCGTTTGGCCTGGATCATTTCATGGCCTTTTTACCGCTTTTATAAATATATATATATATATATATATATATATATTTACATTTCTGTCCGGACATAGGATTGCAAATTTGTTGCCCTTTACAGCTTTTATATATATATATTTACATTCAGTCAAGCCTGGATCATTCCGTGACTCTGTTACAGCTTTTATCATATATACATTTGCATTCTGTCGAGCTTGAATTAATTTGTGGCTCATTTACAGCTTTTTATATATATATTTCCATTCTGTCAAGCCTGGATTACTCCGTGACTTTTTACAGTTTGTTATATATATATATTTCCATTCTGTCAAGCCTGGATTACTCCGTAACTTTTTACAGCTTTTATAAATATATATATATTTACATTCCAGTACGGGCCTGAGAGTGAAAACTCATCGCCCTTTATAGCTTTCGTATATATATAATTATATATATATTATTTATTCATTGTGATTAAATTTCTGCTTTAAATAGTCATTTGATATGAATCAGCAGTGATATTCATCTGGTGAACTAGATTTCTTTAAATCTAGCCCTTTTCTACCTTTCAAACGGTTCACAATAGGTCCAACCGGAACCGGGAAGCTAGAATGGCTAAGATTTATTTAAATCTAGCCATCTTTCTAGTTTTATTCATTTTAAAGCAACCTCGCGACTCTTAGATCGCTATCTATTGGGAACGAGATGCTTTGGCTACGCGCAGGCCAGGATTTGACTGATGAATCCTTGGTTTTGCGACGTTTAGATGTAAATATTGTGCAGATTCTCTCGGCTTCCCTCTGTGAGCCTAGGAATCGTGGGATTCATGATCAAATTGATCAGAACTTGATTCCCACAATGGACAAACTCCACATTACAAATGTACCCTGCCAGTTTTTCTGTAAAATGTACATCCGAAAGACCTTAAAACGGTTATCCGGGTTTAAGGTCTCAAACATAATGAAATAGTGATTTGTCGTGTCAGAGTCACTCCGATGGCTTGCATGCCCATGAGAAGGCCGGCACTTGTATATATTTTGTGGTCAAGGATGCTTCGTAGCCCGGCAATCATCATTCAAATTGAGCCAAAAGGCTAAAAAGATAAAAATGAAAGTATCAACATGTTTCAATTCCTACTTGAGCGTAAGGTTTGAAAACTAACCTTTTCAAAACATCATTTTAATATCTTGTCTAAAAAGGACTTTTGCGAATCAAATCAAACCATTCGTATATAGGTTCAACGAAGCATGTCCATACTTTCAAATAAACGTAGGCCCAATTTCTTCAAGCATTTACACACACGTTGCAAATAAAAAGGAAAATATTGAAAAGATGTGGTACCGTGTTTTCACGGGAGTTGGGGGTGCCTAACACCTTCCCCCCACTTAACCAAGCCCCCGAACTTAGAACTTCGGTTTCAAAGATTCAGTTTCGACAGTGTCCAACAATTGGGCCTACTTTCAAACAAAACTCGGTTGAGTTGGTACAACCATTTCAAAACTACCAACTGGCGACTCTGTAAACCATTCAAATCGTCGATATGATACATGTTGGCCTTTTTCTAAAAAACCTTCACCCTTCATAAAACAGGCCAGATAATAAGGGTAGAAAACAAAAGAACTTAGGAAGAGAAAATTCGGGTCTAACTCGACCCGTATTTTTTCCCGACGTCGACAGCGTGATAAATAAATTACTATACTGAGGCATTATGTTTTATGCAAGCTCAAAATTTCTACAAGATATAGCTATCCTTAGTCCTCATCGTGAGTTTATGGTCTCTTAATTAACCCCGTATTAATAACACACCAACAATCATTATACTGTATGTCATTTATTTATAATAGTACTTGTTTAATAAGGTTATTACCCATAGCAGGTCGCGAACCAGCAGAAGGTTCAAGGAGGGTGGGATACATGGGAACCATTTTTTATTTTTTATTTTTTTAGCATAATTTGCATTCCAAAATTTTAATCTTTACTACAAGCAAGCAAGCAAATAGCTTTACTAAATGACGAGGACATGCTTGGCATGAACAAGCCATGGAGTGGATCCGGTGCAAGTTCCTATTGGTCCCGTGACAAGAGCTCGAGTTAAACGATTCAAAGAAGGACTTAACGGACTAATAGAAGTTTGGAATGATATGGGTTCAAGTTCGAAGGCATTTGAGTTGAATTCCAAGTTCATGAATTTAATATAAGTGATTACTCCAAGTCAAGAATCAAACGACGTGGGTATTCTGGACTATCGGCGCTGCCACGCTGGTTGTAGTAAAGGGGATGGCGCTGTCGCGCCATAGCAGCAAAGTCAAAACGCTCTCTGGACCAACAGCGTTGCCGCGCCGGTTGCAGACCAAATTGTGGTGCTGCCGCGTTAGGGTGCAGATTTCAAGGCAATGCATTTTTTCAGATTTTCCAATATTGTTTGCTATATTTTAGGGATTTAAGTTATCTTTTCCAATTCTAATGTAATTAGGATGTTTTTAGCTAGTATTTTTATTCCAAATTGTTTGCTATTTAGAAGTTCAATTCCCTATAGGAATTAGGGTTCTTTTACTAGTATAAATAAGGGACAAAGCTTATGTAATTCATTAGACAACTTCAGATTATTATCAATACAAATTGTGAGATTATTCTCTTCTTTTGGTTCTTCAAGAATTCCCAAGTATTTTCCTAGTTTTCTTTGAGATTCGACATTGACTTATCATTCGACAATACAAAGTTGGGGGTGGCGTCTTCTACCACATCAATCGTCGATTTTACTAAGGTTCTTGCTTACATATAAGCATTAGGTCAAGGTGTCGTTAGTGTCCCATTCAACGCAAATTTCATTGCACAAGCGATTGTACCAAGGTTCTAGTCTCAATATAGGCATTGCTGGTGTCGTGAGTGTTTCACCAAACAACTTTACTAGAAATGATCTGGGTGATGACCACCTCACGCAAGCGTGCCGTAGAGTCTATCATTTGGTATCAAAGCGAGGTTTTCTACGAGTTATCTATCTTTAATTTTCTTGTTTGAATTGTGAGGAAAAAAAAGTATAGAAAAAGAAATTATTATTATCAATTTTTATTTCAATTGCTTGATAACAAATTTAGTGGCGATATTCCGACCATACATTCATCAATTCAGATCAAACGATCCTATACAACTTCCGCTAGCCTAACAAGATTTCCCAAAAATTTAAAAGCTTACAAGAAGTACAAGGAGTATACACGGTAACGACACGTAATATTGTTGGTAACCTGAGTTTCACATCTTCTATATTTGTTCTTGATAAGTTATTTTTGAATTGATTAGTAAACTATGATTTTGTTTGGTGAGTTCAAAAAGAATCTATAAGAGAGAATTTTGAGTGAAAAAAGACGCGAGTTGTGAGATCATCCGAGGGTAAAAGTCAAACGAGTGATACATGAGCGATTCATTATTTGAGCGAAACGCGTAAGAGAGTGGTGAGAAATTTTTTTATCTACTAACCCTTGTTTTGCAGCAAATCATATCTAACTTAAAGGATAAAGGTGTGTTTGAGGAATCCCAAACAAATTTTGATCCGAAGTTTGTGATGGAGGTCATGATGAAGGAATTTTCCAGACAATTGGGCATGGCGATGGAGCAGGTGCATGAGCGTCTTGACCAGATAAGCATTACCTGAGGAGAATCATCTCAAAACCCTCATGGTACGCGTCAAAAAGGAAGAGTTCAACAAAGAGGAGCTAGAGCGAAGGAAGAGGTTTACTTTGATGGTAGGTTTAATGAAGAAGAGGATCGTGAATCCGACGTCATCCATCGGAGACAGGGTGCGAGGAATAAAGGAGGTCGAAATCGAGAGAACTTGGATAACATCAAAATGAAAATTCCAGGCATACTTGGAGTGGAAGAAGAAGATAGAGTGGGTGTTTGACTGTCACAACTACTAGGAACTTAAGAAAATCAAACTTGCAGCCACAGAGTTTTCAGATTATGCCGTTACATGGTGGGATCAACTGATGACTAGTCGGAGGAGATGTGGAGAGACCCCGATTGAAACATGGGAGGAGATTAAAACCGTGATGAAAAAGCGGTTCGTACCAAGCCACTACCACCAAAACCTATTCCGGAGTTGGGGAGTAGGAGCGTAGAGAACTACTTCAAGGAGATGGAGATGCTGATGACTAGAGCTAACATATTGGAGGACCGAGAGGCAACAATGGCTCAATTTTCAGCAGGCTTAAATTGATCACGGATTTGGTGGAGCGACAACATTATGTGCAATTGGAAGATATGGTAGATATGGCTATCAAAATTGAGAAGCAGCTTACGAATAGAGGTGGCCAACAATCAATGTCCACTTCGGGTTCATCTTGGAAGCCCAATATTGTGAAGCAAAACGAGAAACCAACCGTGAGCAAACCTAAACCAGAGCCAAAACAAGAAATGACTAACCGTGAAAATCAAGGTAAAAATGAACCTTCTTTTAGTCATAATCGTGATATTAGATGCTTTAAGTGCCAAGGCAAGGGACCTATTTCAAATCAATGTCTGAATCAACGAGCCATGATTTTGCTTGAAAATGGTAAGTTGGAGACCAAGGATTAGGGTAGTGACACCAATTCTATGCTGCCATTGGAGGAGGTAGATGAGGGGAGGTCACTATATATGGTGCAATGTTGGTTACTAGGAGAGCTCTTAGCACACAAGTGAAGGAAGAAAGCATGGAGCAACGAGAAAACCTCTTTCACACTAAATGCCTTGGTCATGGGAAGATTTGTTATGTGGTGATTGATGGTGGGAGTTGTACCAATGTGGCGAGTACTACCATGGTGGAGAAGCTAGGGCTGCCAACAACCAAGCATCCTCAGCCGTATAGATTGCAATGGCTCAACGATAGTGGAGAAGTAAAGGTGATTAGGCAAGTATTGGTTCCTTTCACTATTGGGAGATATTATGATGAAATATTGTGCGATGTGGTTCCAATGCAGGCAGGCCATTTGTTACTAGGGAGGCCATGGCAGTTTGATAGGCTCGTGAAGCATGATGGTTTTACGAATGAGTATTCATTTGTGTGTAATCAGCGGAAAGTTACTCTTTGGCCTATGACACCGAAGCAAGTTCATGAAGATCCATTGCATTTACAAAAAGATTTTGTACAAAGGAGAGAGAGTAAAGAAAAGAAAAATAAAGTGGGAAAAATAATGAGGGAAAAAATAAGAGAGAAAAAGAAAAAGAGGGAAAAAAAGAGATGAAGAGAGAAAAACAATTGTCTTTGCAAAAAAGAGTTATGTGAGAGCTATGATTTCTAAACAGCCGATGATTATACTTATGTATAAGGAGACGTTTTTAAATACTAACAAGAATAACTCTTCTTTGCCTAGTGTTGTTGCATCTCTTTTGCAGGATTATGCCGATATATTTCCCGAGAAGTTTCCAAAAGGTTTACCACCTATTTGGAGAATTGAGCATCAAATTGACTTCGAACCCGGTGCTACCATTCCTAACCGACCCGCTTATCGGAGCAATCCCGAGGAAATGAAGGAGTAGCAAAAACAAGTTGGTGAACTAATGGAGAAAGGGTTCGTGAGAGAGAGCATGAGTTCGTGTGCAAGTTCTGGTGATCTTAGTACCTAAGAAAGATGGGAAATGGCGCATGTGCATTGATTGTCGAGCAGTAAATAATATTACGGTAAAGTATCGACATCCTATTCCTCGTTTGGGCATGTGTTTTCAAAAATTGATTTAAAAAGTGGGTATCATAAAATTAGAATAAAAGAAGTAGATGAATGGAAAACTGCTTTTAAAACAAAATATGGTTTATATGAGTGGCTAGTGTTACCTTTTGGTTTAACTAATGACCTAGTACTTTCATGCGATTAATGAATTATGTTTTGCGTCCATTCATTGGTAAATTTGTTGTAATTTATTTTGATGATATTTTGGTTTATAGCAAAAACTTGGGTGAACATGCATTACATTTAAAATATGTTTTAGATGTGCTTAGGAAAGAGAAGTTATTTGCTAACATGGATAAATGCACGTTTTGAACGGATAGAATTTTGTTCCTTGGTTTTGTTGTTAGTTCACAGGGAGTATAAGTGGATGAGGAGAAGATATGTGCTATCCAAGAATGGCCGAGTCCTACGAATGTGAGCCAAGTTCATAGTTTTCATGGACTCGCGAGTTTTTATCGACGTTTCGTGAGAAACTTTAGTGAAATCATTGCACCACTTACGGAAGTAATCAAAAAGAGTGTAACACCCCAGTCCCACATCGAAAGATATGAAAAAAAATTGTTTGTGTATAAGGAATTAAATTACTAACAATAGTACCTTCAGTCATGACCTTTTAGGTGAGCCTGTGGTGGGCTAAGATAACCCAAGAAGATACTATTGGGTCAGTGGTTTAAAGCCTTATTTGGATGGATTTGATTCGATTTGGACTCAGGATTTGACCCAAGTTGTTTCAGTGTGAATTTTAAATGGGGAGATGAGCAAGAGAAGGCGCTTCAGTTGATTAAGAATAAATTGACTAATGCTCCTTTACTTGTTTTGCCTAACTTTTCTAAAACCTTTGAAATTGAGTGTGAGGCTTCAGGTTTGGGAATTGGAACTGTGTTGATGCAAGAAGGAAAATCGGTGGTGTATTTCAGCGAAAAATTGAGTGGGGCAGCTTTAAACTATCCTACTTATGACAAGGAGATGTACGCATTGCTCTGAGCGTTGGAAACATGGCAACACTACCTATGGCCTAAGGAGTTCTTGATCCATACCGACCATGAAACGGGATGTAGAACGAATATGTGGTAGGTGCATTTCTTGTCGTTAAGCTAAATCTCGTGTTCAAACTCATGGATTGTATACACCATTATTGTCTATACCTAATGAACCTTGGATTGATATTTCTATGGATTTTGTACTGGGTTTACCTAGGTCTAAGCGTGGTCATGATTCGATTTTTGTGGTCGCGGATAGATTCTCAAAGATGACACATTTTATTCCATATCACAAAACTGATAATGCTTCCCATGTAGCTGATTTATTCTTTAGGGGAATTGTGTGTTTGCATGGTATGCCTAAGACAATTGTTTCTGATAGAGATACTAAGTTCTTAAGTTATTTTTGGAAGACATTGTGGTGTAAATTGGATACTAAATTGTTATTTTCAACTACTTGTCACCCACAAACTGATGGTCAAACCGACGTAGTAAATAAAACTTTATATGCTTTGTTAAGGGCTATCATTAAAAAGAATATCAAATTTTGGGAAGAATGTTTACCTCATGTTGAGTTTGCTTATAATCATTCTATTCATTCTACTACTAATTTTTCTCCATTTGAGATTGTGTATGGTTTTAATCCTTTAACACTATTGGATTTATCTCCATTACCTGTTTCTGAATATACTAACATGGATGGAAAGAAAAAGACTGATTTTGTTTAAATAGATACATGAGAAAGCTAGGCTCAACATTGAAAGGAGAACGGAGCAGTACGTCAAGCAAGCTAATAAAGGACGACGTCAAGTGATCTTTAAGCTGGGAGATTGGGTTTGGTTACACATAAGAAAAGAAAGGTTTCCAGCTCAAAGGCATTCAAAGTTGCTTCCGAGAGAAGATGGTGCATTTCAAGTTCTTGAACGCATCAACGACAATGCTTACAAAATGGATTTACCTGGTGAGTATAATATTAGTGTCACATTTAACGTTACTGATTTAAGTCTGTTTGATGTAGGTGATGATTTGAGGACAAATCATTTTCAAGAGGAGAGGAATGATGAGGACATTCTTGGCGTGGACAAGGACGAACACCATGATGTGGATCCTGTGCAAGTTCCTATTGGTCCCGTGACGAGAGCTCGAACTAAATGATTCAAAGGACTTAACGAACTAATCCAAGAAGTTGGGACTGATATGGGTTCAAGTTCAAAGGCATTTGAGTTGAATTCCATGTTCATGAATTTGATACAAGTGATTACTCCAAGCCAAGAATCAAAGCAAAACGACGTAGGTAATCTAGACTACCGACGCTGTTGCGTCAGATTTAGTAAAGGGGATGGCGGTGTCGCGCCATAGCAGCAAAGTCCGAATGCTCTCTAGACCAACGGCGCTACCGCGCCAGTTGCAGGCCAAATTGTGGCGCTACCGCGCCAAGGTGCGGATTTCAAGGCAACACATTTTTCTAGATTTTCCAAGATTGTTTGCTATATTTTAGGGATTTAAATTATATTTTCCAATTCTAATGTAATTATGATGTTTTTAGTGGGATTTCCATTTCAAATTGTTTGCTATTTAGAAGTTCAATTCCTTATAGGAATTAGGGTTCTTTTACTAGTATAAATACGGGATAAAGCTTATGTAATTCATTAGACAACTTCAGATTATTATCAATACAATTGTGAAATTATTATCTTCTTTTGGTTTTTCAAGAATTCCCAAGTATTTTCTTAGTTTTCTTTGAGATTCAACTTTGACTTATCATTTAACAATACATAGTTGGGTGTTGTGTCTTCTACTGCATCAATCGCCAATTGTACCAAGTTTCTTGCTTACATATAAGCATTTGATCAAGGTGTCGTTGGTGTTTCATTCAAGGCAGATTTCATTGCACAAGCGATTGTATCAAGGTTCTTGTCACAATATAGGCTAATGGTTGCAGTGTCGTGAGTGTTTCACCAAACAACTTTGCTAAAAACGATTCAAGCGACGACCACCTCACGCAAGTGTCCCGTGGAATCTATCACTAATTCTCTTATCCAAGGCAAAATAAATTCTAGGAATTTATTTTAACTCTCACCCCAACTCAAACTAATTCTAGGAGTCATTAAATTCTTTCAATTTTCCATTATACTCCCTCTGTTTCAAAATATATCAAAATATAAGATCATTAAGAAATTTTCAAACTTAAAATTGACATGGATTTCATTAGTTTTAGTCTATACAATGATGACAATTGTAACCTATCTAAATTTTTTTATTTTTTATTTTTTGGCTAAATAAAGAAGAAGGGGATTTGAGTCTGTCACAGAACCGCAAGACCACCCCAGTCAAGAGCATTGACTAACAACGATCCTCAACAGCTCAAATGGTCCAAGGACCACAGGGCAGTTAAAAATTACTAGTTATTGTAATATTTATTGTTTCATAATTTTTTAGTAAATCATCCTAATTTTGAGTTTCAAAATGTATCAAATTGACTTTCGATATGTTATAAGCAGATTTACTCCTACAAACAACAAAAATAAATAAAAACATCTAATTAACCATTCATCAAACGATAAAATTTAACTGGGTTAGTGTTGATAGAGGCAAAAAGATGACAATTTGGATTTAGCGAAACAGATGGAAACTGAAGTCAGACTGCTATAAACAACAATTAATGATAAACGAGAGAGAAACTTACAGAGAACATAGAGGGATAGGAGCCGCTCAAGGGAGCGAAGAGATTGGGGAAGAAATTTGGCAAGAAAACAATGAAAATCCCAGCGAAGGCTACTCTTTGGGACTGATTTTGCAAGTATTGTAGCTTCATTATATATTTATAATTATACTACTCCTTAATGTATGTATCTCTGTGCTTAATGGGTAAAAAATAAAATCAGTCGAATTTATCTTCCATGGATCGCCAATGTGAGATTCAGAGCCTGTAAGGAGCCAATGAGGTATTCGGGAGAGCTAAGGAGTGCCTTTTTGTTATACGGTGATTCAGAGTATATCAAAGATGTACCATATTAGCATACTACTAGCTGTGTCCCGTGGCTCAAATTGTAGGATTTCTCTTTTTTCTGGTCTTTCGGGACACTACATCGACGGTAAGATTTATTTCAAACTTTAGACGGCTGAAAAATTGAAAATCATTTATATTTTGTTAGATAGATTATACTACTCCTTAATGTATGCATCTCTGTGTGCTTAATGCGTAAAAAATAAAATCAGTCGAATTTATCTTCCATGGATCGCCAATGTGAGATTCAGAGCCTGTAAGGAGCCAATTAGGTATTCGGGACTCGGGAGAGCTAAGGAGTGCCTTTTTGTTATACGGTGATTCAGAGTATATCAAAGATGTACCATATTAGCATGCTACTAGTTGTGTACCGTGCCTCGGGCACTACATCGACGATAATATTTATCCCAAACTTTAGACGGCTCAGATGATTTATTGAGTGAGTGAAAATTTTAAAATCATTTATATTTTGTTAGATAGATTGTGATGATTAAAAATGTTATTATTTATAGTTAGGGAGGGCTTCTGTAGCCAATAAAAAGTGAACAAAAAATGAATCCGATATGGCGACGGTTTTTTCGGCATAGAAAATTGTCGCTATAGCAGGCTATATCTAAGGCCACGGTTTGAACCGTTGCAATAGCCCATAAAACTAGTCAGATTCATCTTTAGTTCATTTTTTTGGTTCGTTGGAAAAAAATTCATTTATAGTGAGTCATATAATTCATAACAAAAAAAATTAACAAGATATATCACAAATAATGTTTAATGGATTTTGGATGGAAAATAAAATAATAAAAAACTTATATTAGAAAAGAAAAACTTGCAAGATTTCTTTTGTAATGTTTACAAGTTTATAAAGTAGAAGGATAAAAAAGATTAATTTTCAAATTAGAAATATTATTTTAGCTTTCTATAAAAATTAAATTTTGTTGTATTTGTAAGGAAATGGACTGTAAAAGTTTGGTTTGTGTTATTTAATCTTTGTCGACGCCAGAAAAATTTATCCCTTTTCCTATATGTTTCTTACCCATTATATTTTCTATTTGTTGATTTGTTTGATCTGAAGGCTGAATTTTTAAGAAAAGACCGACATATAATGTCGACGATTTGAAAATATTGATTTTATTGGTCCGAATTAGATAGAGCCGCCAGTTGGTATGAGTGAAATAGTTGTACCAACTCAATCGAGTTTTGAAAGATTTTGCAAGATGACCCAATTATTGGACTCTTTTTAATTGATCTTGAAAACCGAGATTTCATAGAGTTCGGGGACTTGATTAAGCGGGGGGAAGGTGCTAGGCACCCCCGACTTCCGTGAAACACGGTTACGGCACTTTTTATTCCCTAATGTGTGCGTATGTGTGTGTATTGCAGTTAATTAGGCCTAAGTGCTTTATTTGAAAGTTGTGATGTGCTTCGTTGGACCTATATACGAAGGGTTTGATTTAAAAAATTCATTCTTAGACAAAATATGAAAGTGATGTTTTAAAAAGTGGTTTTCAAACCCTTTCGCTCGCATAGGAATTGAATCCCTTTGATACTTTTATTTTATTCCATATTCAGATCATTTTGATTTTATTCTCAGGATGCGAAGCATTCTTGTAACGCCCGAGAAAATCGAGCGTTTATGTAAATGAATTCTTATTTGAATTATTGAATAAAATTTGCTTATTTGTTTATTAAACTGAGTAAGCTAATTGTAGGTCATTTTATGACCTAGAGAATGCAGAAATGAGTAGGATTCTGGCTACGTGCTAGGAATAATTGATATGAATTTATAAGACAAAAATAAAAGACTTTTGAGAATAAAAATATTTTAGAAAAAGACGAAATAGGCACTATTCAATCCTAAGAGTCAAGGTTTGACCCTAATGGTTAGGGTTTGAGACCCTAGGCCATTTTGAGAGTTCGGAATGTCAGAATGACATTCTGTCGAAAGATTTGACGGTAATATACCGTGAAAAGTCAAGTTTGCCAAGAAAAGTTTTTTCGGGATGAAAAGTACGAAAATTACAATTCATCCGTTTCTACTTGGGAATTTATTTTGAAATTTATTTGAAACACGTACTGATAGGATTTCAAGGCGAGGTGGATTATGAAATAATAATTCGTTTATGACTCGCGAAGTTTTCGCGTAAGGACTTAAAATCCTAAGCGTTAGGGAAAGTAAAATCAATGATTACTGGTTTACATATAATAATAAATGATTATTATACGGAAAGAATTTGCGTATAATACGAGGTATTATACAAAAATAATATGGAGAGTATACGAATTTTATACGAAGTAAATACGTTGAAATACATTGAATTGGAATTAATTTGAATTAAAGTTAATAATTTAACACATGGGTCGAACCATTGGAAAAACGGGTGGGTTAAACCCATTGGGCAACACAAGGCCACATAGGGCATGTGGGAGCACAAGGGGGGCCATGTGCTAGCACATGCTAGCATATGCTAGCATATGGGAGGGACATAGGCAAGACATGGAGAGGAGGTGGGGTTGAGGAGGTTTGGCCTAATGACCAAACTACCCCAACTCTTGCCAATTCTATAAATAGAGAGCAAATGCTAGCCATTTTGTTGTATGAGAATTTCTACCAACATTTAGAGAGAGAGAAGGAGCTAGCTTGATACTTGCCTAGACAATCCATCAACCAAGAAGAAAGAAAGCTTTTGAGTCTCCAATACTCAAGCACCAAGAACCTTAAAGGTATAACCATAAGGAATAATATGTAAAACTTTCTTTTCTTTCAATAGTTAAATTGATAGAGAAGTGTTAGAGGAAGTTTGAACCCTAAGAAGTTATAAGGATGGCTTAATGAGCACCTAAGAACCTTAATAAGTCATGCATGATGAGATAATAAGAATTGATGAAGGACTAATACAGAACTTAATGAATTCATAAGAAATGGACTAATGAGAATGTTAAACCATCAAAACTTAAATGTTTTGAATGATTAGAATTATTAATAATCAACCATTGGATTGGTTCCAATTGATTTGAACTAGTAATAATGAAGAACGAAGATTCGGCGAAAGTTACGCAATTAGACGATAATCGTAGAAAATGTAAATTTCTCGGATTAGAAATCAAAAGTCGTCGTGTGCGTCGAAAATGATGGTTTTCGATTGCAACACGTGTAATTAGGTAAATAAGACTTGCGAGAACAAGAACGAACCAATTCTGACTTAAAACGAAGAATTGAGCGTCGAACGTTCACGAACGTTTAACGAAAACGTAAAAATGGACTAATCAGCTAATTTCTCGTCGACGGATTCAGAAATGAATTCTAACTTGATAGGATGATAGAGCATTTCATTTGTGAACTATGGGCTTTGAAACTAGCCAATTCCGAGTTATAACGATCACGTTACGAGCTCGGGAATTTTAGAATTTTCAAGACTTAGGAAATGTTTCTGCAGCACAGGTGCAGCGCTGGCCGCGCCTTAAACAGCTCTGGCCGCGCCGTTCCGGATCAGGTTCCCTGCATAGGTAGCGCTGACCGCGCCGTTTTCAAGGGAAATGGAGCGCAAACCGCGCCGTCCAAGAAAAAAATTGTTGACCAAATGAAATGTTTACTCAACTCTTTCCATAAGTAGTAAAGTGTTAGTAAGTAATGGATGAACATGAATGTAAACCTTTAAACAACATGTTTAACCAAGGGTTTATGATCATTAAACGTTAACTAAATGTAATTAAACTTAAGATTGGAAACCATAAACCAAGATTAAGTTAAGGAACAAGTGAAGTCTCATTATCATCATGATTAGTAATGATCAATGAGAGTTCGGTATATAACATAGGAATGTTAATAAGCCGTAATAACGTTAAATAACTTGAACGAATGTTATTAGTTTAACAATTCGATTTAGTTATACAAGAAGGAGGAGTTAGGCAAACACATTGTATATCAAATATGTTTTCTCATTGGTATGCTCTGTGTTATGCTTTGTAGACGTTGTAAAGACCAAGTAGACTACGTATAAAGATTAAGAGAAGCAAAGGCAAGTTTTCTAACTCTTACATTAATATTGTGTTATGCAAGTTTCCTAACTTCGTTCATACTTTATTATGAATGCGAGTTTTGCTAAACCATTGTCTATACGTTATGGTTGGACAAGTGGTCATTGTGCATAACTGCTTATGCATGAATTGTTATTGCATAGTCGATACCATTTGATTTGGCTAGACTGAGACTTAACATATTTTGGTGGGTTTTTCCACAAATCTTTCCAAAATATATATATATAATGTGGTGATAGGCCAATTGTTTGGTACGGATTCTCAGGTAAACCTGAGCATGAATAAAACAAAGGTTTTAAATGTCGTTAATTCGACACGCACGTGAGGTTGCCACCAATTAAACGTAAACACGTTTAATGTATGAGTGTTGATCAACATAGAGTACTACAGGCTGATCACCTGGATGTGCTCGTAAGCTATATCGAACTTACTATTTTTGTGCCGGGTTGTTCCTTTCATGAATGAGAACTAAATAATGGTTCGTGGTCGTTGACCAAGATGGATTCCGAAGAGGCTATAAAGTCCTTGGGAATGGTTTTAAAAGAATCAAAATGATAATTTGATTATTCTTAAGTACTTCATAACTATTGTATAGTTATTGAAGACCTAGATATATGATTCTTGATTTTGTGGTTTCAAGATATACGGTTTAATTTGCTGAGCTGTTTATGCTCATTCTTGATTAAAATTAAATGATTTCAGCTAAGAACGAACGGACTGAAGGATCCGGTAAAGACAAAGGCAAGTCCAAGCTGGACAAGTAGTGACCTTTGTAATAGCATTAGTATTAGTATTGTATTTACCAATATTATGACACATAACAATGTATTGGTTACGAATACTTGGGAAGGGATTAATAGAATGTAATAATTAGTAAACTTATGCATTGTTATTGATGTCCTCAATTGAATGTATGAGTAGATTGTAGCACCGTGTAGCACCATGTCTTGGGTTTGAAAGTACCCGGATTTGGGGGCGTCACAGGTTGGTATCAAAGCTGTATGTTATAAAACTTAAGGGGTAAAAACCTTAGGCTATAACCTGGAGAAGTGAAGTAGAAGTTAGAAGTTAACAAACTCGGGTAAAGTTTTGAAAGAAGAAAGTAACCTTAAACATATTAAATGTGATATAAACTGTTCATATTTGATTGTATACTAATCCAGTTATTTATGTTTTATGTAGATAACAGGAATAATGAGCATGTATAATGAAATACATGAGGTTAGCAAGGATTCAGTCAACTTCATAGAAGTAGTACCTATGTCGGTAGCAGAGATACCTGTGGTAATCTTAGAGGGGACTGATATAGAAGAAGAGGACCCGTCCGAATATTCAGATAACTTTGACTTCGCGTCATTGTTTGATGGTATGTCAGAGGAGGAGGTGGAGACAATGTCGATTAATACGGTATTGCCTAATGAGGAGGAAGCGGAGGAGTCTGCACAAGGGGAGTCCATGAAAATGCTATTCATGGCAATACTGGACAGAACTGTCCAACTAAGCAAGGAGGTTCGTGATCTCAAGAAGGTGGTGGATGATGTGGTAGAAGATAGAGAGGATATGGAGATCTTCTGGGAGGCCGAGCACGATGAGAAAGTGTTAGCTAAAGATAAAGTCCGGGACTTGAAGCTAGAAGTCCAGGAACTGAAGGCGGAGCTTCTGAACAAGAAGCAGAAGATAGGTCGAATGTGCTATATTCATAGGTGTTCGCACGAGGATTACCAGCAACAGATGGTTGAGTATCCTGTGGAGGAGGGACAGACTCGGCATACTATTAGCCGGGACATTGTGGCCAGTATGGCCTATGCTGATTACATGAATGCCGTGTTGCAGATGTAATTCTGTAGAAGAGATAGCAATGTAAATAGCTATGTAAATGTTTGTATAGCTAGTAATGACGTAAAACCCTCTTTTGAATAGACAAGGGTAGTCTTTTGTAAATCCCAACTTTTGGAAAGTAATTGCGGGATAGTATTGTAAATGGCTGAAGCCATGTAATGTACAGTGTAGTGTTATACTACAAAGAAGCTTTTTAATATAAAAGTTTATTTAAAATACTTGGCAATGTAATTGAGTTATTATTTGATTGTTAATAATAACCGAATGAAGAAATAAAGAATGGCGAAATGTTTTCGTATTAACAGAAAATGCCGCCAAGAAGGCGTATAAGAAATCAAGAAGAAGAACCTCGTAATGAGGAGGAACAAGGGAATAATAACCCGATGCAAGAATTTGTGAA
Organism: Panax stipuleanatus; assembly: GCA_020205555.1. Lineage (NCBI taxonomy): Eukaryota > Viridiplantae > Streptophyta > Magnoliopsida > Apiales > Araliaceae > Panax > Panax stipuleanatus. Next base: position 58,857,283 of record CM035118.1, read on the forward strand.
TCTACTGGCTACGGCTCTCAATCGAACGAGAGATACCATACGCACTAATCCTGGAGTAGGTCGGGGGACTACTTTTAAGGAATTTAAGTTATTGGTCTGCTTGAGTTCTATGGAACTACGGGACCCTATAGCAGCCCAAGTTTGGCTAAAGGAAATAGAGAAGGCATTTGTTATTGCAAATGTCGGTGAGGCGCAAAAGACTTCTTTTACGACTTACATGATGAAGGGGGAGGCCAACTATTGGTGGGAAACCAACCAGGGTAGGGCTGGAACAGAAGTGGTTACGTGGGAATAGTTCAAGGAGTTATTCTTCGAGAACTACTTCCCTACGAGCATGCAGGGGAGAATGGAGATTCAGTTCCTAGGACTAAAGTAGGGGGACATGACGGTACCCCAATACGCAGCCAGGTTCAATAAACTGGCAAGATTTGCTCCACACCAAGTGGACACAGAGTTGCGGAAGGCACGACGGTTTGAGCAAGGATTGAAACCCTGGCTCTACAAATGGATATCGGTTTTCCAAAGTGTTACCTTTGGAGCGGTGCTAGAGAAGGCAGTTATCGCCGAGGGTGGTAGTGAGGCATTGACCTTATACCACAAGGAGAAGAAGAATAACGCTAAAACTGAGGTATCAATCAAGATTGAGGGAGCCAGCGGAAGTGGCCAGAAGAGGAAGGGTTTCAGCTCTGGGAATACCGGAGTAAAACAGGAATTTCCCAAGAAGAAGATGGAGGCATGTAAGACTTGCGATAAGACTCATCTGGGAGTCTGCCTCAAGGGTAAGGCGGTCTGTTATAACTGTGGACAGGAGGGGCATATTTTGCCTAACTGTCCCAGTCCGAAGAAGAGCCGCGGTTGTTTTGTATGTGGATCTACGGACACATGGCACGAAACTATCCGAAGAAAGGTTCGGATGGTGGGAAAGGAGCTAGCGGTAATAAGCTGGCGATTGGTGGCAGCAGTACCACAGGGCAGACCGACTGCCCGTACTTTTAATATGACGGTCCAGGATGCGGTAGCATCGAGCAACGCCGTAACAGGTATCATTCCGGTCAACGACATTAATGCATATGTATTGTTTGATTCCGGTGCTATGTGCTCGTTTATAGCATGTGAGTTTGCTAAACGATTATGATTACTCCCCAAAAAACTTGTAATACCTTTAAACATTAAGGTAGCTACCGATGAAGTAATTCCTGTGGATTCGGTCTATAGGAGTTGTTGTGTGGATATTAGAGGTAATAAATTATCGGTAGATCTTATACCGATAAGATTGGGAGAATTTGATGTAATTCTTGGGATGGACTGGTTAGTTAACCATAGGGAAATGATAGATTGCCAAAATAAGAGTGTGAACCTTCGAATTTCTAAGAAACCCAAGGTAGTGTTCTACGGTAGTAAATCACCGGGACGCTCTTGTTGTCTAACCTTGACGCAAGCCAGAAAATTGTTAAAGAAAGGATGCGAAGGTTACCTGTGCCATGTTGTTGATACCCAAAGATTGGGAGCAATGTTGGAACAGATACCTATTATCAATTAGTATGCGGATGTATTTCCGAGTGACTTGCCAGGTCTTCCACCCGATAGGGAGATCGAATTTGTTATAGACCTTGCGCCAGGGACTACACCAGTTTCGAAGGCACCATATCGTATGGCGCCAGTAGAATTGAAGGAGTTGATGATTCAGTTACAAGAACTGTTGGACAAGAAGTACATTCAACCGAGTGTTTCTCCATGGGGAGCACCGGTATTGTTTGTAAAGAAGAAGGATGGATCGTTGAGGCTTTGTATCGACTACCGAGAGTTGAACAAATTAACGATAAAGAATAAATACTCATTGCCCAGGATCGATGATCTCTTTGACCAGTTGAGAGGGGTAAAATATTTTTCGAAGATAGATTTACGTACAGGGTATCACCAGTTGAAGGTTAGGGCGGAGGATGTACCTAAGACAGCATTTAGGACTCGTTACGGCCATTACGAGTTCTTAGTAATGTCATTTGGGTTGACGAATGCGCCAGCCGCATTTATAGATATGATGAACCGAGTGTTCAAACAATATTTGGACAAGTTCGTCGTAGTGTTCATTGATGATATCCTAGTCTATTCCAAGACGACGGAGGATCACTCTGAATATTTAAGATTAGTGTTGGAGGCACTAAGAAAAGAGAAGTTGTATGCAAAATTCACGAAGTGTGAATTTTGGTTAGAGAGGGTGCAGTTTTTGAGGCACGTCATTGACAAGGAAGGAGTGTCAGTTGATCCAGCAAAAGTGGAAGCCGTGATTAACTAGGAGCAACTGAAAACGCCGACTGAGGTGCGAAGTTTCCTAGGTTTAGCAGGTTACTATCGGAGGTTCATTCAGGATTTCTCAAAGATAGCTACTCCGTTAACCAACTTAACCAGAAAGATGGTAAAGTGCGTATGGACAGAGAAGTGTGAAGACAGCTTTTAAGAGCTGAAGAAGAGGTTGAGTCAAGCCCTTGTATTATCTTTACCGGATGAGACGGGGAATTTTGTAGTGTATAGCGATGCTTCACATAAAGGACTGGGGTGCGTGCTCATGCAGCATGGCAAGGTCATTGCATATGCATCTAGGCAGTTGAAGGAGTATGAGGGGAATTATCCTACTCATGACTTTGAACTTGCAGCAGTGGTTTTTGCCTTAAAGATTTGGAGGCATTACCTATATGGGGAGAAGTGTTAGATCTACACAGACTATAAAAGTCTGAAGTATATCTTCACTCAGAAGGAGTTGAATATGAGGCAAAGGAGATGGCTGGAGTTGATAAAGGATTACGATTGTGAAATCCTGTATCACCCAGGGAAGGCAAATGTAGTGGCCGATGCCTTAAGTAGAAAGGGTCGGGAGAAGCTGTCAATGTTAACCGCTCAAGACGAGTTGGTAACAGAGATGGCAAGAATGGAATTAGAGGTGCGATGTCCAATTGAAGAAGGGAAGAAGCTGTTTGCGATAGAAGTTCAACCCACAATAGTGGAGAAGGTTAAGGAAGTGCAACTCAGAACTGAGGAGTGCAAGCGGATAAGGAAGAAGATTGCAGACGGTACTGAGGAAGCATAAAGTCTTGATAACGAAGGGTTATTGAGATTTGAAGGAAGAATTTGGGTCCGTGTGAGCCAGAGTTAAAAGAGGAGATAATGGACGAAGCGCATCATTCGAGGTACTCGATTCATCCTGGTAGTACCAAGATGTATCAAGACCTTCGAACAAATTTTTGGTGGTCAAACATGAAGAGGGAGATAGCAGAGTACATCAGTAGGTGCTTAATTTGTCAAAAAGTTAAGGTCGAACATCAATGACCCAGTGGTTTGTTGCAATTATTGGAGATTCTGGATGGAAATGGGAGCATATCACGATGGACTTTGTGGTAGGACTTCCAACTACGCAGAAAGGATATGACGCTATTTGGGTAATAGTGGATCGATTAACGAAGTCGGCTCATTTCTTGCCAATAAGAGTTAGATACAATTTAGATCAGTTAGCTAAGCTCTATGTCAAAGAGATTGTCTCAAGACATAGAGTGCCAGTTTTGATTGTGTCCGATCACGATCTGTGGTTCACTTCGAATTTTTGAAAAAGTTTGCAAGAGCACATGGGAACACAACTGAGGTTGAGCACGGCGTACCATCCACAGATAGATGGACAAAGTGAAAGAACAATTCAAACGCTAGAAGACATGCTAAGGTCTTGCGTTATAGATTTCAAAGGAAGTTAGGACGATCATCTTCCGTTAGTAGAGTTCGCCTACAACAACAGTTATCACACTAGTATAGGCATGCCGCCTTACGAAGCGTTATATGGACGGAAGTATCAAACGCCACTTTGCTGGGATGAAGTGGGAGAGCGTCGAATGTTAGGACTTGAGATGGTACAACAAACGGCGGAAGTAGTTAAGTTGATACGAACACGGCTAGTAGCAGCTCAGGACAGACAGAAGAAGTATGTCGATCCACATTGGAAGGACAGAGAGTTTGAGGTCGGTTCGTATGCATTCCTGAAGGTGTCACCTTGGAAGGGGAAGATATGCTTTGGGAAAAAGGGGAAATTAAGCCCTAGGTTCATAGGACCGTTTGAAATCTTGAGGAGGATAGGAAAGGTAGCATATGCAATGGCATTACCTCCAGAGTTGGGGTATATCCATAACGTGTTTTACATTTTGGTATTGCGTCCCTATTAGCCGGATTACAAGAACGTAATCAAGTATGAACCAATTCAAGTCGAGAAAGACTTAACCTATGAGGAGATTCCTATTTAAGTCATTGATAGGAAAGAACAAGTGTTGAGAAGCAAAATTATACCTTCGGTGAAGGTGATATGGAGGAACCACAATGCCGAAGAAGCAACGTGGGAACTCGAGGACAAGATGAGGAAGGCTTATCCTCATTTGTTTGATTAACTTGTATTGTAGTTCTGGGGACAGAATTCTTATAAGAAGGGGAGAATGTAACGCCTGAGAAAATCGAGCTGTTTATGTAAATGAATTCTTATTTGAATTATTGAATAAAATTTGCTTATTTGTTTATTAAACTGAGTAAGCTAATTGTATGTCATTTTATGACCAAGAGAATGCAGAAATGAGTAGGATTCTGGCTACGTGCTAGGAATAATTGATATGAATTTATAAGACGAAAATAAAAGATTTCCGAGAATAAAAATATTTTAGGAAAAGATGAAATAGGCACTATTTAACCCTAAGGGTCAGGGTTTGACCCTAAGGGTTAGGGTTTGAGACCCTAGGCCATTTTGAGAGTTCGAAATGTCAGAATGACATTTTGTCGGAAGATTTGACGGTAATATACCGTGAAAAGTCAAGTTAGCCGAGAAAAGTTTTCTCGGGAGGAAAAGTATGAAAATCACTATTCATCCGTTTCTACTTGGGAATTTATTTTGAAATTTCGAGAAACGCGTAATGATAGGATTTCAAGGCGAGGTGGATTATGTAATAATAATTCGTTTATGGCTCGCAAAGTTTTTGCGTAGGGACTTAAAATCCTAAGCGTTAGGGAAAGTAAAATCAATGATTAATGGTTTACGTATAATAATAAATGATTATTATATGGAAAGAATTTGCGTATAATACGAGGTATTATACGAGAATAATATGGAGAGTATACGAATGTTATACAAAGTAAATACGTTGAAATACATTAAATTGAAATTAATTTGAATTAAAATTTATAATTTAACACATGGGTCGTACCGTTGGAAAAACGGGTGGGTTAAACCCATGGGGCAACCCAAGGCCACATGGAGCATGTGGGAGCACAAGGGGGGCCATGTGCTAGCACGTGCTAGCACATGGGAGGGACATAGGCAAGATATGGAGAGGAGGTGGGGTTGAGGAGGTTTGGCCTAATGACCAAACTACCCCAACTCTTGCCAATTCTATAAATAGAGAGCAAATGTTAGCCATTTTGTTGTTTGAGAATTTCTACCAACATCTAGAGAGAGAGAGAGAGAGAGAGAAGGAGCTAGCTTGATACTTGCCTAGACAATCCATCAACCAAGAAGAAAGAAAGCTTTTGAGTCTCCAATACTCAAGCACCAAGAACCTTAAAGGTATAACCATAAGGAATAATATGTAAAACTTTCTTTTCTTTCAATAGTTAAATTAATAGAGAAGTGTTAGAGGAAGTTTGAACCCTAAGAAGTTATAAGGATGGCTTAATGAGCACCTAAGAACCTTAATAAGTCATGCATGATGAGATAATAAGAATTGATGAAGGACTAATAAAGAACTTAATGAATTCATAAGAAATGGACTAATGAGAATGTTAAACCATCAAAACTTAAATGTTTTGAATGATTAGAATTATTAATAATCAACCATTGGATTGGTTCCAATTGATTTGAACTAGTAATAATGAAGAACGAAGATTCGACGAAAGTTACGCGATTAGACGATAATCGTAGAAAATGTAAATTTCTCGGATTAAAAGTCAAAAGTCGTCGTGTGCATCAAAAATGATGGTTTTCGATTGTAACACGTGTAATTAGGTAAATAAGACTTGCGAGAACAAGAATGAACCAATTCTAACTTAAAACGAAGAATTGAGCGTTGAACGTTCACGAACGTTTAACGAAAATATAAAATGGACTAATCGGCGAATTTCTCGCTGACGGATTCAGAAATGAATTCTGACTTGATAGGATGATAGAGCATATCATTTGTGAACTATGGGCTTTGGAACGAGCCAATTCCGAGTTATAACGAACACGTTACGAGCTCGGGAATTTTAGAATTTTCAAGATTTAGGAAATGTTTCTGCAGCACAAGTGCAGCGCGACCAGCACCTTAAACAGCATTGGCCGCGCCATTCCAGATCAGGTTCCCTGCATAGGTAGCGCTGACCGCGCTGTTTGCAAGGGAAATGGAGCGCGGACCGCGCCGTCCAAGAAAAAAATTGTTGACCAAATGAAATGTTTACTCAACTCTTTCCATAAGTAGTAAAGTGTTAGTAAGTAATGAATGAACATGAATGTAAACCTTTAAACAACATGTTTAACCAAGGGTTTATGATCATTAAACGTTAACTAAACGTAATTAAACTTAAGATTGGAAACCATAAACCAAGATTAAGTTAAGGAACAAGTGAAGTCTCATTATCATCATGATTAGTGATGATCAATGAGAGTTCGGTATATAACATAGGACTGTTAATAAGCCGTAATAACGTTAAATAACTTGAACGAATGTTATTAGTTTAACAATTCGATTTAGTTATTCAATAAGGAGGAGTTAGGCAAACACATTGTATATCAAATATGTTTTCTCATTGGTATGCTCTGTGTTATGCTTTGTACAAGTTGTAAAGACCAAGTAGACTACAAAGATTAAGAGATGCAAAGACAAGTTTTCTAACTCCTGCATTAACATTGTGTTATGCAAGTTTCCTAACTTCGTTCATACTTTATTATGAATGCGAGTTTTGCTAAACCCTTGTCTATACGTTATGGTTGGACAAGTGGTCATTGTGCATAACTGCTTATGCATGAATTGTTATTGCATAGTCGATACCATTGGATTCGGCTAGACTGAGACTTAGCATATTTTGATGGGTTTTTCCACAAATCTTTCCAAAATATATATATATACAATGTGGTGATAGGGCAATTGCTTGGTACGGATTCTTAGGTAAACCTGAGCATGAATAAAACAAAGGTTTTAAACGTCATTAATTCGACAGGCATGTGAGGTTGCCACCATTTAAACGTAAACACGTTTAATGTATGAGTGTTGATCAACATAGAGTACTATAGGCTGATCACCTGGATGTGCTCGTAAGCTATATCAGACTTACGGTCTTCGTGCTGGGTTGTTCCTTTCACGAATGAGAACTAAATAATGGTTCGTGGTCGTTGACCAAGATGGATTCCGAAGAGGCTATAAAGTCCTTGAGAATGGTTTTAAAAGAATCAAAATGATAATTTGATTATTCTTAAGTACTTTATAACTATTGTACAGTTATTAAAGAGCAAGATATATGATTCTTGATTTTGTGGTTTCAAGATATATGGTTTAACTTGCTGAGCTATTTATGCTCATTCTTGATTAAAATTAAATGATTTCAGCTAAGAACGAATGGACTAAAGGATCCGGTAAAGAGAAAGGCAAGTCCAAGCTGGACAAGTAGTGACCTTTGTAATAGCATTAGTATTAGTATTGTATTTACCGATATTATTACACATAACAATGTATTGGTTACGAATACTTGGGAAGAGATTAATAGAATGTAATAATTAGTAAACTTATGCATTGTTATTGATGTCCTCAATTGAATGTATGAGTAGATTGTAGCACCTTGTAGCACTATGTATTGGGTTTGAAAGTACCCGAATTTGGGGGCGTCACAATTCTCGACAAAATAATATATATATATATATATATATGTGTGTGTGTGTGTGTGTGTCGGGCCTCTTATGGGCATAAAAGCCATCGAAGTGACCCGAACGCCACAACCAATGATTTTACTATATTGAGACCTTAAATCCGAATAACTGTTTTAAGGTCCTCTTTATTTACATTTACAAAGGGTTGCAAGCTAACTATACAACTCGAACATGTCCATTATGGAAATCAGATCTAGGTTCATGGATTCAACCGTAGATCCCATGATTCCTAGGCTCACAGAATATTATTTAAAAGTTTGCACAATGTATAACTTAAAATAAAATGCATATTTAACTCTAGATGTCGCAAAACAAAAGATTCATCAGTTAAATCCCTGCATGCACGTAGCCATGGTTTCATGTTTCCTCTAAATACAGATCTAGGGTCCCGTAATTGCCAAATATTTATCAACTAGAAAGAAAACTAGATTTAAATAAATCTTAGCCCTTCTAGCTTAACGATTCTAGTTTTACAACTTTTGAACCGGTTAAAAGCTAGATATGACTAGATTTATATAAATCTAGTCAACAAACTTTAAATATTGCAGATTTACATCAAATGAACATTTACAATTGATATTTAGTCACAATAATTTACTAAATATATATATATATATAACGATAAAACTTATATATATAAGCAATTATATAAAAACTAACTAATATATATTATTTATATATATAGTAAAGCAAGAAAAGGCCACAGATTCACAATCCAGGCCACTTGAGTAACCTTACGGCCATGCACGAGATTGGCGATCGAACGACTTTAAACGCCCTTAGACTCGATTTCCACCTGTGAAAACTTGATATGTTGCAATAAATATGTATATAAAAGCTTGCAAGTGAGATTTACAGGTTTGAAATCAAGATCCGAGCAATTTCTGGCGCGAAATCTCTCTCTTTTTTTTCCCTCTTCTTCTTCTTCAACAAGCTGATGGGCAGCTTGTATATAAAGCCATGGGCTTTCGCAGGTAGACCTGCGAATTCCGCAGTTACAATCTCAATCTACATGCAGTCCGCTGAAACGCTTGTAACTTGCAATCTGAGAATCCGATGGAGATGTACCATACCATCGATCGACATGCAGTCTGCTGAAACGCTTGTAACTTGCAATTCGAGAATTCGATGGAGATGTACCATACAATTCCTGAAAGCTCTCTCCGATAGCTACGCAATGACATAGGGCTTGCCCTTTTTCGAATCCGAGAAGATGGGTCCGTGACCAAAATGGCATCTTCGGGTCTTCGCAGGTAGTCCGTTTAGTTATTTTGCGTAGTTTGCACTCTGCAATGGCTCTTTGTAACCCTATTTGTAGCTATTTTGTTAATGTTGAAGTTGACTCATCAAAATGACCATTTTGCCCCTCCAAGGGTTGTCTCTGAAAGTAGTATGCACACAAGCCAATCATGTTTGATGATAAAGCATTTACTTTGTAACAATCTTATTTATTTATTAATAAAAGTATTATTTAATTAAAGGCATTTATTTATCTACATGGTGTTGTTTTTATAATATGTGATAAACCCATAGTTTTAAGCAATGCTTTTAGAATCATGATGATGATCATGTTAATGAGATCTAAATTCTTAGATAGCTTAAAACTAAAATAGTTCACAATCGTTGGATTACTAAAAAGGGGATTAGTGAATCTGGATAGATTGGTACATATGTTGCTTGCTCATTGAATGAGGATGATTGATCTCATGATCATTTGTATGGCGACACTAAAGCATGTATGTAGGTGCTTATTGGAGAATAAGTTCACTGAACGTGACTCGCTAAAAAATACCTAATGGAGTTTTACTTGCCTGTCAATAGAAATTCCTAATGTGATAGTAGTACAAGTGATCCTTAGACTTTAGATCATCATAGTATCTTGTGTATAATGAATTATACTTTGACTTATTCCTTAAGACCCTTAGGGTATATCAAAGGGTATGCTTTGGTGTAGTAAGTTATATATAGAGATAATGAATGATCAATAAAGAATCAACCGTTTCTAGTAAAAGAAGAGATATGTCCTATGTGATTTGATAAATGACAACCCAAGAATCCTTTGCCAAGGTGGAATGAAATTAGAAAGGAGTTTTTAATTTGCATTATTTGGAGTTGGGCATTTTGGAATCGAAATACATATAATTAAATAAAATAAGACTTGACAGTAATTCCATGTCTTATATTTAATTAGGACATTGTATGGTGGAAGGATTGAATTGTACGATAACTATTAACTCATAGGTTCTTTTATGATTAATATTAAAATCTATATTATTTGGAAACCATTGATCACTAAGGAGGCTTATCCTTATTGTAGAATAAATGTTATTTATTTAAATAAATTATTATTTTAATTTATTTATTTAAATAAGATTAGAATTGTTCTAATTGATTTATTCACAACCGGTTTAATATGGAGAACCTAAAGGGTCAGACCATAAAAGGAAGAATATTTATTAAAGAAGCAAATGGCATCATCGTAATAATAAGTTAAGTATATTTAACTTAATCTATGGTGATATAATAAATTAAATAGTTTAATATTTATTATTTAATATTTTAAAAATAATAAATATAAATTAATAAGAGGAGTCTTATTATTATTATTGCTATTATTATTATTATTATTATTATTATTATTATTATTATTATTATTATTATTATTATTATTATTATTATTATTATTATTATTATTATTATTATTATTATTTAATTCCTAAAGGAGTTTGAGAATTAATTAATAAGATATTATATCTCTCTCTCATATATATTCCTAATAAGATTAGAATGTTAATTAATTAAAAGAGTTTAATTATTCCTAATAGAATTGGGAAGCCTAATTAATTAAAGAAGTTTAATTAATTAATATGAAACCCTAATCCTAAATTGTTTAGGAGGGTTGCCTACATCTATAAATAAGAAAGTCTTATTATGGAACAAGGTTAGACACTTAATTCTAAGAGTTGGGAGAGCACTCCTTTTCTAGAGAGAAGGAAATTAGGGTTTAGCCAAACACCCTCCTTCTTGAATTCTTATTCTTTCTTGGTGGATCACCTCTAGAGGCCAAACACTTGGGTGGCTAACGTTGATCAAAAGAAAGAATCAACCCGGTGGATTCAAATAGAACGCGAAAAGGATTTGGAGTTGAACTCGTATCTGAGGAAGCTAAAATCTTCAAGGGTATGAATATTAATCTCCATCTTTTTGTTTAATTAATAATTGTGCATAAAGGATGATCCGGGTGTATAGTTTGTAAAATTTTAAAACTCTGATTTATCATGTTTCCACTTATTTTATGCAATTTGATTGTATCCATGAATCTTACAAACCTAACAGTGGCATCAGAGTCAAACCTTTATGCAAGTTATTAATTGTTCATATTTGATATGTAGATTGATATGTGTTTAGAACAATTTAATTGGGCATAGCTGTTTGTGTAAAATTAAAATTTTTTTATGCTAATTTTTTTTAAAACAGTAGATTTTTTTCAAGGATTTTTTTTATTTTAAAAAAAGAAGTTAAAGTTCATGGTCAAACGTTGACTGGTTAACTGCTAACGTGGCAGGACTGGTCAACTGTTGAATGGTCAACTGCTGACGTGGTCAACTATATATATGAGCTCACCCCTAGCTCATTAAAAAGAATTCAGAAACGCTCTGAACCCCTGCCCGTTTGGTTTTCCAGCTATCTTCTTGTCTTCCAAACCCAAATTTTTTCAGTCTAACACGTAGATATACCCACATACTATCACATATAAAATAATAACCGGTAGATTTGGGTTTAAAGCCTACGATTTGGCAAAAAACTCGTGTAGCAGTCCATTGTGAGTATTTTTAAGATCAGAAAGTTATTATTACTTCTTCGCACTTGCATATCAAGTTTCGTTTTCTAAATATGCCCGAAACTCAGTTCCGTGGCCGTTTTTAGGGGTGCTCAAAAAATTTAATTTTTTTCGATTTTTTACCGAACCAGTACCGGTGGTACAGGTTTTTTTCGGTACCGATTTTTCTATTTTTTTATACTTTTCGGTACCGGTAGCGGTACTTAAAATTTTGAAGTCAGTAAAACCGAAATATCGAAAAAAGCCGAAATCCCAAATTAATCAAGCATACATGTAGCCAGCTGGAATGATCCTTATATTCCATAGCCAAAAAGCAAAAGGAAATATGATCCGACTTGATGATGAGACACCAAAATATTGCCTTCCTATAGAAGCCGTGGAGCTATACAGTCATGGGTGGGCCGTGGGTGTATATATATGACTACATGGAGGAGATCGATAGAGAAAGAGGGTGAAAAAGTGATGAGAGATATGAGTCGGTAGACTGCATGCATGCATAAATTATATATATACAGATTAATGGTAATCATCGACCATGCTGTTCTTGAAATAAGTCAGAAACTAAACGGTAATCAATGACTTTTGTTGTTTGCATAGGTTCTTAGTTTTAATTTTTTTTATTAATATATATAAAAAATTGTTTAATTATTTAATTATTGCGGTATAACCGAAAATTGAACCAAAAAAATCGGTACCGATTTTGTACTGAACCGGTACCGAGTATTCGGTACCGGTATCGGTTCTTGGTTATTCGGTATTTTTGGATCGGTACCAGTTCGATTTTTTCGGTACCGATTTGGTTTTTTACCGATGAGCACCCCTAGCCATTTTTGTTAACTTTTGGTACATTTTAGTACCTAAACGCATTTTTTGGCATTTCTACAATTCGGATTGACGATTTGTTGCTTCCAGCAGCTTTTATATAATGGCATATTCATGTTGAGCAACTTCGCCGGACTGGGTTATCTTCGCAGTCCGGGTTTGGCTTTTTTTTTTTTGTATATATTTAACTGTATATATACTAACTTTTCAATTCTGTTAAGCTCGGATGTCAAATCCACGGTAGTTTACTGCTTATATATATATATGCATATATATGCAACATTCACCATACTGGGTTATCTTTCCAGTCCTGGTTGACTACTTTTCTGTCTATATATATATATATTTATATTCCAGTTCGGCCTGGATCATTCTGTGGCCTTTTTACTATTTTTGCACCATTCACCATACTGGGTTATCTTCCCAGTCATGGTTTGACTATTTTTTTGTCTAAATATATATATACTTTCCAGTTCGGGCCTCGGAGTGAAAACCCACCGCCCTTTACTATTTATATATATATATTTCAATTCTGTCCAGCCTGAATCATTCCGTGGCTTTTACAACTTTTTATAAATATATATATATATATATATATATATATATATTTACTTTCCAGTCCGGGCACAGGCATGAAAATCCATCGCCCTTTTACGCTTTCATATATATATATATATATATATATATATATATACATGTTTCAATTCTGTCAAAGTCTAGATCATTCCGTGGCTATTTACAGCTTTTATAAATATACATATATATATATATATATATATGTATATATATATATATGTATATATATACTTCAATTCTAGTACGGGCATGCGAGTGAAAATCCATCGCCCTTTACAGCTTTCTTATATATAATTATACATATATATGGCTTTACTCATTTTTATTAAATTGTTGCTTTAAATATTCATTTAATATGAATCGGCACTAACATTTCTGCTAGCGAACTAGATTTCTTTAAATCTTGCCAACTCTAGCTTTCAAACGGTTCAAAAGAGGTCCAGACAGAACCGGGAAGCTAGAATGACTGAGATTTATTTAAATCTAGTGTTTTTTCTAGTTTCAGTTATAAAAGCTACCTCGCGGCCCTTAGATCGCTATCTAGTGGGAACGAGATGCTTCGGCCAGGTGCGAACCAGAATTTACTGATGAATCCTTGGTTTTGGCGATATTTGGATGTATTTTTTGTGCAAATTTGAGCTGTGCAGGTTTATTAGTTTCCCTCTGTGAGCCTAGAAATCGTGGCATTCATGATCAAATAGATCAGAATCTGATTCCCACGATGGACAAACTCCACTTTACAAATGTACCCTTCCAGTTTTTATGTAAAAATGTATATACAAAAGACCTTAAAACTATTATCTGGATTTAAGGTCTCAACATAGTGAAAACATGGTTTGTTGTGTCAGAGTCACTCCGATGGCTGTCATGCCCATGAGAAAACCGACACTTGTATATAATTTGTGGTCGAGGATGCTTCGCAGCCCGACAATCATCATTCAAATTGAGCGTCAAGGCTGAAAAGATAAAAGTAAAGTATCAATACGCTTCAATTCCTATGTTAGCGTAAGGGTTTGAAAAAACTTCTTTTAAAAACATCATTTCAATAATTTTATCAAAAAAAAGAAGCTTTTGCAAATCAAATCAAAGACTTTTTGCAAATCAAATCAAACCCTTCGTATATAGGTTCAACGATGCATGGACATACTTTTAAATTAAACATAGGCCCAATTTTCTTCCAGCATTCACACACACACATTGCAGATTTAAAAGGGAAATATTGAAAAGATGTGGTACCGTGTTTACACGGGAGTTGTGGGGTGCCTAACACCTTCCCCACACTTAACCAAGCCCTCAAACTTAAAACTTTGTTTTCAAAAGTCAAGTTTCGACAGTGTCCAACAATTGGTCCTCTTTCAAACAAAACTCGGTTGAGTTGGTACAATCATTTCAAATCTACCGACTGGCGACTCTGTAAAACATTCAAATCGTCGACATGGTACATGTTGGCCTTTTCCTAAAAAACCCTTCAAAACCATTTTTACAAATAAAAAGAATAAGGGTAGAGATAACTTAGGAAGAGAGAAAGATCCGGGTTGTGACCCGACCCGAGGATTTTTTCCCAACGTCGACAGGTGGCGACTCTGCTGGGGACCAGTAGAGGGTTTAGACCGCGTTCAAATCTTTTCAAACATTTCCCTTTTTAAAAAAATCTAAGTATATGTGAATACTGTGTCTTTTCATGAATGCGTGAATGCTGCGTCTTTACATTGAATGAATGTGAATGAATGCTTTCCTACTTTTTTAGTGCTTCGCACCCATATTAGTGCTTCGCACCAATGTCATCATATGCATAACGGTAAGACGCGATGTATGTGAATGTATGTTATATGATTCCTCCGCCAGGAGGCAAACCCGTCGGTGATAAGTAATGTCTTCGAGGGCGACTAAGTCTTCGGGGATCATAAAAATGCACCACCCAGATTCGCTCCAGTTGAAAGATTGGATTAATTTCCCCTCTAGTAGATTGCGATGATCTGGGGACCTTCATGCCAAAAATCCGCGAGAGTAGCCTAAGATAGGTCAGCCTCTGATTAACCAAATTCGATGGGAAGCTTCTTCATGCCTTCTTTTTTCAATTTAATGTCAAGTTTTCAATTCCAATGTAAAGGAGCACAATGTAAATACCATAATAAAATTTTTACATTCCTTGTTATATACATCTTATCATCCTGTCATCAAAACAACTGACCTCTGTTTTGCAGGATAAGATTAAAAAACCATAAAAACACATCATGACATACATCCTATCCCTACCTACCTCAGGATATTGACACGCCTACGTTTTGTTGTAGTTAAAAAATTGGTCCTGCTACTAGATCTAAGTCTAAGAAAGCACTAAGTCCACCCACAAACATAACTTCAAGTGCTCAGCCAGAATCCACCCCTGTCTCTAGGGAAGAGTTCAAAGGACTGAAGAATCAGATAGTCGAATTGGCCAGTTTCCTGAGAGAACAAAGTAAGGCTCTAAAAGGGAAGCAAGCCCAAGCTCACACAAAACCAGGAACACCTGGTGGTAGTGGTGGCAATCAATAGACCGAAAAGGCAGATACTCAGATTCCTGGACCACAAAACCAGGACACAACCAACAAAATCTCTGAAATCACCACCCTTAGCAAAGAACAGGAAGCTGGTGACATTCTGAAGAAACTACAGCAGATGGAAGAAACCATTCGACCTATCAAAGGGACTGAGGCATTTGGTAGTGTTAATTATTCAGACCTCTGTATATTCCCTGGGACTCGTTATCCCAAAAAATTTAGAACTCCTAATTTTGAGAAATACGATGGATTAGGAGACCCTTACACTCACTTGAAAGTATTCATTGGAGAACTAGGATCCTATGCAGAGGACGAGAAACTTCGAATGCAGTTATTTCAGAAGAGTCTGACCGGAGAGGCTAGAGCATGGTACGCCCGTCTAGACAACTCCAAAATTCACAGTTGGGAAGAGTTGGCCCATGCCTTCCTCAGTCAATACAACTTCCCATCTCAGCTGGCTCCAGACAGATACCAGATAACCAAAATCAAGAAACAAAGTTCTGAGTCATTCAGAGAATATGCTCAACGATGGAGAAGGGTTGCAGCACAAGTCACCCCAGCTATGATTGAGTCTGAGATAGTCATGACCTTCATCGATATTCAAGACACTCCATATTATGAGAGGGGCCTAGCAGGCATAGGAAAACCATTATCTGAAATGATCAAGCACGATGAGATGGCCGAAATGGGGCTGAAGTCTGGGAAGATAAAGGACCTGACTGCCTTGGAAGCCGTTGCCGAGCATATCCAGTCCAGAAATTATGGTAGTAATCCCCGGAGAACATATAAGAAGAAAGATGAAGAAGTGTCCTTAGAATTGCAAGGACAAAATCCAAGGGGTGAGTCAAACAATATGCCCATTCAAAGGAGGAACTATACCCCTTTTCAAGCTTCAACTCAACTTTCGAACCCTCCATTTCAGAAGACTATGGAGGCCACCCGTCTGAGAACATTCACCTCGTTAGGGGATTCACTTGAGAATGTGCTGAAATTGTTAACCACACAGAAGAAGATTGTGCAACTCCTTCCACCAACCAACACCGGTGGACGGAATTTTGACCAAAGCAAGAAGTGTGCCCACCATTCTAGATCTCCGAGCCACGACACACAAGACTGTTGGTATCTCAAGCACAAAATTCAAGATTTGATTGACAACGGAGAGATTGTGGTGACAAAGCCCGAGTAACCGCACGTGCAGGATAATCTCTTCCCTCAGCACAAAGAGGAAAATGTCAACATGATTAACACAGGAAATGGAGAAGGATCCAAATACCTCCGTTATGTGGGGGAATCAACTCCATCCAGCAACAACAGCCCAGATAGTTGGGAAGTCTCAAAAAGGCGATTCCTGATAGAATAAGAGATTAAGTCTATCAAGGAACAAATTGAACAGTTAGTAGAACTGGTTGTATACCAACATTAAATTACCAGGTAGCTGATGAACCAGACCAACCAGTCTGATGCAAATCCTCCCACACCAGAGATCAGTCCCATCCCCATGAGGGATCACTATCGATCTCATGAGCATGAGTCCTGGACAGACGAGATGGCCAAAGAGGAGAATTTCCAAGCTGATAGGAAATTTGCCTTTCAAAGGAATTTCACCAACCTGAACCAGCCGATGAAGGAAATCCTCCAGATGTTAATTAACGAGGGAATGGTTGCAGATTTATTACCTCCATTAAACCCGCAATCCAGGAAATTCAAGCCTGACCAAACTTGTCAGTACCACTCCAATGCACCCGGCCATGATACTGAGGATTGTTTGGCACTTCGTAACCTGATTCAGAATATGATTGAAAGCGGTGAATTCATAAAAGGGAATCGGGATTATGGCCTCCTAGATGAAGACACTCTCTTTATTCCCACTGCGTGGAATCAGGATACAGTGGCTGTTGTGTCCTGTGATAGTGAACCAACCCTCACACCCTTAGTACTGCTAGGAAAAGGGGTCCAAGAAACACAAAATTCTATGAAGGTGGCCGCACCCGAGCCTTTAATCTTGCCCTTCAAACCTCAGTATCCAGTTATCAGTCTGAAGAGGGTCCCATGGAACTATGTGAATGACGAAGGTTCCACCTCAAACAACATTGCCATTGTACCTGCCTCAGCGGGTGATCAAACCAATCATCAAAGCCAAAAAAAGTGGCTAAAGAGAAGATCGAAGAGTTCCTCAACAATATGGGACACAATGAAATCAAGGTGGTTCAAAGTTTGAAAGACGCACCCAAACAAATGTCCATCCTAGATTTGGTGTTATCCTTAATGGATCATCTTAACATTCTGATGAAAGTACTGGAAGAAGCCCACCTGCCATATACCGTGGATGCAGAGAAATTCTGTCACATGGTAGAACACATTTTCAACAGCAATGTGATATATTTCACCGACGATGATCTACTTGCAGAGGGGACGGGTTATCTCAAGTTCCTACACATAGCAGTGATATCTTCCGGGTATGTGATCGGAGGTGTGTTCATAGATGGAGGATCATCCCTCAACATCTGTCCCTACGACACTTTGGAGATAATGAAGATTAACCCAAACCGAATTAAAACCAGTCATGTGGTCATCCTGGCTTTCGATGAATCTCGTCGATAAGCTATGGGAGAAATAGAGCTTCCACTGGAGATTGGTCCGCATACTTTCTATATGTCCTTTTAGGTGCACAACATCGCCACTGGATACAACTTGTTGTTGGGCAGACCATGGATCCACATGGCAGGGGCAGTGCCATCCACCCTCCATCAACAACTCAAATACATTATCAACGACAACCTAATCACGGTCAATGCCGAACCGAAATATCCTGTCTGCATACAGGGAGACATGCCAGTGATCAGCCTGGATGCAGGGATTGAACCTGCAAGTTTTTAAGCCCTGGAGGTGAGTGATACTCAGTATCTACCTATCAGAGCACCAACCTTGAAGCTTATAGTATCCTTTGAAGTGATGACAATAGGCCAAGAGATGGTATCTTTAGGTTTCCAACCTGGAGAAGGGTTAGGAAAGAATCAACAAGGTCTTACAAGTCCAGTCCAAATCTCGAGCCAGACAGTGAGAGCCGGATTGGGTTATTCATCCGGGTCAAGCCGTCGGAACCCACGTAAGCACCCTAAGGCTCATGTTTCCACCATACTGCTGCCAAATCTCACTGATGCTAGCTTTGTAAAGTCAATGAGGAAGATTCATACTGTGATATCAGCCATGCTGTTTCCTCCAATCATACCAAACGGGGAAAGGAAATCCCCAAAGCCTGAAGGTGATAGCAAAATGGGAAATGAAAAGATCCTGTACGAAGGACGAGACCCATTTGCTAACATGCGGGTTATCATAAACTATGAGGGTATGAATGATGAGATCCCGAACAGTGACAACGAGGATCAGATTCAAATTCCTCGCATCAAGAAAGGAAAGGGGGGCAGTTCAAAGAAAAACCCTGGCCCTATTGTAAAGGATGTCTCAGTTATTATCCAAGACGAGGCAGACGAGCACAATTCCTTGATCCTCCCTGTTCATGAGGATCTAACCCTGGATAACGGGAGCAGTGTCCCTTGCCTCTGTCAAAAAGGGTAAAAGGGCAGAGAGTCCATCTGTCCAGTAACATGCTTTCATTTACTGCTTACTTTTGATTGTACAACTATAGCAATAACTTTTGTCATGCTTTGCCAAATGCTTTGTATATTTAAGCAGTTGCATATATTAAAGTGAAAGCATTTTTTGTTTTTAGGACTCCAGAATTGGATTTATTTATCATTGCTGATGAGATGCCAACCTATCACAGTGACTACAACTTTGATGTAGAATTGAACTTCGACTTGATGGATATTGATCAAGAGGAGGAAGATGACTATGAGGTGCCCGAAGAGATCAAAGAATGAGTCGAAGACAAACCCAAACCAAACCTCGACCAAACCACTACTATCAACATAGGGACCTCCGAAAACCTCAAAG
Organism: Panax stipuleanatus; assembly: GCA_020205555.1. Classification (NCBI taxonomy): domain Eukaryota; kingdom Viridiplantae; phylum Streptophyta; class Magnoliopsida; order Apiales; family Araliaceae; genus Panax; species Panax stipuleanatus. The sequence goes on from CM035118.1 coordinate 58,876,928, forward strand.
AAATCTAGATAGACATAGACCTCACACCAGACCAAAAAACCGACCTGATCAAACTCCTAACACAGTTTTAGGATGTGTTTGCATGGTCACATGAAGACATGATTGGCCTATCTACTGATATTATCATCCATTGAATGGCCATCAAAGATGGATTCAAGCTAGTCAAACAGAAGCTCAGGAGATTGAAACCTGAATGGAGTCTGAAAGTCAAAGAAGAGGTCGTTAAACAATTCAAAGCCGGTATCATCATGGTATCAACATACCCAGAGTGGCTGTCAAACATAGTCCCCATACCTAAACCTAGAGGGAAAGTACGAGTATGGGTGGATTACTTGGATTTGAACAAAGCCTGCCTCAAGGACAATTTCCCAGTACCTTTCATCCACATCCTGATCGACAATACGACGCAATATGGCATGTATTCCTTCGTGGATTGCTTTACTGGTTACCATCAAATCATGGTTGCTGAAGAAGACTGGGAGAAAATAGCTTTCATCATTCCCTGGGGAACCTTCTGCTATAGACGATTGTCCTTCAGCCTCATCAATGCCGGAGCCACATATCAGCGAGCCATGATGGCCCTGTTTCATGATATGATGCACAAGAAGATAGAGGTCTATGTGGATGACATCATTATAAAATTCTGGAGGGAGCATTATCACCTAGACCATCTAAGAAAGCTGTTTAACAGGTTGCGTAAGTACAACCTCAATCTGAATCCAGCCAAATGTGCTTTTGGCGTCAAATCTGGCAAGTTACTGGGATTCTTGATGAGCAATCGAGGCATCAAGCTAGACCCTGCCAAGATCAAATCCATCACTGAAATGCCAGTACCTCAAATAGAGAAGGAGATACGCGGGTTCTTGGGAAGGATCAATTTCATAAGCAGGTTCATTTCCCAGCTCACAGTAACCTGTGACATATTCAAGCTACTAAGGAAGAATTCCTCCACCAAATGGAATGAGGATTGTCAGCTAGCCTTCCTTGCCATCAAGAAGTAGCTAATCGAAGCACCAGTCTTGGTACCCCCAAGGGACGGAGTTCCCCTATTTATGTACTTGTCTATAAATGACAATGCAATGGGCTGTATGCTGGGATAGAAAGATGATAGTAGCAAGGAGAGAGCCATCTACTACATCAGCAAAAGGTTCAGCAGTGGTGAGCAGAAGTACACCCTGATCGAAAATACGTGTTGTGCGTTAGCATGGGCTACAATGAGGTTACAACATTACCTCCATGGGCACACGACCTACCTTATATCCCGTATGGATCCACTGAAATACGTATTCAACAAGCCAATGTTGAATTATCGACTGTCCAAATGGCAGTTGATCCTCCAATAGTTCGACATTATCTATGTGACTCAGAAGTCCATCAAAGGTTAATGTATTGCAGATCAATTAGCCGAAGCACCATCAGGAGGGTTTGAGCCCCTGGAGACTTATTTCCCGGATGATGGGATCATGACAATTTAACAACTCCAACAAGAGAACATAGTCCAACCATGGAAAATGTATTTTGATGGAGCGGTAAACATGGAGGGTGCCGGAGCTGGGGCAGTCCTTATCTTTGGTACAGGAGAACAATATCCTGTGTCTACCAAACTGCAATTTGGCAATACCAACAACACAGCCGAGTATGAAGGTTGCATAATGGGGTTGAAGTTAGCCCAATCCATGGGTATTAAATATTTACTAGTCTTCGGAGACTCTGAATTGGTCATCAGACAAACCATTGGGGCATATCACACCAAAGAACTGTATTTGTTGCCCTATCACCGGCAAGTCGTTAACATATCTTAGGATTTTCATAACATAGCCTTCATCCATATTCCTTGGGGTAGGAATGATTTCACTGATGCATTGGCGACGTTGGCTTCCTTGATCCACATATTCGATAGGAGTGGGATTCCCTGCATTAAATTCACAAGTCAGAAGGCCCCTACATATGGGAATTACAGAGTTGCCAGTTGGTAGATTTGAAATAGTTGTATCAACTCAACCGAGTTTTATTTGAAAGAGGCCCAATTGTTGGACACTGTCGAAACTTGATCTTTGAAACCAAAGTTTTGAGCTCGAGGGCTTAGTTAATTGTGGGGAAGGTATTAGGCACCCCACAACTCCCATGTAAATATGGTACCACATCTTTTCAATATTTTCCTTTTAAATATAAAATATGTGTGTGAATGCTGTTTGAAAATTGGGCCTATGTTTGATTTGAAAGTATGTCTATACATCGTTGAACCTATATACGAAGGGTTTGATTTGATTTGCAAAAAGTCTTTGATTTGATTTGCAAAAGTGTTTGATTTGATTTGCAAAAGCTTCTTTTTTTTGAAAAGATTATTGAAATGATGTTTTTAAAAGAAGTTTTTTCAAACCCTTACGCTAACATAAGAATTAAAGAATATTGATACTTTACTTTTATCTTTTCAGCCTTGAAGCTCAATTTAAATGATGATTGTCGGGCTGCGAAGCATCCTCAACCACAAAATATATACAAGTGTTTGTTTTCTCATGGGCATGACAGCCATCGGAGTGACTCTGACATGACAAACCATGTTTTCACTACGTTGAGACCTTAAATCCGGATAACCATTTTAATGTCTTTTGTATATACATTTTTACAGAAAAATTGGAAGGGTACATTTGTAAAGTGGAGTTTGTCCATCGTGGGAATCAGATTCTGATCAGTTTGATCATGAATTCCACGATTTCTAGGCTCATAGAGGGAGACTAATAAACCTGCACAGCTCAAATTTGCACAAATATACATCCAAATATCGCCAGAACCAAGGATTCATCAGTAAATTCTGGTTCGTACCTAGCCGAAGCATCTCGCTCCCACTAGATAGCGATCTAAGGGCTGCGAGGTAGCTTTTATAACTGAAACTAGAAAAATGCTAGATTTAAATAAATCTCAGCTATTCTAGCTTTCCGGTTCTGTCTATACCTATTTTGAATCGTTTGAAAGCTAGAGTTGGCGAGATTTAAATAAATCTAGTTCGCCCTCATATATGTCAGTGCCAATTCATATAAAATGAATATCTAGAGCAACAATTGAATAAAATTGACTAAAATAGGATATATATATATAAAATTATATATATACGAAAATTGTAAAGGGCGATGGGTTTTCACACCGGTGCTCGGACTGGAATTGAAATATATATATATATATATATATATATATATATATATTTATAAAAGCTGTAAATAGCCACGAATTAATCCAGGCTTGACATAATTAAAATATAAATATATATAGAAAAATAGTAAAAAGGGCGATGGGTTTTCATGCCTATGCCCGGATTGGAATTGAAATACAGACAGCAAAATAGTCAAACTAGGACTGGGAAGATAACCCAGTAATGGTGAATGGTGCCAAAAGTAGTAAAAAGGCCACGGAATGATCCAGGCCGAACTCAAATGTAAATATACAGAAAAGTAGTCAACCAAGACTGGGAAGATAACCTAGTGTGGTGAATGTTGCTTATATATGCATATTTATATATAAAAGCAGTAAAAAGGCCACAGAATGGTCCAGGCTGAATTGAAATATAAATATATATATAAAGACAAAAAAATAGTCAACCAAGACTGGGAAAATAACCCAGTGTGGTGAAGGTTGCTTATATATGCATATTTATATATAAAAGTAGTAAACTACTGCGGATTTGACATCCGGGCTTGACAGAATTGAAAAGTTAGTATATATACAGTTAAATATATACAAAAAAGCCAAACCCAGACTGGGAAGATAACCTAGTCCAGAGAAGTTGCTAGTAACGAAGGTGCAATTATATAAAAGCTACTGGAAGTGACGGATCATCAATCCGAGTTGTAAAAATGCCAGAAAATGCGTTTATGTACTAAAATATACCAAAAGTTGACAAAAACGGCCACAGAACTGAGTTATTAAAATGAGAGTTGGTAAAATAACTGTTTTTCCCCTTCCGAGGTTGCTCTTAGTGTCGGCATGGCCTTCGGTTGACTTTATGGGGTTATTTCCAAGGTTTGGATCCCAATCGGACCTGTTTGTCCTCAGTGTTATCTCTGAGGTTAACTTGGTCATTCCAAGTTTTCCTTTAAAGATGTTGTGATGCTTCAGGATTGTTTCTGAAGTTGACCTGACTTCCCGGGTTAAGACCGGGGCTGATCTGTACCTCCCGGGTTGAGACCGGGGATGACCTGTACCTCCCAGGTTGAGACCAGGGCTGACTTGTACTTTTTGGGTTGAGACTGGGGCTGATCTGTACCTTTCGGGTTGAGACCAGGCTGACCTGTACCTCTCGGGTTAAGATTCGGGGCTGACCTGTACTTTCCGGGTTGAGACCGGGGCTGACCTATACTTCCTGGATTTAGACCGGGGCTAAATTGTACTTCCCAGGTTGAGACCGAGGCTGACCTGTACTTCTTAGGTTGAGACCGGGGCTGACCTGTACCTCCTGAGTTGAGACCGGGGCTGACCTGTACTTTCTGGGTTGAGACCGGGGATGACTTGTACTTCCCGAGTTGAGACTGGGGCTGACCTGTACTTCTCGGGTTGAGACCGGGGTTGACCTGTACCTCCCGGGTTGAGACTGGGGCTGACTTGTACTTCCCGGGTTAAGACCGGGGCTGACCTGTACTCCCTTGGTTGAGATCGGGGCTGACCTGATGGCCCAGTATTGAGACCGGGGTTGATTTGATTGCCCGGTATTCAGACTGGGGTTGAGTTGACGACCCAGTATTAAGATTGGGGTTGAACAGATGGCCTGGTATTGAGATTGGGGTTGATTTGATTGCTCGGTATTGAGATCGGGGTTAATTTGATGGCCCAGTATTGAGATCAGGTGATTTAATTGCCCGGTATTGAGACAAAGGTTGAGTTAATGACCCGGTATTAAGACCAGGGTTGAGTTGACGACCTGGTATTAAGACTGGGGTTGAACTAATGGCTCGATATTGAGATCGGGGTTGATTTGATTGCCTAGTATTGAGACCGGGGTTGATTTGATGGCCCAGTATTGAGACTGGTTGAGTTGATGACCTAGTATTGAGACCGGGGTTGAGTTGATAACTGATATTAAGACCGGAGTTGAGTTGACGACCTGGTATTGAGACCGGGGTTGAATTGATGGCCTGGTATTGAGACCGGGGTTGAATTGATGGCCCGATATTGAGACCGGGGTTGATTTGATTATATTTTTGCCCTCCTACAGTATTAGTAATAGGGAAACAAAATTTTGATTGTCTACAGATGCCCCTCTTTATCATATTAATGCAACGCAGTGAAATAGGCAAGATAAAGATTTGTAGACACTGGAAATGCAAATGCAAAGGGAATGCAATGCATGATATGATATGCGGGGAGTGTCAGATACCTTTAAGGAGGTAGGGTTATCATTGATGGATTATGTTGGTTTCTGCTGGGGATGATGTTACTAGGCTATCGTGAACTATTTTTCATCATTTTTTTGTTGGGGATGACGTCATTCATGATAGCCTAGGGATGACATGGTTGCCATCGAGTTATGCCAATGAGCATTCTCGATGCCTATCTTGACGATAATTTACATCGGTAGTTGGCAACATGGGGATTGAATCACCAACCCTGCTTGGTGCTCTTTTGAGGATGTGTATAACAGATTCCATCATTGATGATGGATTACTATATTATTTCTGCCACCGAATCCCTTTCGACGCTTCGCGGGGTTATACCAACGGCTGAGACGTCGTTCGGGTTGAGCCAACGGCTGATACTGTCATCGGTCTAACCCGATGCTCCATTGGGGTTGTGCCAATGGCTGGACTATCTCGGTCTGTACCCGACGCTTCGCTGGGGTTGTGCCAACGACTGAGACGTCGCTGGGGTGGAGCCAACGGCTGATACTGTCACCAGTCTGTACCCGATGCTTCGCTGGGGTTGTGCCAACGACTGGACTGTCTTAGTCTGTACTCGATGCTTCACTGGAGTTATGCCAATGGTTGAACTGTCATCGATCAGTACCCGACGATTCACTGGGGTTGAGCCAATGGCTGAGACGTCGCTGGGGTTGAGCCAACGGCCGGACTGTCTCGGTCTGTACCAGAAGCTTCCCTGGGGTTGTGTCAACAGCTGAGACGTCGCTGGGGTGGAGCCAACGACTGATACTGTCACCGGTCTGTACCCGATGCTTCGCTGGGGTTGTGCCAACGGCTGGACTGTCTCGGTCTATACCCGACGCTTCGCTGGGGTTGTGCCAACGGCTGAACTGTCATCGGTCAGTACCCGATGCTTCGAAAGTGGTAGTTTTAGGCACTTTTGCGTAGTTTTTTTGCAGTTTTTCTGTAGTTTTCATCCTTGATCCCCAGACATTGCTTCGTGTTGAATACCAAGGGTTTTTAGAGTGTTCCCCTTTCTGTCAGGATTACACTGCTTAAACGCAGGATTTCAGGACAAACTGCTCAATTGCGTAGCGATTTTTCTTAAGATTTAACTTGGCAGCTCATATAAACTCCATTTTAACTCGAACCAAACCAAGTCCGGGGAAGCGGGACCCACCCTGGGAGCAGCAGGTAGAGGTGCGGCTGCCACAGATGGGCCCGCTTCTACCTGTGGCTTTATATTGGGCAGCGGGATTCATTATTTTCAAGTTTCATTTCGAGTTTCAAACGGAATCCAATTTTCTTTTTCAGATCTACGGAGTTCGGGCAGCTTTTTTCTCATTTCGTCAGCTCTTATGCGTTCAGTGCATCGCAGGTAACGCTTTACGTCCTTTATTCGCAAGTTTTAACCGTTAAAAGCATGTGAACCACGTAGGGGGCTTTTAGATGCAATGTATGAAAAATGTATGCTTATATGACCTGCTTAATTTTTTTTGACTTCATATGTATGCATATCTTACTTTAATGTACGTTTGGATGTAAGAAAATTTAGATTCTGAGATAGTCATATTTTGCTCTTTTTGGCCAGTTTACTCATCCTTTTTTGAGGCCTAGTGAGCCTGAATTTTCAACTAAAAATATCCATGGTAATTTGGCTACCATGTGAAGTTTACTTTTGATTTTATTTCATAAATATGAATTGTTCTTGTTTTTAGGAAAGGTGTGCTACTAAATGGCCACCTGGACATGTCTGTGTACATACGGACAGTCCATTTTTCAAAGGAGACTCTGGCAAAAAATTTTCAAAAGCCCGAGCATTTAAAAACATGCAGTTTTGACTCTACTGGGAATCTTTTTAACTGACCCATCCATGTTTTAGGACTTATCTTTTGAAAAACATGCAGTTTTGACTTTACTGGGTATTTTTGACTGACTCATGCATGTTTTGAGACTTAGCAATGCATAAAGTACTGATTTAAAATAATAAGCCACAGGTTTTAGGCTTACCACACCCTTTTTGAGGTGATTTGGAGACTTTGTCCAGGTGATGGATCGAGATAGACCCGACAGTGCTAATAGAGTCATTTCAGGCGTTAGATGTAGGAGGGCTTCTGATGTTCCTCAGCCACGTCCAGCTTGATCGCCTCTCAGATTGGCAGAGTCGGTGATTTGTCTAGCCCAGGACAAGCAGCCAATTGACATTGATGATGAGCAGTCTCCTTTTGCTGCTCCTACTCCGGCTCAGGCCCCACGTGCGGAGTTTTTGAGTTTTGTTGTACCAACCCAGGAGATGTTGGGCCACTTGAGTCGTTATCCATCGAGTTCTCCATGCCAATGAGGTGACTTGAAGTTTTCTTTTTCCTGGATTCTCTTTCTTTCTTTTGCCATTCTCGGGGCACAGGTTTTTTGACATGGGTTAATTTTTTTTTGTTGATGCAGGTTCCCGGCTTTACGCAGCCTCGAGGGAACTAGTTCAACGTGCATTCCCTGTATCATACTTTGCACCAGGATTACAGGGATATCGTTGATGGCTGGGGGTTTCAGGCCTTCTTCTCTATTCTTCCCCGTCGTTGCCCCGGGGGGTATATAAGGGCTTTATCTGAGCGCTGGTTCCACCAGACTCAGTCCCTTCATCTGTTGGATTGTGAGGTGATGATGATCCCTATGGACTGGAGGTTCATCACCGGCATTGAGTTCGAGGGTGAGCCAGTGCCTGTCGTGGCTGACATCACATCTACTGCCGTTTGGTGCCTGCTGGGAGTTCTTACGACGGCGATCAAGGGTCGGACGGTTCGATCAAGTCCCTTTAGTATAGATGCCCAGAGTGGGGCTTTACTTGAGCCTTTGCTTGATGACCATAGGGTTAGGGATCGCATCTTGAGGTGATTATTTTTGGTGATCATCAGGGGTTATTTTGTGGCGGATAATTCATCGACTGTGTCCTTCGCTCTGGTTAGTGCTACCCGATATATAGAGTGCCTCAGTGACTTTGATTGGGGTTCCTACACCTTTGCCTATTTTCTCCAGGGCATGCGCATGCTTTCGGAGGGTTTGACGGAGGCTTAGTTAGGGTTCTACCCGTTTATGCTAGTGAGTACATCTTTCTTGTACCTTTTTGATTTCGGCAGTTATATTTGTCAGTCTTGGTCACTGAGGGCTTTTGATATTTATATGGCCAGTTTTGGGTGTATGAGAGGCTTCCTTGCCTACGGCCCGCCTTTGCTTTAGGTCTGGAGACCTATAGCTGAGGATAGCGTTAGCATCACTCCACTCTGACAGAGGTCCCTGTTGCTGAGGGCTTTACCTATTCCCGCCTACAGTTGGAGCTTTTGACGGCTGGATCGATCTCTTGGATTCGTATACCTCCGAGTTTTTGACGGTCAGATTTGAGGGAGGCCTCCCCACTGGTCGGGAGTTTGCATTATCCACCTGTAGAGTTTCATTTTTGACAGAGGGAGGCTGGGAGCTCTATTTAGAAGAGCGTACGATCAGGAGCATTACAGGGCAGATCTACATTCCTATTGTTCCTCCTGCTTGGCATCATTGGCCGTTGATCCTGCCACTGATAGATATCCCTATGGAGGGCATAGATGGCTTCACCCTATCAGAGGGCCCTTATAGCCAGGAGAAATTTAGCAGCTGGTGGAGCCCTCGCACGATTGGAGCTCAGACTCAGGCTACCCAGTTTATGGCAGATATGGTGCCTGGGTCTGTGATGATGACAAACTGGATAGCTTGCCTCAGGGAGCCGACTTATTTGGACCAGATCACAGGATTGACCCAGCAGCTGAAAGAGCTCACTTGTTTATTAGGCATCTTGGTAGAGATCCGTCAGAGGCATCTTCTTTTAATCAGTCCGGCTCCAGAGTGGGCCCCTCTTTAGGTCCATTTTCCAGCAATTTAGTAGGGGCTGATCCTCCCTTATATCGCCCAGATATGCCTGATGACCACAAATTTATTCCACGGAGGATATGGATCAGGTTAACCACCTGAGCGTAGATATTTTGGATCTTTTTGGATAGCTACGACAGCTTTATCTTTTGGTCAGCCACTGTTTTGGCTATTGGGCGGCTGTGCCCCATTTTGATAGACCATTGTTAGTAGTTGAGTGGTGGTGCCCCATTTTTTTATACTTTTTATTTTATTTTATATTTATCAGACAAGGATGATGCTTGTAGTAGATAGTTTATTGTAGATGTTCATGATATTTCCTATCTATTGCATCATATTTATCATTCTCATTATATATGTATTATATCATGTGTATGCATTTAGATAGATGAGTTCTGATTTGACCCCTGGATGGTCTTGTGATACGGTGATACAGATGTCATCATCTACCGTTAGCCGTATCGAGCACTCGCCACCATTTGAGGTGGTATTGTCATTTAGATCGTGGTACGAGAGCCTTCCCTTCTCAGCCAGAGGGACAGTGGATCAGATGCTGAGGCATTCATTGGCCCTTACAGACTTTTGGGTTCCACATAGGTTCATGGATGGTCTTTTACCCTTCTGGATACCCGAGAGACAGGTCTTCCATTTTGAATAGCATGAGCTGACGCCGACTCTTGAGGAGTATCAGCGGTTTATTGGTTTAGATTTAGAGGTGCCATCTGCTCGCACGGTGATTAGTGATATGAGGAGACTATTTATCCTTATGTCAGGTATTTGCCAGAGCGTGGTTATGGATGAGATCATCTCTGGATGTGTGATCTCCATCGACTTCTTGATCGATCGCTTCGGTGAGCTCGACAGCTATGAATGACATGCCGGGGATTTTATTATATCGGCAGAGGCGTGGCATCTGGCCAGGATAGACATTTTATTGATGTGTATCGTATCCTACGTCTACATGCCGCTACACTTGGACCATTTAGATGTGGGTTTGATAGTTGTGGTTAGGGCCCTTAGGAAGGGTAGCACCATCATACCGATGATATTGGCTGAGACGCTGAGGTCAGCCACTCACTGCATTACCCACCCAGAGGGGTTTTTCAGAGGCAGTTCGGTCTTGTTGTATATATGGCTCATAGTCCCATATTCGATTGATTGGATTTTTCAGGCATCAGAGGTATTGTTTCTCCCATGATATAGCTATGTCCTACTCCTTTCAGCCGGCGGAAGTGCTCAGATGCGGGGTCATGGTCAGCATTTCTTTATGCCATAGTGCATCCATTCTCGATTCTGCCTTGCGCAGGACTAGTCTCCCCCTATAGCTTTATTACCCATGCATCTGGCATGGACTACTTGCCCCTAGCGGGATTGAGGGGAGTGACTACTTACCATCCTCTGGCTGTTATGGGCCAGTTCGATCAGTTTCAGAGCCTGTATCAGTTTAAGGGGGCTGCTGATCAGAGGATGTCAGCTTTGTCTATATCATCTACTGATTTAATTCGAGTGTATGAGTGTTGGACTCACAGGGAGAGGGCTGATTTCTCTAGTAGCCATCCATATCGTTCTCCAGAGTACTCAGCTTGGTTGGAGGCAGATATCACATCAGCTGCCTTCATTCAGTCAGCTTCGATAGTGGACTCAAACGAGGAGGAGCCTATGGAGGATCCTGAGTATTGAGGATGAGCTCTTTATAGGTTTGACAGCAGCACTAGTTAGTGACCCGTCGATCATTCCTACAGGGACAGATCCTGCTTTGGCAGACTCACTAGCCCAGATGACCTTTGAGAGGGATCAGGCAAGAGCATTGATGTTGACCGCCTTGCCTGGCAGAGATATAGCTTTGGCAGAGAGAGATGCAGCTTGAGCCGCTCAGGATGCAGGATTGATTGAGCAAGAGGAGATCATATCTGCCAGAAATGCAGCTTTTGTTGAGATCGAGGATACTTTGATTGCTAGGGATACAGCTTTTGTGGAGAGGGATGAGGCTATAGCTTCCCGGGATTTCCACATTACCGACAGTACTGCTCTTCGATCTTATACTCATGGTCTGGTTACCGAGATGAGTGCATACATTGATGACCACATTGCCACATTGCAGATGACTGTGGACATTTTGAGCTGTATGGAGGCTGAGGGTATTGCACTTGCAGCTGCTCCTCCATCTTCAGAGAGAGATGCCATGTTGGCATTGTTGGCCCACTTATCCTTGGGTCCATAGACTAGCTTTGTTTTTCCTGCACATATTAGATCAGCCATTTTTTGTCATGTACAGGACACTATGTATATATCAAACAGTGTTATATATATCAGAGAAATATATTTTTGATTCACTTCCCTGTTTGGATATGTATTGTCATTGCTGAGTGATTACCATTTCTTTTATAACTCGCTGTTGTTGATGTATCTTAAGCTTTTCCTTGATGGACTGACAGTTGAGATGTCAGAGAGTATCTCAGATGGGCCTATTGACCAGGGAGATTGGATAGAATTTAGGTTTTATAAGATTTCGGTGTCTTGGGACTGGTTTTTATTTGGTTTTTGTTTTTCTTGAAGGTTAAACCACACCGTAAATGGCTGCTTACGTACTCCCAGGTGGAGGGAGATCAGGTTATTCGTAGTTCAATTTTTCTTTGTGTGAGAGAGGTTTGAAAAGTATTTGTCTTGTGTTTTGAGTTTGGTTTGATGAATTTTTGAGTTTTTATTTGGTTTGACCACACCAAAAATGGCTGCCTACGTACTCCCGGGTGTAGGGAGATCAAGTCATTCGTAGTTCCGGCTTCTAGTGAAAACCGAACCTGACTTGATTTATAGGACCCAGATGAGGGCATGCATGGGGTTCAGACATAGTACCTTTTCACGGTGTCTGAATTGATGAGTTGGGGAAATTTGCTCCCGTCCATCTCTTGTAGTCTGATAGCTCCTCCTGTCAACACTTCCTTGACAATGAAAGGGCCTTCCCAATTAGGGGCAAACTTTCCTTTGGCTTCATCCTAATTTGCTAAAACTTTCTTTAGCACAAAGTCATTTTCTCTGAATTGCTGTATTCGGACTTTCTTGTTGTAGGATTGAGTAATCCTTTGCTGATACAATTGCCCGTGGAAAATGGCTGTAGCCCTCTTTTCATCTATCAGGGACAGTTGGTGATACCGGTCTTGCAACCACTGATCTTCATCCATCTGAGCATCGATTAACACTCGCAAGGACTCCATCTCTACTTCTATGGGAAGGACGGCTTCCATGCCATAGACCAATGAATAGGGGGTAGCCCCAGTAGAGGTGCGCATTGATGTCCTGTATGCTAACAGGGTTAGAGGTAGCAAGTCGGGCCATTCTTTGTGATTGGCGGACATTTTCTGCTTGATCTTCTTGATGTTATTGTTGGCTACTTCGACAGAACCATTCATTTTGGGCCAATAGATGACATAATTGAGATGCTTGATGTGGAACTTACTGCACAGTTCTTTCATTATTTGATTATTTAGGTTCTTAGTGTTGTCTGATACGATCACCTCTAGTTGTCCATATCGACAGACGACATTGTTCCTGATGAAACCAATGATTACCTCTTTGGTGACTTTGGGAAAAGAGGCGGCTTCAACCTATTTGGTGAAGTAATCGATCATGGTGAAGATGAATCGATGTCCATTGCTGGCTTTTGGTTCTATTGGACCAATCACATCCATTCCCCACATGGAGAAAGGCCATGGTGAACTCATGTTGTGTAGCTCATTTGGAGGAGCATGTATGGCATTTCCATGTACTTGGCATTGAAAGAATCTCCTGACATGATCATCACAGTCAGCTTTGATTGAGATCCAATAATGTCCTATTCTTAATATCTTCTTGGCCAGCAGATGACCGCTCATGTGTGGACCACAAACTCCACCATGGATTTCATCCATAAGTCTCTGGGCTTGTTCTTTATCAAGGCATCTTAACAGGCCTATTCCAGCATCTCTTTTATAGAGTGCATCTCCACTCAAATAGAACTTCATAGCCATTTTGTGAATCCGCCTTCAGCTCGAATTGGCTTGCCCCAGCGGGTGTAGATCCATCTCAAAGATATTCCTTGATATCTTGATACCAAGGCTGATTGAAAGGAGGTATTTCATTGATACTTCTCCAATGTAATTCCCGTATGTTGGGGCTTTTTGAATTATGAATTTGATACAAGGAATCCCACTCCTATCGGATATGCGGATCAATGAAGCCAACGTTGCAAGGCATCAACGAAGTCATTCCCACCTCAAGGAATATGGCTGAAGGTTATGTCTTCAAATTCTAGGGATATTTTGATGACCTGCCAATGATAGGGCAGCAAATGCAGTTCTTTGGTGTGATATGCCCCAGTGGTTTGTCTGATGACCAACTTAGAGTCTCCAAAGACCAGTAAATGTTTGATACCCATGAATTGGGATAATTTCAACCCTATTATATAGCCTTTATACTAGGCTGTGTTGTTGGTGTTGCCAAATTGAAGTTTGGTAGCCACACGATATTACTCTCCTGTACCAGAGATAAGGACTGCCCCAGCTCCGGCACCTTCCATGTTTACTGCTCCATCGAAATACATTTTCCATGGTTGAATTGTATTCTCTTGTTAGAGTTGTTGAATTGTCATGATCCCATTATCCGAGAAATAAGTCTCCAGGGGCTCGAACCTTCCTGAAGGTGCTTCACCCTTGATTGACTTCTGAGTCACGTAGACAATATCGAATTGTTGTAGGATCAACTTCCATTTGGACAGTCGATAATTCAACATTGGCTTGTTGAATACGTACTTCAGGGGATCCATGCGGGATATGAGGTAGGTCGTGTGCCCATACAAATAGTGTTGCAACCTCATGGCGGCCCATGCTAACGCACAACATGTCTTCTCAATCAGGGTGTACTTCTATTCACCACTGCTGAATCTTTTACTGATGTAGTAGATGGCTCTCTCCTTGCTACTATCATCTTTCTGTCCTAGCATGCAACCCATTGCATTGGCATTAACGGACATGTACATGAATAAGGGAACTCCATCCCTCGGAGGTACCAAAACAGGTGCTTCTACCAGCTGTTTCTTGATGGCAAGGAAGGCTCGTTGACAATCCTCGTTCCATTTGGTGGAGGAATTCTTCCTTAGTAGCTTGAATATGGGTTCACAGGTTGCTGTGAGCTGGGAAATAAATCAGCTTATGAAGTTGATTCTCCCTAGAAATCCACGTATCTCCTTCTCTATTCGAGGTACTGGCATCTCAGTGATGGCTTCGATCTTGGCAGGGTCTAGCTCGATGCCTCTATTACTCACCAAGAATCCCAACAGCTTGCCTGATTTGACGCCAAAAGCACATTGGCGGGATTTAGCTTAAGGTTATACTTACGCAACTTGTTGAACAGCTTCCTGAGATGGTCTAGGTGATCATCCTCCCTTCGGGATTTAATGATGATGTCATCCACATAGACCTCTATCTCTTTGTGCATCATGTCATGGAATAGGGCCAACATGGCTCGCTGATATGTGGCTCCGGTATTGATGAAGCCGAAGGACAGTTGTCTATAGCAGAAGGTTCCCCAGGGAGTGATGAAAGCTTTTTTCTCCCGGTCTTCTTCAGCAACCATGATCTGATGGTAACCAGCAAAGCAATCTATGAAGGAATACATGCCATACTGCGCCGTATGGTCGATCAGGATGTGGATGAAAGGTACTGGGAAATTGTCCTTGTGACATGCTTTGTTTAAATCCCGGTAATCCACGCATACTCATACCTTCCCTCCGGGCTTAGGCACGGGGACTATGTTTGACAGCCACTCCGGGTATGTTTATACCATGATGATGCCGGCTTTGAATTATTTAATAATTTCTTCTTTAACTTTCAGACTCCATTCAGGTTTCAATTGCCTGAGCTTTTGTTTGACTAGCTTGAACCCATCTTTGATGGGCATTTGATGGATGACAATATTAGTAGACAGGCCAATCATGTCTTCATGTGACCATGCAAATACGTCCTGGAACTGTGTTAGAAGTTCAATCAGGTCTGCTTTTTGGTCTGGGGTGAGGTCAATGCCTATCTAGATTTCTTTGATGTTTTTGGAGGTTCCTATGTTGATAGTGGTGGTTTGGTTGAGGTTTGGTTTGGGTTTGTCTTCGACCTATTCTTTGATCTCCTCGGGCACCTCATAGTCATCTTCCTCCTCTTGATCAATATCCATCAAGTCGAAGTTCAGTTTTACATCAAAGTTGTAGTCACTGTAATAGGTTGGCATCTCATCAGCAGAGACAAACACATCCAATGCTTGAGTCCTAAAAACAAAAATGCCTTTCATTTTAATATATACAACTACTTAAATATACAGAGCATTTGGAAAAGCATGACAAAAGTTACTGATATAGTTGTGCAATCAAAAGTAAGTAGTAAATGAAAGTATGTTTAAAGGGCAGACTGACTATCTGCCCCTTTACCCTTTTTGACTGAGGCAAGGGACACTGTTCTAGTTATCCAGGGTTAGATCCTTATGAACAGGGAGGATCAAGGATTTGTGATCGGCTGCCTTGTCTCGGATAATGACTGAGACATCCTTTACAATAGGGCCGGGGTTTTTCTTTGAACTGCCCCCTTTTCCCTTCTTGATGCGAGGAATTTGAATCTGATCCTCATTGTCACTGTCCAGGATCTCATCATTCATACCCTTGTAGTTTATGATAACTCGCATGTTAGCAAATGGGTCTCGTCCTTCATACATGATCTTTTCTTTTCCCTTTTTTCTATCCCCTTCAGGCTTTGGGGTCTTCCTTTCACATACTGGTATGATTAGAGGAAACAGCATGGCTGATACCACAGTAGGGATCTTCCTCATTGGCTTTATGAAACTGGCATCAGTGAGATTTGGCAGCAGTATGATGGAAGCATGAGCCTTAGGATGCTTATGTGAGTTCCTGTGATTTAACCCAGATGAATATCCCAATCCAGCTCTCCCAGTTTGGCTCGGGATTTGAACTGGACTTGTGATACCTTGTTGGTTCTTTCCTAACCCTTCTCCAGGTTAGAAACCCAAAGATACCATCTCTTATCCCACTGTCATCACTTCAGGGGAGACTTTAGGCTTTAAGGCTGGTGCTCGGATAGGTAGATACTGAGTATCACTCACCTCCAGGGCTTGAAAACTTGCAGGTTCAATCCCTGCATCCAGGCTGATTTCTGGCATGTCTCCCTGCATGAAGACAGGGTATTCTGGTTTGGCGTTGACCATGATGAGGTTGTCATTGATAATGTATTTGAGCTGTTGATGGAGGGTGGATGGCACTGCCCCTGCCATGTGGATCCACGACCTGCCCAACAACAAATTGTATCCAGTGGCGATGTTGAGCACCTGAAAGGACACATAGAAAGTATGCAGACCAATCTCTATAGGAAGCTCTATTTCCCTCATAGCTTGTCGGCGAGATCCATCAAAAGCCCGGATGACCACATGACTGGTTTTGATCCAGTTCGGGTTGATCTTCATTCTATCTAGAGTATCGTAGGGACAGATGTTGAGGGATGATCCTCCATCTATAAGCACACCTCTGATCACATACCCGGATGACATTACAGCTATATGTAGGGACTTACGATGGCCCGTCCCTTCTGCGGGGATATCATCGTCAGTGAAAGATATCACATTGCTGTTGAAAATGTGTTCTATCACGTGATGGAATTTCTCGGCATCCACAGTATGTGGCAGATGGGCTTCTTCCAGTACTTTCACTAGAATGTTGCGATGATCCACCGATGATAAGGCCAAGTCTAGGATGGACATTTG
Organism: Panax stipuleanatus; assembly: GCA_020205555.1. Lineage (NCBI taxonomy): Eukaryota > Viridiplantae > Streptophyta > Magnoliopsida > Apiales > Araliaceae > Panax > Panax stipuleanatus. The sequence continues at coordinate 58,893,955 of CM035118.1, forward strand.
CTTGGGTGCATCTTTTAAACTTTGCATGATTTTGATTTCATTGTGTCCCATTTTGTTGAGGAACTCTTCAATTTTCTCATCGGTCACCTTTTCTTTGGCTTTGATGACGGCTTTGACTACCCGCTGAGGCAGGTATAATGGATTATCCTTTGGTACTATGGCAATGTTGTTTGAGGTGGAACCTTCGTCATTCTCGTAGTTTCATGGGACCCTCTTCAGACTGATAACTGGATACTGAGGTCTAAAGAGCAAGATTAAAGGCTTGGGTGCGGCCACCTTTACAGGGTTTTGTGTTTCTTGGACCCCTTTCCTTGGCAGTACTAAGGGTGTGAGGGATGGCTCTTTGTCACAGGAAACCACAACCACTGTATCCTGATTCGACGCGGTGGGAATTAAGAGAGTGTATTCTTCTGGGAGGCCATAATCCTGATTCCCTTTTATCAATTCATCACTTTCAATCATATTTTGAATCAAGTTACGAAGTGCCCAGCAATCTTCAGTATCATGGCCGGGTGTATTGGAGTGGTACTGACAGATTTGGTCAGGTTTGAATTTCTTGGATCGAGGGTTTAATGGAGGTAATAAATCTGCAACCATTCCCTCATTGATTAACATCTGGAGGATTTCCTCCATTACCTGGTTCAGGTTGGTGAAGTTCCTTTGAAATAAGAATTTCCTGCCATCTCGGTAATTCTCATCTTTGGCCATCTTGTCGGTCCAGGATTCATGCTTATGAGATTGGTAGTGATCCCTTATGGGAATGGGACTGATCTCCGGTGTGGGAGGACGATCGACATCAGACAGGTTGGCTTGTTTCATCATCTGTCTGGTGATTTGATGCTGGTAGACTACCAATTCTGCTAATTATTCAATTTGTTCCTTGATAGACCTTATCTTCTGCTCTATCAGGAATCGCCTTTCTGAAACTTCCCAACTATCTGGGCTGTTGTTGCTGGATTGAGTTGATTCTCCTACATATCGAAGGTGTTTGGATCCTCCTCCATTTTTTGTACTGATCATGTTGATATTTTCCTCTTTGTGCTGAGGGAGGGGATTGTCTTGTACGTGTGGTTGTTCTGGTTTGGTCACCACAATCTCTCCATTGTCAATCAAGTCTTGGATTTTGTGCTTAAGTGACCAACAGTCTTGAGTGTCATGGCTCGGGGATCCGGAATGGTAAGCCAATTTCTTGCTTGGGTCGAATTTCTATCCACCAGTGTTGGTGGGTGGAAGGAGTTGGAAAATCTTCTTCTGTGCCGTCAACAGCTTTAACACATTCTCGAGTGAATCCCCTAGAGGGGTAAAAGTTCTTCGCCACCTAACCTCCATATTTTTCTAAAATGGAGGATTTGAAGGCTGTGCTGAAGCTTGGAAAGGGGTATAGTTCCTCATTTGAATAGGCATGCTGTTTGACTCGCCTCTTTGATTCTGTCCTTGTAATACTAAGGACGCTTCTTCATCTTTCTTTTTGTGTACTCTCCGGGGATTACTCCCGTAATTTCTGGACTGGATATGCTCGGCAACAGCTTCGAGGGCAGTTAGATCCCTTATCTTCACTGAATTGAGCCCCATTTCTGCCATTTCACATTGCTTGATCATCTCAGAGAATGGTTTCCCTATGCCTGTTGGGACCCTCTCATAATATGGAACTTCTTGGATGTCGATGAAGGTCACGACTATCTTAGATTCAGTCATAGCTGGGGTGACTTGTGCTGCAACCTGCCTACAGCGTTGGGCATATTCTCTTAATGATTCAGTGTTTTGTTTCTTGATTTTGGTTATCTGGTATCTGTCTGGAGCCAGCTGAGATTGGAAGCTTTATTGACTGAAGAAGGCATGGGCTAACTCTTCCCAACTGTGAATCTTAGAGTTGTCCAGACGGGCTTACCAAGCTCTTGCCTCTCCAGTTAAACTTTTATGGAATAACTGCATTCGAAGTTTCTCGTCCTCTGCGTAGGATCCGAGTTCTCCAATGAATACCTTCAGGTGAGTGTAGGGGTCTCCTAATCCATCATATTTCTCAAAATCAGGAGTTCTAAATTTTTCGGGATAACGAGCCCTGGGGAATATACAGAGGTCAGAGTAATTAACACTGCCGAATGCCCCAGTCCCTTTGATAGACCGGATGGTTTCTTCCATCTGCTGAACTTTCTTTAGATTGTCATCAGCTTCCTGTTATTTATTAAGGATGGTGATTTCAGGGGTTTTATTGGTTGTGTCTTGGTTTTGTGGTCCAGGAATCTAAGTTTCGGCTTTTTCGGTCTCTTGACCACCACCACTACCACCATGTGTTCCCGATTTTGTGTGAGCTTGGGCTTGCTTCCTTTTAAGAGCCTTGCTATGTTCTCTCAAGAAACTGGCCAATTTAGCTATCTGATTCTTTAGTCCTTCAAACTCTTCCCTAGATACAGGGGTGGATTCTGGTTGAGCACTGGAAGTTATGTTCGTGGATGGACTTAGTGCCTTCTTAGACTTAGATCTAGTGACAGGACCAATTTTTTACCTACAACAAAACGTAGGCGTGTCAATTTCCTGATGTAGGTAGGGATAGGATGCATGCCATGATGTGTTTTTGTAGTTTTTTAATCTTTTCCTGCAAAACAGAGGTTAGTTGTTTTGATGACAGGATGACAAGATGTATATGACAGGAAATGTAAATATTTTATTATGATATTTACATTGTGCTTCTTTACATTTGGAATTGAAAACTTGACATTGAATTAAAAGAGGAAGGCATGAAGAAGCTTCCCATCGAATTTGGTTGATTAGAGACTGACTTATCTTAGGTTACACTCGTGGCTTTTTGGCATGAAGGTCCCCAGATCATCGCAATCTACTAAAGGGTAAATTAATCCGACCTTTCAACTGGAGCGAATCTGGGTGGTGCTTTTTCATGATCCCCCAGAGACTTAGCCGTCCCAGAGTCATTACTTATCACCGATGGGTTTTGCCTCCCGAAGGAGGAATCACACAACATACATTCACATACATCGTGTCTCACCGTATGCATATGATGACATTGGTGCGAAGCACTAATATGGTACGAAGCACTAATATGGTGCGAAACACTAAAAAGCAGGAAAACATTCATTCACATTCATTCAATATAAATATGCAGCATTCACGCATTAATTCGATGTAAAGATGCAACATTCACACATACGTAGTTTTGAAAGGGAAATTTTTGAAAAGATTTGAACACGGCCTAAGCCCTCTACTGTCCCCAGCAGAGTCGTCACTTGTCGATGTCGGGGAAAAATCCGCGGGTCGGGTCACAACCCGGATCTTTCTCTCTTCCTAAGTTATCTCTACCCTTACTCCTTTTATTTGCGAAAATGGTTTTGAAGGGGTTTTTTAGGAAAAGGCCAACATGTATTATGTCGACGATTTGAACGTTTTACAGAGTCGCTAGTTGGTAGATTTGAAATGGTTGTACCAACTCAACTGAGTTTTGTTTGAAAAGAGGCCCAATTGCTGGACACTGTCGAAACTTGATCTTTGAAATTGAATTTTTGAGCTCGGGGGCTTGGTTAAGTGTGGAGAAGGTGTTAGGCACCCCTCAACTCCCGTGTAAACACGGTACTGCATCTTTTCAATATTTTCCTTTTAAATATGAAATGTGTGTGTGAATGCTGTTTGAAAATTGGGCCTATGTTTGATTTGAAAGTATGTCTATGTATCGTTGAACCTATATACGAAGGGTTTGATTTGATTTGCAAAAAGCCTTTGATTTGATTTGCAAAAGTGTTTGATTTGATTTGCAAAAGCTTCTTTTCTTCGAAAAGATTATTGAAATGATGTTTTGAAAGAAGGTTTTCAAACCCTTACGCTAACATAGGAATTGAAGCATATTGATACTTTATTTTTATTTTTTCAGCCTTAAGGCTCAATTTGAATGGTGATTGTCGGGTTGCGAAGCAACCTCGACCACAACATATATACAAGTATCGGTCTTCTCATGGGCAAGATAGCCATCGGAGGGAATCTGACACGACAAGCCATATTTTCACTATGTTGAGACCTTAAATCCGGATAACCGTTTTAATGTCTTTTGTATGTATATTTGTATAGAAAAACTGGCAGGGTACATTTGTAAAGTGGAGTTAGTCCATCGTGGGAATCAGATTCTGACCAGTTTGATCATGAATCCCATGATTCCTAGGCTCACATAGGGAGGCCAAGAAACCTATACAGCTCAATTTTGTATAGAAATATATCCAAATCTTGCCAGAGCCAAGGATTCATCAGTAAATCCTGGTTCGCACCTGGCCGAAGCATCTCGTTCCCACTAGATAGCGATCTAAGGGACATAAGGTTGCTTTTATAACTGAAACTAGAAAAATGCTAGATTTAAATAAATCTCAGCCATTCTAGCTTGCCGGTTCTGTCTGTACCTATTTTGAACCATTTGAAAGCTAGAGTTGGCGAGATTTAAATAAATCTAGTTCGCCCGCAGATATGTCAGTGCCAATTCATATAAAATAAATATTTAGAGCAACAATTGAATAAAATTGACTAAAGCAGGATATATATATATATATATATATATATAATTATACATATACGAAAGCTGTAAAGGGCGATGGGTTTCACACCGATGCCCGGACTGAAATTGAAATATATATATATATATACATATATATATATATATATATATATATATATATATATATATATATATATATTTATAAAAGCTGTAAATAGCCACGAAGTAATCCAGGCTTGACAGAATTGAAATATATATATATATATATATATATATATATATATATATAGAGAAAAACAGTAAAAAGGGCGATGAGTTTTCACGCTTGTGTCCGGACTGGAATTGAAATATAGACAGCAAAATAGTCAAACTAGGACTGGAAAGATAACCCAGTAATGGTGAATGGTGCCAAAAGTAGTAAAAAGGCCACAGAATGTTCCAGGTCGAACTGAAATGTAAATGTACAGAAAAGTAGTCAACCAAGACTGGGAAGATAACCCAGTGTGGTGAAGGTTGCTTATATATGCATATTTATATATAAAAGCATTAAAAAGGTCATAGAATGATCCAGGCCAAACTGAAATATATATATATATATAGACAGAAAAGTAGTCAACCAAGACTGGAAAGATAACCCAGTGTGGTGAAGGCTGCTTATATATGCATATTTATATATAAAAGCAGTAAACTACCACGGATTTGACATCCGGGTTTGACAGAATTGAAAAGTTAGTATATATATAGTTAAATATATACAAAAAAATGCCAAACCCGGACTGGGAAGATAACCCAGTCCGGAGAAGTTGCTAGTAACGAAGGTGCGAGTATATAAAAGCTACTAGAAGCGACGGATCGTCAATCCGAGTTGTAGAAATGCCAGAAAATGCGTTTATGTACAAAAATGTACCAAAAGTTGATAAAAACAGCCACAAAACTGAGTTCCGGGCATATTTAGAAAACGAAACTTTATATGCAAGTGTATAAAAGTGCTAAGAAGTAATATAAACTTGTTGATCGTAAAAATACTCACAATGAACTGCTACACGGGCTTTTTGCCAAATCGTAGGCTTTAAACATTTGAATCTACCGGTTATTTTCTGATATGTGGTAGTATGTGGGTATATCTACGTGTTAGAGTGAAAATTTTTTGGTTTGGAAGACAAGAAAATAGACAAAAAACCAAACGGGCAGGGGTTCGGAGCGTTTCTGAATTCTTGAAATGAGAGGGGGTGCCCTCTTATTTATAGACCAGGGAGCCTCCACTCTACCTGCTACTGCCCCAGGTAGATGTACGGCTCCACATGGTGGGGCCCACATGGCTGGTCCTATTTTCTCGAAGTACGTGCACTCCGAGCAACGCGAGGTCTGATTCGAAACTTTCTAACTTTTGATCGGAGCGTTCGTTTGAGGCGTACGATACCTTTCTGGAAAGCCCTCGCCGAGAGTGTCACAATGACATGGGATAAAACATTTTTTGGGTCCAAGAATATGGGTTCATAACTAGGTCTTCAATTCCTCATAATTTGTCCGTTGAGCTGTCTTGCGCTGTTTGCACTTGGGATCATCGTTATGGTTCGTTCTGACCTTGGTGGCATAAATTTGGCTTAAGTTTGACTGAATCGGATGAGAGTTGGTAAAATGACCATTTTGCCCCTCCCAGGGTTACCCTTAGTGTAGGCATAGGCCTTTGGTTGACTTCTTGGGGTTATTTCCAAGGCTTGGATCCCAATCGGACCTGTTTGTCCTTAGTGTTGTCTTTGAGGTTGACTTAGTCATTCCAGGTTTTCCTCTGGAGATGTTGTGATACTTCAAGATTATTTTTGAAGTAGACTCTACTTCCCAGGTTGAGACCGGGGCTGATCTGTACCTCTCGGGTTAAGATCGGGGCTGATATGTACCTCTTGGGTTTGGACCGGGGCTGACCTGTACCTCCCTGGTTGAGACCGGGGCTGACCTATACTTCTTGGTTTGAGACCGGGGCTGATCTATACCTCCCGGGTTGAGACAGGGGCTGACCTGTACTTCCCGGGTTGAGACCGAGGCTGACCTGTATTTCCCGGGTTGAGACCGAGGCTGACCTGTACCTCCCGAGTTGAGACCGGGGCTGACTTGTACTTCCCGGGTTGAGACCGGGGCTGACATGTACCTCTTGAGTTGAGATCGGGGCTGAACTGTACTTCCCGGATTGAGATCGGGGCTAACCTTTACTTCCCGGGTTGAGACCGGGGCTGATCTGTACTTCCCGGGTTGAGACCGGGGCTGACCTATACTTCTCGTGTTGAGACGGGGGCTGACCTGTACCTCTCAGGTTCAGACCGGGCTTGATCTGTACTTCTCGAGTTGAGACGGGGGCTGACCTTTTCTTCCTGGGTTGAGACCGGGGCTGATTTATACTTCCTGGGTTGAGACCGGGGCTGACCTGTACCTCCCGGGTTAAGACCGGGGTTGACCTGTACTTCCTGGGTTGAGACCGGGGCTGACCTGTACTTCCCGGGTTGAGACCGGGGCTGACCTGTACTTCCCAAGTTGAGACTGGGGCTGACCTGTACTCCTTAGGTTGAGACCGGGGCTGACCTGATGGCTGGGTATTGAGACCGGGGTTGAGTTGACGACCCGGTATTAAGACCGGGGTTGAACTGATGGCCCGATATTGAGACTGGGGTTGGTTTGATTTCCCGACATTGAGGATTTGATGGCTCGGTATTGAGTGATTGCCCGGTATTGAGACCGGGGTTGAGTTAATGACCCGGTATTGAGACCGGGGTTGAGTTGACGACCCTGTATTAAGACCGGGGTTGAACTGATGGCCCAGTATTGAGACCGGGGACGACCCGGTATTGAGACCGAGGTTGAGTTAACGGCCCGGTATTGAGACTGGGGTTGAGTTGACGGCCCGGTATTGAGACCGAGGTTGAATTGATGGCCCGGTATTGAGACCGGAGTTGATTTGATTATAGTTTTGCCCTCCTATAGTATTAGTAACAGGGAAACGAAATTTCGAGTGTCTACAAGACCAATGAACTGAGCACACAAAGAGAGTTAAATCTAACCACTAAGATTGAGGAGCTAGAAAAGACTATCTTAATGTGGAATAGGTTTTTCTCATCTATGGACTCCCTGATCTCCAGTCAGAGAAGTGCATCTGACAGAATATGCTTAGGCTTTGGGGAATCTACCTCAGAACCATGTGTGGAAAAGATAAAGGAGACTAACACTGGTAGTGCTTCAAATTTTAATAGAGGCATTATATTTGTGAAATCCACAAAGAAGGAAGAACCAATGAATCCTTGCTCTTCTGATCCAAGTCATGTCCTAAGACATAATGGATCTCATGCTGGCCTGGGATTCATAAATGTGAAGAGTAAGTCAGTCACCACTCTCCAACCTCGAAGGGTCATGGAGTCAAGTAAAACCGACTCTACGAACCAACCAGGAAGGAATCGTGGAGTTGAGATTTACTCATCACAGGCTCTGAATCACAAGGCTGCATGGAAAAAGAAGAACCAGCATAAGGAAAAGGCCACCAAGTATCCACACAAGTCCAAATGGAGAAAAAATCCACACACAAACACAAGCATGCATAATTCTAGATGCTTTGTATGTAGTAGATATGGTTACAAGGCTGCAGTATGCTATTATAATTCTCTGCATAATAGACCCAAGGTCAAGCAAATCTGGGTTCTCAAGGGTATTAACAAAGTAGGACCCATGCAAGTTTGGGTACCAAAATGAAAGCTTAACCTTACTGCTGGAATTGAGCTCCTTGACCACAACATGATATCTAGACAGTGGATGCTCAAGGCACATGACCTGGAACAAGGCCCTCCTGTCTAACTTCACAGAGAAGAAAGGTCCAACAGTCATCTTTGGAAACAATAGCTCCGGCAAGACAAGAGGATATGGCTCAGCTGGGAATGGTGCAGTGACCTTCAGCAAAGTAGCCTATGTGGAAGGACTAAAGCATAGTCTTCTAAGCATCAACCAACTTTGCGACAAGGGTCATCAAGTCACTTTCCATAACAATTAGTGTCATGTCAGAGATCTGAAGACCTCTTCTATAAAGATGATTGGTGAAAGAGAAGGGAACGTCTACACTGTTAATCTTGCTCAAATGAGTTCTGATGATACAATCTGCTTTCTTGCAAAAGCCTCTGAAGAAATGAGCTGGCTATAGCATAGAAGGTTGTATCATCTCAACTTCAAGAGTATGTCAAAACTGGCCTCCAAATATCTAGTAGCAGGCCTACCCAAGTTCAGCATCGTCAAAGAAAGGCCATGCAACGCCTGTCAGCTTGGAAAGCAAACAAGGAGCTCATTTAAAGGCAAAGCAGCCAACTCAATTGATAAGCCCCTACAGTTACTGCACTTGGATCTTTTCGGGCCAATTCCGACTGTAAGCCTTAGAGGGAAGAGATACTCACTGGTCGTAGTGGATGACTACACCAAAATCGCATGGGTGTTCTTTCTTAATTCTAAAGATGGAACAAGCTCCCAACTGATCAAGATGTTCAAGCTGGTGATGAACGAAAAAGGACAAAAGATCAAGGCCATAAGAAGTGATTATGGTAGAGAGTTCGACTTCTCAGAAATGGATCAGTTCTGTATAGACAATGGCATCAGTCACAACTTTTCAGCTCCACGAACTCCATAGTAAAATGGAGTAGCTAAAAGGAAGAACAAAACGTTGATCAAAGCAGGAAGGACTTTACTAGCAGCAGCTCATCTGCCTAAATACTTCTGGGCATAAGCCATTAACACTGCGTGCTATAGTTAGAACAGGTCTCTTGTTCACTCTACATTGAAGAAAACTCCTTACGAGCTGTGGAGAGGAAGAAAGCCAAATGTCAGTTATTTCCATGTGTTCGGCTGTGTATGCTACATTCTCAACAATGGAAAACAATATCTGACTAAGTTCCAACCCAAGTCAGACGAAGGAATCTTTCTTAGATATGCCACAGACAGTAAGGCCTATAGAGTGTTCAACAAGAAGACGCTTAGTGTTGAAGTCTCTATTCACATCATCTTTGATGAAACAGACTCAGACAAGTCTGTACCACATGGCAGTGCAATTGACGATCCAGACACCACGAATGAGGTGGTCGATCCCAACACCATGATTGTAGCCCCAGAAGGTGGATCGTCGAGCTTGAAGAAGAAATCATGGAGAGAGCTGCACCAGACGACGATCCTCTGCAACAAGCAACAAAAGTTTATCTTGAAGAGTTCAGACAAGAAGGCATCAGAACAGATGTTCCAACAGGGAACAGATGGGCAAGAGATCACACTCAAGACATGATCATTGGAGATCCAACTGCAAGGATCAGGAATTGTAACTCAGAATAAATGTTTCTATCTGAGCTTTCTGTCCTAAATGGAACCTAAGAAGATAGAAGATGCCATGGAAGACTCGAGTTGGATAGAAGCCATGCAAGAGGAGCTAAATCAATTTGAAAGAAGCAAAGTCTGGAGATTAGTTCCTAGACCAAGGAATCACCCAGTCATTGGCACCAAATGGGTCTTTAGAAATAAAATGGATGAAGATGGGGTGATCACAAGAAACAAGGCAAGACTAGTGGCCAAAGGTTATTCTCAAGAAGAAGATATTGACTACGACGAGACCTTTGCACCAGTTGCCAGACTAGAGGCTATCAGGATATTCCTTGTCTTTGCTGCTCACATGAAGTTCAAAGTTTTCCAAATGGATGTCAAGAGTACATTTTTGAATGGTGAACTTCAAGAAGAAGTAAATATGGATCAACCTCCAGGTTTCATCAATCCAACTCTCTCAAATTATGTCTATAGATTTGACAAAGCCTTATATGGACTTAAACAAGCACCTAGAGCATGGTATGAAACACTAACTAACTTTCTTATTGAAAAAGGATTCACTAGAGGTAGAGTAGATACCACACTATTTCTTAGGAAGCACAAAGATAAAGTTCTACTAGTTCAAATATATGTAGATGAATTATCTTTGGTTCTACTGATGAAAATCTGTGCAAGAGATTTGCCAAGCTTATGCAGAGCAAGTTCGAAATGAGCATGATGGGTGAGCTGAATTTTTTCCTTAGACTGCAAGTAAAGCAGACTGATGAAGGTATCTTCATTAACCAAGCCATGTACATCAAAGACTTACTTAAGAAGTATGGCATGGAATCAGCCGCTCCCATGAAAACACCAATTGCTCTAGCAATTAAGCTTGACAAAGATGAGAAAGGTAAATGTATTGACATTACTCAATACAGAGGTATGATAGGCTCCCTTCTTTACTTAACTGCTAGTAGACCAGATATAATGTTTGCAACATGTATATGTGCTAGATTTCAAGCTAATCCTAAGGAATCACACTTAACTACTGTAAAAAGGATTTTCAGGTATCTTAAAAGCACACCTTACTTAGGACTTTGGTATCCCAAGGAGTCCTCCTTTGAACTGACAGGATATTAAGATGCTGATTTTGTAGGCTGCAAAATAGATAGAAAGAGTACCAGTGGCACTTGTCAACTGCTAGGAAATAGACTGGTGTCCTGGTTTAGCAAAAAGAAAAATTCAGTATCAACTTCAACAGCAGAAGCCGAAGGCAGCTGCTGTGCTCAAATCCTATGGATGAAGAACCAGCTAGCAGACTATGGGTTTGATTTCAAGGCTATACCTGTTCACTGTGATAACACAAGTGCCATAGCAATAACACATAATCCTGTCATGCATTCTAGGACTAAGCATATAGTGATAAAATATCATTTTATTAGGGATCATGTTCAAAATAGAACTATATCTTTACAATACATCCCTACTGAAAATCAACTTGCTGATGTTTTTACAAAACCCTTAGATGAATCCAGATTTAATAAATTAATAAGTGAGTTAGGTATGTTAAATCTACAACCATAAATTCTATGCTCTAGTTGGTGCTAACCATGCAGATAGAAAGGCTATGTCAAAATCGTAGAGATGACTAAGAGAAACCACAATCGTGGAGTGGTCTCAACATGGCAGAGAAGCTCACTGTGATGACAACATTTCTACCAAGGCTAGGCAACCCTTCTGATAAGCACCTCAGGGACAAACCTGACCCTTAGCTTTAGTCTGAGAGGTTGGCCATTCCTGAGAAACCTTAATCCAGAAGGGATGCTGATTAAGAATGCATCACAAGAAATCGTAGAGTCAACGGTAGTGGAGTTGGTTCTGCAATGAACTCATCAATCGTGGAGTTGTCCTCGGCAGTCGTAGTCTTCTCAAAGATACACTAGCTCAGGGGGAGCTAAGGGCAGAAAAGTATTTTTAATGCGACTTAAAACCGTAGAGCCCTGCAGAGCTCGACACGTGCCCCACTCTGCAGATCATATGGATGGAAGTTACCAATATATTTTGAGCTGTCTTTTGTCAGTTCACCTTTGAATTTCAAAAGTTTATTTCTCTCTCTCTCAAAAGAAACCCTAAGCTTCAGAAAGCTAAGCTAATTTTGCTCTTCTCAGGAAATCAAAGTAATCAATGGATGCTTCCAATGTTGTTTCTGGTTACCAGTTGTGCTTCGATGAATTCAAGACCCTCAATTCCACAAAGTTTTGTCCCTTCTGAAAAGAGCTGGTCTCGAAGAAGCTCTGAGCACCAGCTCGAGGATTTACCCGAAGCTGGTGAAAGAGTTCTGCTACAATGGGGTCTTCGAAAATGACGTCATCACTACAAAGGTCAAGGGCATGCAGATTCGACTTGGAGCTGAAGATGTAAACATGGTATTAGGGTTTAAATCAAAGGGCCTTCCATCTATAGACGTCATCAACTTTCATGAAGGCCTACAAAAGATGCACCACAAGAAGTTTGAAGGCATCAAGGGCTACAAGAAGAAAGAGTTTCCCCAGAAGTAAGAATTTCTGGCTGATATTATTGGGAAATGCATCTGCTGCAAAGGCTCTGGCCACGACTCTATGAATGAGAAACAACTGAAACTCATGACAGCTATCTGCTTCAAAATTCAACTCAACTATGGGGCTTTGCCTATAGAATGGATTCGAAAGTGGATGCTCAGCCCAAAGAAGACAAAGAGCTCTGCCAAAATGCTCTATGGGAGATTCATCAGCATTATTCTCCAATCAGCTCTGGGAGACAAAATTGGAGATAAGGAAGGTGAACCCATTAACCCCAATAAAAAGATGACCCAGTAGTTGTTTCAAAACTAGAAGAGGAACCCTGCAGAAAATGTGAAGATGATGTCTGAGTCCAGTGGAAGGACTGGTAAGGTGAAGAGATCAATTCAGCAGGGAAATATGTCTGCTGTGAAGGAAGCTGATGAAGAAGAAGTTGTCAACCAGGAAGAACCCTCTTCTCTGGTCAGAAAGAGCAAAGGGAAGAGAAAATTAAATGAAGGTGTTCAGATAACAGAAGAGCCTCAAGGATAAACCACTGATGCGCCCCAAGGGGGTTCTGGTTCTGGTACTGGGATTCGAGGTCTTGTCACTCAGAGGGAACTCACTCTTGAAGCGACCGAATCACCAGAAGAGGTTTTGAAGGAGAAAAAAAAGAAGAAGAGGGAGAAAAGTGAGGATAAGGCTGAAGGAAGCTCTGAGCCTACGAAGAAGAAACACAGCCATCGATCAAAGAAGTCTTCACTCATTGAGGTCGTGGAGTCCACACCAGTCGTCGAGTCCAGACTCACTATAATTCCAGAAGGAGGTGCTGCAACAGTCTCTCAACCTGAACAAACTGTCAGAGCTGAAGCTGAAGAAAGAACTGAGGCTGTGACTAAGCCCAAGAAAATAAAGAAGAAGCTGGTCAAGAAATATGTCCTTGCAAATAAGGAAGTTTTGAAGGAAGGTGACACAAGAATTGCTGCTGAGAAGGCTGAACAGAGCTCTTAACCTCAAGCATCTGGTCCAACCTTAGAAGAGACCAGAATCATTACTGATGTGGTAGCCTACCTCCAACATATAGAAAACCCTACTGTACCTGATCAGGCTATGATCAATGCTAAGGAGGAGCTGCCCGAAGTTATTGCTCATGCTGAGGAGGAGGTGCAAGAAGAAATTGAGATGAGCCCTTCTTATGCTGAGGGGGAGCCTCTAGAAGCACCTGAGCCAGAGAATGCTACAGCTAAGGGGGAGCTACCAGAAGATGATCATGAAGCTCCCTCAACCCCTCAAGAAATTATAGTCTCTGAAGCTGTTGAAATGAGATGTGCTGAGGCTGTAGAAATGGAAAATGTTAAAGCTACGGAGGAGGAGAATGCTGAAGAACAAAGGGGAGATGAGGATGAAGAGATGGTAGATGTGGTAGAAATTCTTAATGAGGATGATGAAGACAATGATGAGGAAGAAGATTATGAAGTTAAAATTTTTACAGTGAGCAGGGATGGAGAAAGAACAGCTAACTACAATCAGCTGTTTGATTACTTGCCTATGATGCCCTATCATAGGGCTATGATTCTCAACACCTGAGATCATATGTTCTGGACTTACAAGGCTTATCCAGCAATTTCAGTGCTAGCCTATGGTTTCCCAAGGAACCTCAACTTTGCTCAGAAACTGATCACCAATGATTCATCTTCAGAAACTAAGCATGAGGTACATTCTACTCTTATCTCTTTCATTGTCAACCACTGTCCTTCATCACACTTTCACCAGTTTTATGAACTGCCAAGATGGTTGGAAGTGGTTCTTCACCCACTAAACCACTTTCTAGTTACAGAGTCCCAAAACTCTGTAACTGATGAACCAAATAACCAACTCACCCTTATAGAGACAACTGTCAGTGACCCAATGGTTGTCAAGAAACTTTCTAGAATCGACGAACAACTAATTAAGACCACGACCATTGAGCCACCTAATCTGATTGACGAACAACGATTCATGCTGATCGAACAACAACCAGACCAAATCATTGAGCCATATATCCCAGACCCTAAGCCAAGCACCTCTCCCATACACCATATTGCCACACCTCTCACCCAGTCAGATATTCCCTCGTCCTCCAATAATGAATACTTTGACATAACTCTTACGCTCACAAGTATATCAAGGACAAGGGAGTACACTACGACCTCTCCTCCTGATGTTCAGAGAATCTTTGATCGTCTGTCTCTACATCCTACCAAAGAGGAGCTTGCTGATTTAACAACCCATATGGCCCTAGAGACAGAGGAGAATCTTGAAGCTAACTCTCTGGCACTGCATCAATGATTCAACCATATAATCGACTCTGTCAAGACTCTGCCAGGAAATTTGGCAACTGAGCTCTCAAAGAAACTAAGGGAGATCATTCAAGAAATGAGTGACAGTTTAAGTCAAAGGGATGCTATTCATTTTCAAGCTACCAACAAGCATAAGGAAGCAGTGGAGATTCTTCAGAAAACTCAAGAATCTCAAAATGCTCTCATGACTAATCAGATCCATGAACTACGTCTCACACTACGAGAATTCCAAAACTATTCCATAACTCAAGTTTAACAGACTGCAGATGCCTTGGAGCAGTTACAACAACAGAGACGAAATACTCAGGCCATAATTGAGGAAAATCGTAGTGCCATTGCCCAAAATTGCTCTCAGATGCATGAACTGGTGCAAGGAGTGAACCGCCTCTTAGAAGACATTCGAACCCTGGATGCTGACATAAAGGGGGAGAATAAAGAGGTAGGGGAGAAAGGCAGAGGCAAAGAAAAAGGGAAATAAATTGGTTAATCTTTGAGGAGCAACCCCAGAAGAAGTCAGCCTCCTTCGAGACATGCTAGCTATCAGTCCCCACAATTTGAACAGCAGCAGCAGAGCCAACCACTCATAATGGCAGAACCTTTTATAAGGAGTTAAGGTTAAGGTCCATCTCTCAACTCACAAGGAGTATCCAATATTGGCCTCAACATGCCCATTGGAGATCCTATGTTTATGAACAGACATGATCATAGTGAAAGACTAAGTCAAAGTGAGCTGGACGATATTGCATGGAGAGATGAATTTAGCAGAAGAAGGAGAGCTGAAGAGCATGCCAACCCTCCTAAGAGCAAGAGGCAAAGAAAATAGAGATAAGTTAAAATTTGTTTCTTATTGATGTATCTTTGCTGAATTGTAATATCTGTTTCTCAAACATCAATAAATTCATGCTTATTCTCTAAAGATTTTAGCTGCTCACTGAAACACTAAGCCATATTTACTTTCTAGCATCCTGCATTTAGAAATTGATGATATGATGCAAATCTCCTTGGTTATGTCAACATCAAATAGGGGGTGATTGTTGGGAATTGCATATTCAAATTTGATATTGAAAGTAAATATATATGCTTATGTGTAAAGTCCTTCAGAGAATTAATGTACAAGGACTTAGATAATAGATCAAAATTGTTAGGTTGATCTGTGCTTTAAAGTTTATCATTCTATAAATGAATGTATAGAAGAAAGATCAAAGCTGTTAGGTTGATCTAGTTTGAGATGTAATTGTTAAGCCTCAATAGAATCATAGTTTATCTTGGAAGCCACACTCAGAATCATAGAGATAATCCGAGCGCCTGCCGAGCCAAGTCAAAAATCGCAGTCAGCTCTCAGAAATGTGGAGTCTGCAAAGCAAGCAAGTGGAGATCGTAGTCTATCAGAGTTTAAGAGAAATCGTAGTGTTCCCTACTATTAAAGCTGAATCAAGCACGAGCATGACAAGACACAATGATCAGGATACAAAGACAATGACCATGGTGTCTCTCCAGTCAGCATCAGAATCGTCTATCTGATGAAGGAGGTAGTATTACAAATGGAGAATGGATTATAGACGTTGACATTTTGGGAGTCCCAATGATCCAACATTCATCCATAGTATATATCAAAGAAGCATATTGAAGAAGCTAAGGAAAGGACAGCATGCCTGCTGAAAACACCTTTTCAGGTGTTAGGTGAGAAAGCAGTCTACTGTGTTAGTGGGCCAGACGGCAGAACAGTAGATTTATAGGAAGTCAACATCAGTGCTTAGAAAAATCTGAAGCATTTAATGCTATAACGGATGCCTTCAATAGAAACATTTTAAAGGCTCCTTCATAAGGAAATCAGACACAGATTTAGAATCAAGCAAGAAAGAACTAAAAAGCTCAAGAACACTCAACATCCAAACTTTATGATTAGAAGAAAAGCTTGCACAGCTACTCAGTTTTTTAGAACTTATGCTTAATAGCAACTGAGTAGCACATCCCAAGAACTTAACTCTCAATCAAGTGTATACCAAGTCTGCTGGACTTGAAGAGTTCTAAGTAAACTAAGAAGTTCCAAGACTGTTGGTATAGAAGGAATCTAAGTGATTCAAAGAAGTGTAAAGACATCCTTAGTGGATTTCCTACTCGTGGAGTACAAGAGTGGACTAGGAGCCTTGTGTGCTCTGAACCACTTAAAATCACTTTGTCTGATATCTGCTATAACTGCTATATCTGTTATAAACTGCTATAACTGCTATATCTGTTATAAACTGCTATAACTGCTTA
Organism: Panax stipuleanatus; assembly: GCA_020205555.1. Lineage (NCBI taxonomy): Eukaryota > Viridiplantae > Streptophyta > Magnoliopsida > Apiales > Araliaceae > Panax > Panax stipuleanatus. The sequence continues at coordinate 58,910,883 of CM035118.1, forward strand.
TCACCTTTAAACTTGGTTTATCTAAAAGAAAAACAAACAAATCATATATTCCGCTGTGTTTAACAAACCTGATAAGTATTTTGAAAAAGCAAAAGTTTTAAAACCCCTTTCTAGATAACTATCGTGCCTCTGGGAACTAACAATATATATATATATATATATATATATATATATGTGCATGCGCACTAAACAAGATGAAGACTAATAATAACAAACCCCTCAAAGAAATTATATTAAGTCTAAAGCGTTCAAAGATATTTAGAATATCGAACGTCGCCTTCTAGCATGATAAATTTAATAGAGTATTAAATATTTAATATGAGTTTGTTGTGCTATCCTCAAGGCAAGTATTAAATATTTAAGATGTTAATTTAATCACATTTGATGCTTATAGAGAAAATTGAACAGTATTATTTTGTTGTGCTATCTACAAGGACAATATTTTTCTTTTTTGAATATATGAAAGTGCTAGGTTGGACTTAACTTAAATTATTTTAGTTCGGATGTGCACACACTTGACCATTATGATCTAATAGGCAAAAATAAAAAGGAGTTACATGTTAATGTAATTAACAAAGAGTTGTCTACCTATTTATTTAGATATGGTTTGTTGTGCTATCCACAAGGCTATTGGTAGCTGTCGTCTAGCACTACAAAATTTACCTTACTCAGGTTCTACTAACTCAAGAATCAGTATAGCAATAAGCAAGGATCGTTCCCACAGAGAGTGAATTGTATTTTAATTATCCAATGATTTCCAATGAATTGGGGGTTTTAGTTTGAAAAACTATAATTAACAAGAACAAGTTTAAAGAAAATATTAATGAGTGAAAAGATCAATTCTTCAGTTCAGTATCCCTTTTTAACAATTATGATTTAACCAAGTGTTTACACTATTTATCTTCCACTGAGATTAATAAAACTAGATAACCGCCATCGCAAATTACCCAAAATTCTCCTAAGTGTAGATCTAATGCGACGATCGCCAACAAGTGATTCTAAATAACATAAAACCTAGAACTATCAGCCTAGATTTAATATGATAGAAGCATTAAGCATGAGAATTAGATTATTCCAAGCAATAATTACACAATCAGGAATTATTTAACTTGTCTTCTGAAAACCTTAACAATATATCAAAGCTTGACCACAATAAAATATCATTAATTGCTACTTAGATTAGACACACTTCGTTTGCTTAAAATCTATCTTAATCTAGCAGATGATATCAATTTACTAATTTAATTGTGCAGAAACCAAATTAGTCAATTGGATAACATGTATGAAAGTTCATATGGATAATCAGAATAAATCTCAAGATAGAAGAATAAATAGAATAATTTGATCAAATCATTAATTGATAAATAAGTTCAACATCCCTTCAGAATTGAAATAGAGAACTTAGCATGACATGCTTGAATCTCCAAAACAAAGGTTTATAGCCTCCAAGCAATCCAAGAGAATATATAATAAAAGATATCTAAAACCTAGCAAAACAACTTTTATTTATAGCCTAGACAAACCCTAGTTAAATTAGACAAGTCCCCAATCCTTTTCCTATTCAACTTTTCACTTAAAAACCCTAAAGTCTTGTCAGGCCATCAGAGTCGCGCGACCCGCACATCAGTTCCTTCTATAGCTGCGCGGTCAGCGCTTGTAATACAGCATCTTGAACCCGAACCTGGACGGTTCGCGCTTCATCCCTTATGCCCACAACGCTGTCAACGCTCCATTTACTCACTCCAGAGCTCGGTTAGTGCTCTCCCAGCAATTTTGTCCGAATTTTACTCTTTAAACTTCAAATCCTTTCCAACCCTCATACCTGCATTATAAACACAAAACACCAAAAGTAATACAAACAATACCTAAAAACTCACAATATAAGAAGCTAAAATGAGATTAATTCATAGGTTTTTAACCTACTCATCAAATTCCCCCAAACTTGAACTATTACTTGTCCTCAAGCAAACACAATGCTACTAATACTAAACTATGATGAATGCAACTACAGAGATCGAACAATAACCATGATAATTCAATGAATCATTTACCTCAGAGATAAATAACTGTTATGCCATCAATATTACATCACATATTAACCTTACTTTTTATATCCTCACCTCACAATCATAAGATTTGCATGTTTCTGTGCGTGTGTGTCCAACATGATTCCAACAACAACAATGATCAACACAGATAAAGTCATACGCATATAAAAATTCATAACCTTTATTATAGTATACACATAGTTACAAGGGAAATACACATTTTGAACCAAGCTCTTTATACCAAGTGAGTGCATTTTAATGCTCCATCTCACTCATTATTTCTCAAGTCTGACTTGTGCAATGGTCAATTTCTTTAGGCTTTTCAATGCTACCCATGTAACGGACTTTCGGCCAATGACTCCCAAACCCGAAGGCTTTAGGGCGCTAGGTGTTAAGACATCCCCTAGGGTTTACTTGTCCGAGTAACAAAGGCCACAAAATTGAACTAAGTCATCTAAGATTTTATTTCAAAACTATTTTTTTCTTTTTCTGATTTTTATTTTCTTTTCTTTTGAGCCACTGTTTCCCCCAAACTTATGTGTAATCCACTGTTTAATATTCCTCTGTTATTGAATGAATACATGTCAATGTTTTATCTTGCATTTATTTCCTCATTATTCTTGAAAATCAGTTGATGTGCTTGATTTGTAGAAATCACCAAGCATATGTTATGAAGTTCCTATGGTCAAACTTAGTCAACACATGATGATCAACTTAGGCATGCAAGTCATAAATCAAATTCCTCATTGGCTCTCATTATAACTAAACAAGGTTTATTTTCTCAATCTCTATGCAATCTAACAAATTCTTACATGAATGCAAATATATATATATATATATATATATATATATATGAATATGAACTACATGAATTATCCTAATCTATATACAACCTAACATGCAGAAAAATAAATAATACCCCCCCAACTTACTTCAGGTAATGTCCTCATTACGTGTAAATAAAGAGTTAAAGTACGTGGACTTCCCTGCGAGACGAGTCAATGCTCGTCTTGAGATCCTTCATCATCCGAAGGAGGGTAGGCAAGTAGAGTGGTTGGATCTGGAAGATGGACTTGCTCATTCGGATTGATACGGGAGAATGCATTGGGCAATGTCGTGAACGTGCCAATGTTGTACACGTGCATTTGATCCTCGCGTTGGGCAAGGCAGAGCATTTGCTTTCGACTCCTTGTTGTAGATGGACCGGCTTCGACTGTGGCTGGCGGTGGTGAGGGCGGTGTAGAAGGTGGTACCATTATATAGCCCTCACCCCTAGGATGTGACAATGTACCCTTCCAAGCTCTGTAAGTTAAGATAATCGTGTGATTAATAGCCCCCGTGGGCTGCTGAACAGGCTCTGAAGCATCCCACTGTACTCCCGCCTTCTGGCATAATTCAGTGATTAGAAATTTGTGTACCAAGCCGCATGTTATGCTTCCTCGTAATGCCTTATCAATTGATTGTTGAATGCACATGCCAACGTCCACCTTAGAAAATTCCATGACATTTGGCCTTTCATACCACGTATGTAGTATTCCATAGAGGAGTTGTGCTCTTTCCACCGTGAGTTCTGTCTGGTGAGTTGAAGGCATGAGCCGAGCGCATATGAAAGCGTACCAAGCCTTTCCATAGCTGCTTAACTTGGAATAGGGAAACGTGAATTTGATGTCCGTCCTAGGCTTGGTGACCCACTTTGTACCAGGTTTGCAAAGGCAAATAATTATCTCGTCCAAGTTTGGAAGGTGGTCTTTATAGAGGTTCCCCATTGGCGTCTCCAACCCAAAATGATCATTGAGTGCCCCGTGGTGGAATGAAACTGATTTGCCTCTGACTTGCACAACCCGCCCTTCATGCTCTATGGAGTTGGCATAAAACTCCTTTACTGTGTTGATCACTGCGGGTTGTGGTTGTTTGACCAACTGAAACCATTGGCGTTCAACTATCATCAATGCCATGTCACCATCCAAATTTGCATCGGGTGTCAACCCCCGTTTCGAAACAAGAGATTTCTTGGTGATGGCGTTGTAACAGGCCACCGCCATTTCGGTCAAGAACTTGGAGGTGTCAAAAGGTGGGCGAGTTCCAGAGGTCGACGTTCTAGGCCGTTTTGAAGACATGATGTGGAGCTTTGCACAAACAATGTGACGAACACTTGACGTGCACCCTACTTTTTCTCCCAAACCTAGCCTTCTTGCTATCACAATCTAGCCCATAAATTAGTAATAAAAAAAACCTTGGGGTTTCAATAACCCAAGGTATCCCAATTATAGTTATAGCAAGAAATCTAACAAAATTGAATAAAATAAGAATGTCAATGAATAAGTGCAATTCAATTTGTTCCCTTTTGAAGGTTGGAATCCTTGGTTGTTAATCTTACCCTTTGTGACAGTGTGATGGATAGCAAGAGTGTGTGTGATGATATGGGTTGTGAATTCATGATATCTTGTATGGTGATTGAGGGAAAGGTTGATATGTGTTAGGAGGTTTGGACTAATTCGAGGAGAGAAAATTGGGGTTTGGCGAGTTTAGAAGTGTAAGAAGTATTTGGGTGTAGTAGATTTAGATTTATAATGAGAAGAGATGAAGAAATATGGTGAAAGTAGATTATGAAAGGTAGATTAGGAAGTAGAGAGAGAAACAGAAAAGGGTTTAAAGGTTTAGGGGGCACGAAGCTGCTCAAAAATCTGTGTTTTAATTTGACTCTGCCGTTTTGAGCTGTCCACGCGTTCAGGAACGCGCTCAGTGCTGGGACGGGTTTTGTCACTTGAACTGCTGTATACATTGCGCGGTCCACGATTCTAGATGCGCTCTCAGCGCCTGCTTGAGCCAAAATATATAGTTTGGTTTCTGTATGGCATGCACACTCAGCGCTGTTGGCGCGCGGTCCGCGCCTCCCTTTAAAATTTGAAATTTGTCCCTTTTGTTCTTCTTTTTGCCTGTATCATTATCAATCCACTATCAGAATCCTCAAATTAAAAAAAAATATGTTTATCTAATAAACAATACTACTTATTACAAAAATGTGATAAAAATTATGGGTTGCCTCCCACACAGCTGCCCTTGTTTAACGTCGTTAGCTTGATTGTAGATCACTCTATTATTCAGAAATCGGATCCATCAATGTCACGACTACGACCCCCTCAACTTGATTGGTATCCAGAAATGGTTTTAGCCGATGCCCATTCACTTTGAACATATTTCTTGTCTTTGGATTTTGGATATCGACTGCACCATGAGGAAAAACACTAGTGATGATAAAAGGTCTTTCCCAGCGAGAGCGCAACTTTCCTGGGAACAACTTCAAACATAAATTAAAAAGTAGAACTTTCTGTCCCACAGTGAAAGTTTTCCTCAAGATCTGCTTATTATGAAAGGCTTTTGTCTTCGTTTTGTACAGCTTAGAACTCTCGTATGCTTCGTTCCGTAACTCTTTGAGTTCTTATAATTGCAGCTTCCTATTGACACCAGCTTTATCCATGTTCATATTACATTACTTGATTTCCCAGAAAGCTTTATGTTCGAGCTTTACAGGTAGATGGCATGGTTTCCCGAACACTAGCCTATAAGGCGACATACCTATTAGTATTTTGTATGCCGTCCTATAGGCCCATAGTGCATCGTCTAATCTCAGAATCCAATCCTTTCTGTTCGGGTTGACTACTTTTTCCAAAATGGACTTGATCTCTCGGTTGGAAACCTCAGCCTGGCCATTTCTTTGTGGATGATAGGATGTAGAGACCCTGTGAAGAACGTTGTACTTCTTCAACAAGGCTGCTAACACCCTATTAAAGAAATGAGTGCCACGATCACTAATGATGGACCGTGGTGCTCCAAACCTAACAAAAATGTTAGTCCTGACAAAATGTACAATAACTTTAGAATTGTCAGTCCTAGTGGCTTTAGCTTCCACCCATTTGGAAATATAATCAACTGCCAGCAAGACGTAAATATTTCCAAAAGAAACAGGAAAAGGTCCCATGAAATCTATACCCCAAACATCAAAGATTTCTATAATTAATATAGGGGTTTGTGGAATTTGATTTTTATGAGTTAGATTACCAGTTCTTTGACAATTTTCACATGATTTACAAAATAAATAAGAGTCTTTGAAAATAGAGGGCCAAACGAAACCACTCTCTAACACCTTACGTGCTGTTCGCTTAAGCTCAAAATGACCTCCACAAGCATAGGAATGACAGAAAGTTAGAATAGAGTTGAATTCACTATCAGGTACACAACGTCTAACTATCTGATTCGCACAAAATTTCCATAAATATGGGTTACCCCACACATAGTGTTTTGCATCACTCCTAAGCTTTTCTTTTTGAGATTTAGAAAATTCACTTGGTAAATACTTACTCACCAAAAAATTCACAATATCGGCATACCATAGAGTTGTGTTGCCAATGGACAGTAGATGCTCGTCCGGAAACATGTCATGTAAAGGTAGTGCTTCCTCCTCCTTGAGGATTCTGCTCAAGTGATCCACCACCAAGTTTTCTGCACCCTTCTTATCTTTGATTTCCAAGTTGAATTCTTGCAGCAGCAAGATCCACCGTATGATTTGAGGTTTGGACTCCTTCTTGGTCAGCAGGTGCCTGAGAGCAGTATGGTCATAATAAACTATTACTTTAGTACCAAGTAAATATGATCTAAATTTTTCTAAAGAAAATACAACAGATAAAAGTTCTTTTTCTGTTGTTGAATAGTTTATCTGAGCTGCATTCAACGTCCTAGAGGCATAGTAAATGGCATGAACAGCTTTGTCACTCTTTTGACCCAAGACGGCGCTGACAACATAGTTGCTTACATCACACATTATCTCCAACGGAAGCTTCCAATTTGGTGGTTAAATGATAGGGGCGGATGTCAATAACTTCTTCAAGGTATCAAAAGCCATCTTGCATTCATCACTAAACTGGAACTCCTCATCTTTCTGAAGCAACTTGCATAAGGGCAATGCTATCTTGGCAAAATCTTTTATAAATCTGCGATAAAAACTTGCATGTCCAAGAAAAGAACGAATCTCCCGCACACTGACGGGGTAAGGCAATGCAAATATAATATCAATTTTAGCTTTATCGACTTCTAAACCATTGACTGACACTACATGACCAAGCACAATTCCTTGTTCTACCTTAAAGTGACATTTTTCCCAATTTAGCACAAGGTTTATTTCTAAACATCTATCCAGTACACGTATTAGGTTATCTAAGCATGTATCTAATGAATCACCATGAACTGTGAAATCATCCATAAAGACCTCGATTCATTCTTCTAAAAGATCTGAAAAGATACTCACCATGCATCGTTGAAAAGTACCTGGGGCATTGCAAAGGCAAAAGGACATTCGCCAGTAGGCAAAGGTTCCAAAGGGACACTTGAATGTGGTCTTTTCCTGGTCTTTGGGGGCGATCACAATATGGTTATAACCTGAAAAACCATCTAGAAAGCAATAATAAGAATGCCCAGCTAAACGCTCTAACATTTGATCAATAAAAGGAAGAGAAAAGTGGTCTTTTCTAGTTACGGTGTTCAACTTCCTATAGTCGATACACACTTTCCAACCTGTTTGCATTCGTGTGGGCACTAATTCATTATTGTCATTCTTGACAACTGTGATACCGGATTTCTTAGGAACTACCAACACCGGACTTACCCATTGACTATCGGAGATGGGGTAGATGATTGTTGCATCAAGCAATATAATTACCTCATTCTTTACCACCTCCATCATTGGTGGGTTCAACCGTCTCTGTGCATCTCTCGTCGGTTTAGCTCATTCCTCTAAAAAAATTACATGAATGTCTGCTATAGTCCAACCAAATACTGTGATGTGGTCCCTAAGGACTGTCAACAATTTTTCTTCATGCACTTTGGTTAGATTGTTAGCAATTATCACAGGCAAAGTGTAATACCCGAGAAATTCCGAATATTATTAAATGAATATATTAATGGAAATGAATATTTATTTGTATATAAATGCGTATGTGTTATGAGATGAGTTAACTCAATTATATTAAACTAAATTTATAATGATTGAGAGAAGTGTGGAGTTTATGATAAGCTCAAAGAATGCCTTATGTGGAACAATAATGAGAAATATTGATGATTTAATTAATTAAAGAAGGAATTAATAAGTAGATGATTAATTAATAATATAATATTGATTAATGGTAATGATGGGTGATAGAACAATAATGAATAAATATTTGATTAGTATTAAAAAGTTTAATGTTTGTTCAAGTATTTATTAAAGTGTAAAGTTATCACTACAACTATATAATATAAAGCATGAGGTGACATTTTGATAGAAACTATATAATAAAAGGAAGTGAGTCACATGGTTGGACTTATGAGAATACATATTATATGTACATTATACAATATAGAATCAAACTATATTATATAAAGTGCATTGTGAAATACAAGAGACTATGTAATATATAAACTATATTATAAAGTGTAGTGTGACACTTTAGTAAGAATATGCTGTAATGACCGTGAATTTTAAACTCCATTATTAATTAAATATGTGATTTAAATTTTAATGAGTTAGCTTTGTGAGTTTATTTAAACCTTATGTGGTTATGTGAGATAGAGCCTATGCAAATAATTGCTAGGAATATTTAAAGGAAGTCACTAATGGTTTATTTAAATTAGTGGACTAGCCCTAAATTTTATATCGAAAGAGTTGATAAGATGATTAGTAATTAAATATTCAATTTAATTGAATATAGTGAAAGGATTTAAACGCGTTGATTAATTTCCTTTATGAGTAATTAATTGATAACGTGTCGGTTAACTATTACAGTGAGAAATAGTATTATAACGAGTAAAGAATTAATAAATATAATGAGATTATATTTATTTGACTAAATGTTTTATACAAGCATGCGATAATTAAACTTATAAAATATGGTGGTTACCACTATATGGTATAAATGTTATGTGACGCATTAATGACATATATTATATATATTGACATGTAGTAAGTTTAATTGATAATTAATATTGATTTCTATAAGTTATTATAATAGTAATAATAACTGTTATGATAATGAGTAATAATAATACCCAATTAAATTACAGTCGGTATTAAGAAAAATGTACATGAATTATATGTTAATATATATGTACTTATTTGATACATTGCATTATAGATTCCTTATTAAAAATGACATTGTAACTTAAGTGTATATATTATGTATAGATGTTTAAACCAAGTGTTACATTACATTTTGCAAGTGCTGAGATTATTTCCTTGTCCCATTATGAGAGCCTCACGTATGAGAGTCCCTCTCATTTCTTCCCACGTGAACAACCACATGGCTACACTACTCTACTCCTTCTCAGATTCATCAATCCTAGCTAATGATTATAGGAGATGTGGATTTCATGATGGGATTCACCAACTTCTTGCTAACCATTATACAATTGCTTCTTCCTTTGGTTTGATTTGGTGAGCAAAGTTAATATATGTGAACAAATTGCCTATATATATGACATCTCTTCCTCTCATTTTCTTTTGCTGAGTTATTGTTAAGTAGAACTTACATTCTGAGTTTCTATTGAATTGAGAGAGTGAGAGATAGCAGCAAGTTCATTTAACAGAGGTATAACTTCCCATTCTTGTTCTTCATGTTTCTATAAAATTTCTAAGTTCTTGATTCTTGATTTCATTTGAATTGGATGTTAATTGATTGGAGAAATGGTTATTAAGTGTTATACAAGATATTAATCATGTTAGTTATATCATGTGGCTGGAATAGATTGAATTCATATGAAATTTCTGAGTTGGGTTATCAAACTGCCGAAGCAGTGTAGCTTTAGGCCTAGCCGCACACCTGCGCAGCTGCGCCAGTTTTGTACTGGCCAGCGGCGCAGATGCGCCAGGACCTGTTTCTGGATTTTGATTTCTGTTAAGTGCTGTTATATGCTATCATGTAATACCACTTTGGACAATTTTGAGAACTAGTTTAACTCATGTATATATATATATATATATATATATATTCTTGATACAACATGTATAATTTTAACCATGTTAGTATATGTTATGGAAGGAAACCTTATGGTTTTAAAATGGACCTAGACTAGTTAAAGTGAACTTTGTCATAAATATACCATATGTGTATTATGATTTTGAGAGCATGATCGTATGGTCTATATTGATATGAGAACTAAGTCTAAAGTGTTAGACACATTAGCATACTTGATTGAAAGTTAAGACGATTTCAAAGATAAGAAACTTAAAGACTTTTTGAAGTGAACTTGACCAAGACTTATGTCTTGTAATTTCTAACCGTTTGAATACATTGTGTGGTTTAGCTAAGTGTTCAAAGACAAGTGAGTTATGATTTCAAGACACTTTGTTTATACTAAATGACCTTTATGGACTTGGTGTACTTTTCAATGAAAACTTAGAATATGAAAGGTAATAACATCAAACACTGTGTGAGTTATGTTATGATCACACAAGCATGAGTATTAAGATTTCATTATGCCTATAGACATGTTGACATGAGCATCATACATGGATTTCACATATGCACGCATAGTCATAGAAAATAAATTTCTAAGGCATGAGCTATGTGGATTAAAGTATAAATGTGTAGTATACGCACGAGCATGCATATTAAGTCTCGTTATGTGGCAATATGATTTTAGTAGCTAACCCTTGTAGCATGGAATTGATTAGCTTAAGGTATGTGAATTACCGGTATAAAACTATATAACTTTGAAGTGGCCATAGAATGAACATGCTAGGTCTCGAACTTGAGTTAATAACCTGATAAGCATGTGTATTTGTTTAATGTTAGTAGTTGCATGCTAGAGAGTTGGCACGGATTGGTGCAGCCTGCTAGTTTCCTGACTATGCTAGCTGACTTATATGATGTTTAAACTGCAAACTAAAATCTGACCCTACTGATATGTGATTACTTGAGATAACTACATACTATGACAATAAGGCATGATAATTAGATGTTTGTTAAGTATAAACTCTTACCGGTTTATACAATACTAATTGAAAGACCGGCTTGTTAATGTTAGGTTATTTCAACGCTATTTAATTAAAGCTAGAACTTATTTGTAGCTGAGCAATCAGGCAAGTATCCTAACCCTACCTTTATGGTGTTGCAAGTATCCTATCCTTGTATTTACTTTATTCAAGGAACATTGTAAGCAAGTTCCCGAACTTCACTCTTTGGTTGTGCAAATTCTCTGACTTACACTCTTTATTTGTGCAAGTCTTCTGAAACTCATTCTTTATTGTGCAAGTTTCTTATCCTTCTCATATTGTATTGAGCAGGTTATTATTGTGTTGCAAGTTATTTTATTTAAGCTTGAATCTTATTTCCAAGCATGCTATTAGGTGGTTTAATTACTTTACAATTATTACACATCAATCTTATTGATATTCGCACTTGGTGCACTTGAGTTTGTATAGTCTTGGACTTGTACCTTATTTAAAGTTCTATAATTCTTGAACTGCGTCAGATAGAGTCTGAACCCTTGTTCGGTCAGACAATTATATGAAGTTTTATAATAGCTATCCAGACCAATTGATGGTATGGATTCTTAGACTGAAAAGAACACCCCTTATATATAGGGGAGTACCCTAGGTATCTAATATAAGATACAAACAGCAGAGTTGAATGTTATGCATATACATAGCATACGCGAGGCTGATCCCCTCAAGTACTTATTCTGTAGCCAGTAACCAAATGATCAATCAGCTATTGATTCCATTGGAGTTTTATAGTTTAAAGTCTACTTGACTATCAGTTATTCTAAAAGCAATTATTATCCTTGCTTCCGATATTCACATTATTGAATTCATTGTCAGATATATTCCGTTCATCATGATATATCCTTTATTGTTGTATTTAAACTTGCTGAGCAAACTTGTTGCTCATTCTTGCTATATCATGACTTCTATTGCAGTTAAGCTCGAGACTTCAGGGAAGGACAATGGTAAAGGAAAGATGTAGGATTAGTTTGCAAGGAGGAGACTTTACTTTATAATTAGTTTAATTACTGTTATGTAATATGAACCCTAATAATTATTCTAGGGTATGTTTGTATGTTTGTATTAAGGTTATCAAATCTTGGGACTAGTAACACCTTTTGAATGAACGACATACGTTTATTATATTCCGCATTTAGTTCTTGTATGTTGTCTAGAGGTGAATATTTGTACTGTATCGTGACGACCGGATCGGGCTTAGAGAACCCGAATTTGGGGGTGTCATATATGCAATATGGAAACAATATTGTGAGAGTAATAAAATTGTATGAGTTACATACATGAACTTCTGTGACCATATGATAGGTATAGTACTTTAATGAATACTATATGGTATATTGAATTAAAGTATGTGAATAATTAATAGTAATAATTATTTCAATAAGTTACACAATTGGAATAATAAGGTTGTGATAATGAAGTATGTCACTATTTAATTAAATCATAAATTGACATTATTAAAATGTACATGGATTATATATCAATGTGTATACATATACCCAAATTACTACCATGTAATTTTGTTGTGACACTTTAGGTCTATAAATACCCCTAAATGAATTTAAATCTAAGTAATACATATATGCTTATTTAACTTAAGTATATATTAAATGTATATGGATATAACCTAAGTGTAATATTATTCTTGTAAATGCTGAGTTTTTACTTCATTGTCCCATAATGAGTGTCAAACTCTCCTTCATGTGAAAAGCTTATGGCCTAGCCTATTCCATTCATCTCTCAAATTCAGCAAACTAGCAACAATGATGAGTAGGGAGTGGATTGATGTGGTTGTTAGCCACTATTCCACCAACTATCAAATGTCCATCATCTTCTTCCTTCATCTATTGGTTTAATTCATGGTGTAAAGGTTTGGCATGGTTATTCATTCCTCTATAAATTGAACTCATCCCTTTTTATTTGATTTTGCTAAGTTTCTGAAAATTGATATAGAGTGTGAGCATATTATAGTGAGTGTATAATCTGAAGTTGAGAGCAAGCTTAAGACTTCAAGAGGTATAATCTCTAAACCCACTTTGAAATACAATTCATAGAAATGAATATGAGATACTTGAAATTGATGTGTGATAACGTGCTAGCATGGTTAGTGAAGTATATAGATGTGTTATATGTGCAATGTGATAGTTAGTAAACTTGCTTCATGAGGGAATGTGAGGCTTGGCTGGAGCTCTGCTTTAGCAGAGAACTTTCTGGTCTGGAACCAAAGTCCCTAGTACAAATGGGGCGCGGCCGCGCCCTTCTGCAGAAATAGTTGGTGATTTTGTTATGCCTTTTGATGTATTGAGCATGTTATACTAGTTAGAGTATGCATATAAATCACCTTAACATGTTGAATAAGATTACTATATATATAGTAAGCCATGTTAGTTTGAGTATTTTGAAGAAAGCTTAAAGATTTGGAAACTAGTTTGATAAACATGGTGTAATACATGTTCTGACCTTATGTGCAAATGTATTACGTTCTGATATGCCTTCACATGTGATAATATGATAGTTATATTATTAGACTATCCAAGCATGAATTGAAATAAGTTTTCAAGTAAAAGACTATACTTGCTATGTGTACAATAAGTTATGTATACTTGAATTCCGAACTTGGTATCATGATTTGATTTCATATATATACATGCACAAGAAAGAGTGAAAGCATGATATGAGTGGACTTACCTTAGATGCTTAAATAATTTTGATAGCATAGAATTCAAAGGCGTACTTAATGAACTATTTACACTTTGAGTTTGAAACTTGTGATCATGCTTATGTGTTCTAGCTATGTATATATGAAAGTATGAGGAATAGCAAGTGAAGTAGCTTTGCATGCTTAGTGGCTTAACATAAGTTTTCAAAAGAAATCTTGAAAACTAGTTTGTCAATAACTATGTTGTAAGTATTCTAGAATGTGACTTCATGATTAGGTGTGCCATGCCTATAGACATGATTAACATGAATGACTAGTTAGTCTTATGTATTGTACAATAGTTGAGTATGATTAAGAACAAGATTAAGGAAGTGAAACATAAAACATAAAATACATGACTAAAGTAGCTTGAACATGTGTATATGATACGCAGTGATCTCATGGCATATGTGTAGCAATTAAACGTAAGAAATGTTGTTACTTGAATACTTAAAGCTTTGATTAGATAAGAATGGATAACGAATTGAACCTAGTTGTCAGTTTCCTAACATGTGTATTTATCATGATCATTGTTATGCGTGCAATGCGTATTAAATTGACAAGGTGTTTATAAATGATAAGTCTAACGATGGTTGCGAACTACGTCAATTGAAATCATAGTGACCTATAATCTGATTTCATGCTACACATGAATAACTACGTAGTGACATACGTACAGAATTATATGCCTAAATCATGTATATACTTGAATTTCATATCAAGCTTATGTACCGAATGTGTTTAGCTAATGAGTATCCTATACATGTAAATATATTATAATAGGATTTGAAAGTGTTGATTAGCTTTACGTGAGTAAACTACGCATAAGGCAAGTATCCCAACCTTGCATTACTTTATTCAACGGATATTGTAAGCAAGCATTTGAACTCTATTCTTATTGAATTCGTATTAAGTTATTGTTGTGCAAGTAAGTTATTCAAATCATGACTTATTGCGTCATAGTTATGATAAAGTCGATTATAATCTTCAAACTTTAATGTCAAGTATTGAATTTATAAAGAGTGGTCTATGCCATTCGATTCGGCTAGACTTATATCATGATTTGAAAGTTATCCAAACCAATTGATTGGTGCAGAGTCTTATATTGACTGAGAAGAACAACTTTCTTTGAAGGGAAATTGTATATTATCGGGAGACCGACGTGCGCACTTTAGTACGATTGAACGATATGCATATCGTAGGGTACTTTAGGCTGATCACCTGTTGTACTTGTTTTTATTGGATTATCAGTATATTTCTATTAATTCTAATAGAAGTTCATAGTCTTTAGTGACTGCTCAGTATTCAGTTATCTTAAAATCGTGAAGTGAATTAATATTGAATCTTATTGATATTCTGATATCCTTAGCGACTGTTATTGAAAACTGTTGATATTTTTTGCTATCCTTAAACTATCATACCTTGCTATACCCTTTTGGATTTCAAGAACTATATTACTCACCCTTGTTGTTATATTACTTGCTGAGCAAACTTGTTGCTCATTCTTGCTTTCCCTAAAATATTTCAGTTAAGGCAGAGCAGTGCGGACCCTCAGGCACCGACAAGGGCAAGGGAAAGGCTAATGAGTAGCTTAATATTATGTAGGACTTATGATTGTAATAAGAACTTATTCTATTATGTACTAGTTAAGGTTATATATGCTTAAGTCATGTCTCAGCTATGTAATCAATGTTTAAGTTACGAGACCTTGGGATGTGAATAAATTATATTAATTAAATGTAATCTATTCGGTAATAGTGATGTGTATTATTCCGCTGTGCGATGCGACATTTAGTCGTAATATTATTATCATGGTGTTAGATTATAGAATGTGACAAACCGAATTCGAGTGACCTTGTGGCGGTCCGAATTTGGGGGCGTCACACAAAGTTTCGTTAATCCCTAAATATGCATATTTTAAGTGTGCCGGTAATTGTTTCAATTCAAGAGTTGGAGCTTGCTCCACAGATGCTAATAATTTTTGATGAGTTACAGGTAATTGAATTAATTAGACTGCATGCTTATTTGTGTGTTTATGCAATGAGTGTAGTGCAGCCACGTTTTCCTTCAATTCTTGACCGTGCTCCAGTTCATATGTTCCATCCATGTCCATACTGTTGGAAATAGCAACCTCCAAACTGTCTCTTTGAATTTGCTCAAAAGTTTTTTGCACTAGAGAGTAACACACATCAATTGCAAAAACTTGACAAATATCACTAGGGTACCTCATGGCGTCATATATGTTGAATTGGATCTTCTCGCCATCAAACTCCATTGTCAAGGTTCCGTTGTGCACATCAATCATCGTCCTTGCTATCTTTAGGAAGGGTCTTCCTAGCAAGATGTGTGATGGGTTTGGGGATGTATCATCTTCCATGTCCACAATGTAAAAATCTGCAGGAAAGATTAGTTCGTTCACCTGCACCAAGATATCTTCAACTCCCTCGGGGGTATGTGTTAGTACGATCAGCTAATTGAATAATAACACCAGTATTTTTCAAAGGTCCAAGATTCAGAGACTTGTAAACAGATAATGGCATAACATTAATTGAAGCACCTAAGTCTAGCATAGCCTTTTCAAACCTAGTGTTTCCTATTTTACATGGGATCGTAAACATGCCTAGATCTTTACATTTAGGTGGCATTTTTCTTTGTAACATTGCTGATACATTCTCCCCAACTGTGACTTTCTCATCATTTTCCAATTTACGTTTATTAGTGCACAATTCTTTCAAAAATTTAGCATACTGCGACACTTGTTTAATCGTGTCAAGTAGTGGGATATTCACTTCTACTTTCCTAAAGGTTTCTAGAATTTCTTTATTTTATTCATCTTTCTTTGACTTTCTAGAATTTCTATGAGGAAATGGAAGTGGAATATCATTAATTTGACAAGGAGGGTTAGGGTGTACCTTAGTTTTCACCGATTCCTCCTTTTCTTGCTCTTTCTCATACTCAACTGTTGCTGTTAGTGTATCCATCTGTTTTCCACTCTGCAAGGTGATAGCACTGGCGTTCTCCTTTGGGTTCACAATAGTCTGTGATGGAAGCTTCCCTGAACCTTGAGAGTCCAGCCGACCTACAGTAGTGGCTAATTGGCTCATTTGACTCTCCAAGCTGTGGATGGAAGACTTCGTCTCTTGTTGGAATTGTTGTGTCTATTGCATGAACGCCTTAAACATGTCCTCCAAGGATGTTTCAAGATTGGCCTGGTGCTACTGGTCTGGGTTGGTACTGTGGCTGATTTGGCTGAAACTGCGGTTTAACTGGGTAAAACCCCTGCGCCTGTGGCCTATTACCCCCATAATTGAAGTTAGGAGGATCCCTCCATCCTGGATTGTATGTGTTGGAGAAAGGATCATATTTTCTCTGCGACTGAGCTTGGTAGTTTTCCACTGCATTAGCTTGCTGTGTGCTATCCTCCTCTTGTAATGTGGGGCATGCATCTGTAGGGTGCCCCGCTATTAAATAAATCTGGCAAGCTTGTGCAACTGGTGCATTACCTGTAGCTAATTGTTTCACCAAAGCAGTTAAGTCAGAAATCTGTTGCTCTACATTCGTTGTGCTTACCTCACTTACCCTTTGCGTTGGATTAGAATTCCTTGTTCCATACTGTTGTGCATTGGCAGCCATGTTGGCAATCAAGTTCTTAGCCGCCTCCGGTGTTTTGTCCACTAATGCACCTCCACTAGCAGCGTCGATCATACTCCTATCCATTGGTAAGAATCCTTCATAAAATTAGATGATGAGGTGTTGATCGTCGCTCTGGTGAGGTGGACAGCTGGAGAAAAGCTTCTTAAATCTCTCCCAGTACTCATACAGTGTTTCACCACTGAACTGTTAGACTCCGCAAATGTCCTTCCTGATGTTAGCTACTCTTGAAGCAGGAAAATACTTCTCCAAAAATAGCCTTTTCATGTCGTTCCATGATTGAATTGATCCCGCGGGAAGATAAAACAACCAATCTTTTGCTAAGTCTCCTAGTGAGAAAGGGAAAGCTCTCAGCTTAATCTGATCCTCTGTGACATTGTGTGGCTTCATGGTGGAGCACACAATATGGAATTCCTGTAAATGTTTGTACAGATCGTCACCTGTAAGACCACGAAAAGTAGGCAAAAGGTGAATTAGTCCAGATTTTAGCTCAAACGAAACATTTAACGCAGGATATTCAATACAAAGAGGTTGTTGAGTAAGATTAGGAGTTGACAACTCCTTCAAAGTCCTGTTATTTGGCACCACCATCTCCTCTTCTAATTCGCTTGAAGAAGATTGGTCCGAAAGTAGTGTGAGTGCGATGTTGAGGCCCGGTGATGGAGCTTCTTCGGAATCTGCAAGTGAACCTTGGTTTTTTCAAGCTTCCGTCCTAAGCCTTCATGCGGTTCTCTCTATTTCTGGATCAAATTTCAAATCAAGAGAGTGAGAGGATCGAGGCATAAAAATAATAAAAAATGAAAAAAATGAATAAATAAAACAAATAACAGTCCCCGGCAATGGCGCCAAAATCTGGTAGCTGTCGTCTAGCACTATAAAATTTACCTTACTCAGGTTCTACAAACTCAAGAATCAATATAGCAATAAGCAAGGATCGATCCCACAGAGAGTGAATTGTATTTTAATTATCCAATGATTTCCAATGAATTGGGGGTTTTAGTTTGAAAAACTATAATTAACAAAAACAAGTTTAAAGAAAATATCAATGAGTGAAAAGATCAATTCTTCAGTTCAGTATCCCTTTTTAACAATTATGATTTAACCAAGTGTTTACACTATTTATCTTCCACTGAAATTAATAACCCTAGATAACCGCGATCGCAAATTACCCAAAATTCTCCTTAAGTGTAGATCTAATGCGACGATCGCCAACAAGAGATTCTAACTAACATACAACCTAGAACTATCAACCTAGATTTAATATGATAGAAGCATTAAGCATGAGAATTAGTTTATTCCAAGAAATAATTACACAATCAGAAATTATTTAACTTGTCTTCTGAAAACCTTAACAATATTTCAAAGCTTAACCACAATAAAATATCATTAATTGCTACTTAGATTAGACACACTTCGTTTGCTTAAAATCTGTCTTAATCTAGCAGATGATATCAATTTACTAATTTAATCGTGCTGAAACCAAATTAGTCAATTGGATAACATGTATGAAAGTTCATATGGATAATCAGAATAAATCTTAAGATAGAAGAATAAATATAATATTTTGATCAAATCATTAATTGATAAATAAGTTCAACATCCCTTCAGAATTGAAATAGAGAACTTAGCCTGACACGCTTGAATCTCCAAAACAAAGGTTTGTAGACTCCAAGCAATCCAAGAGAATATATAATAAAAGATATCTAAAACCTAGCAAAATAACTTCTATTTATAGCCTATACAAACCCTAGTTAAATTAGACAAGTCCCCAATCCTTTTTCTATTCAACTTTGCACTTAAAAACCCTAAAGTCTTGTCAGGCCGTCAGAGTCGCGCAGTCCGCGCTTCAGTTCCTTCTATAGCTGCGCGGTCAGCGCTTGTAATACAGCATCTTAAACCCGAACCTGCGCGGTCTGAGCTTCATCCCTTATGCCCACAGCATGGTCAGCGCTCCATTTACTCACTCCATAGCGCGGTCAGCGCTCTCCCAGCAATTTTGTCCAAATTTTACTCTTTAAACTTCAAATCCATTCCAACCCTCATACCTGCATTATAAACACAAAACACCAAAAGTAATACGAACAATACCTAAAAACTCACAATATAACAAGCTAAAATGAGATCAATTCATAGGTTTTCAACCTACTCATCAGCTATATACATTTGAAATAGGATCCTTATTCTCACTAGCAAATCTTTAATTAGATTTTGTCGAACTATATAAGTGAGGGTAATATAGTTTGAAGAAAATAGTGGGAGATACCAATTTAAAATAAGACCTAATTTATCTTGGTAATTAATAAAAGAATGTATGCTAAATGTTGTTAATTATAAATTTATTTACAAAATTTTACAATGTATAAATTACTATTACTGCGTAGCATATTAAGATGCTAATTAACCAAATTGAATTAAACGGATTGGTTAAGGAATTTGAGAATAGTTCTCAAGGCTGAAAAACTATCTTATTTCCTTAATACTCCTATCCCTGCAATGGTTCCAGATAATGCCTCTGAGGAAGAGATTGCTACTTTTAGAAAGTAGCAAGATGATGCATAGTTGGCTCAATACATCATGCTCGCATCCATGAGTAACGAGCTTCAACGTCAGCATGAAACTATAGATGCTCCTACTATATTCCTATAATTTAAGGAGTTGAATGGTGAGGAAAGAGGACTAATAAATATCAGATATCTAAGGAGCTCTTCCGATCTCGAAGAAGAACAATTCAAAGAAGGTATAAGGAAAGGCAAAATACAAAGGATAATAAGAACAAAATTGATACGGATAGCAAATGAGTTTGCTTCTACTGCAATAAGCCTGGACACTGGAATAGAAACTGCAAGAAGTATCTTGCAGATGCTAACCAGAAGAAGCTTAGTGAAGCTTTGGTTACAAATATAGGTTTGTTCATAATTGAAAATAAATCTTTTAGTAAGTAAAATTTCTACTTGGGTATTGGATACCGGCTATGGTTCTCATAAATACAGATTTTTGAAGTGACCAAGCAAAAGTAGAAATCTAAACAAAAGAAATCTAAACAAAGGAAGTCTTTCTGCGTGTGGGAATGGAGCAAAGGTTGGTCCATTAAATGCATGAACTTATTATTTAGCGCCGTCTACGGGCAAGTCCAGTAGTTTAAGTAATTAACAATTTACTAAGTGGATTTTACATACTTGATTTACATGAAAAATAATTTTAAATTGAACAAACTAGTAAAATAAAAGGAGATAATCATTCAAAAAGTTGAATATTTGTATTTGGTGAAATACAAGTCTGAATCATTTGAAAGGTTTGAAGAATTCAGAAGTAGAATTAATTGGCAATGTATATTGATTCTTCGATTAGATCGAGGAATAAATACTTGTGCAATAAGTTTTAAGATCATCTTAAATGGTTTTCTTAAAATGGACGCTTTCTGATACACAATAATTAATTGGTGTATCTAAAAGGAAAAATAGTACCTTGTTGGACATGGTGCGGTTCATAATAATTTTACTGACATTCCAGTATCCTTCTAGGGTAATGCCCTAGAAACAACTGCATATCTACAAAATAAGATAACCTCAAAATCCGTCCCCAAGACTTCATAAGAGTTATGGACAGGGAGGATTCCTAATCTTAAGTATGTTAAGATAAAGGGTTATTCAGCTTATGTGAAAAGGTTTCAAAAGGATAAGTTTAGGATAAGATTTGACAAATACAGATTTATGGGACATCCTAAAGTAAGTTTAGGGTAAATGTTCTATAATCCTACTTAGAAAAAGGTGTTTGTTGCGAAACACGCTGCCGTCTAAGATAAAGATGTTTATCATTGAAGGGCTAGTGAGAGGATAATAGATCTTGAAGGAGTTCAAGAACCACAAATCATTATTACTCAAAATGAGGGACCTGTAAATAAACCTATTGTACCACAACCGAATCGTAAATCTGGAATAGTACTGAAGATACCTGGGAGGTATGGATTCATCATAGATGATGATGATGAGGTACGCATCATAGAGGATGATGATCCAGTTATATATGATAAGGCTAAGAGTTGTAGACACTCAGAGAAATAGTAGATGACCATAAAATCCAAAATAGATCTTTGAAGCAATGCTCAAGACCATTAGAATTTTACTTGTGATTGCAGCTGATTACTAAATTTGGCAAATGGACGTGGAGACGCCCTTCCTCAAATATAAGTTATTAGAGGAGAATGTATGTATGATACAGCCAGATGGATTTATTTCAATGGTTAAAATAAATCATGTATATGAGCTACAACAATCCAATTATGGATTGAAGCAAGCTTCTCAAAGATGGAACATTCATTTTTGATAAGATAGTCAAAAGAGTTTGATTTTATAAAAAATGAGAATGAACCTAGTGTGTACAAAAGGGTCAGTGGGAGTGTTGTGACATTCCTAGTATTATATGTTGATATACTACTGATAAGGAATGACATGCCAGTGCTATAATCAGTAAAGATAAAGTTGTCTAAACATTCCTCCATGAATGATTTGGGTATAACATCTTAAATTGGGGATATAAATCTATATAGATAGATTTAAAAGGATGTATGGCTTAACCCAATGAACGTATTTTCATTTGATGTTAAAGGCGTTTAGTATGGCAAACTCCAAGAGATATCTCATGATGATGAGCAATGGAGTGTATCTCTCTAAAATTATCCTCAATAAAAGAGAGATCGCATGAGTTACTATCATGTATGCAATGAAATATACGAGACTTGATGTTGATCAGTCATATTTTGGAGAAGTTCATTACGAGACAGTGAAAAATATCTTAAAGTACTTAACCAACACTAAAGATGTGAGCATAATTCATGGTGGGTCTGAATAAAATTAAAGGACTAAAAGACTCAAGTTTTTTGGACTGACCAAGACGACAAAAAATCCACTTTAGGGTGAAGCGATACCTTGAAATGTGGTGCAGTAAATTGGAAAGGTTCCAAACAGCAAAGAGTTGCTGGTTTAGTGACAAAGATAAAACATATAACTGTAAATGAAGATGCAAGTTGATGTTTTGGATGAAAAGTTCATTACAGAACTAGGAATAGTTCCTAAGTCTCATCTTGGATCCAAACATGTGTTGCAGCACTTTCATTTGATTAAAGAAATCATTGAAAGAGGAGAAGTCACTATAGAGATAACGAACTCTCAAAAACGACATTGCATATCCATTTACTGAAGCTTATCTAACAGCAGGATAATCGTCACTTAGAGAAGAAGGGTATTAGATACCACGGCGATTGACTTTAGTGCAAGTGGGAGATTGAAAGTAGTATGCACACAAGCCAATCATGTTTGATGAC
Organism: Panax stipuleanatus; assembly: GCA_020205555.1. Lineage (NCBI taxonomy): Eukaryota > Viridiplantae > Streptophyta > Magnoliopsida > Apiales > Araliaceae > Panax > Panax stipuleanatus. The sequence goes on from CM035118.1 coordinate 58,933,631, forward strand.
AAAGCATTTACTTTGTAACAATCTTATTCATTTATTAATAAAAGTATTATTTAATTAAAGACATTTATTTATCTACGTGGTGATGTTTTTATAATATGTGATAAACCCATAGTTTTAAGCAATTCTTTTAGAATCATGATGATGATTATGCTAATGAGATCTAAATTCTTAGATAGCTTAAAATTAAAATAGTTCCCAATCGTTGGATTACTAAAAAAGGGATTAGTGAATCCGGATAGATTGGTACATATGTTGCTTGCTCATTGGATGAGGATGATTGATCTCATGATCATTTGTGTGGAGACACTAAAGCAAGTATGTAGGTGCTTATTGGAGAATAAGTTCACTGAACGTGGCTCGCTAAGGAATACCTAATGGAGTTTTACTTTCCTGTCAATAGGAATTCCTAATGTGATAGTAGTACAAGTGATCCTTAGACTTGAGATCATCATAGTATCTTGTGTATAATGAATTATACTTTGACTTATTTCTTAAGACCCTTAGGGTATATCAAAGGGTATGCTTGGGTGTAATAAGTTATATATGGAGATAATGAATGATCAATAAAGAATCTAACGCTTCTAGTAAAAAAAGAGATATGTCCTATGTGATTCGATAAATGACACCCAAGAATCCTTGGCCAAGGTGGAATGAAATTAAAAAGGAGTTTCTAATTTGCATTATTTGGAGTTGTGCATTTTGGAATCGAAATACATATAATTAAATAAAATAAGACTTGACAATAATTTCATGTCTTATATTTAATTGGAACATTGTATGGTGGAAGGATTGAATTGTACGGTAACTATTAACTCACAGATTCTTTTATAATTAATGTTAAAATCTATATTATCTGAAAAGTCGTTGATCACTAAGGAGGCTTATCCTTATTGTAGAATAAATATTATTTATTTAAATGAATTATTAGTTTAATTTATTTATTTAAATAAGATTAGAATTGATCTAATTGATTTATTCACAACCCGTTTAATATGAAGAACCTAAAGGGTCACACCATAAAAGGAAGAATATTTATTAAAGAAGCAAATGAAATAATCGTAATAATAATTACGTATATTTAATTTAATCTATGGTGATAAAATAAATTAAATAGCTTAATATTTATTATTTAATATTTTGGAAATATTAAATATAAATTAATAAGAGGAGTCTTATTATTATTATTATTATTATTATTATTATTTAATTCTTAAAGGAGTTTGTGAATTAATTAATAAGATACTCTCTCTCTCTCTCTCATATATATTCCTAATAAGATTAAGGGGCTAATTAATTAAAAGAGTTTAATTATTCCCAATAGAATTGGGAAGCCTAATTAATTAAAGGAGTTTAATTAATTAATATGAAACCCTAATCCTAAATTGTTTAGGAGGGTTGCCTACATCTATAAATAAGAAAGTCTTATTATGGAACAAGGTTAGACACTTAATTCTAAGAGTTGGGAAAGCACTCCTTTTCTAGAGAGAATGAAACTAGGGTTTAGCCAAACACCCTCCTTCTTGAATTCTTATTTTTTCTTGGTGGATCACCTCTAGAGGCCAAACACTTGGGTGGCTAACGTTGATAAAAGGAAGGAATCAACCCGGTGGATTCAAATAGAACACGAAAATGATTTGGAGTTGAACTCGTACCTGAGGAAGCTAGAATCTTCAAGAGTATGAATACTAATCTCCATCTGTTTGTTTAATTAATAATTGTGCATAAAGGATGATTCGGGTATATGATTTGTACAATTTTAAAACTCTGATTCACCATGCTTCTGCTTATTTTATAAAATTTGATGGTATCCATGAATCTTACAAACCTAACAGTCTCTAGGGTTGACGGGGACTTTCGGCTGTCCTTTGGGGTTGTTCTCCGAGGTTTGATCGCAACCGATTCTATTTTTCCTCAGGGTTGTCTCCGAGGATTGACATGACTTCCCGGGGTTGTCTCCGGGGATTTATTTGATGCTTCGGGGTTGTCTCCGAAGGTTGATTTGATGTCCGGGGTTGTCTCTGGGGTTCTGATTTGATGATTTCTGTAATAACCTAGAATTTCTGTGTTGCATTGTAAATACAAATATTAATTAATCTGTGATATAGTGTGGATGACTAAGAATTAAATGATTATGTGAATAGTATGCTATGAGTATGTAAAGGAAGTCTCACTAATGAATTAATTAAGTTAGTGGACTAACCTAAGTATTTTAATAATCAAAAAAATTAATTTAAGGTGTTAAACCCTAATTACATACTCAATATACTTGAATGCAGCAAGTCTAATTGGATTATATAAGTGAAATAACATTATTGATTACTAAGAATATGTAAATATCAATAATGTTGAGCATTGGCTCAAGAGATAATAAATTTAATGGACTAAGAAATGTAAGTGATTTAAACAAGTCCAATTAATTATTTAAGCATTGGACTTGTAGGTAAAACGATTTAATAGCAATTAAATTGTTAAACTAGCCCAATATAACATGTATAGGGCAAGTATAATGATGACACAATTTAATTAGTGGTGGAGGCCCTAGTCCATTTTAGTTAGTAAGCAAAGTAAGAAAAATGCAAGTACAAAAGGAATTAACTAAAAGCCCAAGTTTAGCCCACTTGAGGAAGGATATTTTAGTCATTAAATAAAGCATACAATAAAACAAAAATTGAAAGGATAAGGGGCCATGTGGCCGAAAATTGGAGAGGAGGAATAAGGGGAAAGTATGTAATAATTAAAGTAACTTTAGTTGGTAATTTACTTTATTAGGTGTCTTGTTTTTATTTGGCTACCTTTTTTGTGATTGCTTGCAAGAATCAACTTACTCAATGAGATAGAGAAAGGATAAGGATTTGGTAGATAAGGATATATATATATATATATATATATATATATATATATATATATATATATAATATATATATATCTATGCAATTTTTTTAACTAGTAAACTAAAGTTGTCATTTTGCTCTCATTTTATTTCATAAGCTAAGCTAGCTAAGAAAGAGAAAACAAAAGAAATTAGAGAGAGAAAAAGAGAGAGAGAGTTCGGTGGGAGCAAGGAGAAGAAAAGAAGAGAGTTTGATCCTAAATGCACCCTAGGTTGATAACTTAGTACGATTGGAGAAGAAGAGAAGCTAGAAAATCAAGGTATAAAAGTAATCTCTAAGCTTTATTCTTTTTTCTTTTAATGATTTAATGAAAAAGGGAGTTTATGATTTGAAAGTTTAAAACTCTTTAATCTATGTTTTTTCTATGGATTCAAGTATGGATCTAACTTATTTAAGTGTTATAAAGTGGATCAAAAGGAAAGAAATCAAACTAGGTTTCTAGAAAGCTAGAAAATCCTAACTTTCTCTCCCTTTGATCAACTAGTATTTTAGATCTACACCTTCTTTTCGCAATCAGTTAAAGAGGGATACTAGATATATGAGTTGACTAATAAACCCAAGTGGTAGCACTCAAAAATCACGTGTAAAAAAATCGTGGTGTGGGTTTTAGTCAAAACAGTCCATGTAGTGGACAAGAGAGGTAAAAAGCTTGCTGATCAGTTTGCCCCAAGGGCATTTTCGTTAACTTTTTGTTCTTTATGATAGTAGTGTGCATACAAGCCAATCATGTATGATGATAAAGCACATACTTTGTAAATAATCTTATTTATTTATTAATAAAATATTCATTCATTAAAGGCATTTAATTATCTACATGGTGCTGTTTTTATAATATGTAAATAACCCATAGTTTTAAGCAATGCTTTTAGAATCATGATGATGATCATGCTAATGAGATCTAAATTCTTAAAAAACTTTAAAACTAAAATAGTTCCCAATCGTGGGATTACTAAAAAGGGGATTAGTAAATCTGGATAGATTGGTATATATGTTGCTTGCTCATTGGATGAGGATGATTGATCTCATGATCATTTGTGTGGAGACACTAAAGCAAGTATGTAGGTACTTAGTGGAGAATAAGTTCACTGAACGTGACTCGCTATGGAATACCTAATGGAGTTTTACTCGCCTATCAATAGAATTCCAAATGTGATAGTAGTACAAGTGATCCTTGGACTTGAGATCATCATAGTATCTTGTATGTAGCAAATTATACTTTGACTTATTCCTTAAGGCCTTTTAAGGCATATATAGGGTATGCTTGGGTATAATGAGTTACATATGGAGATAATGTATGATTAATAAAGAATCTACCACCTCTAGTAAAAGAGAAGATATGTCCTATGTGATTCGTTAAATGACAACTCAGGAATCCTTGGCCAAGGTAGAATGAAATTAGAAAGGAGTTTCTAATTTGCATTATTTGGTGTTGTGCATTTTTTAATCGAAATACATATAATTAAACAAAATAAGACTTGACAGTAAATTCATGTCTTATATTTAATTGGGACATTGTATGGTGGAAGGATTGAATTGTATGGTAACTATTTACTCACAGGTTCTTTTATGATTAATGTTGAAATCTATATTATCTGGAAAGTCGTTGATCGCTAGGGAGGCTTATCCCTATTGTAGAATAAATATTATTTATTTAAATAGATTATTAGTTTAATTTATTTATTTAAATAAAATTAGAATTGTTCTAATTGATTTATTCACAACCGGATTAATATAGAGAACCTAAAGGGTCACACCATAAAAGGAAGAATAATTATTTAAGAAGGTAATGGCATAATCGTAATAATACATTAAGTGTAATTAAATTAATATATGGTGATAGAATAAATTAAATAGCTTAATGTTTATTATTTAATATTTTGGAAATATTAAATATAAATTAATAAGAGGAGTCTTATTAATATTATTACAATTATTATTATTTTAATTTCTAAAGGAGTTTAGTAATTAATTTAATATTAGTACTCTCATTTATTCCTAATAAGATTAGGAGACAAATTAATTAATTATTCCCAATGTGGTGGGAAGCCTAAATTAATTAAAGGAGTTTAATTAATTAAAAGAAATCACATGTCTAATAGGATTAGAAGGGTTGACCAATGTCTATATAAGAGGAGTCTTATAATAGATATTACTTGATACAATTCCAATTGTTGGAGAGTACTCCTTTTCTATAGAGGATAGAAAACTAAGGTTTAGCCAAACACCCTCCTGCTTGATAATTCCTCTTCCTTGGTGGATCACCTCTAGAGGCCAAACACTTGGGTGGCTAACGTTGATCAAAGGAAGGAATCTAACCCGGAAATTCAAGGAGATCACGAAGAACAAGGAGTTGAACTCGTACCTGTGGAAGCTTCGTTCTACAAGGGTATGATTCCATAACTTCTTATTTATCGTTTTAAATTAATAATTTGCATAAAAGATGATCCGGGTAATGGTTTTGTAGAAATTTTTTAAACTCTGATATACAATGCTTTCGCTTATTTTTGCAATTTGATTGCGTTACAATTTCGTACAAACCCAACAGTGGCATCAGAGCCAAACCTTTATGCAATTATTAATTTATTTTTGATTTCATATACATATGGGTATGTATTTAAAATAATTTATTGGGCATAATTTTATTGTATAAAATTATTTTTTTTTAGTAAAAAAAAATGACGTTTTTTTTTTGGGACGAATCACAAATTTTTTTTTGGGTGCTAATCTTGAATTCTGCAAAGAAAAGGTGTTGTCTCTTTCTTACTCCAAAAAGAAGGTGACCCATCAGGAAAGGACTCTTTTAATAAACCTGCATGACTCTTTTAATAAAAGAAGGTGACTTCCTGTTAAAAAATAAATGTGAATTTATATTATATTATATATATATATATAACCTAATTCGTTATATAAATATATATAATATATACGATAATATCAAATATATATATATATATATGATATATATATATATATATATATATGATATATTTATATATTATATTCTAAATAATTTTATAATTAAAATAAAGAGTTTATTTTAATCTTGAAATTGGATTTCATGCAATTTAAAATTGCCCATTAAATGATACTCATATATATATGGAATGTTTTAATTCATGAGATGAATATTTATTTATTGATATATATGGTGATATGTATGATAATAAATGGGAATTGATTATGGACTATTTGACCAATGTGATTGAATTTTATTTTAGTTGAATGCTTGAATGAATGGGTTTTATTAAATGGGGTTTATGTACCTCGTCTTCTCTAATTTTTTTTCTTGATGTAAAATTCTATCTCCATCCTATGTACTTCCCCTTGACTGCTGATCAAGGTTTCTATTTAAATTAAATAGTTTAATGTAATAGAAATAGTTAGAATTATCTTGAAGAAATTGGATACCAAAGAGCAAGGAGCGCGTGAAGACCCGTTTATATGGAGCCCGGGTTTAAATGTAATAGTTATATTTAAATTTAAATTCTTGCACTTCTAGGTTTGACCTTTTGGTTCACTTGGTGGCTCTAGTGAACCAAATTAGAATAAAAGTCCATAATCAATCTGGTTAGAATATAGTATTCTATATTGCATGCTAAATATTATATATATTATATTTTATGCAAACATGCTTCGCATGTTTAATAAAATGACACGTAATTTATATATATATGTGCATGCGCGCTAAACAAGATGAGACAAATAATAACAAACTCCTCAAAGAAATAATATTAAGTCCGAAGCGTTCAAATGATATTTGGAATATCGAACGTCGCCTTCTAGCATGATAAATTAATAAAGTATTAAATATTTAATATGAGCTTGTTGTGCTATCCACAAGGCGAGTATTGCGTATTTAAGATGTTAATTAATCACATTTGATGTTTATCAAGAAAATTGAACGATCTAGTCTTGTTGTGCTATCCACAAGGACGAACATTTTTCTTTTTTGAATTTATAAAAGTGCTAGGCTGGACTTAACTTAAATCATTTTAGTTCGGATGTGCACACACTTGACCATTATGATTTAAGAGACAAAATAAAAGGAGTTATATAGTGATGTAATTGACAAGAGTTGTCTACCTATTTATTTGTATATCGCTTGTTGTGCTATCCACAAGGTTATATACATTTGAAATGAGATCCTTATTCTCACTAGCAAATCTTTAATTAGATGTTGCCGAACTATATAAGTGAGGTTAATATAGTTTGATAAAATAGTGGGAGATACCAATTTAAAATAAAGACCTAAAAATATTTTGGTATGTAAAATTAATAAAATGAATGTTTGCTAAAATGTTGTTTTTCACATGCAGAATTTTAAAAATGTCAAAATCACTAATTTCACTGCGAAGCATACTTGATGCTAATAAGCTTACCGGGCCGAATTATACGGACTGGCTAAGAAATCTGAGAATAGTTCTCGCTGCTGAAAAGATTTCTTATGTCCTAAACTCACATGTCCCTGGAACTGTTCCAGAAACAGCCTCTGAGGAAGAGATTGTCACCATTGTAAAGTGGCAAGATGATGCATCTGTGGCTCAATGCATTATGCTCGCATCCATGAATAACGAGCTTCAGCGTCAGCACGAAAACATGGATGCTCCTACTATGTTGATTCACCTCAAGGAGTTGTATGGTGAACAAAGTAGGACTGCTAGATATGAGATATCTAAGGAGCTCTTCCGATCTCGGATGACCAAGGGAAAAGTGAACATAAAGGAACAAAAGAAATCTGATCCAGCTAGCAAAGGAATGTGCTTCCATTGCAACGAGCCGGGTCATTGGAAGAGGAACTGCAAGAAGTTTCTGGCAAAGAAGAAGCTTGGAGAAACTTCGACTTCCAATCAAGGTTTGTTCATGATTGAAATTAATTTTTCAGAAAGTCAAAATTCTGCTTGGGTATTGGATACCGGCTGTGATTCTCACATATGTAATAATGTGAAGGTACTGGTCAGAAATAGAAAGCTGAGCAATGATGAGGTCATCCTACGAGTGGGGAATGGAGCAAAAGTTGTTGCATTAGCTGTAGGGACTTATTGTTTAGTAATGCCTTCGGGGCAAGTCCATTTATCTAAATAATTGTTATTTTATTCCGAATATTATTAGAAATATTATTTCTATTTCTGTATTGGATATGGAAGGATATGACGTTATTATAAAGAACAACAGTTGTTCAATTTATAAAGACGATGTTTTATATAGTATTGGAAATTTGCGAAATGGACTTTATATACTTGACTTGCAAGAAAATACATTTCAAATTGAACAAACTAAGAAAAGGAAAAGAGATAATATTAATTATACCTACATGTGGCACTGTAGACTCGGTCATATCAATGAAACAAGATTATCCAAGTCGCATAAGGATGGGCTCTTAGAGCTATTCAATTATGAATCATATCCAACTTGAAAATCTTGTCTCATGGGTAAAATGACTAAATCTCCTTTTAGTGGAAAAGGAGAAAGAGTTACAGAGTTGTTGGCATTGATTCACACAGACGTTTGTGGACCTATGACAACAAGTGCACGGGGTGGGTATTCTTAATTTATTACTTTCACTGATGATCACTCAAGATTTGGATATGTTTAATGCAATACAAGTCAGAATCATTTGAAAAGTTCAAAGAGTTCAAAAGTGAAGTAGAGAAACAAACGGGCAAGAGTATAAAGATACTTCGATCAGATCGAGGTGGAGAATACTTAAGCGGTGAGTTTCTCAATTGTCTTAAAGAAAATGGTATAATCTCACAATGGACTCCTCCAGGTACACCACAGTTAAATGGAGTATCTGAAAGGAGAAATCGATCACTGTTGGACATGGTTCGATCCATGATGAGTTTTACCGACCTTCCAATTTTCTTCTGGGGATATGCCCTAGAAACGGCTGCATACCTACTTAACAAGGTACCTACCAAATCTGCCCCAAAGACTCCATATGAGATGTGGAAGGGGAGGAAATCAAATCTTAAGCATGTTAAGACTTGGGGTTGCCCAGCTTATGTCAAAAGTTTGAAAATGATAAGCTACAGACTAAATCCGATAAGTGTAGATTTGTGGGATACCCTAAAGAAACTTTAGGGTATTATTTCTATCATCCAACTGATCAAAAGGTGTTTGTTGCGAAACATGCTGCCTTCTTGAAAAAGGAGTTTATCCGTGAAGGGGTCAGTGGGAGTAAGATATATCTTGAAAAAGTTCAAGAACCACAAATTACCACAGATCAAAGTCAGGTACCTGACCAAGTAGAAGAACCTACTATACCACACCCTGTTCATAAATCTGGAAGAGTACCGAAGATACCTGAGAGGTATGGATTCGTTATAGAGGATGACGATGAGGTACGCATCATGAATGATGATGATCCATTGAATTACGAACAGGCTATGAGTAATAAAGACTCAGGGAAATGGCTTGAAGCCATGAAATCCGAAATGGACTCTATGTATGAAAATAAAGTATGGACTTTGGTTTCACCACCTGAAGGCATTAAGCCTATTGGGTGTAAATGGGTCTTTAAAAGAAAGACTGGAGCGGACGGCAAGGTGGAGACCTATAAGGCCTAACTGGTTGCAAAAGGTTTCAAACAAAGACAAGGAGTTGACTATGATGAAACCTTTTCACCAGTAGCTATGCTCAAGTCCATTCGGATTTTTCTTGCGATTGCAGCTTATAACGACTATGAGATCTGGCAGATGGACGTGAAAACGGCCTTCCTCAATGGAAAACTTGAGGAGGATGTGTATATGACACAGCCAGAGGGATTTGTTTCAAAGGTTGGAATAAATCAAGTCTGTAAGCTGCAACGATCCATTTATAGATTGAAGCAAGCTTCTCGTAGATGGAACATTCGTTTTGATGCGACAATCAAAGAGTTTGATTTTATCAAAAACGATGATGAACCATGTGTGTACAAGAAGGTTAGTGGGAGCGTAGTTTTATTCCTTGTATTATATGTTGATGATATATTACTGATAGGGAATGGCATTCCTATGCTACAATCGATTAAAATCTGGTTATCTAAACACTTCTCCATGAAGGACTTGAGAGAAGCGTCCTATATTTTGGGGATAAAGATCTATAGAGATAGATCTAAAAGGATGCTTGGTTTATCCCAAGGAACGTACATTGATACGATGCTAAAGAGGTTTAGCATGGAAGATTCCAAAAGAGGTCTCATGCCGATGAGCCATGGAATACATCTCTCCAAGAAACAGGCCCCAAAGACACCTGAGGAGAGAGGCCGTATGAGTAAGATCCCTTATGCTTCTGCAATAGGATCTATCATGTACGGTATGATATTTACTAGACCGGATGTTGCTTATGCACTTAGTGTAACGAGCAGATACCAGTCGAATCCTGGAGAAGAGCACTGGAAGGCAGTGAAGAATATCCTAAAGTACTTAAGAAGGACTAAAGATATTTTTCTTGTCTACGGTGGGTCTGAATTAAAACTCGAGGGCTTCACAGTCTCAAGTTTTCAAACGGACCAAGATGACAGTAAATCTGTTTCGGGGTATGTTTTTACATTGAACGGAGGCGCAGTGAGTTGGAAGAGTTCCAAGCAGCAAACAGTTGCTGATTCAGTGACAGAGGCAGAGTATATAGCTGCAAGTGAAGCTGCAAAGGAAGCTGTTTAGATGAAGAAGTTCATAACTGAACTTGGTGTGGTTCCTAGGATTGGAGAAGCAGTTCCCATTTACTGCGACAACACAGGAGCAGTTGCACAGGCTAAGGAACCCAGGTCTCATTAGAAATCTAAACACGTGTTGCGGCGATTTCACTTGATCAGGGAGATCATTGAAAGAGGAGACGTCACCTTGGAGCGTGTAGACTCTCAAGACAACATTGCAGATCCATTTACTAAAGCTTTAACACAACAGCAATTTGATCGTCACTTAGAGAAGATGGGTATGAGATACCATGGCGATTGGCTTTAGTGCAAGTGGGAGATTGATAGTAGTGTGCATACAAGCCAATCATGTATGATGATAAAGCACATACTTTGTAAATAATCTTATTTATTTATTAATAAAATATTCATTCATTAAAGGCATTTAATTATCTACATAGTGCTGTTTTTATAATATGTAAATAACTCATAGTTTTAAGCAATGCTTTTAGAATCATGATGATGATCATGCTAATGAGATCTAAATTCTTAGAAAGCTTTAAAACTAAAATAGTTCCCAATCGTGGGATTACTAAAAAGAGGATTAGTAAATCTGGATAGATTGGTACATATGTTGCTTGCTCATTGGATGAGGATGATTGATCTCATGATCATTTGTGTGGAGACACTAAAGCAAGTATGTAGGTACTTATTGGAGAATAAGTTCACTGAACGTGACTCGCTATGGAATACCTAATGGAGTTTTACTCGCCTGTCAATAGGAATTTCAAATGTGATAGTAGTACAAGTGATCCTTGGACTTGAGATCATCATAGTATCTTGTATGTAGCAAATTATACTTTGACTTATTCCTTAAGGCCTTTTAAGGCATATATAGGGTATGCTTGGGTATAATGAGTTACATATGTAGATAATATATGATCAATAAAGAATCTACCACCTCTAGTAAAAGAGAAGATATGTCCTATGTGATTCGTTAAATGACAACCCAGGAATCCTTGGCCAAGGTAGAATGAAATTAGAAAGGAGTTTCTAATTTGTATTATTTGGTGTTGTGCATTTTCTAATCGAAATACATATAATTAAACAAAATAAGACTTGACAGTAAATTCATGTCTTATATTTAATTGGGACATTGTATGGTGGAAGGATTGAATTGTATGGTAACTATTTACTCACAGGTTCTTTTATGATTAATGTTAAAATCTATATTATCTGAAAAGTCGTTGATCGCTAGGGAGGTTTATCCCTATTGTAGAATAAATATTATTTATTTAAATAGATTATTAGTTTAATTTATTTATTTAAATAAGATTAGAATTGTTCTAATTAATTTATTCACAACCGGTTTAATATAGAGAACCTAAAGGGTCACACCATAAAAGGAAGAATAATTATTTAAGAAGGTAATGGCATAATCGTAATAATACATTAAGTGTAATTAATTTAATCTATGGTGATAGAATAAATTAAATAGCTTAATGTTTATTATTTAATATTTTGGAAATATTAAATATAAATTAATAAGAGGAGTCTTATTAATATTATTATAATTATTATTATTTTAATTTTTAAAGGAGTTTAGTAATTAATTTAATATTAGTACTCTCATTTATTCCTAATAAGATTAGGAGACAAATTAATTAATTATTCCCAATGTGGTGGGAAGCCTAAATTAATTAAAGGAGTTTAATTAATTAAAAGAAATCACATGTCTAATAGGATTAGAAGGGTTGACCAATGTCTATATAAGAGGAGTCTTATAATAGATATTACTTGATACAATTCCAATTGTTGGAGAGTACTCCTTTTCTATAGAGGATAGAAAACTAAGGTTTAGCCAAACACCCTCCTGCTTGATAATTCCTCTTCCTTGGTGGATCACCTCTAGAGGCCAAACACTTGGGTGGCTAACGTTGATCAAAGGAAGGAATCTAACCCGGAAATTCAAGGAGATCACGAAGAACAAGGAGTTGAACACGTACCTGTGGAAGCTTCGTTCTACAAGGGTATGATTCCATAACTTCTTATTTATCGTTTTAAATTAATAATTTGCATAAAAGATGATCCGGGTAATGGTTTTGTAGAAATTTTTTAAACTCTGATATACAATGCTTTCGCTTATTTTTGCAATTTGATTGCGTTACAATTTCGTACAAACCCAACAGTGGCATCAGAGCCAAACCTTTATGCAATTATTAATTTATTTTTGATTTCATATACATATGGGTATGTATTTAAAATAATTTATTGGGCATAATTTTATTGTATAAAATTATTTTTTTTAAGTAAAAAAAAATGACGTTTTTTTTTTTGGGACGAATCACAAATTTTTTTTTGGGTGCTAATCTTGAATTCTGCAAAGAAAAGGTGTTGTCTCTTTCTTACTCCAAAAAGAAGGTGACCCATCAGGAAAGGACTCTTTTAATAAACCTGCATGACTCTTTTAATAAAAGAAGGTGACTTCCTGTTAAAAAATAAATGTGAATTTATATTATATTATATATATATATATAACCTAATTCGTTATATAAATATATATAATATATACGATAATATCAAATATATATATATATATATGATATATATATATATATATGATATATTTATATATTATATTCTAAATAATTTTATAATTAAAATAAAGAGTTTATTTTAATCTTGAAATTGGATTTCATGCAATTTAAAATTGCCCATTAAATGATACTCATATATATATGGAATGTTTTAATTCATGAGATGAATATTTATTTATTGATATATATGGTGATATGTATGATAATAAATGGGAATTGATTATGGACTATTTGACCAATGTGATTGAATTTTATTTTAGTTGAATGCTTGAATGAATGGGTTTTATTAAATGGGGTTTATGTACCTCGTCTTCTCTAATTTTTTTTCTTGATGTAAAATTCTATCTCCATCCTATGTACTTCCCCTTGACTGCTGATCAAGGTTTCTATTTAAATTAAATAGTTTAATGTAATAGAAATAGTTAGAATTATCTTGAAGAAATTCGATACCAAAGAGCAAGGAGCGCGTGAAGACCCGTTTATATGGAGCCCGGGTTTAAATGTAATAGTTATATTTAAATTTAAATTCTTGCACTTCTAGGTTTGACCTTTTGGTTCACTTGGTGGCTCTAGTGAACCAAATTAGAATAAAAGTCCATAATCAATCTGGTTAGAATATAGTATTCTATATTGCATGCTAAATATTATATATATTATATTTTATGCAAACATGCTTCGCATGTTTAATAAAATGACACGTAATTTATATATATATGTGCATGCGCGCTAAACAAGATGAGACAAATAATAACAAACTCCTCAAAGAAATAATATTAAGTCCGAAGCGTTCAAATGATATTTGGAATATCGAACGTCGCCTTCTAGCATGATAAATTAATAAAGTATTAAATATTTAATATGAGCTTGTTGTGCTATCCACAAGGCGAGTATTGCGTATTTAAGATGTTAATTAATCACATTTGATGTTTATCAAGAAAATTGAACGATCTAGTCTTGTTGTGCTATCCACAAGGACGAACATTTTTCTTTTTTGAATTTATAAAAGTGTTAGGCTGGACTTAACTTAAATCATTTTAGTTCGGATGTGCACACACTTGACCATTATGATTTAAGAGACAAAATAAAAGGAGTTATATAGTGATGTAATTGACAAGAGTTGTCTACCTATTTATTTGTATATCGCTTGTTGTGCTATCCACAAGGTTATATACATTTGAAATGAGATCCTTATTCTCACTAGCAAATCTTTAATTAGATGTTGCCGAACTATATAAGTGAGGTTAATATAGTTTGATAAAAATAGTGGGAGATACCAATTTAAAATAAAGACCTAAAAATATTTTGGTATGTAAAATTAATAAAATGAATGTTTGCTAAAATGTTGTTTTTCACATGCAGAATTTTAAAAATGTCAAAATCACTAATTTCACTGCGAAGCATACTTGATGCTAATAAGCTTACCGGGCCGAATTATACGGACTGGCTAAGAAATCTGAGAATAGTTCTCGCTGCTGAAAAGATTTCTTATGTCCTAAACTCACATGTCCCTGGAACTGTTCCAGAAACAGCCTCTGAGGAAGAGATTGTCACCATTGTAAAGTGGCAAGATGATGCATCTGTGGCTCAATGCATTATGCTCGCATCCATGAATAACGAGCTTCAGCGTCAGCACGAAAACATGGATGCTCCTACTATGTTGATTCACCTCAAGGAGTTGTATGGTGAACAAAGTAGGACTGCTAGATATGAGATATCTAAGGAGCTCTTCCGATCTCGGATGACCAAGGGAAAAGTGAACATAAAGGAACAAAAGAAATCTGATCCAGCTAGCAAAGGAATGTGCTTCCATTGCAACGAGCCGGGTCATTGGAAGAGGAACTGCAAGAAGTTTCTGGCAAAGAAGAAGCTTGGAGAAACTTCGACTTCCAATCAAGGTTTGTTCATGATTGAAATTAATTTTTCAGAAAGTCAAAATTCTGCTTGGGTATTGGATACCGGCTGTGATTCTCACATATGTAATAATGTGAAGGTACTCGTCAGAAATAGAAAGCTGAGCAATGATGAGGTCATCCTACGAGTGGGGAATGGAGCAAAAGTTGTTGCATTAGCTGTAGGGACTTATTGTTTAGTAATGCCTTCGGGGCAAGTCCATTTATCTAAATAATTGTTATTTTATTCCGAATATTATTAGAAATATTATTTCTATTTCTGTATTGGATATGGAAGGATATGACGTTATTATAAAGAACAACAGTTGTTCAATTTATAAAGACGATGTTTTATATAGTATTGGAAATTTGCGAAATGGACTTTATATACTTGACTTGCAAGAAAATACATTTCAAATTGAACAAACTAAGAAAAGGAAAAGAGATAATATTAATTATACCTACATGTGGCACTGTAGACTCGGTCATATCAATGAAACAAGATTATCCAAGTCGCATAAGGATGGGCTCTTAGAGCTATTCAATTATGAATCATATCCAACTTGAAAATCTTGTCTCATGGGTAAAATGACTAAATCTCCTTTTAGTGGAAAAGGAGAAAGAGTTACAGAGTTGTTGGCATTGATTCACACAGACGTTTGTGGACCTATGACAACAAGTGCACGGGGTGGGTATTCTTAATTTATTACTTTCACTGATGATCACTCAAGATTTGGATATGTTTAATGCAATACAAGTCAGAATCATTTGAAAAGTTCAAAGAGTTCAAAAGTGAAGTAGAGAAACAAACGGGCAAGAGTATAAAGATACTTCGATCAGATCGAGGTGGAGAATACTTAAGCGGTGAGTTTCTCAATTGTCTTAAAGAAAATGGTATAATCTCACAATGGACTCCTCCAGGTACACCACAGTTAAATGGAGTATCTGAAAGGAGAAATCGATCACTGTTGGACATGGTTCGATCCATGATGAGTTTTACCGACCTTCCAATTTTCTTCTGGGGATATGCCCTAGAAACGGCTGCATACCTACTTAACAAGGTACCTACCAAATCTGCCCCAAAGACTCCATATGAGATGTGGAAGGGGAGGAAATCAAATCTTAAGCATGTTAAGACTTGGGGTTGCCCAGCTTATGTCAAAAGTTTGAAAATGATAAGCTACAGACTAAATCCGATAAGTGTAGATTTGTGGGATACCCTAAAGAAACTTTAGGGTATTATTTCTATCATCCAACTGATCAAAAGGTGTTTGTTGCGAAACATGCTGCCTTCTTGAAAAAGGAGTTTATCCGTGAAGGGGTCAGTGGGAGTAAGATATATCTTGAAAAAGTTCAAGAACCACAAATTACCACAGATCAAAGTCAGGTACCTGACCAAGTAGAAGAACCTACTATACCACACCCTGTTCATAAATCTGGAAGAGTACCGAAGATACCTGAGAGGTATGGATTCGTTATAGAGGATGACGATGAGGTACGCATCATGAATGATGATGATCCATTGAATTACGAACAGGCTATGAGTAATAAAGACTCAGGGAAATGGCTTGAAGCCATGAAATCCGAAATGGACTCTATGTATGAAAATAAAGTATGGACTTTGGTTTCACCACCTGAAGGCATTAAGCCTATTGGGTGTAAATGGGTCTTTAAAAGAAAGACTGGAGCGGACGGCAAGGTGGAGACCTATAAGGCCTAACTGGTTGCAAAAGGTTTCAAACAAAGACAAGGAGTTGACTATGATGAAACCTTTTCACCAGTAGCTATGCTCAAGTCCATTCGGATTTTTCTTGCGATTGCAGCTTATAACGACTATGAGATCTGGCAGATGGACGTGAAAACGGCCTTCCTCAATGGAAAACTTGAGGAGGATGTGTATATGACACAGCCAGAGGGATTTGTTTCAAAGGTTGGAATAAATCAAGTCTGTAAGCTGCAACGATCCATTTATGGATTGAAGCAAGCTTCTCGTAGATGGAACATTCGTTTTGATGCGACAATCAAAGAGTTTGATTTTATCAAAAACGATGATGAACCATGTGTGTACAAGAAGGTTAGTGGGAGCGTAGTTTTATTCCTTGTATTATATGTTGATGATATATTACTGATAGGGAATGGCATTCCTATGCTACAATCGATTAAAATCTGGTTATCTAAACACTTCTCCATGAAGGACTTGAGAGAAGCGTCCTATATTTTGGGGATAAAGATCTATAGAGATAGATCTAAAAGGATGTTTGGTTTATCCCAAGGAACGTACATTGATACGATGCTAAAGAGGTTTAGCATGGAAGATTCCAAAAGAGGTCTCATGCCGATGAGCCATGGAATACATCTCTCCAAGAAACAGGCCCCAAAGACACCTGAGGAGAGAGGCCGTATGAGTAAGATCCCTTATGCTTCTGCAATAGGATCTATCATGTACGGTATGATATTTACTAGACCGGATGTTGCTCATGCACTTAGTGTAACGAGCAGATACCAGTCGAATCCTGGAGAAGAGCACTGGAAGGCAGTGAAGAATATCCTAAAGTACTTAAGAAGGACTAAAGATATTTTTCTTGTCTACGGTGGGTCTGAATTAAAACTCGAGGGCTTCACAGTCTCAAGTTTTCAAACGGACCAAGATGACAGTAAATCTGTTTCGGGGTATGTTTTTACATTGAACGGAGGCGCAGTGAGTTGGAAGAGTTCCAAGCAGCAAACAGTTGCTGATTCAGTGACAGAGGCAGAGTATATAGCTGCAAGTGAAGCTGCAAAGGAAGCTGTTTAGATGAAGAAGTTCATAACTGAACTTGGTGTGGTTCCTAGGATTGGAGAAGCAGTTCCCATTTACTGCGACAACACAGGAGCAGTTGCACAGGCTAAGGAACCCAGGTCTCATTAGAAATCTAAACACGTGTTGCGGCGATTTCACTTGATCAGGGAGATCATTGAAAGAGGAGACGTCACCTTGGAGCGTGTAGACTCTCAAGACAACATTGCAGATCCATTTACTAAAGCTTTAACACAACAGCAATTTGATCGTCACTTAGAGAAGATGGGTATGAGATACCATGGCGATTGGCTTTAGTGCAAGTGGGAGATTGATAGTAGTGTGCATACAAGCCAATCATGTATGATGATAAAGCACATACTTTGTAAATAATCTTATTTATTTATTAATAAAATATTCATTCATTAAAGGCATTTAATTATCTACATAGTGCTGTTTTTATAATATGTAAATAACTCATAGTTTTAAGCAATGCTTTTAGAATCATGATGATGATCATGCTAATGAGATCTAAATTCTTAGAAAACTTTAAAACTAAAATAGTTTCCAATCGTGGGATTACTAAAAAGAGGATTAGTAAATCTGGATAGATTGGTACATATGTTGCTTGCTCATTGGATGAGGATGATTGATCTCATGATCATTTGTGTGGAGACACTAAAGCAAGTATGTAGGTACTTATTGGAGAATAAGTTCACTGAACGTGACTCGCTATGGAATACCTAATGGAGTTTTACTCGCCTGTCAATAGGAATTTCAAATGTGATAGTAGTACAAGTGATCCTTGGACTTGAGATCATCATAGTATCTTGTATGTAGCAAATTATACTTTGACTTATTCCTTAAGGCCTTTTAAGGCATATATAGGGTATGCTTGGGTATAATGAGTTACATATGTAGATAATATATGATCAATAAAGAATCTACCACCTCTAGTAAAAGAGAAGATATGTCCTATGTGATTCGTTAAATGACAACCCAGGAATCCTTGGCCAAGGTAGAATGAAATTAGAAAGGAGTTTCTAATTTGTATTATTTGGTGTTGTGCATTTTCTAATCGAAATACATATAATTAAACAAAATAAGACTTGACAGTAAATTCATGTCTTATATTTAATTGGGACATTGTATGGTGGAAGGATTGAATTGTATGGTAACTATTTACTCACAGGTTCTTTTATGATTAATGTTAAAATCTATATTATCTGAAAAGTCGTTGATCGCTAGGGAGGCTTATCCCTATTGTAGAATAAATATTATTTATTTAAATAGATTATTAGTTTAATTTATTTATTTAAATAAGATTAGAATTGTTCTAATTAATTTATTCACAACCGGTTTAATATAGAGAACCTAAAGGGTCACACCATAAAAGGAAGAATAATTATTTAAGAAGGTAATGGCATAATCGTAATAATACATTAAGTGTAATTAATTTAATCTATGGTGATAGAATAAATTAAATAGCTTAATGTTTATTATTTAATATTTTGGAAATATTAAATATAAATTAATAAGAGGAGTCTTATTAATATTATTATAATTATTATTATTTTAATTTTTAAAGGAGTTTAGTAATTAATTTAATATTAGTACTCTCATTTATTCCTAATAAGATTAGGAGACAAATTAATTAATTATTCCCAATGTGGTGGGAAGCCTAAATTAATTAAAGGAGTTTAATTAATTAAAAAAAATCACATGTCTAATAGGATTAGAATGGTTGACCAATGTTTATATAAGAGGAGTCTTATAATAGATATTACTTGATACAATTCCAATTGTTGGAGAGTACTCCTTTTCTATAGAGGATAGAAAACTAAGGTTTAGCCAAACACCCTCCTTCTTGATAATTTCTCTTCCTTGGTGGATCACCTCTAGAGGCCAAACACTTGGGTGGCTAACGTTGATCAAAGGAAGGAATCTAACCCGAAATTCAAGGAGATCACGAAGAACAAGGAGTTGAACTCGTACCTGTGGAAGCTTCGTTCTACAAGGGTATGATTCCATAACTTCTTATTTATTGTTTTAAATTAAAAATTTGCATAAAGGATGATTTGGGTAATGGTTTTGTAAGAAAATTTTATACTCTGATATACCATGCTTCCGCTAAGTTTTGCAATTTGATTGCGTTACAATTTCGTACAAACCCAACACTTTAATAATTCAGGAAATATTTGGAGGGATAATATGAGAGGTTATGTAGGTCCTGTAAATATTTGAGAACTTTTGGCCATATAGAATGAGAGTTATGGATTTTACGGTCAAGGACTATTTTTAAAAATCTACTCGAATAACTCTTTATGTAACTCCAAAAATTATGAAATTTTTACTGGAAGTACATGTATATATCAGGAGCATACCCTAAAAAGTTCAGAATATTGGGAGACAATCGCGATTTATGATAAATCTGACAATATTTGGCTATTTTGGACTATTTAAATATAGTAAAAGAATTTTACAAAATTTCCAGAAAAATATATTTTCATGAGGGGATTATATATAGTTGCTTTCCAGAAAAGAAATGGTTTTAGAGTTGTTTTGCTATTTTTTATATAAATGATGGTATATGGATAAATGAATTAAATTAAATATATAATGTTGAATATATGGAAAATAAGGTCTTACAACTTGAGACCCTTAAGCATAGTTTATGCAGATTTTTGATGAAGGTTTCGGTCAGTTGTGAAGAGTTGTTATGTTTATGGCGTTTTAGAATGTCTAAAAGAATTAATTAATAAAAGAAAAATAATTAAAATAAAATGTTTATGAATTTAATAATTGACTTAAAATATTTTTACATGACTAATGATATTAGATTGAAATATTATTAGTAATATTAGACTTAAATGTTATTAAAAAGTTAATAATATTAGCTTAAAATATTATTACATAATTAATAATATTAAACGAGAAATTAAAATAAAGAATTAAGGTATTTTAAATATAGTTGTTGAATTTGGTATTCAAGGAACTATATTATATATGTAGTAGACTGAAAAGAGAATGCAGGGTGCTGAATTGAATTTCGGGTTGCTGAAATGATTTCGGTTTACTGAATTTGATTTTGGCCTGCTTAAATAGTGATTTCAGGATGCTGAAATGTTATACTGAAATAGTATTTTCAGTTTACTAAAATGCTATCTAGTTTACTAAGATGACATATAAAGGAAAAACTTATAAGTATAAGTTATGACGTGATTAAAAGATTAACAAGATATAATAGTAATACTAATACTTTAATATATTTTCAAATACTTAACTATGTGATTGAATGTTAGACAATTTAACATAAGATAATGAGATTATAAGTGAGTTATGCTATGACTATATGAAAGATCAATTATAGGTCTTTTCTCTAAAGAAGTTAAAGTAAATTGCATAGCAGTAGACTACGATTGATGTAAGTTCTCTAACTTAAACTTGTGTTATATTTTAAAGCATGTTAGTGAATAATTCTTGATGAATATTCACATCTATATTGATTGTTGATATTCGCATTTTGTTCAATTGAATTCCTGTTCTATTATTATTGAACTGTGAATTAGTTAAAGTTCTTTCATTCATGAACTGTTTATGATATAGATCTATGCTAGTTGTATCAGCTAAATCAAGCATGTTTAAATTTGTTAAATCAAATATATTTTGAAAGCGGTGCCTAACCAATTGAAATGGTAAGGACTCTTGACTGAGAAAAAGAACAATTTTATTAAAGCATCATTGGAAAACAATTATTGCTAGTATATTGAGTGATTATGCATATTTCGCAGGGTGTGAAAGGCTGATCCCCTTGATTACCAAACCTTATTAAATGGACCAGTTTAAATACTGACAACCTTAGTATATGTTCATGGTTATTTCAAACCACTCAGCATCTGTTATTCAATTATTCGAATATTCAGTTATAGAGATTTAATTCATGTTCTTTCACAATCGATTTATCTTGTTGAACATTGAAAGCTAAATTCTTTTCTAATCATGATATATCTCCTTTGAATTTAAACTTGCTAAGCAAATTAGTTGCTTACCCTTGCTATATCATGACATTTGTTTCAGCTAAGCCAGAGTCGTCCAAGAAGAACAAGGGCAAGGGAAAGGTTCAGGAATAGTTAATATAAATGTTTATGTTACATTATGTATAATGGTTTGTAAACCTTTTGGGTTACTATATGTAACTAAGTAAGGTAATTTTAAGTTAAGGTAATAGACCTTGGGATATTGTTGTAAAACTTTATTATAATGAACAATGTATGTTTATTATTCCGCAATAGTAAATAGAATGCTTATGGTGATGATGTTTCGTGAGCACCAAACTTGAGGTTAGAGAACCCGGATTTGGGGGCGTCACAGGTTGGTATCAAAGCTTTAGGTTATAAATATTAGGATGCGAAACCTAGGTTATAACCTTAGAAGAAAACTCGTATAGAGTATGCTAGTAGATAGATTGTGGAGATTCATCCAGTATAGATTGTACATAATAAAATATTATTTCATTTTATCAATGAATATATTTTATTGTGATACTAATGTTGTGCTTGTTTGGTTATAGGATATCGGAGGAAAGACAGGATAGCCATACGGTAAAACAGAAGCCAAGACATCCTGTAGAGGAACAAGCTGAGAGAGATGACTATGACGAAGATATGATGGTGGTGGACTTGTTTGAAGAGAATATGGCACTGGAAAATAGGGTCACACGGTTGGAGCAGGAAAACGCTACTCATCAGTTTAATGAAACCCAGTACAAGGAGTTAGCGTATCAGGCTCGGGCAGAGCTTGCAGAGGTGAAGGTGCAGTTACAAGGACAGGGAACTTTAGCCCAACAGATGGTAGCTATGAATGCTGAGCTAAGGGAAAGGTTGGAACAAGAAGGAGTAAAGCTAGGAGTTCTGAGGGTTGAGCATCAGGCAATGCGTTTTGAGTTTGATTTTGAGATTGCAGACAAGATTAAGATTGATGAGGCATGGGTCAGAGCAGCAAGGATGGACGATCAGTTAGAGGTAGCTTTGGAGGAGAAGGAGGTCAGGCTAGAGTCTCTGGGACATGCTTTAGATGCAGCATACATGGATCCCAGGGTTGGAGATAGAAGGCCACATTTTGAGATCGACGAGTCTAGACGGTCAGTGCGACGTCGTTTGGTTGGAGATGCATTACAGGCGCAGAAGTATGTCCATGTGGAGGTGCCTCTACCTGACAGCCAGTGATGTGTTGGTTAGTGATGACTGTGTATAGATGCAATAGTACCTTTTTTGTTTAGCAGGGATAGATTATGTATGATGTAAACCTCTAAGCTCTGTGAAGTTGTATGTAAATATGATGTATCCCCATCTTAGTTGTGTAAGGGAGTATATCTTTTGATATATCCCATCTCTGGATGTTTAGAATGGGATAGTTAGCATTTATAAAAATATGCCAGGCATGTAAGTGTATGACACTAATATTTGGTATATGAATACAAATGCGGTATTATGGGAAAATGTTTTATAATCTGAAAGTTTATTTAGCTGAATGTGTTGTTTCAGCAAGCTGGATTAGATAATTCAGCAAGCTGAAAAAGTTATTTCAGCAAGTTGAAAAGGATATTTCAGCAAGTTAAATTGGATAGTTCAGAAAGTTGAACACTATGATAATATGATTGTTAGAGTTTAAATTACATGTTATATTTTAAATACCTATAATATATGACATATAATGAAACTCGAAGTAATAATATAAAATTTTGTCTAACCAGATAATGCCGTCAAGACGACAAAACCGTAACCAGAGGGAGGAACGTTCTGTGAACAATGAAAGATATCAAGCTGACTCAATGTAGAACTTCGCAAATATGATAGCTCAAGCTATGCAGCCTCGTGCACTTGCAGCAAGGAATCAAGCGAATAATAGATTAGCAAATTTTAAAGATTTTAAGGTTGTAGGACCGCCAGAATTCAGCGGAACCACAAACCCCATAGAAGCTCAGACATGGGTGAAAGAGATGGAAAATGCCTTTATCATTGCTAGGGTAGCCGAAGAGCAAAAGACGACTTTTGCTACCTACTTGATGAAATGTGAGGCTAATTACTGGTGGGAGTCGAACCAAGCTAGTGTTGGGTTTGCTAGAAACATAAGCATGCAATCAAATTACATTAACGCAGCTGAAGAGATGAAAAATAAGATTTTAAAATTTCTTATAAACTCTTAACCATGATCTTTCTTGTGCATCAATTATCAATCAATACATAGAACTTGTGAGTTAATAGTTATCATACAATTCAATCCTTCCACCATAAAATGTCCTAATTAAATATAAGATATGAATTTACTGTCAAGTCTTAATTTATTTAATCATATGTATTTCGATTAGAAAATGCACAACTCCAAATAATGCAAATTAGAAACTTCTTTCTAATTTTATTCCACATTGGCCAAGGATTCCTAGGTTGTCATTTAACGAATCACATAGGACATATCTCCTCTTTTACTAGAGGTGGTAGATTCTTTATTGATCATATATTATCTCCATATGTAACTCATTATACCCAAGCATACCCTATATATACCTTAAAAGGCCTTAAGAAATAAGTCAAAGTATAATTTGTTACATACAAGATACTATAATGATCTCAAGTCCAAGGATCACTTGCACTACTATCACATTAGGAATTCCTATTGACAGGCGAGTAAAACTCCATTAGGTATTCCATAGCGAGTCACGTTCAGTGAACTTATTCTCCAATAAGCATCTACATACTTGCTTTAGTGTCTTCACACAAATGACCATGAGATCAGTCATCCTCATCCAATGAGCAAGCAACATATGTACCAATCTATCCGAATTTAATAATCCCCAAATTAGTAATCCCACGATTGGGAACTATTTTAGTTTTTAAGCTTTTTAAGAATTTAGATCTCATTAGCATGATCTCATCATGATTCTAAATCATTGCTTAAAACTATGGGTTATTTATTTATTATAAAAAACAGCACCATATAGATAATTAAATGCCTTAAATGAATATTTTATTAATAAATAAATAAGATTATTTACAAAGTATGTGCTTTATCATCATACATGATTGGCTTATATGCACACTACTATCAATCTCCCACTTGCACTAAAGACAATCGCCATGGTATCTCATACCCATCTTCTCTAAGTGACAATCAAGCTGCTGTTGTGTTAGAGCTTTAGTAAATAGATCTGTAATGTTGTCTTGAGAGTCCACACGCTCCAAGGTGATATCTCCTCTTTCAATGATCTCCTTGATCAAGTGAAATCGCCGTAACACTGTGTTTGGATTTCTGATGAGACCTGGGTTCCTTTGCTTGTGCAACCACTCTTGTGTTGTCACAGTAAACGGGAACTGCTTCTCCAATGCTAGGAACCACACTAAGTTCAGTTATGAACTTCTTCATCCAAACAGCTTCCTTTGCAGCTTCACTTGCAGCTATATACTCTGCCTCTGTCACTGAATCAGTAACTATTTGCTGCTTGGAACTCTTCCAACTCACTGCGCCTCCATTCAAGGTAAACACATACCCTGAAATAGATTTACTATCATCTTGGTCTAGTTTGAAAACTTGAGTCCGTGAATCCCTCGAGTTTTAATTTAGACCCACCGTAGACAAGAAAAATATCTTTATTCCTTCTCAAGTACTTTAGGATATTCTTCACTGCCTTCCAGTGCTCTTCTTCAGGATTCGACTGGTATCTGCTCGTTACACTAAGTGCATAAGCAACATTCGGTCTAGTACATATCATACCGTACATGATAGATCCTATTACAGAACCATAAGGGATCTTACTCATATGGTCTCTCTCCTCAGGTGTCTTTGGGGCCTGTTTCTTTGAGAGCTGTATTCCATGGCTCATCGACATGAGACCTCTTTTGGAATCTTTCATGCTAAACCTCTTTAGCATCGTATCAATGTACGTTCCTTGGGATAAGCCGAGCATCATTTTAGATCTATCTCTATAGATCTTTATCCCTAAAATATATGATGCTTCACCCAAGTCCTTCATGGAGAAGTTTTTAGATAACCAGATTTTAATTAATTGTAACATAGGAATGTCATTCCCTATCAGTAATATATCATTAACAAATAATACAAGGAATGATACTGCGCTCCCACTAACCTTCTTGTATATACATGGTTCATCCTCGTTTTTGATAAAATCAAACTCTTTGATTGTTTCATCAAAACGAATGTTTCATCTACGAGAAGCTTGCTTTAGCCCATAAATAGATTGTTGTAGCTTACAGACTTGATTTGTTCCAACCTTTGAAATAAATCCCTTTGGCTGTGTCATATACACATCCTCCTCAAGTTTCCTATTGAGGAAGGCCGTTTTCACGTCCATTTGCCAGATTTCATAGTCGTTATAAGCTGCAATCGCAAGCAAAATCCTAATGGACTTGAGCATAGCTACTGGTGAGAAGGTTTCATCAAAGTCAACTTCTTGTCTTTGTTTGAAACCTTTTGCAACCAGTCGGGCTTTATAGGTCTCTACCTTTCCATCTACTCCAGTCTTTCTTTTAAAGATCCATTTACACCCAATAGGCTTAATACCTTCAGGTGGTGAAACCAAAGTCCATACTTAGTTTATTTTCATGGAGTCCATTTCGGATTTCATGGCCTCAAGCCATTTCCCTGAGTCTTTATTACTCATAGCCTGTTCGTAATTCAATGGATCATCATCATTCATGATGTGTACCTCATCATTATCCTCTATAACGAATCCATACCTCTCAGGTATCTTCGGTACTCTTCCAGATTTACGAACAGGGTGTGGTACAGTAGGTTCTTCTACTTGGTCAGATACCTGACTTTGATCCGTGGCAATTTGTGGTTCTTGAACTTCTTCAAGATATATCTTACTCCCACTGACCCCTTCATGGATAAACTCCTTTTCCAAGAAGGCAACATGTTTCGCAACAAACACCTTTTGATCAGTTGGATGATAGAAATAATACCCTACAATTTCTTTAGGGTTTCCCACAAATCTACAGTTATCGAATTTAGTCTGTAGCTTATCATTTTTAAACTTTTTGACATAAGCTGGACAACCCCAAGTCTTAACATTGCTTAAGATTTGGTTTCCTCCCCTTCCACATCTCATATGGAGTCTTTGGAGAGGATTTGGCAGGTACCTTGTTAAGTAGGTATGCAGCTATTTCTAGGGCATATCCCCAGAAGGAAATTAGAAGGTCGGTAAAACTCATCATGGATCGAACCATGTCCAACAGTGTTCGATTTCTCCTTTCAGATACTCCATTTAACTGTGGTGTACTTGGAGGAGTCCATTGTGAGATTATACCATTTTCTTTGAGATAATTGAGAAACTCACCGCTTAAGTATTCTCCACCTTGATCTAATCGAAGTATCTTAATACTCTTGCCCGTTTGTTTCTCTACTTCACTTCTGACCTCTTTGAACTTTTCAAATAATTTTGACTTGTATTTCATTAAATACACATATCCAAATCTTGATTGATCATCAGTGAAAGTAATAAAATAAGAATACCCACCCTCGTGCACTTGTTGTCATAGGTCCACAAACGTCTGTGTGAATCAATGCCAACAACTCTGTAACTGTTTCTCTTTTTCCACTAAAAGGAGATTTAGTCATTTTACCCATGAGACAAGATTCAGAAGTTGGATATAATTCATAATCGGATAGCTCTAGGAGCCCATCCTTATGCAAGTTGGATAATCTTGTTTCATTGATATGACTGAGTCTACAGTGCCACATGTAGGTATAATTAATATCATCTTTTTTTCTTTTCTTAGTTTGTTCAATTTAAAATATATTTTCTTGTATGTCAAGTGTATAAAGTCCATTTCTTAAATTTCCAATACCATATAAAACATCGTCTTTATAAATAGAACAACCATTGTTCTTTATAACAACGTTAAATCCCTCCATATCCAATACAGAAATTGAAATAATATTTTTAATAATATTCAGAACATAATAATAATTATTAAGATAAATGGACTTGCCCGAAGGCATTGCTAAACAATAAGTTCCTACAGCTAATGCAGCAACCTTTGCTCCATTCCCGACTTATAGGATCACCTCATCATTGTTCAGCTTTCTACTTCTGACCAGTCCCTACACAGTGTTACATATGTGAGACCCACAGCCGGTATCCAATACCCAAGTAGAATTATGACTTTTAAAAAAATTAATTTCAATCATAAACAAACCTTGATTGGAAGTCGAAGCTTCTCCAAGCTTCTTCTCTGCTAGAAACTTTGTGACGCCCCCAAATTCAGACCGTCACTGATCTCGAATTTGGTTCATCACGTACTAATTCTACTAACAACTAAAATCCCAAACAATGGAATAACAGAATAATTTACATTGATATAACATAAATATTCTCGTCCCAAGCCTCGAAACTATTACTAATACACTTCATAACTTAAACCAAACATTTCTTAATACATAACATTAAATAAGTCTTAATACAACATAACGGAAACATCCTAATATAGAAAAGCACAACTACTCCATAGCCTTGCCTTCGCACTTGTCCTGTCCTGGGGTTCCACCTTGCCCTGCCCTAACTGAAATGTTTATGGGAAGCAAGAGTGAGCAACAAATTTGCTCAGCAAGTAATATGCCAATAAATGTGAACAGGAATATATACAGTTCTAAATCTCAAGGGTAAAATGGTAATTAATCGCTTAGGATTTCAAATAAGAATGTTGTGAACAAAATAAATAGCAATGACTTCCAAATCTATTCTGTGAAGTTGAATAAGGACTACTACGGGTCGAGAAGTTATTAAAGGATTCAAAAGTTTCAACAATTTCAAGTGAATGAATAGATATCACTAAGTGTCGCTGTGGACCAAGGATTGATAAAAGAATCCAACGAATTCAAAGTTTCAAGTAAATAAATACGGGATACTAAGTGGTCGCTAAGAACCACGAACTTCTACTAGAATCACCAAAAATATTTCTGGTAACCCAACCAAGTACAATTAGGGGATCAACCTATCGTACCTGGAGTTATGCATAACCTACCACACCACTGTCAGCACCCCGACTACATAGTTCCCCTTTTTACAAGGGTTGTTCAACTCAGTCAATTTGTAAGAGTCCGCACCAAGGTAATTGGTGTGGAATTGCTTTCCAATTCATGATATTGGTCTAGCCGAATTAAATAGCGTAGACAATTTCAACAATGTATATAAGAACAATTTATGAGTTCAATACTCGCAACAATAATTCGAAGAATATAATCGTGATTTAAATCAAACTATGAAACATAAGTTTGTAAGGCAAGAATTATTCTAGCACCTATTTACTCGTACGACCAAAGTTAGTACAAGCTTGAATATGTTTTCAATGAACAGTATAAATCAAATACTTGCTCAATAAAAGAGTAGTCAGATACTTGCAATTAATATACAAGAACGGTTTCAAGGAAACTTGCACAATGAAAGAGTATAAGTTAGGGAACTTGCTTATGACGTTCCTCGAATAAGTAACCACAAGGATAGGATACTTGCAACACAATAAAATTAGGGTTCAGATAATTGCACTATAAATGAGTGTAAGTCAGGAAACTTGCCTTATGCGTAGTTTATCCTCGTTAAGTAAATCAACACTTTCGAATCCCTATCGTAATATAGTTAAGTATATATATGATATCCATTAGTCATACAGTTTAACGTTATACTTTATCTCATATATACCATCCACATATAAGTTAAATCTTTAACCTTACTATACAGTCATATATAGTATTATATTTAATTCACAAGTCTTGACTAATATACCTTTATCCTCAACGTTCCTCTTTTTGAGTTTAAACACATTCTCATATCATATAAGATCGCAACAATTAGCAAATATGCTCTCATATTATTAATATCACATAAGACCATTATTAATACTAAATGTATTTTATTTTAGCAAGTTATGGCATTCCCATAAGTTAACCGTCAAAATCGGGTTCAAGTAACATCATATAATATCACGTAGCATGTATACATGTTTAAAGGATACTTTTATGTGTATACAACCTTTCCTTGTTCCAATCATACATGCAATAGATTCTAAGTTAACACTTTCAATAATTTAAAGCCATCCAAGGTCATGGAATTCACAAGGCCTATCATGCTCGCTCTTTAAACACATAAGGTATTCATATACTTTGCATTAGACATACTTATGAGTATTCACATTTCATACATGTAACTATTACAGTTATTAGTTGAAAACATGCTTCGTTTACGCTAAATTTTAATCATGACCTCTAACATGGTATGTATACATGCATGACGTTCATGAAGTCAATAGTATTAACACGTTCATAAACTTCAGAATTTAAACTTCAAGTTAACATGTCAAGGTGTACGTTTAAAACTTGTATTCTCATTAGTAAAGCTCACTAATAAGGCCTAACATGCTCATACTATCTAGATTCATATGTTAACATGTTTGACATGCATTTCAAGGTCATATAACATGCTCGAAAAACGAGAACCTAGAATCCTAATATAACATGTTAGAGTCCATGTTCAACGCTTGAGTTTTCGTTGGAAAGGTTCACTATTGAGGTTCATATGCTCAAGTTACATTATGAAGCTCAGATACGCAAGTTAACATTCATATCATGTGTTTCTAGGTCATACAAATATGTTTTAAAATTCAGAATGATAATATAAATCTAACATGTCAAAGTTCCTCTTTTCATAACTTTCAGTTTTCTTCGAAATACTCAACTAAAACGACTAGCATGGATTACTATAACCTAGTACCCTTATTCCATATGTTATTGTGAGTTATATGCACATCCTAACAGTACAACATGCTCACTATATCAGAAGATATAATAGAAATCATTAACAAATTCTGCAGTGGCGCGCGGCCGTGCCCAAATTGTACTAGGGAGACGCGCGGCCGCGCGGCTCCCGTTCCAGTCCAAAGAGCAGCTAGCCTCGGCAACCATTATCCCAAATCACAAAATTACTTCACGAAAACTTTTCTAAACAGTTGCATTGTGGTTTAAACATGTTTGTAAGTCTATATATCAACTAACTAAGCAATTCATATTTCAATTGTCATCAATTTCCACAATATCAAGAATTCAAGAATTTGCAGAAACAGAAAATGGAAATGAAGAACTTGAGAGTATACCTCTGCAATGTAATTGGGCTTGCTGCTATCTCAAGAACACTGATATATATGTATATATATAACTCTTAACTCAACACTTATGCAAACTCTCAGCAAATGAAAAGAGAGGAGAAGATCTTGCATTTATAGGACAACTAATTTCCAGACAATGAAATTTTCCACCAAAACAAACCATTGGAATGAAGAAGAATTTGATGGACATTAGGTAGTTGGTGGAGTTGGTGATTCCCACTGTTGAGCCCACTCCCCATATGATCATTGCTAGCTATATTGCTGAGAATTGGGAGGAGAATTGGAGAAGGCTAGCCTTAGGCCAATGGCCTATGCACGTGAGAAGAGAAATGACACTCTTTGTGGGACAAACAAGGACTCAGCAACATGAAACAATGCAGTAAAATAAAATAACCCAATACATACACATTTTATATACACTTAGGCATATATGTATACTTAGGCTATAATGTAATGTCACAATGTAATTCAATGAATGAGTAACATTTCAATGTAGTAAATATAATTTGCACATATATAATCTATGTACATTTATAATACCAAATATAATCTAATTGGGTATTATCTTTCCACATTACCATAAACTATATTATTTTAATTATTTATAATCATTAAAATAATTATTATTTTAATTCCTCATCAATATTAAAATAGGTAATCCATTTATTTATTTTCCCTCATATTATTAAATACACAATTAGTTCAATTTGATAATCCATAAGTACACCATTAATGTATCCATATATACATGTTGTCACATAACATTATTACAACTCTTATTATTTTCAATTATATTAATCTATTGAAATATTCATCACATAACATTTGTTTTTTTATAATATTATACGAAGTACATCTTTTAATGTAGCCACATACCACATGTTGTAACTTATATAATTTATTTAATCATAACATATGGTTTCAATATGTACAATCACATTGCATCATATAATATAGTTTAATAATTCTTAATATGTGGTTTCTATATATAGCATAGTCACATGAATGTCGCACTACACTATATAATATAGTTGTATCCCATATATTTTATATATTTAATTATTGCATGCTTGTACATAACAATCAATATAATCTTATTATATTAATGACTTACTTATTTGTTTTATAATGGCAATTAATTAATTAATAAAATATTAATCAATTCCTTCCTCATAGATTAATGAAGTTATTAATCTCCATATTAACTAACATTTATATGATTAATTATCACGTTAAATAAATATAAATCTTATTATATTTATAAACCATTTTCTTAGTATCCAATCATTACTTGCAAAAATACTAAATCAATAGATTATTATTATATTTCTCATAATAACAATTACCAATTAATATAGATTAATTATTCACTTAATAATTCATTTACTCTTTAACCGATTATTATTCATAATAACAGTTAATAACATTATTGTACGATTAACTATCACATGTATTGCACTCAACAAATAATCAATTAAATATAACTCTTATCATATTCATCAATTACTTACTCGTAAATATTTTGTTATTTATAATAACATATTATTAATAATTACTCATTAGTAGGCTATTTACTAATCACAATGATTATTTAACAATGTAATATTAATTAATCCTTCACTTATCGATTTTCCTCTTGAATTAATTAAACCATCATCTTTTTCATTCTCATGCCACACAACGCATTTTACGAGTCGCAATTCTCCATATTTCCTCAATTATTATAAATTCAATTTAATATAATCGAATTACTTTTCTCATAACTCGTACACATTTATGTTCCAATAATATTCATTTTCTTATTATATCAAAAAAAAAAATTATTCATGAAATTAACGGTTCTTACATCCTCCCCCCCTTATAAAAATTCCGTCCTCGGAATTGGTACAAGGCTACACAAATAGATGGGGTTAGATCCTCATCATCCTATCTTCTAATTCTCACGTGGCCTCCTTGGCATCGTGGTTTTACCAAAGCACTATCACAAGAGATAAAATTTTATTTCTTAATATCTGTTCTTTCCTATCTAGTATTTGGACAGGAATTCTTCATATGTCAGATTCTTCCCTACTTGATTGGCTCATAAGGTATCACACGCTTATAATTAAGCTTATAGGATCGTAAGACAGAAACTTAAAACACACCGTGGATATGTTCCAGTTCAACAGGTAAGGCTATCTTGTATGCCACTTTTCCTGCTCTCTGCAATACTTCAGAAGGTTTCACGAACCTCAAACTCAATTCTTCTTTCTTACCTAATCTTATCTTCCCCTCACAGGGAAACATTTAAGAAATATGAAACTACCGTCTTCCAAAATCTTGATTATGGCGATGGCAATCTGCATATTTCCCATGTTGATCTTGAGCTGCTACTAATCTGGCTCTTTTTGTCTTCACATCGTCTGCCATTCGTCGTACTAAATTCGGTCCCAATTGAAGTAGTCGTTCTCTGACCTCATCCCAATGTAGCGGTGTTCTGCATTTTCTTCCGTGGAGAGCTTTGTACGATGGCTTACCGATATTTATATAATAATTATTACTATAAGCGAATTCTACTAAGGGTAAATGATATTCCAAGTTACCTTTGAAATCCACTACGCAAGCTCTTCCAAAACTTTGAAGTGGAGCGCGGGTCTCGATCGAAAATTATTAACACTGATATTTCGTGTCGCTAAACGATTTTCTTTATGCATAATTTCGCTAACTGATTTAAATTGAATCGAATATCTATTGGTAGAAAGCGCGTTGTCTTCTTTAATCGGTCGATGCATTCTACAACTTCTCGTCTCATATTGACCACCAATAGTGTCTTCGAAGATCCCGGTACGTTTCCGTGCTTCCTGGGTAAACAAAATATGTCCAACTATATGCCTCATGAAAACTCTTATCTCATAATTTTAGTTACGGTTGACTCTCACGCTCGATCTACATTTCTCAAGATACCATTATTATTTCTTCTAAACTTTTTCTCTTTATCTTCTCGCACTTTTTGTCTTTATCTTGTTATCCCTTCACTCTATCCAACAACGCTAGACAAACCTCCATTATAAACTTCTCTTTGGACTCTCTGGGTCCCTTCACTTCTATTTCCAATCTCTTCACCTTCCTGATTAGTTCCTCTCGAGTTATCAACTTGAATAATTTCTCCATTCCCTTTTCTTACTTAGCATATCGGCTACTACGTTTTCCTCTTCCAGGTAATAGAGAATTTTGCAATGGTAGTCTTCATCTGCTCCCAATTACTTACTGCCTTCAACGCTGCCAGATCTGACGTGCCCTAAAACTAACCTTCTCCTTGACTCACAACACTGGTGCTCCTTAAGGGAAAACACACTCGACTGAATATATCCCTTTATCTAACATTTCTCACAATTATATTAATAATTCTTCATTTCTACCGGTGCCATAAGATAGGTGCTTTTGAAATCAGTGCAGTCTCCAATACTAAATCTATTACGACTTGTTTTCTCTCTCTGGCGGAAGGCTGGGCAGATCGCCTGGGAATACATTTTGAAATTCTGGTTCTACTAATACATTATTTATTTCTACTTCCGTTCTTTTAGTAGCTATAATAAAAGTGAAACAATTTATACCAACTTTTCTTAACATGTCTTGGCCTGCATCATCGTAAGGCAACACAATTACCTAAACGACGAGCTACCATAAAACACTTCCTTAGACCGGTTTGGATTCTGGAGGTTCATATTTTTCTTCTAACAATCAATTATCGTATGTGGTTATGTAACCAGTCCATTCATAGTATCCCATCACACTCTCCAAATTTTATCGGAATCAAGTCTATGCTTAGCTTACGTTCCCTAATTTATGCGCAAAAATATCGACAAACGAATTTCTACAGGAATTACTTCCTTATTCACAACTTCTACGTTTAAAGGATCTTCTAATCGTTCTTGGGGTAACTTAGTCGTCTCACAGTTCTTCAGATGCAAAAGGGAAAGATAGCACTAGGATTAGATAATATATACGCATTTATATTATAGATTAAGACAGCACCTGACATCACGACTTGGAATGCTACTGCATCATGTATCATAGCGTTAGTCGTACTTGGCAGTGGTTCACTCGATTGAGCTAGTTCGATTATTGCCGGCTTCCCGCTATGGCTTCCTTTGTTGCTGTCTTCTTCCTTCCTTCCTTTCTTTGGGCAGTTCTTAACCTGATGATCTGTTAACTTACAAGCAAAGCATCCTCTGATCTTCTTCGGGTTTGGGCAATTCGGGGAAATATGCCCTTCCTGGCCGCAGTTATAGCAAACGCCTCGTCCCTTCCAGCACTCTCCTTGATGACTCTTTCCACATTTTGGGCAAACCTTGTTCTTTTTCTTGAGTCCTTCTTGGTGACTTCCCCTCGGATTGTTGTTGTTGTCTCGTCTTCTTTTGTTTCCGTTTCCCTTCTCGTTCGTCTCCTTCTGCCGATAACGTATTTGACGTTTTTCAGATCCATACGCAAAACAATCTATGGTTTTCTCCTCCCTAGGACAGTTAGGAGAAATATGACCCTTCACACCGCACTTATAACATACATGTTTTCCTTTCAAACACGCTCCCATGTGGTTCTTTCCACATTCCTTACAGGCTTCTATCTTCTTCTTCCATAGTTGTCCTTCTCCTCTTACATACTTATTCTCATTCCACTTCCTCTTAAAATTCTTACTGCTACCACTACTACTCTCTTCCATCCTTCCTTCATTCGCTTTCTTTGAATTATTAGCCTCTCCTTCTTTAGTCAAATTAATATCTTTTCCTACCTCTGAAGTTTTCGTCTGTCCTCTTCTTATAATCATTGATTCCTTCTTCAAAAGCATTTACTATAAGGTCTACCAATTGTTGTAAGGGTTCTTGATTCAATTCCTTATCTCCATTCTCCGTCGCTTGACGAGTCTCTCCTCCTTGGGATATTGACATTTCTCTGCGTAGAAATAAAATGGTATTATCATCTCTTTGTTAAACATTTAATACTTCTTAAGATGTATAAGTTTTATGTCTATTCTCCCTTGTTATTATATAACATAATCTGGTTACTACACGCACGTTTAATAAAAACATGCCACAAGAAAACATATCACATCGTAAAGCATTCTGCTAGTTTCAATACATACCCCTCTCGGGTACCACTAAAGTTGGAGTAAGAAAGATACTTCCCACATTATCCCTAAAATTGGGATCTATAACACTGTTTCGCATCTATAAATATTTATCATATCATTCGCGACACTTATTATCTAACTTCCTTCTATCTTCACTATGTTTATATCTGTTAGTTACTAAACTGAAGTTTTAGAACTTCGCCTTCCACTATTGTATCTTATTCTTCATCTTAAAGTAACTCACGTATGCCTCAATCCTGAAAGAAAACTTTCACTGTGGATTTCTACTTGGATTCTGATTCCATCCCCTCCTAGGTTAAGGTTACTGCTGAAAAAGGCTTAACTTCAAGGGGTGTTGCGGACACCATATGTATACCACATGGTTCCTCCTCCATGACCCTACCAGGTTTACCTATCTCTGACATCTATAATCACAAAACCAATTAACTTTATTATTATCTCCGAGTAAAACATAATTTCATTGTATGGAATGAAAATATATTTCATAACACTTCTAGCTTTCTAAGAAAACTCTACATGAGTTTTATCTCCTTGTACTCTCTAAATTCTTCTAAGGTTATAGTCTAAGGACTCGCTCCTAAGGTTTATAACCTATCGCTTTGATACCAACCTGTGACGCCCCCAAATTCAGACCGTCACTGATCTCGAATTTGGTTCATCACGTACTAATTCTAATAACAACTAAAATCTCAAACAATGGAATAACAGAATAATTTACATTGATATAACATAAATATTCTCGTCCCAAGCCTCGAAACTATTACTAATACACTTCATAACTTAAACCAAACATTTCTTAATACATAACATTAAATAAGTCTTAATACAACATAACGGAAACATCCTAATATAGAAAAGCACAGCTACTCCACAGCCTTGCCTTCGCACTTGTCCTGTCCTGGGGTTCCACCTTGCTCTGCCCTAACTGAAATGTTTATGGGAGGCAAGAGTGAGTAACAAATTTGCTCAGCAAGTAATATGCCAATAAATGTGAACAGGAATATATACAGTTCTAAATCTCAAGGGTAAAATGGTAATTAATCGCTTAGGATTTCAAATAAGAATGTTGTGAACAAAATAAATAGCAATGACTTCCAAATCTATTCTGTGAAGTTGAATAAGGACTACTACGGGTCGAGAAGTTATTAAAGGATTCAAAAGTTTCAACAATTTCAAGTGAATGAATAGATATCACTAAGTGTCGCTGTGGACCAAGGATTGATAAAAGAATCCAACGAATTCAAAGTTTCAAGTAAATAAATACGGGATACTAAGTGGTCGCTAAGAACCACGAACTTCTACTAGAATCACCAAAAATATTTCTGGTAACCCAACCAAGTACAATTAGGGGATCAACCTATCGTACCTGGAGTTATGCATAACCTACCACACCACTGTCAGCACCCCGACTACATAGTTCCCCTTTTTACAAGGGTTGTTCAACTCAGTCAATTTGTAAGAGTCCGCACCAAGGTAATTGGTGTGAATTGCTTTCCAATTCATGATATTGGTCTAGCCGAATTAAATAGCGTAGACAATTTCAACAATGTATATAAGAACAATTTATGAGTTCAATACTCGCAACAATAATTCGAAGAATATAATCGTGATTTAAATCAAACTATGAAACATAAGTTTGTAAGGCAAGAATTATTCTAGCACCTATTTACTCGTACGACCAAAGTTAGTACAAGCTTGAATATGTTTTCAATGAACAGTATAAATCAAATACTTGCTCAATAAAAGAGTAGTCAGATACTTGCAATTAATATACAAGAACGGTTTCAAGGAAACTTGCACAATGAAAGAGTATAAGTTAGGGAACTTGCTTATGACGTTCCTCGAATAAGTAACCACAAGGATAGGATACTTGCAACACAA
This sequence comes from Panax stipuleanatus, assembly GCA_020205555.1. Lineage (NCBI taxonomy): Eukaryota > Viridiplantae > Streptophyta > Magnoliopsida > Apiales > Araliaceae > Panax > Panax stipuleanatus. The sequence goes on from CM035118.1 coordinate 58,971,577, forward strand.
TAAAATTAGGGTTCAGATAATTGCACTATAAATGAGTGTAAGTCAGGAAACTTGCCTTATGCGTAGTTTATCCTCGTTAAGTAAATCAACACTTTCGAATCCCTATCGTAATATAGTTAAGTATATATATGATATCCATTAGTCATACAGTTTAACGTTATACTTTATCTCATATATACCATCCACATATAAGTTAAATCTTTAACCTTACTATACAGTCATATATAGTATTATATTTAATTCACAAGTCTTGACTAATATACCTTTATCCTCAACGTTCCTCTTTTTGAGTTTAAACACATTCTCATATCATATAAGATCGCAACAATTAGCAAATATGCTCTCATATTATTAATATCACATAAGACCATTATTAATACTAAATGTATTTTATTTTAGCAAGTTATGGCATTCCCATAAGTTAACCGTCAAAATCGGGTTCAAGTAACATCATATAATATCACGTAGCATGTATACATGTTTAAAGGATACTTTTATGTGTATACAACCTTTCCTTGTTCCAATCATACATGCAATAGATTCTAAGTTAACACTTTCAATAATTTAAAGCCATCCAAGGTCATGGAATTCACAAGGCCTATCATGCTCGCTCTTTAAACACATAAGGTATTCATATACTTTGCATTAGACATACTTATGAGTATTCACATTTCATACATGTAACTATTACAGTTATTAGTTGAAAACATGCTTCGTTTACGCTAAATTTTAATCATGACCTCTAACATGGTATGTATACATGCATGACGTTCATGAAGTCAATAGTATTAACACGTTCATAAACTTCAGAATTTAAACTTCAAGTTAACATGTCAAGGTGTACGTTTAAAACTTGTATTCTCATTAGTAAAGCTCACTAATAAGGCCTAACATGCTCATACTATCTAGATTCATATGTTAACATGTTTGACATGCATTTCAAGGTCATATAACATGCTCGAAAAACGAGAACCTAGAATCCTAATATAACATGTTAGAGTCCATGTTCAACGCTTGATTTTTCGTTGGAAAGGTTCACTATTGAGGTTCATATGCTCAAGTTACATTATGAAGCTCAGATACGCAAGTTAACATTCATATCATGTGTTTCTAGGTCATACAAATATGTTTTAAAATTCAGAATGATAATATAAATCTAACATGTCAAAGTTCCTCTTTTCATAACTTTCAGTTTTCTTCGAAATACTCAACTAAAACGACTAGCATGGATTACTATAACCTAGTACCCTTATTCCATATGTTATTGTGAGTTATATGCACATCCTAACAGTACAACATGCTCACTATATCAGAAGATATAATAGAAATCATTAACAAATTCTGCAGTGGCGCGCGGCCGTGCCCAAATTGTACTAGGGAGACGCGCGGCCGCGCGGCTCCCGTTCCAGTCCAAAGAGCAGCTAGCCTCGGCAACCATTATCCCAAATCACAAAATTACTTCACGAAAACTTTTCTAAACAGTTGCATTGTGGTTTAAACATGTTTGTAAGTCTATATATCAACTAACTAAGCAATTCATATTTCAATTGTCATCAATTTCCACAATATCAAGAATTCAAGAATTTGCAGAAACAGAAAATGGAAATGAAGAACTTGAGAGTACACCTCTGCAATGTAATTGGGCTTGCTGCTATCTCAAGAACACTGATATATATGTATATATATAACTCTTAACTCAACACTTATGCAAACTCTCAGCAAATGAAAAGAGAGGAGAAGATCTTGCATTTATAGGACAACTAATTTCCAGACAATGAAATTTTCCACCAAAACAAACCATTGGAATGAAGAAGAATTTGATGGGCATTAGGTAGTTGGTGGAGTTGGTGATTCCCACTGTTGAGCCCACTCCCCATATGATCATTGCTAGCTATATTGCTGAGAATTGGGAGGAGAATTGGAGAAGGCTAGCCTTAGGCCAATGGCCTATGCACGTGAGAAGAGAAATGACACTCTTTGTGGGACAAACAAGGACTCAGCAACATGAAACAATGCAGTAAAATAAAATAACCCAATACATACACATTTTATATACACTTAGGCATATATGTATACTTAGGCTATAATGTAATGTCACAATGTAATTCAATGAATGAGTAACATTTCAATGTAGTAAATATAATTTGCACATATATAATCTATGTACATTTATAATACCAAATATAATCTAATTGGGTATTATCTTTCCACATTACCATAAACTATATTATTTTAATTATTTATAATCATTAAAATAATTATTATTTTAATTCCTCATCAATATTAAAATAGGTAATCCATTTATTTATTTTCCCTCATATTATTAAATACACAATTAGTTCAATTTGATAATCCATAAGTACACCATTAATGTATCCATATATACATGTTGTCACATAACATTATTACAACTCTTATTATTTTCAATTATATTAATCTATTGAAATATTCATCACATAACATTTGTTTTTTTATAATATTATACGAAGTACATCTTTTAATGTAGCCACATACCACATGTTGTAACTTATATAATTTATTTAATCATAACATATGGTTTCAATATGTACAATCACATTGCATCATATAATATAGTTTAATAATTCTTAATATGTGGTTTCTATATATAGCATAGTCACATGAATGTCGCACTACACTATATAATATAGTTGTATCCCATATATTTTATATATTTAATTATTGCATGCTTGTACATAACAATCAATATAATCTTATTATATTAATGACTTACTTATTTGTTTTATAATGACAATTAATTAATTAATAAAATATTAATCAATTCCTTCCTCATAGATTAATGAAGTTATTAATCTCCATATTAACTAACATTTATATGATTAATTATCACGTTAAATAAATATAAATCTTATTATATTTATAAACCATTTTCTTAGTATCCAATCATTACTTGCAAAAATACTAAATCAATAGATTATTATTATATTTCTCATAATAACAATTACCAATTAATATAGATTAATTATTCACTTAATAATTCATTTACTCTTTAACCGATTATTATTCATAATAACAGTTAATAACATTATTGTACGATTAACTATCACATATATTGCACTCAACAAATAATCAATTAAATATAACTCTTATCATATTCATCAATTACTTACTCGTAAATATTTTGTTATTTATAATAACATATTATTAATAATTACTCATTAGTAGGCTGTTTACTAATCACAATGATTATTTAACATTGTAATATTAATTAATCCTTCACTTATCGATTTTCCTCTTGAATTAATTAAACCATCATCTTTTTCATTCTCATGCCACACAACACATTTTACGAGTCGCAATTCTCCATATTTCCTCAATTATTATAAATTCAATTTAATATAATCGAATTACTTTTCTCATAACTCGTACACATTTATGTTCCAATAATATTCATTTTCTTATTATATCAAAAAAAAAATTTATTCATGAAATTCACGGTTCTTACAAACTTCTTGCAGTTCCTCTTCCAATGTTCCGGCTCGTTGCAATGAAAGCACATTTCTTTAGCTGGTTCAAGTTTCTTTTGCTCTTTTTCTTTCCCCTTTCCTTTAGCCTTCTTGGATTTCTTTTTTTCAGAAGATACCTTGGGCCTCTTCCTTTTATTGGAAGAATCCATCATCAAGACATGATTCTTCATGGATGGGAAGTGACCTTCTGCAGTTTTCAGCATGTTAAGCAGCTCAGGCAAGCTGACATCTTGCTTATTCATGTGAAAATTAACCACAAACTGCGAGAAGGTCTCAAGGAGTGACTGCAAGACCAAGTCTTGACTCAACTCCCCATCCATGACGAACCCAAGTTGTCCAAGGCGTTCAATCAAATTGATCACCTTTAGGATATGAGTCTCGACGGCAATACCCTCGGTCATCCGAGATCGGAAGAGCTCCTTGGATATCTCATATCTTGTAGTCATAATCTGTTCACCATACAACTCCTTGAGGTGAAGCAGCATAGTAGGATCATCCATGTTTACGTGCTGACGCTGAAGATCGTTATTCATGGATGCGAGCATGATGCATTGAGCCACAGATGCATCATCTTGCCACTTATTGAAAGTGGCAATTTCTTCCTCAGAGGCTATTTCCGAAATAGATTCAGGGATAGTTAAATTTAGGATATAAGAAATTTTTTCAGCAGTGAGAACAATTCTCAGATTTCTTAGCCAATCCTCATAATTCGGCCCGATAAGTTTATTTGCATCAAGTATGCTTCGTAGTGAGATTAGTGATTTTTATATATTTTTTTAAAATTCTGCATGTGAAAAGATAACATTTTAGCAAACATTCATTTTATTAATTTTGTATACCAAAATAAATTTAGGTCTTTATTTCAAATTGGTATCTCCCACTATTTTCATCAAACTATATTACCCTCATGTATATAGTTCGGCAATATCTAATTTAAGATTTGCTAGTGAGATTAAGGATCTCATTTCAAATGTATATAACCTTGTGGATAACACAACAAGAGATATACAAATAAATAAGTAGACAACTCTTGTCAATTACATCACTATGTAACTCTTTTTATTTTGCCTCTTAAATCATAATGGTTAAGTGTGTGCACATCTGAACTAAAATGATTTAAGTTAATTCCAGCCTAGCACTTTCATAAATTCAAAAAAGAAAAATGTTCGTCCTTGTGGATAGCACAACAAGACTAGATCATTCAATTTTCTTGATAAGCATCAAGTGTGATTAATTAACATCTTAAATACTCAATACTCGCCTTGTGGATAGCACAACAAACTCATATTAAATATTTAATACTTTATTAATTAATCATGCTAGAAGGCGACGTTCGATATTTCAAATATCATTGAACGCTTCGGACTTAATATTATTTCTTTGAGGGGTTTGTTATTATTTGTCTCATCTTGTTTAGCGCGTATGCACACATATATATAAAATACGCGTCATTTTAGTAAACATGCGAAGTATGTTTGCATAAAATATAATATATATAATATTTAGCATGCAATATAGAATACTATATTCTATCCGGATTGATTATGGACTTTTATTCTAGTTTGGTTCACTAGAGCCACCAAATGAACCAAAAGGTCAAACCTAGGAGTGCAAGAATTTAAATTTAAATGTAACAATTACATTTAAACCCGGGCTCCATACAAATGGGTCTTTAAGCTCTCCTTGCTCCTTGATCTCTGGTTCTTCAAAAATTCTAACTAGTCCTATTACATAAACTATTTCGTTTAAATAGAAACCTTGATCAACAGTCAAAGGGAAGTACATAGGAGAGAGATAGAATTTACAACAAGAAGAAAACCAGAAAAGACGAGGTACGCATACCCCATTTTATAAAACCCATACATTCAAGCATTCATCCAAAATAAAATCCAATCACATTGGTCATAGTTCATAATAGATCCCTTTTATTAACATACATATCATCATACGTATCAATAAAAATTATTCATCTCATGAAAGTAAATTCATTCCATCTATGTATTAATATCAGTTAATGGGCAAAAGTTTGCTAAACTTTATTTTTGGAAAAATAAACTCCTTTATTTCATTCAAAAACAAATTCAAATTAAACTCTTTAATTTTAGCAATTCTAAAATCATATTTCATGTAAAATAAACATCTTTATTTTAAACCTTTATTAATTAAATAAATTATTTATTTAATTAAAGAAAACAAGAAAAATTTTCTGTATCTGTCCAGGGGCACAGCTGCGCCAGGAAAGCATAGGGAACCGGCGCAGCTGCGTAGCACAAAAATTGGGATTCGACACCGGCGCAGCAGGAAGAGCTAGCACCGGTGCACCGGCGCAGCTGCGCAGCATCGCAGAAATAGAAACTTTTTTCTGTTGCCCAAAACTCGATCGAATCACATATTAAACATGTATGGAATCACATAGACTGATAATTAGTACAAGATTGGCTCTGATACCACTGTTAGGTTTGCTAGAAACATAAGCATGCAATCAAATTACATTAACGCTGCGGAAGAGATGAAAAATCATATTTTAAAATTTCTTACAAACCCTTAACCATGATCTTTCTTGTGCATTAATTATCAGTCAATACATAGAAGGAGAAGACGGAATTTTACCTTTGAAAATCCAAGTTTCCTCAAGTACAAGTTCTACTCCTTTGATTGCTTTGATTTCTCTATAGTGGCTCCTTCCCTTGATCAATGTCAGCCACCCAAATGTTTGGCCTCTAACGGTGATCCACCAAGGAAGATGAAGAACTCAGGAAGATGGGTTATTGGCTTAACCCTTGTTTCTATCTCTATAGAATATGTGTACTCCCAACCCTTGGAAAAATTCACGTACCTTATCCTGATATAAGACTCTCTTATATAAATATTAGGTTAACCCTCCTAATCCAATTAAAATAGGATTTTATTTAATTAATTAATTAAACACTTTTAATTAATTTATATCCTAATCTTATTAGGATTGAGAGAGAGCACTAATATTATATTAATTTCTAAACTTCTTTAGAATTAAAATAATAATAATAATAATAATATTAATAAGACTCCTCTTATTAATTTATATTTAATATTTTTAAAATAATAAATAATAAACATTAAGCTATTTAATTCATTCTATCACCATAGATTAAATTAATTACACTTAATGCATTATTACTATCATGCCATTTTCTTCTTAAATAATTCCTCTTCCTTTTATGGTGTGACCCTTTAGGTTCTCCAAATTAAATCGGTTGTGAATAAATTAATTAGAACAATTCTAATATTATTTAAATAAATAAATTAAATAAATAATCTATTTAAATAAATAATATTTATTCTACATAAGGGATAAGCCTCCCTAGCGTTCAACGACTTTCCAGATAATATAGATTTCAACATTAATCATAAAAGAACTTGTGAGTTAATAGTTACCGTACAATTCAATCCTTCCACCAAACAATGTCCTAATTAAATATAAGACATGAATTTACTGTCAAGTCATAATTTATTTAATCATATGTATTTCGATTAGAAAATGCACAACTCCAAATAATGCAAATTAGAAACTTCTTTATAATTTCATTCCACCTTGGCCAAGGATTCATGGGTTATCATTTAACAAATCACATAGGATATATCTCCTCTTTTACTAGAGGTGGTAGATTCTTTATTGATCATAAATTATCTCCATATATAACTCATTATATCCAAGCATACCCTATATATCACTTAAAAGGCTTTAAGGAATAAGTCAAAGTATAATTTGTTACATACAAGATACTATGATGATCTCAAGTCCAAGGATCACTTGTACTACTATCACATTAGGAATTCCTATTGACAGGCGAGTAAAACTCCATTAGGTATTCCATAGCGAGTTACGTTCAGTGAACTTATTCTCCAATAAGCATCTACATACTTGCTTTAGTGTCTCCACACAAATGACCATGAGATCAGTTATCTTCATCCAATGAGTAAGCAACATATGTACCAATCTATCCGGATTTACTAATCCCCATTTTAGTAATTCCACGATTGGGAACTATTTTAGTTTTTAAGCTTTTTAAGAATTTAGATCTCATTAGCATGATCTCATCATGATTCTAAATCATTGCTTAAAACTATGGGTTATTTACATGTTATAAAAAGCAGTACCATGTAGATAATTAAATGCCTTGAATGAATATTTTATTAATAAATAAATAAGATTGTTTACAAAGTATGTGCTTTATCATCATACATGATTGGCTTGTATGCACACTACTATCAGCTAGAGCCGGAACGGAAGTAGTAGCCTGGACAAGGTTTAAGGAGTTGTTCTTTGAAAACTATTTCTCGCAGGGCATGCAAGCCATGATGGAAGTGAAGTTTCTTGAATTAAAGCAAAAGAACATGACAGTTGCCAAATACGTAGCAAAATTCAATGAGCTAGTCAGATTCACACCTCATCAGGTGGATACAGAAGTACGAAAGGCGCGTGGATTTGAAAATGGGTTTAAGCCGTGGATATACAGCAAGGTTGCAGTGTTATAAATTGCTATATTTTTAGCATTGTTGGAGAAAGCTATCATTGCCGAAGGTGGTAGTGAAGCAGTGTCTAAATACAATCGAGAAAAAAAACAAGAAGAAGATTGAAGGTGGAAATCAGGGTGCCAACAGTGGTGGCAGTAACAGTAAGAAACGTAAGTGGAACAGTGGTAATGACTCGAGAACTTAACAAGGGAGTACACCACAGAAGAAGTCAGCATGTGAAAAGTGTGGAAAGAATCACTCTGCAGAGTGTATGAAGGGGAAGAATGCCTGTTATAATTGCGATCAAGAAGGACATATTTCACCAAATTGTCCTAAACCAAAAAAGGGAGGTTGCTTTTCATTTGGGGGAACAGGACATCGGTTTAAGGATTGTCCATTTAAGAAGAATACTGACGGAGGAAGTGGAAACAGGAGCAGTACCACAAAGTTAACAATTGGAGGGCCAACGCAACAGAACAAGCCGACAGCCCGAACGTTCAACATGACTGTGCAAGATGCAGTGGCATCAAAGGAGGTGGTGTCAGGTATTATTCCGATCAATAATATAAGTGCATATGTATTATTTGATTCGGGAGCTACCTGTTCATTCGTGTCTGATGAATTTGCTAAAAGATTAAACTTACCCTGCGAAAAGTTAAAGAACCCAATAAATATAGAAGTTGCAAACAAAGAAGTAATTCCTGTATAGTTTATCCAAAAAACTGTGGTGTGGAAATAAGGGGACATAAGTTAAGCGTGAATTTGATTCCAATACGCTTAGGAGAATTTGATGTTATCTTAGAGATAGATTGGTTGTTTAACCATAAGGCAGTTATAGATTGTCAGAAAAAGAGTATACGCCTTAAGACACCAAATAAGTCTAAGGTTGTATTTTATGGTAGCAAGTCGCCAAGACAAACAAGTTGTCTGACGACGATACAGGCTAGGAGGATGTTACAAAAAGGATGTGAAGGTTATTTGGCTCATGTATTGGATATACGGGTTGTGAATTTGGACATGGGGCAGATACCTATAGTTAATGAGTTTGAGGATGTCTTACCAGAAGAACTTTCGGGACTTCCGCCAGGCAGAGAGATAAAATTTGTGATTGATTTAGTACCGGGGACAATGCCGATATCGAAAGCACCGTATAGGATGGCTTCGGTAGAAATGAAAGAGTTAATGATCCAGCTATAAGAGTTGTTGGACAAGAAGTACATCTAACCTAGTGTATCTCTGTGGGGAGCACCTGTGTTATTTGTAAAGAAGAAAGATGGTTCGATGAGGTTGTGTATGGATTATAGAGAGTTGAATAAAGTGACAATTAAGAACAAATATCCGTTACCGAGAATAGACGATCTGTTTAATCAACTTAAAGGAGCAAGATATTTTTCAAAGATTGACTTAAGGACTGGTTACCATCAGTTGAAGGTGAGGACGGAGGATGTACCAAAGACATCATTTAGAACTCGTTACGACCATTATGAGTTCCTAGTGATGTCTTTTGGACTAACAAATGTGCCAGTTACATTTATGGACTTGATGAACAGAGTATTTAAACAGTACTTGGATAAGTTTGTGGTTGTGTTCATTGAGGATATTTTGGTGTATTCAAAGACTGAAGAGGAGCATGCCGAACATCAACGGATTGTATTGGAAACATTAAGGAGGGAGAAGCTATATGCTAAATTTTCAAAGTGTGAGATCTGGTTGAAGAGAGTTCAATTTTTGGGACATGTCATCGACGAGGGAATTTTTGTTGATCCAGCGAAAGTAGAAGCGGTAAAAAATTGGGGACAATCAAAGACACCGATAAAAGTTAGAAATTTCTTGGGATTGGTAGGATATTACCGAAGGTTTATTAAGGATTTCTAGAAGATAGCGACACCATTAACTAATCTGATGAGGAAGACTGTTAAGTATATGTGGACATAAAAGTGTGAGCAGGGTTTTCAGGAGCTGAATAAGAGATTGAGTGAAGCGCCCTTGTTATCGTTACCAGATAGTACGGGAGGTTTTACAATGTATAGTGATGCGTCGCACAAGGGACTGGGTTGCGTGTTAATGCAAAATGGTAAAGTCATTGTGTATGCGTCATGGCAATTAAAGGACTATGAGAAGGGATACCCTACCCATGATCTGGAATTGGCTACGGTAGTGTTTGCCCTTAAGATTTGGAGACATTACCTCTAGAGAGAAAAGTGTGAGATATATACAGACCACAAAAGTCTGAAGTATATCTTTACACAAAAGGAGTTGAACATGAGGCAGATGAGATGGTTAGAATTGATCAAGGATTACGATTGTGATATTCTATATCATCCAGGGAAGGCCAATGTAGTGGCAGATGCTCTAAGCAGGAAGAGCAGAGAAAAGTTATTCGTATTGACAGAACAAGAAGAATTAGTAAGAGAAATGGAGAAAATGGAGTTGGAGGTGAAAAATCCAAAGAAGTCAGATAGAGTAATAGAAATAGAAGCAAGTCCGACCTTATTAGACAAAGTGAAAGAATCACAAGAGAATGATGAAGAATGCGGTAACATTAAGAAGCGGTTAACTGAAGGCGAAGAGTTGAAGTATAAGATTGATGGCACTGGATTGCTGAGATTTGAAGGAAGAATTTGGGCACCTGTAGTACCAGAGTTAAAAGAAGAGATTTTACAAGAAGCGCACAATACGAGATATTCAATACACCCAGGAAGTACGAAGATGTATCAAGATTTATGTCAGCATTATTGGTGGCCTAACATGAAGAGAGAGGTTGTTGAATGCATCAGCAGATGTTTAACTTGTCAAAGAGTCAAGGAAGAGCATCAACGACCAAGTGGACTATTACAGCCGTTGGAAATTCCAGAATGGAAATGGGAGCACGTCACGATGGATTTTGTGGTAGGACTTCCAGCAACACAAAAAGGTTATGACGCCATATGGGTGATTGTTGATCATCTTACAAAGTCAGCACATTTTTTACCGATCAGGATAAGGTATACTTTGGATCAATTAGCCAAATTGTATATCAAGGAAATAAGTTCGAGACATGGAGTGCCAGTATCAATTATGTTTGATAGAGATCCGCGCTTCACATCAAACTTTTGGACGAGTCTTCAAGAAAGAATGGGGACACAACTAAAGTTAAGTACCGCGTATCATCCACAGACCGATGGGCAAAGCGAAAGAACGATTCAAACACTAGAAGACATGCTCAGAGCTTGTGTGATGGACTTCAAAGGAAGTTGGGAAGATCATCTTCCATTGGTAGAGTTTGCATATAACAATAGTTATCATGCAAGCATTGGAATGACGCCATATGAAGCCTTGTATGGGGGGAAATACAGGACACCCTTAAGTTGGGACGAGGTAGGTGAACGAAGATTGTTGGGGCCAGAATTGGTGCAGCAGACCGTGGAGATCATTAAAGTGATAAGAGCTCGACTGGTAACAGCTCCGGATCGACAAAAGAAGTATGCAGATCTTCATCGCAAGAAAAGAGACTTTGAATTAGGAAGCTATGCATTTCTAAAGGTATCTCCCTGGAAGGGGAAGATAAGATTTAGAAAGAAAGGTAAATTGAGTCCTAGATTTATTGGACCGTTTGAGATACTAAAGAAGATTGGCGAAGTGGCGTACGAGGTAGCTTTACCTCCTGAACTGGAATATATACACAATGTATTTCATGTGTCAGTGTTGCGTCCGTACAAGCCTGATTACAAGCATGTGATATCCTACGAGCCGATTTAAGTCGAGAAGGACTTATCGTACGAGGAGATTCCTGTAGAAATTTTAGATAGACAAAAGCAGAAACTAAGAAATAAGGTTATACATTCTGTCAAAGTTCTGTGGAGAAACCACAATGCTGAGGAAGCTACGTGGGAACTTAAAGAAAAGATGAGGAAGAACTATCCGAATCTTTTTAAGTAACCTTAGTCAAATTCTGGGTACGTAATTCTTTTAAGGAGGGGAGAATGTAATAACCAAGAATTTCTGTGTTGCATTGTAAATACAAATATTAATTAATCTGTGAAATAGTGTGGATGACTAAGAGTTAAATGATTATGTGAATAGTATGCTATGAGTATGTAAAGGAAGTCTCATTAATGAATTAATTAAGTTAGTGGACTAACCTAAGTATTTTAATAATCCAAAAAATTAATTTAAGGTGTTAAACCCTAATTACATACTCAATATACTTGAATGCAGCAAGTCTAATTGGGTTATGTAAGTGAAATAATATTATTGATTAATAAGAATATGTAAATATCAATAATGATGAGCATTAGCTCAAAAGATAATAAATTTAATTGACTAAGAAGTGTAAGTGATTTAAACAAGCCCAATTAATTATTTAAGCATTGGACTTGTAGGTAAATTGATTTAATAGTAATTAAATTGTTAAACTAGCTCAATATAACATGTATAGGGAAAGTATAATAATGACACAATTTAATTAGTGGTGGAGGCCCTAGTCCGTTTTAGTTAGTAAGCAAACTAAGAAAAATGCAAGCCCAAAAGGAATTAACTAAAAGCCCAAGTTTAGCCCACTTAAGGAAGGATATTATAGTCATTAAATAAAGCATATAATAAAACAAAAATTGAAAGGATAAGGGGCCATGTGGCCGAAAATTGGAGAGGATGAATAAGGGGAAAGTATGTAATGATTAAAGTAACTTTAGTTGGTAATTTACTTTATTAGGTGTCTTGTTTTTATTTGGCCACCACTTTTGTGATTGCATGCAAGAATCAACTTACTCAATGAGAGAGAGAAAGGATAAGAATTCGGTAGATAAGGATATATATATATATATATATATATATATATATATATATATAATATTCAATTTTTTTAACTAGTACACTAAAGTTATCATATTGCTCTCATTTTATTTCATAAGCTAAGCTAACTAAGAAAGAGAAAACAAAAGAAATTGTTGGGTTTGTACGAAATCGTGACACTACCAAATTGCAAAAATTAGCGGAAGCATGGTATATCAGAGTTTAAAAAATTTCTACAAAACCATTACCCGGATCAAATGTTATGCAAATTATTAATTTAAAACGATAAATTAGAAGTTATGGAATCATAGCCTTGTAGAACGAAGCTTCCACAGGTACGAGTTTAACTCCTTATTCTTCGTGATCTCCTTGAATTTTCGGGTTAGATTCTTTCCTTTGATCAACTTTAGCCACTCAAGTGTTTGGCCTCTAGAGGTGATCCACCAAGGAAGATGAATTATCAAGAAGGAGGGTGGTTGACTTAGTTTTCTATCCTCTATAGAAAAGGAGTACTCTCCAACAATTGGAATTGCATCAACTGATATCTATTATAAGACTCCTCTTATATAAATATTGGTCAACCCTTCTAATCTTATTAGACATGAGATTTTATTTAATTAATTAAACTCCTTTAATTAATTTAGGCTTTCCACCACATTGGAAATAATTAATTAAATTCATTTAATTAATTTGTCTCCTAATCTTATTAGGAATAAATGAGTACTAATATTAAATTAATTACTAAACTCTTTTAGAAATTAAAATAATAATAATTGTAATAATATTAATAAGACATCTCTTATTAATTTATATTTAATATTTCTAAAATATTAAATATTAAACATTAAGCTATTTAATTTATTCTATCACCGTAGATTAAATTAATTATACTTAATGCATTATTACGATTATGCCATTACCTTCTTAAATAATTATTCTTCCTTTTATGGTGTGACCCTTTAGGTTCTCCATATTAAACCGGTTGTGAATAAATCAATTAGAACAATTCTAATATTATTTAAATAAATAAATTAAACTAATAATCTATTTAAATAAATAATATTTATTCTACAATAGGGATAAGCCTCCCTAGCGATCAACGACTTTCCAGATAATATAGATTTCAACATTAATCATAAAAGAACCTGTGAGTAAATAGTTACCGTACAATTCAATCCTTCCACCATACAACGTCCCAATTAAATATAAGACATGGATTTATTGTCAAGTCTTATTTTATTTAATCATACGTATTTCGATTAGAAAATGCACAACTCTGATTAATGCAAATTAGAAACCTCTTTCTAATTTCATTCCACCTTGGCCAAGGATTCCTGGGTTGTCATTTAACGAATCACATAGGACATATCTCCTCTTTTACTAGAGGTGGTAGATTCTTTATTGATCATTCATTATCACCATATGTAACTCATTATACCCAAGCATATCCTATATAGGCCTTAAAAGGCCTTAAGGAATAAGTCAAAGTATAATTTGTTACACACAAGATACTATGATGATCTCAAGTCCAAGGATCACTTGTACTACTATCACATTAGGAATTTTTATTGACAGGCGAGTAAAACTCCATTAGGTATTTCATAGCGAGTCACGTTCAGTGAACTTATTCTCCAATAAGCACCTACATACTTACTTTAGTGTCTCCACACAAATGATCATGAGATCAATCTTCCTTATCCAATGAGCAAGCAACGTATGTACCAATCTATCTGGATTTACGAATCTCCTTTTTAGTAATCCCACGATTGGGAACTATTTTAGTTTTAGAGCTTTCTAAGAATTTAGATCTCATTAGCATGATCATCATCATGATTCTAAAAGTATTGCTTAAAACTATGGGTTATTTACATATTAAAAAAGCAGCACCATGTAGATAATTAAATGCCTTTAATAAATAAATATTTTATTAATAAATAAATAAGATTGTTTACAAAGTATGTGCTTTATCATCTTACATGATTGGCTTGTATGCACACTACTATCAATCTCCCACTTGCACTAAAGCCAATCACTATAGTATCTCATACCCATCTTCTCTAAGTGACGATCAAATTGCTGTTGTGTTAAAGCTTTAGTAAATGGATCTGCAATATTGTCTTGAGAGTCTACACGCTCCAAGGTGACGTCTCCTCTTTCAAGGATCTCCCTGATCAAATGAAATCGCCGCAACACATGTTTAGATTTCAAATGAGACCTGGGTTCCTTAGCCTGTGCAACTGCTCCTTTGTTGTCACAAGTAAACAGGAACTACTTCTCTAATGCTAGGAACCACACCAAGTTCAGTTATGAACTTCTTCATCCAAACAGCTTCCTTTGCAGCTTCACTTGCAGCTATATACTCTGCCTCTGTCACTGAATCAGCAACTGTTTGTTGCTTGGAACTCT
Organism: Panax stipuleanatus; assembly: GCA_020205555.1. Classification (NCBI taxonomy): domain Eukaryota; kingdom Viridiplantae; phylum Streptophyta; class Magnoliopsida; order Apiales; family Araliaceae; genus Panax; species Panax stipuleanatus. The sequence continues at coordinate 58,986,753 of CM035118.1, forward strand.
TCCAACTAACTGCGCCTCCGTTCAAGGTAAACACATACCCCGAAATAGATTTACTGTCATCTTGGTCTGTTTGAAAACTTGAGTCCGTGAATCCCTCGAGTTTTAATTCAGACCCACCGTAGACAAGAAAAATATCTTTAGTCCTTCTCAAGTACTTTAGAATATTCTTCACTGCCTTCCAGTGCTCTTCTCTAGGATTTGACTGGTATCTGCTCGTTACACTAAGTGCATGAGCAACATCCGGTCTAGTACATATCATACCGTACATGATAGATCCTATTGCAGAAGCATAAGGGATCTTACTCATATGGTCTCTCTCCTCAGGTGTCTTTGGGGTCTGTTTCTTGAGAGATGTATTCCATGGCTCATCGACATGAGACCTCTTTCGGAATCTTCCATGCTAAACCTCTTTAGCAACGCATCAATGTACGTTTCTTGGGATAAACCAAGCATCCTTTTAGATCTATCTCTATAGATCTTTATCCCCAAAATATAGTATGCTTCTCCCAAGTCCTTCATGGAGAAGTGTTTAGATAACTAGATTTTAATCAATTGTAGCATAGGAATGTCATTCCCTATCAGTAATATACCATCAACATATAATACAAGGAATGAAACTGCGCTCCCACTACCCTTCTTGTACACACATGATTCATCATTGTTTTTGATAAAATCAAACTCTTTGATTGTCTCATCAAAACGAATGTTCGATCTACGAAAAGCTTGCTTCAATCCATAAATAGATCGTTGCAGCTTACAGACTTGATTTGTTCCAACCTTTGAAACAAATCCCTCTGGCTATGTCATATACACATCCTCCTAAAGTTTTCCATTGAGGAAGGCCGTTTTCACGTCCATCTGCCAGATCTCATAGTCGTTATAAGCTGCAATCGCAAGCAAAATCTGAATGGACTTGAGCATAGCTACTGGTGAGAAGGTTTCATCATAGTCAATTCCTTGTCTTTGTTTGAAACCTTTTGCAACCAGTCGGGCTTTATAGGTCTCTACCATGCCGTCTGCTTCCCGTCTTTCTTTTAAAGACCCATTTACACCCAATAGGCTTAATGCCTTCAGGTGGTGAAACCAAAGTCCATACTTTATTTTCATACATGGAGTCCATTTCGAATTTTATGGCTTCAAGCCATTTCCCTAAGTCTTTATTACTCATAGCCTATTCGTAATTCAATGGATCATCATCATTCATGATATGTACCTCATCATCATCCTCTATAACGAATCCATACCTCTTAGGTATCTTCGGTACTCTTCCAGATTTACGAATAGGGTGTTGTACAATAGGTTCTTCTACTTGGTTAGGTACCTAACTTTGATCCGTGGTAACTTGTGGTTCTTGAACTTCTTTAAGATATATCTTACTCCCATAGATAAACTCCTTTTCCAAGAAGACAGCATATTTTGCAGCAAACACCTTTTGATCAGTTGGATGATAGAAATAATACCTTAAAGTTTCTTTAGGGCATCCCACAAATCTACACTTATCGGATTTAGTCTGTAGCTTATCATTTTCAAACTTTTTGACATAAGCTGGACAACCCCAAGTCTTAACATGCTTAAGATTTGGTTTCCTCCCCTTCTACATCTCATATGGAGTCTTTGGGGTGGATTTGGTAGGTACCTTGTTAAGTTGGTATGCAGCCGTTTCTAGGGCATATCCCCATAAGGAAATTGGAAGGTCGGTAAAACTCATCATAGATCGAACCATGTCCAACAGTGTTCGTTTTCTCCTTTCAGATACTCCATTTAACTGTGGTGTACCTGGAGGAGTCCATTGTGAGATTATACCATTTTCTTTTAGACAATTGAGAAACTCACCGCTTAAGTATTCTCCACCTCGATCTGATCGAAGTATTTTAATACACTTGCCCGTTTGTTTCTCTACTTCACTTCTGAACTTTTTGAACTTTTCAAATGATTCTGATTTGCATTTCATCAAATACACATATCCAAATCTTGAGTGATCATCAGTGAAAGTAATAAAATAAGAATACCCTCCCCGTGCCCTTGTTGGCATAGGTCCACAAGCGTCTGTGTGAATCAATGCCAACAACTCTGTAACCCTTTCTCCTTTTCCACTAAAATGAGATTTAGTAATTTTACCCATGAGACAAGATTCACAAGTTGGATATGATTCATAATCGGATAGCCAGGAGCCCATCCTTATGCAACTTAGATAATCTTGTTTCATTGATATGACCGAGTCTACAGTACCACATATAGGTATAATTAATATCATCTCTTTTCCTTTTCTTAGTTTGTTCAATTTGAAATATATTTTCTTGCAAGTCAAGTATATAAAGTCCATTTTGCAAATTTTCAATACCATATAAAACATCGTCTTTATAAATAGAACAACCATTGTTCTTTATAATAACGTCAAATCCTTCCATATCCAACACAGAAATTGAAATAATGTTTTTAATAATATTCGGAACATAATAACAATTATTAAGATAAATGGTCTTGCCCGAGGGCATTGCCAAACAATAAGTTCCTACAGCTAATGCAGCAACCTTTTCTCCATTCCCGACTCATAGGATCACCTCATCATTGTTTTGCTTTCTACTTCTGACCAGTCCCTGCACAGTGATACATATGTGAGAACCATAACCGGTATCCAATACCCAAGTAGAATTATGACTTTCAGAAAAATTAATTTCAATCATAAACAAACCTTAATTGGAAGTCGAAGCTTCTCCAAGCTTCTTCTCTGCTAGAAACTTCTTGCAATTCCTCTTCCAATGTCCCGGCTCATTGCAATGAAAACACATTCCTTTAGCTGGTTCAGGTTTCTTTTGTTCCTTTTCTTTCCCCTTTCCCTTAGCCTTCTTGGATTTCTTCTTTTCAGAAGATACCTTGGGCCTCTTCCTTTTATTGGAAGAATCCACCATCAAGATATGGTTCTTCTTGGATGGGAAGTGACCTTCTGCAGTTTTCAGCATGTTAAGCAGCTCAGGCAAGATGACATCTAGCTTATTCATGTGAAAATTAACCACAAACTGCGAGAAGGTCTCATGGAGTGACTGCAAGACCAAGTCTTGACTCAGCTCCCCATCCATGACGAACCCCAGCTGTCCAAGGCGTTCAATCAAATTGAACACCTTTAGGACATGAGTCTCGATGGCAGTACCCTCGGTCATCCGAGATCGAAAGAGCTCCGTAGATATCTCATTTCTAGCAGTCTTACTCTGTTCACCATACAACTCCTTGAGGTGAAGCAGCATAGCAGGAGCATCCATGTTTACGTGCTGACGCTGAAGCTCGTTATTCATGGATGCGAGCATGATGCATTGAGCCATAGATGCATTATCTTGCCACTTATTGAAAGTGGCAATCTCTTCCTCAGAGGTTGTTTCCGAAACAGATTCAGAGACAGTTGAATTTAGGACAAAAGAAATCTTTTCAGCAGTGAGAATAATTCTCAGATTTCTTAGCCAGTCCTCATAATTCGGCCCGGTAAGCTTGTTTGCATCAAGTATGCTTCGTAGTGAGATTAGTGATTTAGACATTTTTAAAATTTTGCATGTGAAAGAAAACAATATTTTAGCAAACATTCATTTTATTAACTTTACATACCAAAATAAATTTAGGTCTTTATTTTAAATTGGTATCTCCCACTATTTTTATCAAACTATATTACTCTCACTTATATAGTTCGACAATATCTAATTAAAGATTTGCTAGTGAGAATAAGGATCCCATTTCAAATGTATATAACCTTGTGGATAGCACAACAAGCGATATACAAATAAATAGGTAGACAACTCTTGTCAATTACATCACCATATAATTTCTATTTATTTTGCCTCTTAAATTATAATGGTCAAGTGTGTGCACATCCAAACTAAAATGATTTAAGTTAAGTCCAGCCTAGCACTTCCATAAATTCAAAAAAGAAAAATGTTCGTCCTTGTGGATAGACAAGACTAGATCGTTCAATTTTCTTGATAAGCATCAAATGTGATTAATTAACATCTTAAATACTCAATACTCGCCTTGTGGATAGCACAACAAGCTCATATTAAATATTTAATACTCTATCAATTAATCATGCTAGAAGGCGACGTTCGATATTCCAAATATCATTTGAACGCTTCGGACTTAATATTATTTCTTTAAGGGGCTTGTTATTATTTGTCTCATCTTGTTTAGCGCGCATGCACACACACACACACACACACACACACACACACACACACACACACATATATATATATATATATATATATATATATATATAATACGCGTTATTTTATTAAACATGCGAAGCATGTTTGCATAAAATATAATATATATAATATTTAGCATGCAATATAGAATACTATATTCTACCCGGATTGTTTATGGACTTTTATTCTTGTTTGGTTCACTAGAGCCACCAAATGAACCAAAAGGTCAAACCTAGGAGTGCAAGAATTTAAATTTAAACTTAACTATTACATTTAAACCCGGGCTCCATACAAATGGGTCTTCACGCGCTCCTTGCTCCTTGGTCTCTAATTTCTTCAAGATAATTCTAACTATTTCTATTACATTAAACTATTTAATTTAAATAGAAACCTTGATCAGCAGTCAAGGGAAAAGTACATAGGAGGGAGATAGAATATTATATCAAGAAAAAAAATCAGAGAAGACGAGGTACGCAGACCCCGTTTAATAAAATCCATTCATTCAAGCATTCAACTAAAATAAAATCCAATCACATTGGTCAAATAGTCCATAATCAATCCCTATTTATTATCATATATATCACCATATATATCAATAAATAAATATTCATCTCATGAATTAAAACATTCCATATATATACGAGTATCATTTAAGGGGCAATTTTAATTTGCATGAAATCCAATTTCAAGATTAAAATAAACTCTTTATTTTAATTATAAAATTATTAAGAATATTATATATATATATATATATATAACCGCATATATATAAATATATATATAATATAAAGCTATTATATATAATATATATAACTAATCATTGGATTACTTTATATACATATATATACATATATATATATATATGTATATATATACATATATATACATATATATATATATGTATATGCATATATATATATATACACGTCCAGGATATGTTATTCAAACTTGTCACCTTTTTGAAAAAGAAAGGAAATCAATCACTATCTTTTTGAAAAGCAAGTTCGGTTACTTCTTTTTTTTCGGCTTTGCAATTTTGCTTAATCCGGCTTCAAATTTTTTTTTTGCGATTTATTTTCCTTTTTTTTTCAAAAGAAAATTATTAATAATTTTATACAATTAAAATTGTGCCCAATAAATTATTCTAAATACATACCCATATGTATATGAAATCAAAATAATTAATAATTGGAAAAAGGTTTGGCTCTGATGCCACTGTTGGGTTTGTAATAAATCGTGACGCAATCAAATTACAAAAATTAGCGAAAAAAATGATATATCAGAGTTTAAAAATTTTATACAAAATCAGTACCCGGATCATCCTTTATGCAAATTATTAATTTTAAATGATAAATAAGAAGTTATGGAATCATACTCTTGTAGAACGAAGCTTCCATAGGTACGAGTTTAACTCCTTGTTCTTCGTGATCTTCTTGAATTTTTGGATTAGATTCTTTCTTTTGATCAACGTTAGCCACCCAAGTATTTGGCCTCTAGAGGTGATCCACCAAGGAAGATGAATTATCAAGAAGGAGGGTGGTTGGCTTAGTTTTCTATCCTCTATAGAAAAGGAATACTCTCCAACAATTGGAATTGCATCAACTGATATCTATTATAAGACTCCTCTTATATAAATATTGGTCAACCCTTCTAATCCCATTAGACATGGGATTTCATTTAATTAATTAGACTCCTTTAATTAATTTAGGCTTCCCACCACATTGGAAATAATTAATTAAATTTATTTAATTAATTTGTCCCCTAATTTTATTAGGAATAAATGAGAGTACTAATATTAAATTAATTACTAAACTCTTTTAGAAATTAAAATAATAATAATTGTAATAATATTAATAAGACATCTCTTATTAATTTATATTTAATATTTCCAAAATATTAAATATTAAATATTAAGCTATTTAATTTATTATATCACCATAGATTAAATCAATTATACTTAATGCATTATTACGATTATGCCATTACCTTCTTAAATAATTATTCTTCCTTTTATGGTGTGACCCTTTAGGTTCTTCATATTAAACCGGTTGTGAATAAATCAATTAAAATAATTCTAATCTTATTTAAATAAATAAATTCAACTAATAATCTATTTAAATAAATAATATTTATTCTACAGTAGGGATAAGCATCCCTAGCGATCAACGACTTTTCAGATAATATAGATTTCAACAATAATCATAAAAGAACCTGTGAGTAAATAGTTACCGTACAATTCAATCCTTCCACCATGTAACGTCCCAATTAAATATAAGACATGGATTTACTGTCAAGTCTTATTTTATTTAATCATACGTATTTCGATTAGAAAATGCACAACTTCGATTAATGCAAATTAGAAACCTCTTTCTAATTTCATTCCACCTTGGCCAAGAATTTCCTGGGTTGTCATTTAACGAATCACATAGGACATATCTCCTCTTTTACTAGAGGTGGTAGATTCTTTATTGATCATTCATTATCTCCATATGTAACTCATTATACCCAAGCATACCCTATATATGCCTTAAAAGGCCTTAAGGAATAAGTCAAAGTATAATTTGTTACATACAAGATACTATGATGATCTCAAGTCCATGGATTACTTATACTACTATCACATTAGGAATTTCTATTGACAGGCGAGTAAAACTCCATTAGGTATCCATAGCGAGTCACGTTCAGTGAACTTATTCTCCAATAAGCACCTACATACTTGCTTTAGTGTCTCCACACAAATGATCATGAGATCAATCATCCTCATCCAATGAGCAAGCAACATATGTACCAATCTATCCGAATTTATTAATTCCCTTTTTAGTAATCCCACGATTGGGAACTATTTTAGTTTTAGAGCTTTCTAAGAATTTAGATCTCATTAGCATGATCATCATCATGATTCTAAAAGCATTGTTTAAAACCATGGGTTATTTACATATTATAAAAATTGCACCATGTAGATAATTAAATGTCTTTAATAAATGAATATTTTATTAATAAATAAATAAGATTGTTTACAAAGTATATGCTTTATCATCTTACATGATTGACTTGTATGCATACTACTATCAAAAATTAAAGACAGAAAAAGAGAGAGAGAGTTCGGTGGGAGCAAGGAGAAAAAAGGAAGAGAGTTTGATCCTAAATGCACCCTAGGTTCATAACTTACTATGGTTGGAGAAGAAGAGAAGTTAGAAAATCAAGGTATAAAACTAATCTCTAAGCTTTATTTTCTTTTATTTTAATGATTTAATGGAAAATGGGGTTTTTGATTTGAAAGTTTAAAACTCTTTAATCTATGTGTTTTCTATGGATTCAAGTATGGATTTAACTTATTTAAGTGTTAGAAAGTGGATCAAAATGAAAGAAATGAAACTAGGTTTCTAGAAAGCTAAAAAATTCTAACTTTATCTACCTTTGATCAACTAGTATTTTAGATCTACACCTTCTTTTCGCGATCCGTCAAAGAGGCGTGCTAGATATATGAGTTGACTAATAAAATCAAGTGATAGAACTCAAAAATCATGTGTAGAAAAGTCATGGTATGGGTTTAGTCAAAACAACCCATGTAGTGGACAAGAGAAGTAAAAAGCTTGCTGATCAGTCTGCCCCAAGGGCATTTTTGATAGTAGTGTGCATACAAGCCAATCATGTATGATGATAAAGCACGTACTTTGTAAACAATCTTATTTATTTATTAATAAAATATTCATTTATTAAAGGCATTTAATTATCTACATGTTGCTGTTTTTATAATATGTAAATAACCCATAGTTTTAAGCAATGCTTTTAGAATCATAATGATGATCATGCTAATGAGATCTAAATTCTTAGAAAGTTTTAAAACTTAAATAGTTCCCAATCGTGGGATTACTAAAAAGGGGATTAGTAAATCCGGATAGATTGGTACATATGTTGCTTGCTCATTGGATGAGGATGATTGATCTCATGATCATTTGTGTGGAGACACTAAAGCAAGTATGTAGGTGCTTATTGGAGAATAAGTTCACTGAACGTGATTCGCTATGGAATACCTAATGGAGTTTTACTCGCATGTCAATAGAAATTCCTAATGTGATAGTAGTACAAGTGATCCTTGGACTTGAGATCATCATAGTATCTTGTATGTAACAAATTATACTTTGACTTATTCCTTAAGACCTTTTAAGGCATATATAGGGTATGCTTGGGTATAATGAGTTACATATGGAGATAATGAATGATCAATAAAGAATCTACCACCTCTAGTAAAAGAGGAGATATGTCCTATGTGATTCGTTAAATGACAACCCAGGAATCCTTGGCCAAGGTGAAATGAAATTAGAAAGGAGTTTTTAATTTGCATTATTTGGAGTTGTGCATTTTCTAATCGAAATACATATAATTAAATAAAATAAGACTTGACAGTAAATCCATGTCTTATATTTAATTGGGACATTGTATGGTGGAAGGATTGAATTGTATGGTAACTATTAACTCACAGGTTCTTTTATGATTAATGTTGAAATCTATATTATCTGGAAAGTCGTTGATCGCTAGGGAGGCTTATCCCTATTGTAGAATAAATATTATTTATTTAAATAGATTATTAGTTTAATTTATTTATTTAAATAAGATTAAAATTGTTTTAATTGATTTATTCACAACCGGTTTAATATGGAGAACCTAAAGGGTCACACCATAAAAGGAAGAATAATTATTTAAGAAGGTAATGGCATAATCGTAATAATGCATTAAGTATAATTAATTTAATCTATGGTGATAGAATAAATTAAATAGCTTAATGTTTATTATTTAATATTTTGAAAATATTAAATATAAATTAATAAGAGGAGTCTTATTAATATTATTACAATTATTATTATTTTAATTTCTAAAGGAGTTTAGTAATTAATTTAATATTTAGTACTCTCATTTATTCCTAATAAGATTAGGAGACAAATTAATTAAATGAATTTAATTAATTATTCCCATGTGGTGGGAAGCCTAAATTAATTAAAGGAGTTTAATTAATTAAAAGAAATCCCATGTCTAATAGGATTAGAAGGGTTGACCAATGTCTATATAAGAGAAGTCTTATAATAGATATTAGATGATGCAATTCTAATTGTTGGAGAGTACTCCTTTTCTATAGAGGATAGAAAACTAAGGTTTAGCCAAACACCCTCCTTCTTGATAATTTCTCTTTCTTGGTGGATCACCTCTAGAGGCCAAACACTTGGGTGGCTAACGTTGATCAAAGGAAGGAATCTAACCCGAAAATTCAAGGAGATCACGAAGAACAAGGAGTTGAACTAGTACCTGTGGAAGCTTCGTTCTACAAGGGTATGATTCCATAACTTCTTATTTATCGTTTTAAATTAATAATTTGCATAAAGGATGATCCGGGTAATGGTTTTGTAGAAATTTTTTAAACTCTGATATACCATGCTTCCGCTAATTTTTGCAATTTGATTGCGTCACGATTTCGTACAAATCCAACAGTGGCATCAGAGCCAAATCTTTATGCAATTATTAATTTATTTTTTATTTCATATACATATGGGTATGTATTTAAAATAATTTATTGGGCATAATTTTATTGTATAAAATTATATTTTTTAAGAAAAAAAAAAGACTTTTTTTGGGACGAATCACAATTTTTTTTTGGTGCTAATCTTGAATTCTGCAAAGAAAAGGTGTTGTCTCTTTCTTACTCCAAAAAGAAGGTGACCCATCAGGAAAGGACTTTTTTAATAAACCTGCAGGACTCTTTTAATAAAAGAAGGTGACTTTTTAAAAAAAATAAATAAATATGATATATTTATATATTATATTCTAAATAATTTTATAATTAAAATAAAGAGTTTATTTTAATCTTGAAATTGGATTTCATGCAATTTAAAATTGCCCATTAAATGATACTCATATATATATGGAATGTTTTAATTCATGAGATGAATATTTATTTATTGATATATATGGTGATATGTATGAAAATAAATGGGGATTGATTATGGACTATTTGACCAATGTGATTGGATTTTATTTTAGTTGAATGCTTGAATGAATGGGTTTTATTAAATGGGGTCTGCGTACCTCGTCTTCTCTAATTTTTTTTTTCTTGATGTAAAATTCTATCTCCCTCCTATGTACTTCCCATTGACTGTTGATCAAGGTTTCTATTTAAATTAAATAGTTTAATATAATAAGAATAGTTAGAATTATCTTGAAGAAATTGGAGACCAAGGAGCAAGGAGCGCGTGAAGACCCGTTTGTATGGAGCCCGGGTTTAAATGTAATAGTTATATTTAAATTTAAATTCTTGCACTCCTAGGTTTGACCTTTTGGTTCACTTGGTGGCTCTAGTGAACCAAACTAGAATAAAAGTCCATAATCAATCCGGGTAGAATATAATATTCTATATTGCATGCTAAATATTATATATATTATATTTTATGCAAACATGCTTCGCATGTTTAATAAAATGACGCGTATTTTATATATATATGTGCATGCGCGCTAAACAAGATGAGACAAATAATAACAAACCCCTCAAAGAAATAATATTAAGTCCGAAGCGTTCAAATGATATTTGGAATATCGAACGTCGCCTTCTAGCATGATAAATTAATAGAGTATTAAATATTTAATATGAGCTTGTTGTGCTATCCACAAGGCGAGTATTGCGTATTTAAGATGTTAATTAATCACATTTGATGCTTATCAAGAAAATTGAACGATCTAGTCTTGTTGTGCTATCCACAAGGACGAACATTTTTCTTTTTTGAATTTATGGAAGTGCTAGGCTGGACTTAACTTAAATCATTTTAGTTCGGATGTGCACACACTTGACCATTATGATTTAAGAGGCAAAATAAAAGGAGTTATATAGTGTTGTAATTGACAAGAGTTGTCTACCTATTTATTTGTATATCGCTTGTTGTGCTATCCACAAGGTTATATACATTTGAAATGGGATCCTTATTCTCACTAGCAAATCTTTAATTAGATGTTGCCGAACTATATAAGTGAGGGTAATATAGTTTGATAAAAATAGTGGGAGATACCAATTTAAAATAAAGACCTAAATTTATTTTGGTATGCAAAATTAATAAAATGAATGTTTGCTAAAATGTTATTTTTCACATGCAGAATTTTAAAAATATCAAAATCACTAATTTCACTGCGAAGCATACTTGATGCTAATAAGCTTACCGGGCCGAATTATACAGACTGGCTAAGAAATCTGAGAATAGTTCTCATTGCTGAAAAGATTTCTTATGTCCTAAACTCACTTGTCCCTGGAACTGTTCCAGAAACAGCCTCTGAGGAAGAGATTGCCACCATTGTAAAGTGGCAAGATGATGCATCTGTGGCTCAATGCATCATGCTCGCATCCATGAATAACGAGCTTCAGCGTCAGCACGAAAACATGGATGCTCCTACTATGTTGATTCACCTCAAGGAGTTGTATGGTGAACAAAGTAGGACTGCTAGATATGAGATATCTAAGGAGCTCTTCCGATCTCGGATGACCAAGGGCAAAGTGAACATAAAGGAACAAAAGAAATCTGATCCAGCTAGCAAAGGAATGTGCTTCCATTGCAACGAGCCGGGTCATTGGAAGAGGAACTGCAAGAAGTTTCTGGCAAAGAAGAAGCTTGGAGAAGCTTTGACTTCCAATCAAGGTTTGTTCATGATTGAAATTAATTTTTCAGAAAGTCAAAATTCTACTTGGGTATTGGATACCGGCTGTGGTTCTCACATATGTAATAATGTGAAGGGACTGGTCAGAAGTAGAAAGCTGAACAATGATGAGGTGATCCTACGAGTGGGGAATGGAGCAAAGGTTGCTGCATTAGCTGTAGGAACTTATTATTTAGCAATGCCTTCGGGCAAGTTCATTTATCTTAATAATTGTTATTATGTTCCGAATATTATTAAAAACATTATTTCAATTTCTGTATTGGATATGGAAGGATTTAACGTTGTTATAAAGAACAATAGTTGTTCTATTTATAAAGACGATGTTTTATATGGTATTGAAAATTTGCGAAATGGACTTTATACACTTGACTTACAAGAAAATATTTTTCAAATTGAACAAACTAAGAAAAGGAAAAGAGATGATATTAATTATACTTACATGTGGCACTGTAGACTCGGTCATATCAATGAAACAAGATTATCCAAGTTGCATAAAGATGGGCTCCTTGAGTTATCTGATTATGAATCATATCCAACTTGTGAATCTTATTTCATGGGTAAAATGACTAAATCTCCTTTTAGTGGAAAAGGAGAAAGAGTTACAGAGTTGTTGGCATTGATTCACACAGACGTTTGTGGACCTATGACAACAAGTGCACGGGGTGGGTATTCTTATTTTATTACTTTCACTGATGATCACTCAAGATTTGGATATGTGTATTTAATGAAATACAAGTCAGAATCATTTGAAAAGTTCAAAGAGTTCAGAAGTGAAGTAGAGAAACAAACGGGCAAGAGTATAAAGATACTTCGATCAGATCGAGGTGGAGAATACTTAAGCGGTGAGTTTCTCTATTGTCTCAAAGAAAATGGTATAATCTCACAATGGACTCCTCCAGGTACACCACAGTTAAATGGAGTATCTGAAAGGAGAAATCGAACACTGTTGGACATGGTTCGATCCATGATGAGTTTTATCGACCTTCCAATTTCTTTCTGGGGATATGCCCTAGAAACGGCTGCATACCTACTTAACAAGGTACCTACCAAATCCGTCCCAAAGACTCCATATGAGATGTGGAAGGGGAGGAAACCAAATCTTAAGCATATTAAGACTTGGGGTTCCCCAGCTTATGTCAAAAAGTTTAAAAATGATAAGCTACAGACTAAATCCGATAAGTGTAGATTTGTGGGATACCCTAAAGAAACTTTAGGGTATTATTTCTATCATCCAACTGATCAAAAGGTGTTTGTTGCGAAACATGCTGCCTTCTTGGAAAAGGAGTTTATCCATGAAGGGGTCAGTGGGAGTAAGATATATCTTGAAGAAGTTCAAGAACCACAAATTATCACGGATCAAAGTCAGGTACCTGACCAAGTAGAAGAACCTACTATACTACACCCTGTTAGTAAATCTGGAAGAGTACCGAAGATACCTGAGAGGTATGGATTCGTTATAGAGGATGACGATGAGGTACACATCATGAATGATGATGATCCATTGAATTACGAACAGGCTATGAGTAATAAAGACTCAGGGAAATGGCTTGAAGCCATAAAATCCGAAATGGACTCCATGTATGAAAACAAAGTATGGACTTTGGTTTCACCACCTGAAGGCATTAAGCCTATTGGGTGTAAATGGGTCTTTAAAAGAAAGACTGGAGCGGACGGCAAGGTGGAGACCTATAAGGCCCGACTGGTTGCAAAAGGTTTCAAACAAAGACAAGGAGTTGATTATGATGAAACATTTTCACCAGTAGCTATGCTCAAGTCCATTCGAATTTTGCTTGCGATTGCAGCTTATAACGACTATGAGATCTGGCAGATGGACGTGAAAACGGCCTTCCTCAATGGGAAACTTGAGGAGGATGTGTATATGACACAGCCAGAGGGATTTGTTTCAAAGGTTGGAATAAATCAAGTCTGTAAGCTGCAACGATCCATTTATGGATTGAAGCAAGCTTCTCGTAGATGGAACATTCGTTTTGATGAGACAATCAAAGAGTTTGATTTTATCAAAAATGACGATGAACCATGTGTGTACAAGAAGGTTAGTGGGAGCGCTGTTTCATTCCATGTATTATATGTTGATGATATATTACTGATAGGGAATGAAATTTCTATGCTAAAATCGATCAAAATAAAGTTGTCTAAACATTCCTCCATGAATGATTTGGGTAGAACATCCCACATTGGGGATATAAATCTGTATTAATAGATTTAAAAGGATGTTCGGCTTAACCCATGGAAACGTATATTCATTAGATGCTAAAGGCGTTTAGCATGGCAACTCCAAAAGGTGCCTCATGATGATGAGCCATGGAGTGTATCTCTCTAAAATTGTCCTCAGTAAAAGAGAGATCGCATAAGTAACTATTATGTATGCAATGAAATATACAAGACTTGATGTTGATCAGTCATATTCTGGAGAAGATCTCTGTGAGACAGTGATAAACATCTCAAAGTACTTAACTGACACTAAGGATGTCATCATGACATATGATGGGTCTGAATTAAACTAGAAGACTAAACAGACTCAAGTTTTCAGACTGACCAAGACGACAACAAAATCCACTTTATGGTAAGTCGTTACCTTAAAAGGTGGTGCAGTAAATTGGAAAGGTTTCAAACAGCAAAAGTTGCTGGGTTAGTGACAAAGACAAAGTATATAACTGTAAGTGAAGCTGCAAGTTGATGTTTCGGATGAAAAGTTCATTACAGAACTAGGAATAGTTCCTAAGTCTCATCTTGAATCTAAACATGTGTTGCGGCACTTTGATTAAAAAAAAATCATTGAAAGAGGAGAGTGTAGACTCTCAAGACAACATTGCAGATCCATTTACTAAAGCTTTCACACAACAGCAGTTTGATCGTCACTTAGAGAAGATGGGTATGAGATACCATGGCGATTGGCTTTAGTGCAAGTGGGAGATTGATAGTAGTGTGCATACAAGCCAATCATGTATGATGATAAAGCACGTACTTTGTAAACAATCTTATTTATTTATTAATAAAATATTCATTTATTAAAGGCATTTAATTATCTACATGTTGCTGTTTTTATAATATGTAAATAACCCATAGTTTTAAGCAATGCTTTTAGAATCATGATGATGATCATGCTAATGAGATCTAAATTCTTAGAAAGTTTTAAAACTTAAATAGTTCCCAATCGTGGGATTACTAAAAAGGGGATTAGTAAATCCGGATAGATTGGTACATATGTTGCTTGCTCATTGGATGAGGATGATTGATCTCATGATCATTTGTGTGGAGACACTAAAGCAAGTATGTAGGTGCTTATTGGAGAATAAGTTCACTGAACGTGATTCGCTATGGAATACCTAATGGAGTTTTACTCGCATGTCAATAGGAATTCCTAATGTGATAGTAGTACAAGTGATCCTTGGACTTGAGATCATCATAGTATCTTGTATGTAACAAATTATACTTTGACTTATTCCTTAAGACCTTTTAAGGCATATATAGGGTATGCTTGGGTATAATGAGTTACATATGGAGATAATGAATGATCAATAAAGAATCTACCACCTCTAGTAAAAGAGGAGATATGTCCTATGTGATTCGTTAAATGACAACCCAGGAATCCTTGGCCAAGGTGAAATGAAATTAGAAAGGAGTTTTTAATTTGCATTATTTGGAGTTGTGCATTTTCTAATCGAAATACATATAATTAAATAAAATAAGACTTGACAGTAAATCCATGTCTTATATTTAATTGGGACATTGTATGGTAGAAGGATTGAATTGTATGGTAACTATTAACTCACAGGTTCTTTTATGATTAATGTTGAAATCTATATTATCTGGAAAGTCGTTGATCGCTAGGGAGGCTTATCCCTATTGTAGAATAAATATTATTTATTTAAATAGATTATTAGTTTAATTTATTTATTTAAATAAGATTAAAATTGTTTTAATTGATTTATTCACAACCGGTTTAATATGGAGAACCTAAAGGGTCACACCATAAAAGGAAGAATAATTATTTAAGAAGGTAATGGCATTAATCGTAATAATGCATTAAGTATAATTAATTTAATCTATGGTGATAGAATAAATTAAATAGCTTAATGTTTATTATTTAATATTTTGAAAATATTAAATATAAATTAATAAGAGGAGTCTTATTAATATTATTACAATTATTATTATTTTAATTTCTAAAGGAGTTTAGTAATTAATTTAATATTTAGTACTCTCATTTATTCCTAATAAGATTAGGAGACAAATTAATTAAATGAATTTAATTAATTATTCCCATGTGGTGGGAAGCCTAAATTAATTAAAGGAGTTTAATTAATTAAAAGAAATCCCATGTCTAATAGGATTAGAAGGGTTGACCAATGTCTATATAAGAGAAGTCTTATAATAGATATTAGATGATGCAATTCTAATTGTTGGAGAGTACTCCTTTTCTATAGAGGATAGAAAACTAAGGTTTAGCCAAACACCCTCCTTCTTGATAATTTCTCTTTCTTGGTGGATCACCTCTAGAGGCCAAACACTTGGGTGGCTAACGTTGATCAAAGGAAGGAATCTAACCCGAAAATTCAAGGAGATCACGAAGAACAAGGAGTTGAACTAGTACCTGTGGAAGCTTCGTTCTACAAGGGTATGATTCCATAACTTCTTATTTATCGTTTTAAATTAATAATTTGCATAAAGGATGATCCGGGTAATGGTTTTGTAGAAATTTTTTTAAACTCTGATATACCATGCTTCCGCTAATTTTTGCAATTTGATTGCGTCACGATTTCGTACAAACCCAACAATTTTCGTCAACTATTTTGCTTTAAAAATTTGGGAAATATTTGGAAGGATAATATGAGAGGTTATGTAGGTCTTGTAAAATTTTTAGAATTTTTGGCCATACAGAATGAGAGTTATGGATTTCACGGCCAATGACTATTTTTAAAAATCTACCCGAATAACTCTCTTGTATAACTCCAAAAATTATAAAATTTTACTGGAAGTACATGTATATATCATGGAGCATACCCTAAAAAGTTCAGAATATTTGGAGACAATATCGATTTATGATAAATCTGACAATATCTGGCTATTTTGGACTATTTAAATATAGTAAATGAATTTTAAATATTTCCAGAAAAATATATTTTCATGAGGGGATTATATATAGTTCCATTCCAGAAAAGAAATGATTTTAGAGCTGTTTTGCTATTTTTCATATAAATGATGATATATGGATAAATGAATTAAATTAAATATATTATGTTGAATATATGGAAAATAAGGTTTTACAACTTAAGACCCTTAAGTATAGTTTATGCAGATTTTTGATGAAGGTTTCGGTCAGTTGTGAAGAGTTGTTATGTTTATGGCTTTTTAGAATGCTTAAAAAAATTAATTAATAAAAGAAAAATAATTAAAATAAATTGTTTATGAATTTAATAACTGACTTAAAATATTTTTACATGACTAATGATATTAGATTAAATATTATTAGTAATATTAGAGTTAAATGTTATTAAAAAGTTAATAACATTAGCTTAAAATATTATTACATAATTAATAGTATTAAACGAGAAATTAAAATAGAGAATTAAGTTATTTTAAATTTAGTTGTTGAATTTGGTATTCAAGAAACTATATTATGTATGTAGTAGACTGAAAAGAGAATGCAGGGTGCTGAATTGGATTTCGAGTTGCTGAAATGATTTCGGTTTACTGAATTTGATTTTGGTCCTGCTGAAATAATGATTTCAGGATGCTGAAAAGTTATTTGGTTTACTAAAATAGTATTTTCAGTTTACTGAAATGCTATCTAGTTTATTAAGATGACATATAAAGGAAAAACTTGTAAGTATAAGTTATGACGTGATTAAAAGATTAACAAGATATAATAGTAATACTAAGACTTTATTATATTGTCTAATACTTAACTATGTGATTGAATGTTAGACAATTGAATATAAAATAATTAGATTATAAGTGAGTTATGCTATGACTAATTGAAAGATCAATTATAGGTCTTTTCTCTAAAGAAGTTAAAAAATAAATTGCATAGCAGTAGACTACGATTGAAGCAAGTTCTCTAACTCAAACTTGAGTTATATTTCAAAGCATGTTAGTGAATAATTCTTGATGATTATTCATATCTATATTGATTGTTGATATTCGCACTTTGTGCAATTGAATTTCTATTATATTATTATTGAACTGTGAATTAGTTAAAGTTATTTCATTCATGAATTATTTATGATATAAATCTATGCTAGTTGTATCAGCCAGATCAAGCATGTTTAAATTTATTAAATCAAATATGTTTTAAAAGCAGTGCCTAACCAATTAAATTGGTAAGGACTCTTGACTAAGAAAAAAAACAATTTTATTAAAGCATCATTAGAAAACAATTATTGCTAGTATATTGAGTGATTATGCATATTTTGCAGGGTATGAAAGGTTGATTCCCTTGATTACCAAACCTTATTAAAAGGACCAGTTTAAATACTGACAACCTTAGTATATGTTCATGGTTATTTCAAACCACTCAGCATTTGTTATTCAATTATTCGAATATTTAGTTATAGAGATTTAATTCATGTTCTTTCACAATCGATTTATCTTGTTGAACATTAAAAGCTAAATTCTTGTCTAATTATGATATATCTCCTTTGAATTTAAACTTGCTAAGAAAATTAGTTGCTTACCCTTGCTATATCATGACATTTATTTCAGCTAAGCCAGAGTCGTCCATAAAGGACAAGGGCAAGGGCAAGGTTCAGGAATAGTTAATATAAATGTTTATGTTACATTATGTATAATGGTTTGTAAACCTTTTGGGTTACTACATGTAACTAAGTAAGGTAATTTTAAGTTAAGGTAATAGACCTTGGGATATTGTTGTAAGACTTTATTATAATGAACAATGTATGTTTTTTATTCCGCAATAGTAAATATAATGCTTATGATGATAATATTTTGTGAGCACCAAACTCGAGGTTAGAGAACCCGGATTTGGGGGCGTCACAATTTCCTGGTGCTATCGCCGGGGTTCTGGTTTGATGATTTTTCGGTGCTGTCGTCGGGGTTCTGGTTTGATTATTTCCCGGTGCTGTCACCGGGGTTCTGGTTTGATGATTTTGAATTCCAGGGTTGTCTCTGGAAGATAAAGGACGATTCTTTCCTACTGCAGTGTTAATAACAAGAATGTAAAATTTGAGTGTCTACAAATGCCCCTCTTTATCATTTTTATGCAATGTAATGGAATGAACAGGATAAAGATTATTAGACACTTGAAATATGACAAGATTAAATGATGTCATGCCATGCAGCATGATATGATGTTATGGACGCTAAATGTTTTTGTTTGGAGTTAATTCCAATGGTATTTTATTAATGACTGCTCCCGCCATTTCTGCTGGGGATAGAGTTGTCAGTGATGGTCTCTACTGAACTATCTTGATGCCTACTCAAACGGTAGTTTACCCATGTTTCCCTCACCAAACTTTCTCGATGCCTACTAAATTATAGTTTACATTGCTATCATCACTGAATCTTCTCAATGCCTACTCGAACGGTAGTTTTCAGAGGCTTTCATCATCGAACTTTCTCGATGCTACGTCGGGTTGTAACCAATGATTTAAAATATCCATCAGTGCTACTGCGACTGATTAGACAAAATATTGTAGAGATGTTTTCAAGATCTCTGTTGGGGATATTTCTTTGACTGATACCATTGAACCTTTCTAAATTCAATGTCGAGGTTGTCACCAACGTTCTTTATCTTCAGATATGCTTTCTGACTTTACCTCCGCTGGGTATATTCCTCTTCTTACGAGTGACCTCATTGGGGATTCCCAATGTCTATCCTGAAGATAGTTTACACTGGTTTACATCATCGGATCCTTCCCGATGCCACGCTGGGGCTGTCACCAATGATTTGGATTTCTATCCAGTTGATGTTGATGTTGCTGTCGGGGATAGAGCTTACAATGATAACATCTTCTCAATGCCTACTCGAACGATAGTTTACAAGGTTGACCATCACCGAACCTTCTCGATGCTTACTCGAACGGTAGTTTATAGTGGTCGATCATTACTGGAATAATTTGAGGCCTACTCAAACGTTAGTTTGCAGGGTTTGACCATCACCGAACCTCCTCGATGCCTACTCGAACAGTAGTTTACAGCGGTTGATCATTATTGAACTAATTTAATTTAGTTGGAGATTCTATTTATAACAGATTCCATCATCGGTCCTTCCCGATGGAGATAGTTTTTAATAGTTATCACCGCCAGGATTTCATGATGCTTTACTGTAATGACAATAACGACTCATAATATCGGACATTCTTGATACCAATGCTGAGGACAAGTTTCATTCTTTGAATAATCTTGACAATTCGAGGCAACTAATTTTGATGAATCACCGACCTTTCCTGATGTTTTATTGAATGTAGTTTTCAACGGGCTAGAATGTTGAAATTCTTAAGGCTTCATTGAGATTGACACCAATGACTTACATGAAGATTTTCATTTGTCAGAGATTGACTTCACGTTTCCGTGATTCAGGCTCCTTCTGCTCAATTGCGTAGAACCTTTTTTCCTGATTTGACTTTTCAGCTTCTGGGAGACCTACCGACCTCAAATCGGACTGAACCAGAGGAGGTGGGACCTACCCTAAACTTCTGCAGGTAGAACTGCGAATTTTGCAGGTATACCGGCTAAAGGCTGTGGGTGGTTGTATACCCCCCCGAGCCCTTTACAAGTCATTTTTAGTTTAAACTATACAAAGAAATTCGGACCTTCTATCTCAGATCTACTCATTTTGGGCTGCTTTTTTTGAAATCCGTCACCGTACAAGCATTTTGCACACTTCAGGTAACGTTTACATCCATTTTCCCAAGTTTTGATAGTTAGAATGTTAGATTTCATGCAGTATGGGTTTAAATGCAATGTATCAAATATGATGCATAGATGACTTAATAAAAATGAACAGACTTAATAAATACTTGTATTTTACCATGTTGAATGTTTTGGTATGAAAAAAATTCTTTTTATGACAGTCAATTTTCACCCTTTTTGGCTATTTTATTCATCCTATTTGAGGACAAATGAGCATGGATTTTCAAATAAAAATACATATGGTAATTTAGCTGCCATAGTGAGTTTAATTTTGATGTTTCTCATATATATGAAATGCTTATGATTTTGGGTTGGTGTGCTACTGAATGGCCACCTAGTCATGCTTATGTGCATGCGGATAGTCCATTTTACAAAGGAGACTCTGGCAAAAAAAATTCATGAGTCTGAACATTCTAAAATGCATGCATGTTTAAATCTACTAGGGACGTATGTTAAAATAACATGATTTGACATAATTAAGCCATGCATGATGTGATTTTTAACTTTCAAGGATTCTAATGTCCTAAGGTCATGCACATACTTTAATTAATTTGCAAGTAAACCATACCTCACCCTTTCTGAGGAGATTTGGAGATTTTTATTTCCAGATATGGATTTTGACCGGCCCAGCAACTCTATCCCATATACGATTTCTTCTGGTATCAGGAGAGCGGCATTAACTATTCCTTTGACCAGACCGACCCGACAGGCGCGCCGGTTAGCTGAGTCTATGATCCGTCCCATTAGGGTTGATAGGGCGGATGCCATTGACTAGGAGGACCCTGTTGCAGATATAGCTTCTTCTTCTTCTACCCCGTATCGGGACCTTCCCGGTATACATATGCTTATTTTTGATCTTTTTGGGTGACTTGAGACGTCATCCATCGGTCCATCTCCATGCTAATGAGGTAATGGAAGCTTTCAATTTTCCTTTGACAATGGTCAGTCCTTGATTTACAATGCAGGTTCCCAGGTTTACTCAGCCGAGGGGGATCTAGTTTACTGTCCATTCTGTTTATCGGAACTTACATCCCGAGTACCAGGCCTTTGTATATTCATGGGGCTTCGAGACTTTTTTTTCTATCACGCCACGATGCTGTCCATGGGGTTATATGAGAGCCTTATCTAAGCGATGGTTTAATCAGACTCAATCCCTCCACTTGCTGGACTGTGAAGTGATGATGATTCCGATGGATTGGCGATTCATTAATGGCTTGGATTTTACAGGTGAGAGGGTGCCATTGTCAACAGATATTTCCCCTGCTGCTGTTAGATCTTTGTTGGGGATCCCTCATTCGGCCCTCAAGGGTTGAGCCATCCGTTCTGATCCATTGAGCATTGATGCTTCAAGTGAGGCTTTATCAGAGCCTCCTCCCGAGGATCAGACAGGGAGAGATCGCATTCTTCGCCTTCTATTTCTGACGATTATGAGGGGCTGCTTCATTACAGATAACTCATCGATTGTCTCATTTGCCCTTATTGGTGCTCTCTGCGATGTAGATCGCATATGAGATTTTGATTGGGGCTCTTTCACATTTGCATATTTCCTCCGAGGGATGGGCCTACGTTCTGAAGGCACTATAGAGGCTTAGTTAGGCTTCTACCCCTTTCAGTTGGTAAGTATTGATAATTCATCTTCTATTCCCCACCTTTGGGTATTTTTGATAGAAAGATTGATATTTTTGGTTTCTGCCTATTTTAATTCTGGGCTTATGAGAGGCTTCCTTGCCTTCGTCTAGTTACCACTTTGGGCTTGGATACATATCCGTGGGGACGGCATTGACATCATTCTACTTTTACCAAGGTCCCCGTAGCTGAGGGTTTTACACACAGTTGCTTACAGCTGGAGCTATTGACTGCAGATGCCATTACTTGGGTTCCTTACACCCCTGATTATCTGTCAGTAGGCTTCGAGGATGGTTTCCCGACAGGGTTGGAGTATGCTTTATCCTCTCGTCGGATTCCCTTCTTGACCAAGGGAAGATGGGAGCTCTATTTGGGAGAGCGAGCATTCAGGTGTATCACAAGGCAGATTCATATTCCCCATTTTTCTCCCTCTTGGCGACATTGGCCTATATCCCTGCCTGTTACAGACATTCCTTTGATGGGTTTAGATGGTTTCACCTTATTAGATGGACTCTACACATCAGACACATTCTGTTCATGGTGGATTCCCCGCACCATAGGGGCTCAGACTCGGGCCACTCAGTTCATGGCAGACTTGGTACCTAGATCAGTTATAATAAAAGGTTAGATTGCCTGCTTTAGAGAGCCTACTCATCTAAACCAGATAGCAGCTTTGACCCACCGGCTGGACAAGGCATATCTTTTTATTTGCCATTTAGGCAGAGATCCTTCAGAGGTAGATACTTTTGATTCCTCCAACTCAGGTGTTGGTACATCCAGAGGCCCACACACTGCTAATTTTACTAGAGCATATCCTCCCCTGTACCGCCCAGATATCCCCTTTAGCAGAGATACAGTGACTCAGGAAGAGTTAGATCGGGTTGATTGCCTAGGGGATATAGATATCTATGACTTCTTTTGATAAGATTTTGTTAGACATAGGGCTGTTGTGCCTTACTTCCCTGTACTTTTTATTTTCATTTTTAGAACAGAGATGATGTATTTATGATGTATGTAGTTCTACATTCTATAATGCTTTTATATTGTCATTTATCACGATGTATGCATTATATCAGGTATTTGCATTTTATGAGTTGAAATTGACCCCTGTATGGTCATGTGATACGATTCTACAGATGTCTTCCTCATCAGTATCATGCATTGATCCACTTCCTGTCAGCCGTATAGCTACGGATTTGCGATCTTGGTTTGATTGTCTTCTAAAGTTAGATCATAGGTTAGTAGGTGGCATGTTGGGCCACTCTATGTCCTTGTTGACCTTCAGAGTTCCCGACGGTTTTGTAGAGGGCATGATATCTCATTGGATTCCAGCTAGACAGGTTTTTTGCTTTGGTTCCAATGAGTTGACTCCTACCCTAGAGGAGTATTTTTGTATCACCAAGTTATTTTTATATGCTCCGTGTGCTCGGGCAGCGATCGGTCAGATGCGTCGTCATTTTATGGACATGACAGGTTTACGATGACTAGCGTTTTTAGTTGAGGTCACCTCAGGTCACATTGTATCTATGGAGTTTCTGATTGACCATTTTGGATCTTTGGATAGCTTCTCCTATTATCAGGAGGATTTCTGGATATCAGAGGATGAGTGGAGGATAGCCAGGGTGGACACTCTATTGATGTGTGTTGTGGCCTATTTATATATGCCACTTTACATGGACCATTTGGACATTACCTTAGTCACTACAGTCAGAGCTTTAAGGGAGGGTTGCACCATTCTTCCCATGATTCTTGCAGAGACTTTTAGTTCAGCTACTTACTGCCATGATCATGATGATGGATATTTTTGAGGCAGTGCGGTTTTACTGTATGTATGGTTCATGACACATCTTCAGCCGATAGGCACTTTGAGACGCCTTGGATATTATTTTGTGCATGATAGAGCGATGTCTTTCTTTTTTTGACCTATAGAGTGTATAGATGGATGCAGCCTCATGGCTGACTTTTTTGAATGCTATTGAGGGCCCTTTCTCTATTTTGCTTTATTTGGGTTTCTGCTCCCCATTGAGTTTCATCACACATGCTACCGGTATGGATTTCCTTCCATTGGTAGGTTTGAGAACGGTGACTACCTATCATCCACTGGCTATCCAGAGATAATTCTTGCAGTTTCAGGATTTTCATCCCTTTGAGGGAGCTTTAGACTACCGGTTATTCGCTTCATCCATGTCTGTTGACGATTTGGAGAGAGTTTATGATTTATAGACTCTCATGGAGTCATCAGAGTTTAGTGATAGTAATTTCGGCCATTCAGCAGAGTACACTGCTTGGCTGGAGGCAGATATAGCAGTGGCCCATGTTGTCCACCCAGAGTTGTATTTTGATTCAGATGATGAGGAGCCCATAGAGGATCCACCCTCCCCTTCTGAAGATGACCTGTTTGAGGCTTTGACGGTAGCTATAGACATGCCTACTTCTAGCTCTGTTTCGCTTCCGTCCCTTTATTACCTAGAGAGGTACTGGAACAACGAGTATAGCTTTTGACTTTCGAGCAAGACTAGTTCAGGGCACTGTTGTTGAGGGTCTCATCTAGTAGAGATGCTGCTTATTTGGCGAGGGTCGAGGCCCAGGTGGCCAGGGATGCTGCTTACTTAGCCAGGGACGAGTTCTAAATGGCCAGAGATACTGCTGTGACTGATCAGGCCACTCTCAGATCCTATACAGAGGACGTTGTTGTGACGCCCCCAAATCCACGTTCCTTCGAAACCTCAGATTCGGTGCAGTCACGATACTACTATCGTCAAACTATTACATCTTTTAATCATTAGTAAAAGAATACAACTTTGTTTATTACAATTTAGAATATAAATTCTATTTATATCCAAGATCTCGTCTTTACATCATATTCGATATTACTAAAATACGGAATAATTTAAACTTTTCAATATCCTTTGAATAAAAATCTTTTTATTGATTCCATAACTTTGATACCAATTACAAATCTTGAATCAACTATATAATATGATTCCTTCTTATCTGAGTTATCGTATAAACATTTACAACTCAACTCGATATCCTCTATGTATTAATTAATACATTCTTACAATACAACAAGTATTAAACAGTGTAAGCAACTATCGAGCACATCATCTAGAATCTAAACAGGGTCCAGACAATAATCTAAGTAATATTCTTCAATGCGATACTATTTATCTTTATCAATCAAGAAGCACGAAATCTTTACCGTGAATCCTTAACCTGCAAAAGTGGTTATTTGCAAGAGTGAGCTCGACAGCTCAGCAATTCTAACAGTCCTCATGCATCACATAGCATATAACATCATACTCAGTTCATGCATTTATAAACAGTTTATATTTACTACGCATGTTACTTTTCACATAACAAGTATATCATCAAAGATCAACTTTCAATCTCATTTATATCTCATATACAGTTCATATATAAGTTCACATTATCACAGCATAATATAATTCAACTAACAGTTATTGAATTCATATATCAAATAGGAATTGAAAGACTTGCCTGATTCGTAGTTTAATAACTACGACTTAACTGCTTAAGAATCTCTGCACTTTGTGTAATCCTACACAGTTATATTAACCATAGAGATCACACTCATCAGTTATATGCATCCACACATTCTCAATGTAATAATAAAGGTTACATTGTTGTCTAACTTGTTTCTTAGAACCTTGTTTCACTTTCTTATCATACGTTTAGTATAGCTAGGTACGCATAGGTATACCTTAACCATACTCAATTAATATCATCTTTCATATACACATGTCCGCCTACAACTAATCTATTTACCTATAGTTAGTGTAGTACATCTTCAAAACATGCTCGCACAGTGCATATCACGGTTAACTAGCGGGGTGCACATACCAATCACGACTAGAGGCATATAAGTCCTATCATGCATGTTCATAAAGTTAGAATGCCAGTAACTCTATGTTCAACCATTCTACTTTCAAAACTTTATAAGTTTTATTCTCCAAAAATCAATGTCATGCTTAACTAATCATGCAAGGCTACTTTGAATCATTTTATATCTACTTATGCCATGTACGTATGTTATCATATTTAGAACTTTAAGTACACAAGTTCCTTTAAGTTTAATTTCAAGGCTTCAAGTTTTCTCTAGAATCGCACACTAAAGTGACCAAGAGGTTCATGGTATTCAAAGGGGTTTGAAACCACATGACATACCTATTTCCATGCATAACTAGGTCATACAATCATCCTTAAAAATCAGAACATACACATCATATGTATATGTCAAGGTTCGTTTATAAAACTTTAAGTCTATTTTCAAACTACAAGTCTTTTCTATCAATAATGTATGGTAGTGTGATTAACACCTTAAACATGTATTTCATGTCAATATAAACCATACTATCGGGTTCACAAAATCAGAATACACATAATGTGTATATACCAAAGTTTATTTTAACAAGTCTAAGTTTATTTGTAAACTTTAAATCCTTTCATCCCATAACACATACTATCATGGCCATTACATATATGTAGTACCAGGAAGCTTATAATATGGGTTAATATTAATTTCCATGCTTGACCAAAGGGTACCAACAAGTTATCACATTGCAGGTTATAGCAGAAAGCAAAAGTCAGCATCTGGTACCGGCGCAGTTGAGCCGCTGGCCAGTACAAAACTGGCGCAGCTGCGCAAGGCCTTGGCAACTCAAGTTTGGTACCGGAGCAGCTGCGCCGCTGGCCAGTACAAAACTGGTGCAGCTGCGCAGGTGGCCGGCCAGAAACAGAGCAGCTTTCTGCTCGGCAGTTCACAGACCCATCTCAGAAATTTCCTAAGAAATTCATTCCAGATATATTCTAACACAGTTCTAACATACTAGTAAGCTAACATAGCAACTAATAACATTACTCCAATCAAGTTATCAAATAATCTATGCTTAATTAAGATATTAGAAGTTAGAGAAATTAAGAACTACTATGGAAGTTATACCTCTGTTACAGAAATGAAATGGTTGCTATAACAATTCTTCCTTACTGATATCTCTCCCAGTGACTTACTATCACTTATACACTTATATGAAAATCTCAGCAAGCATAATGAGAAGAAGAGAAGGCTCTATATATAGGCAATTCATTATACGGTTCATGTATTTGTTCACCAATTAAAAACAATGGAAATTGCAAGAATCTAATGGTTAACAAATAGTTGGTGAGGAGTTGGTGGATTCATCATTATCTCCACTCCCCCATGATCAATTGCTAGAAATTGCTGAGTTTGATGCATAGGAATAGACTAGCTTTCATGAGTTATGCACGTGAGAGGAATTGGGCCATTTATTTAGGGACAAGGAAAGAACTTAGCAAAAGCAAATGTATATAATGTATGCCAAAACTTAGGTTATATATACATTTTATATACATTTAAGTCACAATGTAATTCTAATAATAATACTATCATGTAGAAATTTTAACTTGCACATATATAAATTCATGTACATTTCATCCTACCGGATATAATTCTATCGGGTATTACTCATTATTATAACGGTTATTAATACAGTTATAATATCCTATAGAAACCATTATCAATAACAATTGCTATATGTTAATAGGGTATTCCTTAAGGTCTACCCACACATATCATGTTACATAAGCAATAATATTATGTAACTCTCTTAATGCAACCAATCATACTATATAATATGTACATATAATATAGCTATATTAAAGCGTCACACTACATTATATACATATTTCATGTAACTCTATCACCTTACTATATAG
Source organism: Panax stipuleanatus (assembly GCA_020205555.1). Lineage (NCBI taxonomy): Eukaryota > Viridiplantae > Streptophyta > Magnoliopsida > Apiales > Araliaceae > Panax > Panax stipuleanatus. Next base: position 59,014,907 of record CM035118.1, read on the forward strand.
CTTATATAGTCACGTCGCACTTTACACTTCGTACAACATATAGTTAACTATCATACGTTATATATTTTAATATCGCATGCTTGCACATTAATAAATTACTTATTTTATTAATTAATAATAATATTAATTAATCTATTTTTCATTAATCAATGGAATTATAATTTCCATAACAATTAATTAACATTTATATAGTTAATTATCACAATAAATAAATATAAATCTTCTTATGTTTATAACAAATATACTTATTATCATGATATTACTCACAATAATAATAATTCAACATATTATTATAATAACAATTAATATAGATTAATTGTTTAAATTAATAATTCTTCCATCTTCGAATTAATCAATTCATTACCGAATCTATTATCGTGCCACATAAGGCATTTCTCACAAGCTTAATCTCAAGCTTATTATTATTCCCATCACTTACTACTTATAACATGTTCAATATAATTAGAACTATTAAGTCACAAGGTTCACATATATAAATATATCGTGAATGGAAATACTCTAATATTCTATATAACCTTTACGGTAATATAATAACTCAAGCTATTAAAATGCTAAACTACTTCAATTAATTATACTTATAATAAGTATAACTTTTACGCTTATAATAATTAATATATACTCTATTAATTATTCCAATAATAATATTCACGATCAAATAATAAATTAAGTTATTTAATATATTAAAAATAACTTAGTTTCCTTTCATTAATTAAACTCCCTTGAAAAATACATTAGAAATTATGTATTTAGCCCTAACATAAAATATTATGTTTTCTCCGAATAAAGACATTCATTATTAGAAAATAATTTACTTATTGTCTCAAGACAATATTCTTAATATAATATTAAATAACTATATGTACGACACATGTACATATATTATATATAGTAAATAGATAATAAGTTTATTCTCTATTATAATAAATTGTTTCCAACAATTTATTTACCTATAGCAATACATTTAATATTTACTATATTAATTAATCATACCTATCATCTCAAATATATAAGGTAATATTATTATTCAAAATAACATTTCCTTCATTTATTAAAATAATTCAATATTAGAAATTATTTTAATATCCTTTATTAGAATTATATGATATTTAGTTCTCTTTCTTTTTCTATAAATTGTTCCCAAAACAATTTCTTTAAATATTCATTTAAAGATATAATGATTTTCATCTCCCTTTAATAACGTATATATATATATATATATATATATATATATATTTAACGTTATTCGTACATTAGACTTTCTCACAAATTACTATTCTAAGTAATATATATAAAAGTACCAACTATAATTACATATTCAACACACATATTAATTCACTCCTTTACTTAAGTAAATTAAACACTGTACTATATCATCATAGTTAATTAAGGTTCAATACTCTCATTATATTATTCCATAATATAACTCCCAACTTAAATTAACTAATATTTATTCTTATTAGTTAATTCCTTAACTAACTCATGTTTCACTATCCAAACCTATTCATGGATAGCTTAAGTGCTATTAATAACCTATATTATAAACATACTAGTTATTAATACATACACAAGAATATGGTGATTATACATTAAGGATATTTAATGTCACCCACTTACTATGATAAAATAATTCTATAAATTATTTAATATCGATAGGAATTTATTCACTTCCTTTATCTCAACTGAATCGTCTCTACGCTAAGTAACAAATATATATTAATAATATATTTATAAATCACAAAAATACATATTACATAGTCCATATTACCCTATGTAATATAATACCACATACCTTATATCACATAAAAATACTCTTATTCGAACCCATCTCGCAGTTTAAGAATTTTATTTATTAAATCCTTATTTAATAATATCTAAAAATTCGGGTTCTTACAGTTGTTGCATCGATGAGTGTGTTCATAGTTGATCATAATAGTACTTTACATACAGTAGTGGAGCTTATGACTCGCCTTAAGACTGCTGGTCAGGAGATCAGAGATTCCCTTCCATCCTCAGAGAGGGATGCTATGCTTGATTTGTTGTCCCTCCTGACCGAGGGCTTATAGAGTAGCTTATTTCCTGCATTAGACTAGGTTAACCAATTTTGTCATGTACAGGGCATTTTATATATATCGAACAGTACATATAGTAATGAAATATATTTTATCTCACCTCCCTTTTGGATATGTTTTGACTTTGCTTGATAATTGCCATATTTCTCCATGACTTGCCCTCTTTATGTGTCTCGAACTTCTCCTTGATATACTGACCTTGAGATGTCATAGGGTCTCTCAGAATGGGTCGTTGATCTTCAGGTTTTCCTGGTGTACCAGCTTCCATGTTTTACTTTTGGTGTCTTGGGATTGGTCCTTTGATATTGGTGAGGTTTAGGCAAAGTGTTTAGTTTTCTTTTTAGTGTCCGACTGCACCATAAATGGTTGCCTACATATTCTCATGGATGAGATATCAGGTCATTCGTAGTTTGGCTTAGTTTGAATGGTTCGAAGCCGGTACTCTGTATAGGGAGAGAAATATTCTACGAATTTGAAAGGTGTTTGGTTTGAAGGGTTTTTGGAATTTTTATTTTAGTTTGAAGGGTTTTTTGGAATTTTTGTTTGGTTTGACCGCACCATAAATGGCTGCCTACGTACTTCCGTAGATGAGAGATCAAGGTCATTCGTAGTTCAAACCTAAATGATAAGACTTGACTGATTGTTTTTCAAGACCTAGAGGGTGGTTTGCAGGTATTTCAGACATAGTACCTTTTCACGGTGTCTGAATTGATAAGCTGGGGAAATTCTTCGCCGTCCATTTCTTGCAGTCTGAGGGCTCCTCCTGACAATACTTCTTTGACAATGAAAGGGCCTTCCCAGTTTGGGGTAAATTTTCCTCTGGCTACTTCTTGATTGGAGAGGACCTTTTTCAATACCAGGTCATTTTCTTTAAATTGCCGAATTCGGACCTTCTTATTGTAGGACCAAACCCTCCTTTGTTGATATAATTGACCATAGAAAATAGCTGCATCCCTTTTCTCATCGATCATGGATAACTAGTTGTACCGCTCTTGTAACCACTAGTCTTCTTTCATCTGAGCGTCCATTAATACTCTTAATGACTCCATTTCTACTTCTATGGGGAGAACTGCTTTCATGCCATAGACCAACGAATAGGGGGTAGTCACAGTAGAAGTGCGCTTTGATTTTATGTATGCTTACAAAATCAGAGGCAATAAGTTTGGCCATCCTTTGTAATTGGCGGACATCTTTTGCATAATCTTTCTGATATTTTTGTTGGCCCCTTCAACAACACCATTCATCTTGGGTCTGTAGATGACAGACTTGAGATGCTTGATGTGGAATTTGCTGCATAATTCCTTCATTATCTGATTGTTCAAATTTTTTGCATTGTCTGACACGATCACCTCCGGTTGTCCGTATCGACATATTACATTATTTCTGATGAAATTGACAATTACCTCCTTTGTGACTTTGGGAAATGAGGCAACTTCTATCCACTTAGTGAAGTAGTCGATCATGGTGAAGATAAATTGATGACCATTACTAGCTTTGGGCTCTATTGGCCCGATCACATCCATTCCCCACATAGCAAAGGGCCATGGCGAACTCATACATTGTAGTTCGTTTGAAGGAGCGTGGATGACATTTCTATGAACTTGACATTGATAACATCTCCTGACGTGATCATCACAGTCGGTTTTGAGAGATATCCAATAATGCCCCGTTCTTAATATCTTCTTTGTTAGGTTTATAAGATCAAATTAACATGCAACAATTACATACATAGCAACGAAAGTGTAAAAATAGAGTTTTAAAATTTTACAAACCATGAACCCGGATAATCCTTTATGCGCAATTATTAATTTAATCTAAAGAGATGAAGAACGAATCATACCCTTGAAGATTCGTGCTTCCTCAGGTACGAGTTCAACTCTAATCCTTTCCTTGTTCAACTTGAATCTATCGGATGTGATTCCTTCATTTGATCAACGTCAGCCACCCAAGTGTTTGGCCTCTAGAGGTGATCCACCAAGGATGAACAAATATTAAGAAGGTGGGTTATTGGCAAAACCATAGTTTTTTCTCTATCTAGAAAAGGTGTGCTCTCCCAACAATTGGAATTGTATTAGACCTTAATCAAAATAAGACTCCTCTTATTTATAGATTTAGGTAACCCTCCTAACCATTATAGGATTAGGGTTTCATATTAATTATTTAAACTCTTTTAATTAATTAGGCTTCCTAATCTTATTAGGAGCAATTAATTAAACTCCTTTAATTAATTTACATTCTAATCTTATTAGGAATATGGGAGAGTACATTTATTAATTAATTCCCAAACTCCTTTAGGAACTAAAATAATAATAATAATAATAAGACTCCTCTTATTAATTTATATTTAATATTTCTAAAATATTAAATAATAAATATTAAGCTATTTAATTTATTCTATCACCATAGATTAAATTAAATACACTTAACTTATTATTATGATTATGTCATTTGCTTCTTAAATAAATATTCATCCTTTTGTGGTGTGACCCTTTAGGTTCTCCATATTAAATCGGCTATTAACAAATTAATTAGAACAATTCTAATTTTATTTAAATAAATAAATTAACTATTAATTCATTTAAATAAATAATTATTTTACAATAAGGGTAAGCCCCCTTAGCACTTAACGACTTTTTAGATAATATAGATTTCAACATTAATCATAAAAGAACCTTTGAGTAAATAGTTACCATACACATGGATTTACTATCAAGTCTTACTTTAGTTAATTATATGTATTCCGATCCTAAATGCACAAACACTGATAATAAAAATTAGAAACTACTTTCTAATTTCATTCTGCCTCGGCCAAGGACTACTGAGTTGTCATTTATCAAATCACATAGGACATTCACTTCTTTTACTAGAAGTGGTAGATCCTTTATTGATCATTCATTATCTTAATGTATAATTTATTATACCCAAGCATACCATTTGATATACCCTCAGGGTCTTAAGGGGCATGTCAAAATATAACTCATCATACATAAGATACTATAATGATCTCAAGTCTAAGGATTACTTATACTGCTATCACTAAAGGAATTCCTATTGATATGCGAGTAAAACTCCAATAGGTATTCCTTAGCGAGCCACGTTTAGTGTACTTATTCTCCAATAAGCACCTACATACTTGCTTTAGTGTCTCCACATAAATGATCATGAGATCGATCATCCTCTTCCAAAGAACAAGCAACGTATGTACCAATCTATTCGAATTCACTAATCCCCTATTTAGTAATCCATGGATCGAGAACTATTCTAGTTTTAAGTTATCTAAGAATTTAGATCTCATTAGCATGATCATCATCATGATTCTAAAAGCATTGCTTAAAACTATGGGTTTATCACATTTAAATATAACATCATTATGTAGATAATATAAACGCCTTTAAATAAATAATTCTTTTATTAATAAATGAATAAGATTGTTACAAAGTATATGCTTTATCATAATATATGATTAGCTTGTGTTCATACTACTTTTAATCTTTCACTTGCACTAAAGTCAATCGTCATGGTATCTAATACCCATCTTCTGTAAGTGACGATCAAACTGCTGTTTTGTTAAAGCTTTAGTAAATGGACCTGCAATGTTGTTTTGAGTGTCTGTAGATACTCAAAATTTCATTTTCCTGTTACTAACCCGGCAGGAGGACAAAACCGTCTTTTCAACCCCGGTCCCAATATCGGGATGCCAGTTCAAGCCCTGTCCCAATACCGGAAAGTCAGATCAACCCCGGTCCTAATACCGGGATGCCAGTTTAACCCCGATCCCAATACCGGGAAGCCAGTTCAACCCCGGTCCCAATATCGGGATGCCAGATCAACCCCGGTCCCAATACCGGGATGCCAGATCAACCCCGGTCTCAATACCGGGATGTCAGTTCAACCCTAGTCCCAATACCGGGACCTCAGGTCAACCCCAATCTCAATACCGGGCCATCAGGTTATCCCCGATCTTAATATCGGGCCATTAGGTCAACCCCGATCTCAATATCGGGCCATCAGGTCATCCCCGGTCTTAATATCGGGCCATTAGGTCAACCCCGATCTCAATACCAGGCCAACAGGTCCTCCCCGGTCTCAATATTGGGCCGTCAGGTCAACCCCGGTCTCAATACTGGACCATCAGGTCATCCCCTTTTTTAATACCGGGATCTCCACTCAGCATCAGTCACAACTCGGGAGGTACAATTAAGCCCCGGTCACAATCGAGAGATCCAGTTCAGCCCCAGAGACAACCATGGGAAGCCAAATCCACAAGAGACCACCCCGAGAAAGGCAAAATGGTTATTTTATCAACTTAAAGATGAATAGGTCAAACTCAAGCCGAATTGATGCCACGAAGGTCAGGAAGAACCATAACGGTGATTCCGAGTGAAAACAGCGCAAGACAGCTCAACAGACAAACTGCGAGGAATCGAAGACCTGGTTATGAGTCCATCTTTTTGGACTCAGAAAAGGTTTACTCCCATGAAATTGCAACACTCTCGGCTAGGGCTTTCCGAAAAGGTATAGCACGCCTCAAACGGACGCTCCGATCAAAAGTTAGAAAGTTTTGAATCTGACCTTGCATTGCTCGAAGTGCACGGACTTTGATGCAATGGGGCCCACCACCCCTACCTGCCACATGGAGCCACAGGTAGAGTGGAGGAAGCCGCAGTTAGACCCGCTTCCACCTGGTCTATAAATAAACGTGCACCCCAGCTCATTTCATATAGAAAAACGCTCTGAACCTTTGCCCGTTTGGTTTCTCAGCTATTTTCTTGTCCTTCAAACCCAAATTTTTTCAGTCTACGACGTAGATACACCCACATACTACCACATATCAAAAATTAACCTGTAGAAACGGAAGTTTGAAGCCTACGATTTGGCAAAAAGCCCGTGTAGTAGTCCATTGTGAATATTTTTACTATCATCAAGTTTATATTACTTCATTGCACTTTTATACACTTGCACGTTAAGTTTCACTTTCTGAATATGCCCAGAACTCAGTTCTGTAGCCATTTTTGCTTACGTTTTGTACATTTTAGTACATAAACGCATTTTCTGGCATTTCTACAACTCGGATTGACGATCCATCACTTTTAACAACTTTTACATATATATATATACATATATATATATACATACATATATATATATATGCACCCTTTATTAGACTGGGTTATCTTCCTAGTCCCGATTTGACTATTTTCTGTCTATATTTAACTGTATATATACTAACTTTTCAATTCTGTCAAGTCCGGATGTTAAATCTGAGGTAGTTTACTGCTTTTATATATATAACTATATATATATAGTTATATATATATATATAGATTTTTTTGACTTATTTGGGCTTGGATTTATACTTCGTGGCCTTTTTATTGCTTTAATATATATATATATATATATATATATTAACTATATATATTATTATTTACATTTCAGTTTGACCTGGATCATTTTGTGGCCTTTTTATTGCTTTTATACATATATATATATATATATATATATATTTATATTTTTGTCCGGGCAAAGGATAGAATGTCCGTCACCCTTTACCGCTTTCATATATATATATATATATATATATATATATATATATATATATATATTCTATCCAGCCTGGATCATTCTGTGGCTTTTATAAATATATATATATATATATATATATATATATATATATATATATATATTTCCATTCCAGTTCGGGCCTCGGAGAGAAAACCAACTTCCCTTTATCGCTTTTATATATATATATATATATATATATATTTCTATTCTGTCCAGCCTGGATTACTCTGTGGCCTTTTACATCTTTTATAAATATATATATATATATATATATATATATATATATATATATATCCATTCCAGTCCGGGCATCGGAGTGAAAACCCATCGCCCTTTACAATTTTTTTATATATATTTTCATTCTGTCAAGCCTAGATTACTCCGTGCCTTTTTACAGCTTTATATATATATATATATATATATATATATATATATATATATATATATTTACATTCTAGTCCGGGCATCAGAGTGAAAACCCATCGCCCTTTACAGCTTTCATATATATATATATATATATATATATTGCTTCACTCATTTTGATTAAATTTTTGCTTTAAATATTATTTGATATGAATCGGCACTGACATTTCTACGGACGAACTAGATTTCTTTAAATCTCGCCAACTCTAGCTTTCAAACGGTTCAAAGTAGGTCCAAACAAAACCGGGAAGCTAGAATAGCTGAGATTTATTTAAATCTAGTATTTTTCTAGTTTTAGTTATAAAAGCTACCACGCGGCCCTTAGATCGCTATCTAGTGGGAACGAGATGCTTCGGCCATGTGCGAGCCATGATTTACTGATAAATCCTTGGTGCTGGCGATATCTAAATGTATATATATATATATATATATATATATATATATATATATATTTCTGTACATATTTGAGCTGTTCAGGTTTTATGGGCTTCTCTTTGTGAACCTAGGAATCGTGGGATTCATGATCAAACTGATCAGAATCTGATTCCCACGATGGACAAACTCCACTTTACACTGCCAGTTTTTCTGTAAAAATGTACATCTGAAAGACCTTAAAATGGTTATTCGGGTTTAAGGTCTCATATAATGAGAATAATGGTTTGTCGTGTCAGAGTCCCTCCGATGGCTATCATGCCCATGAGGAGACCGACACTTGTATATATTTTTTGGTCGAGGATGCTTTGCAGCTTGACAATCACCATTCCAATTGAGCCAAAAAACTGAAAAGATAAAAATGGAAGTATCAACATGCTTCAATTCCTATGTTAGCGTAAGGGTTTGAAAATTAGCCTTTCAAAACATCATTGTAATAGTCTTGTCTAAAAAAGAGACTTTTGCAAATCAAATCAAACCCTTCGTATATAGGTTCAACGAAGCACGTCCATACTTTCAATAAATCAATCATAGGCCCAATTTCTTCTAGCATTAACACACACATTACAGATTTAAAGGGAAATATTGAAAAGATGCGGTACTGTGTTTTCACGGGAGTTGTGGGGTGCCTAACACCTTCCCCACATTTAACCAAGCCCCCGAACTTAGAACTTCGGTTTCAAAGATTCAGTTTCGACAGTGTCCAGTAATTGGGCCTCTTTTCAAATAAAACTCGGTTGAGTTAGTACAACCATTTAAATCTACTAACTAGTGACTCTGTAAAACATTCAAATCGTCGACATAATACATGTTGGCCTTTTCCTAAAAAATCCTTCAAAACCTTTTTCACAATAAAATGAATAGGGGTAGACAAAACTTAGGAATAGAGAAAGATTCGGATCCAACTCAAACCGGATTTTTTCCCAATGTCGACAGGTGGTGACTCTGGTGGGGACAGTTGAGGGCTTAGGCCGCGCTCAAATCTTTTCAAAATTTCCCTTTCATATCTGCGTGTGTGTGAATGATGCGTCTCTACATTGAACGAATGTGTGAATGCTGCGTCTTTACATTGAATGAATGCTTTACTGCTTTATATTAGTGCTTCGCACCAATGTCATCATATGCATATGATGAGACACGATGTATGTGAATGTATGTTGTAGAATTCCTCCACCAGGAGGCAAACCCGTCGGTGACAGAGTAATGTCTTCGAGGACGGTTAAGTCTTCGAGGCTCATGAAAAAGCACCACTTAGATTCGCTCCAATTGAAAGATCGGATTAATTTCCCCTCTAGTAGATTGCGATGATCTAGGGACCTTCACGCCGAAAAGCCGCGAGAGTAGCCTAAGATAAGTCAGCCTCTGATTAACCAAATTCGAAGGGAAGCTTCTTCATGCCTTCCTCTTTCAATTCAATGTTAAGTTTTCAATTCTAATGTAAATATCATAATATAAATGTACATTCCATATCATGTAAAGCCTGTCATGTTATCCTGTCATTAAAACAACTGACCTCTGTTTTACAAGATAAGATTTAAAAAAAACCCCAAACCTGACACATTGCATAACATGTATATAGTTAGTGTCTATCAAGACTAAACTACCTATTTGTCTTGTATGTAAGAATGGTCTCATTACTAGATCATAAATCAAAAAAGGCACAAAGCCTATCCATCGGCATGGCTAAAAGTGGCCAACACGAGTCAGGTTCTGTATCTCGAAAGGAGTTTGAGGGACTTAAGAATCAAATAGCAGAGTTGGCTATCCTCTTAAGAGAACAAAGTAAAAACACTCAGGGCCAGACAACGCTCAATCAAACAGAGTCCTCCTCATAGGGTGGCAATCAAAGTGCTGATAAAAAGGGAGAAATACAGATCCCTAAAACTCGATCTAGTAAAAGAACCAACAAAACCCCTAAAATCACAAATCTCAGGGAAGATCGGGAAACTGGCGATATCTGAAGGAAAGTTCAACAAATGGAAGAAACCATCCGGGCAATCAAAGGGACTGGAAACCTTGGAAGTGTCAACTATTCAGATCTCTGCATATTCCTAGGGGCTAGATATCTTGACAAATTCCAAGTCCCAGAGTTTGAAAAGTACAATGGGGCAGGCGATCCCTATACGCACTTGAAAGTATACATTGGCGAGCTGGGGTCTTATGCTAAAAATGAAAGCCTCAGAATGCAGCTTTTCCAAAAGAGCCTCACTGGAGAGGCTAGGACATGGTATGCCCAACTTGACAATGCAAAAATCCATAGCTGGGAAGAGCTAGCTCATGCCTTCCTAAATCAATATAGCTTCCAGTCTCAGATGGCTCCGGATCAATATCAAGTGACCAAAATCAAAAAACAAAGCAACGAGTCTTTCCGTGAGTATGCCCAAAGATTGAGACGTTTGGCATCACAAGTCATCCCGCCTATGACAAAAACTAAAATGGTGATGACCTTCATAAACATCCAAGAGGCACCTTACTATGAGAGGATCCTAGCTGGAATAGGAAAGCCATTCTCAGAGATGATCAAACATGGCGAAATGACAGAGATGGGCCTGACAAAAGGCAAGATTAAAGATCTCACGACCTTGAAAGTAGTCGTCGAGCATATACAGTCTGGCAACTATGCGAGTGATCCCATGAGGATACCCAGGAAAGGCAATGAAGATGTATCCCTCATTGTATAGGGGCAGTCTAGGAGACCCAACCATAGTCCCCCTATTTGGAAGAGGAAAGACAATCTATCATTACAACAAACTGCATTCAACCAATGCCAGGACAGAAAGAGAAAATTTGAAAGAACGGAAAATCGGGTGTTCACTCCACTAGGCGATTCCCTTGAAAATATGTTGGTGATGTTAATAGATCACAAGAAAATTACCGAACTGGCTCCACCTCTGGATCCAAAAAGCAAAAGATATAATCCTAGCCAGAGATGCGCTTACTATTCAGGATCTCCAGGACACGATACACAAGATTATTGGTCCTTGAAGCATAAAATCCAAAACCTGACCATCCAAATGTCAACACCAACCTTCTGATGCCACATGATACGGAGGGAGTAAACATGATCGGGTCAGGAAGCGATGAAATGCATCCAAATCTTAAATACATACGAAGGATGGAGGATTACCCCCGAAGGAACAGAACAAATGTCCTAGAGTTGGAAAATTCAGAAGAGGGTATGACAGTGATGCAAAAATTGGATACGATCCAACATCAAGTAACTCTGCTGGATAATCTAATAGTGCGCCAACATCAGGATATAAGGCATCTTTTCACTCAACTATCAGAAAGCCAAGAGAAAAAGGAGGTTATTCAGAATGTAAGCCTATCTCCCTCCAAGATCAGCCAGCTAAATGAAGAAGATCAAAGCATGCTGAGTAGACAAGAAAGGGGGAATGATAAAATTACTAGAAGATCTTGCCAAAGGAAAAATCAAATAGGAAATATCAAACAACATTTCAAACACTGGTAAACCCTCAAAATCCTACCACACCGAGAGTCAGGGAAAGTAGGCGGAGAAGGGTATTCACACCTTTGGGGGACTCATTCGAAAATATGTTAGCACTGTTGGTTGTACAGAGAAAGATTACTGAGTTGCTACCTCTTGCCAAGCCCGAGATGAAAAGTTATGATGCCACCAAGATATATTTCTACCATTCTAACTCACCTGGACATGCAACTGAGGAATGTTGGTCTCTAAAGCACAAAATCCAGGATCTTATTGAAAATGGAGAACTGAAGATAGAAGTCCCCATGACCAGAAAAGGTGAAAGGGAAATAAGGAGCTTAAGATGTCCACTCGAAACAAGCAGTTCAAAGGATGTGACGGCTATGAGCATCAATCCTGGCAGAACACTAGGTGGACAGATCTTAATGCTAGGAGTGACAGAGGAGATAAGAGAGTCCTTTAAGGAAATTCATCCACCATCATCAAATATCTTGTTGCCCAAAGCCAGCAACCACATTTCTAATGTTACCCTCCTGGATGATGAGGAGGAGATACTGATCCTTCCCCGTGTGGAAAAAGCCCAGAAAGACAGTTCCTTGCGAGAAGTACAACAACAGTTTGAGAGTGATCTCATAATCAAAACCTCTCAAGCCCATGAGAAAGGTGAAGGAACAGATGAAGAAAAAGGTGGTAAAGTTCTAGAGGAAGCCAACCCATCGAGGAATCTAGAGTTCATCCCTTTCAGCGATGAGTCCAGTTTGAGCCTCCTTAAGGGATATGCTGATTCAGGAGGTGATCAAGTTATAGCCGGGATTAAAGATATTCATGACCAGGAGGTAACCTCTATCACAAGCCTCAAAGGCAACATAACCACTGAAAATTGGACTATCAGGCCTCGGCTAGCCAAGAAGACGTAGATCCAGAGGAAAGTTGCGAGTTCCAAGAGACGCTGGGACGTTATCACTTTATTAGCGTTATGTCTTTTATTTTCCATGCATATAAAAATCAAAAAATCAAAAAAATCATAAAATCATAAAATTAAAATCAATCAAAATAACACAAAGCGTGAACTACAAATGACCTGATCTCCCTTCACCCGGGAGTACGTAGGCAGCCATTCATGGTGCGGTCAAACTAAAACAAAAAGTTCAAAAACCCATCAAACCAAACTTAAACTCAAAATAGACACTTCTCAAACCTCTCACACAAAGCCTGAACTACGTAAGACCTGATCTCCCCAGCCACAGGAGTACGTAGGCAGCCATCTCTGGTGCGGTCTAACCCTAAAAAAACATCCAAAATTCCAACCGCAAAAGCATAAACCCGAATACTATCAAACCTCCCCGGTCAACAGGCCCATCTGAGATACTCTCCGACATCTCAATGTCAATCCATCAAGAAGAAGCTAATGATACATCAACAACAGCAAGTCATAAAAAAAGTGGCAATCACTCAGCCATGACAATACATATTCAACAGGGAAATGAATAAAAATATATTTCTCTGCTATATAATACTGTTTGATATATATACTGTATCCTGTACATGATAAAAAATGGCTAATCTAGTATGTGCATGAAAGTAAAAGCTAGTCTATGAACCCATGGATAGACGGGATAACAGTGGCAACATTGCATCCCTCTCAGTAGATGGAGGAGCAGCTGCAAGCTCATGGCCCTTGGTCTCCATACAGGCTAGCTAGAATATCCACGACCATCTGTATAGTGATGATGTGACCATCTATCATCCCGGGCAACTAAAGCCTCCTCAATCTCAATAAATGATACATCCCTGGTAGCTCGAGCCTCGTCTCTAGCAGCAAAAGCAGCATCCCTGCCAAAAAGGGCTGTCAACATCAACGCTCTAGCCTGATCCCTTTCAAAGGTCATCCGAGCTAGTGAATCAATAAAACTTGGATCTGTCCCAGTCGGAATGCTCGGTGGGTCACTAAGCAAGGATGCTGTCAAACCAGCAAATAAATTATCCTCCGTGGGAGAATCAGGATCCTTCATAGGCTCCTCCTTATCATAATTAATGCTCAAAACTGACTGGATAAACGCAGCCAATGCGATATCTGCCTCCAACCATGCAGAATACCCTGGGGAATGATCTGGATGGCTAGTAGAAAAATTAGCCCTTTCCCTACGAGTCCAACACTCATAAGTCCTAGTGAGGTCAGCTGACGACAAAGATAAAGCTGATACCCGCTGATCCATAGCCCCCTCAAAGTGGTGAAGGCTCTAAAACTTATCAAACTAGCCTATGACTGCTAACGGATGCTATGTGGTCACCCCTCTCAAACCCGCCAGGGGAAGGTAATCCATACCATCTGCATAAGTGATGAAGCTATAAGGGGAACTAAACCCTAAGCAGGGCAAGATCGAAAATGGATGATCAAGCACCGTCAAAAGGCCAACCAGGATGCCGCATCTGTACACTTTGCCGGCCGAAAAGAGTAGGATATGGATGTCTTATGAGTAAAGCAGTACCCATGATATCTAAAAGTGCCGATGGGACTCAAGTGTGTCATAAACCACACGTATAGCAAAACGGCGCTGCCCCTGAAAAACCTCGCTGGATGGGAATAGAAAAATGTACCCGACCTCAAAGTCTCGACTAATATTATAGGCAGGATGGTACAACCTTGTCTGAGAGCATGAACCACTACCATCAAGACAATCTCCAAGTGGTCCATATATAGTGGCATATACCAAAAAGCTGTGACGCACATCACCAGAACGTCCACACGTGCAAACTGCCACTCATCTGTTGGGATGATAAAATCTCCTAAATATCGCTCGTAGTTGTTCAGCCGGTTAAAGCGATCGATCAAAAAGTCCAGGGACACCACATGCCCAGCAGTAATCTCCTCAGTAATGACTCTACACATAGACCAGTCATGGTCATGAACGGTCATCTCATGTCATTACTGGCTGTCCTGGCACATAGCAGATCTAATGCCAAACCTGTGAGGCGCTCATACTTCTCCAACGTAGGAGTCAACTCATGAAGGACAAACCTAAAGAGCCTACATCCAAGAAAGACACTCAAGATCGATGACACATGTTGAGAGGACCCAAATGCACCTCTACGTTGTTCCATCAAATTCGAAGCAAGTCCCAGAAAGGAAGAGGCAGCGATATATCAAAGCGACCAGTCACAGGGATGAAGTGCCAATCATCATAGGATGCAACCTGTCAGCAAATCATCACTCCTGAATTATGAGAAGACTTGATCTCCTTTGACCCACAGAAGCACATGGGCTACCGTCGTGGCAAATGTCTATCTCATACCCGATGATCTGCTCCTTGAGCAAAAGGCCACGGATTAAACCTCACAGATCAAAACAAATCCGGGTAAATCCATAACATCACCAACCATCACAAGTCCTTGAGTCCAATTCAGTGGAATCTGCAGGCCTTTCAATATCAACTGTGACGCCCCCAAATTCGGACCGCCACTGGTCTCTCGAATTTAGTTCGTCACGTTCTAATAATAATACAATAATAACTAAAATCATACAATCACAGCGGAAGATCTAGAATAATTTATAATGATTTATTATATTTATTCCCCCAAGTCTCGCAACCTACAGTACTTAATAGATTATATAATAATATCAAATAAAGACTTATTACATAATCTAACTTAAGCTTAAACATAGTTCTGAATCAGTCTTAATACATCATCTTAATAGACATAATACAACACATAGATATTTAGAACATAAAAGGGACTAGCTAGTCGGTAGCCTTGCCCTTGCCCTTATCGACTCCCGAAGGTCGACCCTGCTCTGCCTTAACTGAAATATTTTAGGGAAAGCAAGAATGAGCAACAACTTTGCTCAACAAGTAATATAACAACAAGGGTGAGTATTATAGTTCTCAAATCCAAAAGGGTATAGCAAAATATGATAGTTCAAGGATAGCAAGAAATATCAACAGTTCTCAATAACAGTCACTAAGGACAGTAGAATATCAATAAGATTCAATGCTAAATTAATTCACGATTTCAAGGTAATTGAATACTGAGCAGTCACTAAGGACTATGAACTCTTACTAGGATTAACAGAAATATACTGATAATCCAATAAAAATAAGTACAACAGGTGATCAGCCTAAAGTACTCTATATTATGCATAACATTTAATCGTACTCATGTGCGCACGTCGGTGTCTGGACAAATATATTTTTCCTTCAAAGAAGGTTGTTCATCTCAGTCAATACAAGAATTTCCGCACCATATAATTGGTTTGGACAGCTTTCTAATCATGATATAAGTTTAGCCGAATCAAATGGCATAGACCACTCTTTATAAGTTCAATACTTGACATTGAAGTTCGAAGAATATAATCGACTTTATCGTAACTATGACGCAATGAGTCATAATTTGAATAACTCACTTGCACAACAATAAACTTAATATGTATTCAATAAGAATAGAGTTCAAGTACTTGCTTACAATATCCGTTGAATAAAGTAATGCAAGGGTTTAGGATACTTGTACCGTAAAAGAGTGTAAGTTAGAGAACTTGCAATAAATGTGAATATTTGCTAGTAATCAGTGAAGGTGGACTAATCAAAAATAATTATCCACTAGCATAAAAAATATAATAACTCGAGTTGAGTTAAAGAAACTTGCCTTTTGCGTTGATTACCGCTTATAGCACAACCACCTCAACGAACTATATTATCCTATTTATGTATGTATAGGTATTCATTAGTCACATACACATATATATCAAGAGGTATTTATTACACATATTTCTATTCATGTATGATATACACATTAAAACTCATAGATGTACAATCCATATTGTTCTTACTTTAGAACAACCTAGCAATTTTAGTCTCATATGCTCATTTCCTGTTTGTATACGTGAAATATTACTTAAGCCACGTACTCTGTTTCAAGTTGTTTCACACCTACATATTAATTAACTTTTAAACTAGGTTCTGTCCCTTTTATTCACTTTCACCAACTGTTAGTTTTACTCATAACATTTCCATTTTTACAATTTAAGAAAGTTCATTGAGTCAAAGGTTTAACCAAAACATTCTTTAAACCACACAACAACGTTAAACAACCTCTCCTACGCATACTTGAAATAATTAGATTTATTTTCACGTAGCTAGTAAAACTCTTTTCTTAGAAACTCATTTTTTTTGTTCATGCGTGAGTAGTTTATGACTAAATAATAATATTTACCGCGTTAATCCAGCCTTTTCCAAGGTCACGATGCTATCTCTGAATCCGAAGACATCATCTGAAGTCAAAGATGTCATCTCCAAAGTTGAAGGCATCATCCGAAGTGGAAGACATCATCCGAAGTCGAAGACATCATCCGAAGTCGA
Organism: Panax stipuleanatus; assembly: GCA_020205555.1. Taxonomy (NCBI): domain Eukaryota; kingdom Viridiplantae; phylum Streptophyta; class Magnoliopsida; order Apiales; family Araliaceae; genus Panax; species Panax stipuleanatus. The sequence continues at coordinate 59,032,216 of CM035118.1, forward strand.
AGACATCATACGAAGTCGAAGACATCATTCGAAGTTGAAGATGTCATCCGAACCCAGCTCTTCAGGACAACTTCAGTTCTTGGGGATTAAGACCGCTTCTTCTATCCCGACTCCCATCTAACTTCTCCTCAAACTCCATAGCTATCTGTACTACATGTCTACTAGACGTGTGCACAAGTTGGTTATCTCTAGAGACATACAGTATCTAATTAATCAAAGTTCACAAGATTTATCGAGTTTGGTTCGCTAACTAAGAGGCAAGGACCCGAAGGAATATCATAACAGGTCCCCGAGGCATGCCTAAGTTCTTTTCGGCAGAGCCTAAGTTCTTGGGTTTATTGAGGTTAACTAGGGGTACGCAGATAGCCAAATTATCACTTTATTCAAGTTATTGGTCAATTTAGTACTTTTAATGCTTGGTCTTAGATACAACTATCATGAAATCCAATAGAACTCCTTCTCATGCATACTACATTACTTAACCAAAAGAACTAACTGGCTAAAATTGATAAGTAATACTTAAGGTAATAAGGTCATACCTTTATGCCTTTACAGTTGGTTCTCCTAGATTCTGCCTTCCCGAACCGCAAGAACTTCCCAGGTCTCCTTCTTTCCTCTCAATTCTCTCTCTGGCTCTCTCTCTTATACTAGAACGTAACAATTGAAATGTGGCAATTTCCACCAACACTCTAAGGCTCCTATTTATAGGAAAATCGTTACCCAATAATTGGGTATTAACCAAGGGTAAAAGTGGAGTTGGTGCAAAGCTCAACCAACCCACACTATTCCTAGTACTTGCACCATTATTTCCCTCACGTGGACTTTACTTGTAAGCTTAATTAGCAAGTAAAAGCAGCAACTTGGCAAGGGGAAAGGCCTAATTGATCATGGGGCTCATTGCCCTATGTTACATTTTATTTATTCCACATTTTATACCATAAGCTAGTATATTGACTTCCGAATTGTATACATTTACATATACTCATACAATTATGTGACCTAAGTATTGGGCTAATCCAATAAAATGCCCCTTGGGCTACTAGCACAATTTAATCAACTCTTGGAACAATTATACTTATTTAGTTTCCCCACCACACATCATATTGCCACATGTGCTACTTTATGCAATTTAGTGATTTATATAATTTCCTTCATTTATATCATATGTCCTCATTCATATATTAATGTCACACTTCATTTTATCTAATGAAGAAACCTTAGTAAAAAAAAACTAACTACACATTAAATGTCATTGCACATAGAAATCAATTAGTCTATCACAGTATTTAATATGGTACTAATTAATCTCGTTATTATCGCATTCCTTCATTAATTTACTTAATGAATTCCTTAGTCTTTCTTCATGCTGCACTAGGCAATTCTCATGAGCTTTGAATTAAGGTTTTTATTATATCTCCCACATTACTCCATTATCATAGGCTTATTCAATTAAATCTAATTGAGCTACTCATCTTATAGACACTCGAAATTTTCCTTGCCCCAATACTAACCGGTAAAGGGTCAAAATCGTCAATCAATCCAAATTCGGCCGCCGACGCCGGTCCTTCAACCTAAATTTGATTCCTAATATGGGTAATCAAGCTCCGATAGTCAATCGGACCATCAATCAAACTCCGACAGTCAATCAAACCATCAATCAAGTTCCGACAGTCAATCGGACCATCAATCAAGTTTCGACAGTCAATCAGACCACCAATCAAGTTTCGACAGTCAATCGGACCATCAATCAAGTTTCGACAGTCAATCAGACCATCAATCAAGTTCCCACAGTCAATTGGACCATCAATCAAGTTCCCACAGTCAATCGGACCATCAATCAAGTTCCCATAGTCAATCGGACCATCAATCAAGCTCCGACAGTCAATCGGACCATCAATCAAGTTTCGACAGTCAATCAGATCATCAAGCTCAACCCCAGTCTCAACCGAGAAGTCAATTCAACCCCGACAATCAACCCGGGAGGTACCAATCAACCCCGACCTTAATATCAGGACATGTTAAGCCATCTTCGATCTCAATCCAGGAAGCACAGTTCATCCCCGGCAGCAACCCGGGAAGTGCAGGTCATCCTCGGTCTCAATCCGAAACATCAAGTCAACTTTAGACATCAACCTGAAGCCTCATAATAACTCCAGAGCAAAACCTAGAATGACCACGTCAGCCTCAGAGACAACCCTAAAGTCAAAAGACTCGACTGGGATCCAAGTCTTGGAATCAGCTCCCGAAAGTCGACCAGCGACCATGTCGACACTACAGGCAGCCCCGGGAGGGGTACAACGGTTATTTCATCAACTCTCAACCGACTTGGTCAAACTCAAGCCAAATCAATGCCGATAAAGTCAGAATGAACCCTAACGACGATCCCGAGTGGCAACTACGCAAGATAGCTCAACGAATAAACTACGAGGAATCAAAGACCTGGTTATGAACCCGTCTTCCTGGACCCAAAAAAATTTTCCCCATGTCATTGCGACACTCTCGGCGAGAGCTTTTCGAAAAGGTATCGCACACATCAAACGGACGCTCCGATCAAAAGTTAGAAAGTTTTCGACCGGACATCGCATTGCTCGGAGTGCACGTACTTTGAGACGACCAAGCCGGGCACATGGGCCCCACCTAGGGGAGCCGTAACTCTACCTGCGGCTGTCGCATGTAGAGTGGAGGCTCCCTGGCCTATAAATAAACGGCCGCCCCGTTCATTTTCAAGAATTTGGAAACGCAGCGAAGCCCTACCAGTTTGATTTTTTGACTTTTACACCTCTTCTAAACCCAAATATTTTTACTCCAACACGTAGATATACCCATATACTACGACATATCAAAAAACCACTGGTATATTTGGACATTTAAAGCTTACGATTCGACAAAAAGCCCGTATTGCGGTCCATTATAAGTATTTTTACGATAAAAAAGTCAATACTACTACTCTGCACTACTTTACACTTGCATACAAAGTTTCATCTTCTAAATATGCCCGAAACTTAGTTCCGTGGCCATTTTCCTCAAAAATTAATACATTTTTATACATAAACTCCGTTTTCAACATTTTTACAACTCGGATTGAAGATCCGTCAGCTCCAGTAACTTCAATGCATTAGCACGCACATTCTGACAACTTTGTCGGACTGGTTTATCTTCTCAGTCATGGTTTGGCCTTTTTCTGTACATATTTAACTGTAAATGTACTAACATTTCAATTCTGTCAAGCCTGGATGTCAAATTCGAGGTAGTTTACCGCTTATATATATATATTTACGTATATATAAGCGACATTCACCATCACTGGTACTCCTATCAGTCCTGGTTGACTACATTTCTATCAATATATATATATTTATATTTTTTCAGTCGGCCTGGACTATTTCGTGGCCATTTTGTTGCTTTTGCACACTTCCCCATACTGGGTGCTCTCCCTAGTCACTGGGTGACTATTTTTCTGTCAATTTCAATTCCAATGCGGGCACAGGCGTGAAAACCCATCGCCCTTTTTACTGTTTATATATATATATATATATATATATATATATATATATATATATATATATATATATATTTTATTTCTGTCACAGCCTGGATTATTTCGTGGCTATTTACAGTTTATATATATATATATATATATATATATATATATATTTCAATTCAAGTCCGGGCTTGAGAGTGAAAACCCATCGCCCTTTTTACATCTTTTATATATATTTAACTATATATATTGCTTTGCTCAATTTATTTAACTGCTGCATTTAACATTCATTTGTATATGAATTTGCACTGATTTTTCTACGGGCGGACTAGATTTATCCAAATCTCGCCAATTCTAGCTTTCAACGGTTCAAACAGATCCCAACAGAACCTGGAAGCTATAATGGCTGAGATTTCTTTAAATCTAGTTATTTTTATAGTTTCAGCTTCAAAAGCAACCTCGCGTCCCTTAGATCGCTATCTAGTGAGAACGAGACGCTTCGGCCTTTCGGACCGGGATTTACTGAATGAATCCCTGGTTTTGGCTATCTTGGGATATTTATCTGTTTCTGTACAAATTCAAACTGTGCAGGTTTTCTAGCCACTCATATGTGAGCCTAGGAATCGTGGAATTCATGATCAAACTGATCAGAATCTGATTCCCACGATGGACAAACTTCGATTTACAGATGTACCCTGCCAATCTTTTTGTAAAATGTACATGCACACAGACCTTAAAACGGTTATCCGGATTTAAGGTCTCAACATAGTGAAAATATGGATTGTCGTGTCAGTGTCCCTCCGATGGTTTTCATACCCATGAGGAGATCGACATTTGTATGTTTTTGTGGTCGAGGATGCTTCGCAGCCCGATAAATCACCATTTGCATGCAGCCTTAAGGCTATAAAGATAAAATTAAAAGTGGCGATGTGTTTCAATTCCTATGTCAGCTTAGGGGTTTGATAAACAGCTTTCAAAACATCACTGTCAATTCAATTCAAAAGCTTTTGCAAATCAAATTAAATGTTTTTTGGCAAATCAAATAAAAGATTGATTTTCAAATCAAATCAAACACTTCGTATATAGGCTCAACGAAGCCTGTCAAAGCTTTCAATCAATCCAAAGGCCCAATTTTTAAACAGCATTCACTCACGCATTCCAATTTTAAGGGAAATATTGAAAAGATTGCGGTACCGTGTTTACACTGGAGTTGTGGGGTGCCTAACACCTGCCCCACACTTAACCAAGCCCCCGAACTCAAAACTCCGATTTTAAAGATCAAGTTTCGACAATGTCCAACAATTGGGCCTCTTTTCAAATCAAACTCGGTTGAGTTGGTACAACCATTTTCAAAACTACCAAAGGGTGACTCTGTTTAAATCAAATCAAATCATCGACATATACATATGTTGGTCTCTTTCCTAAAAAACCCTTCAAAACCTTTTTTGCAATAAAAAGAATAAGGGTAGAGATAACTTAGGAAGATCGATTTGAGGAAAATCGGGTTATAAACTGACCCGCGGTATTTCTTAAATTTTCCAACGTCGACACATCTCATAACACATAAATATTAATATAAAATAAATATTCACATTTTTATTAATATCATTATTAATATTTATTCACAGAATTCATGGTTCTTACATCAACCATCAAAGTCAATTGTGCCTACAAGTCAAAAACCATGACTGTGGCATTTAAGCATCAAAATCCTAATCCACTACAGGTTCACCATGTGGTTCTAGAGGTAAAATACTCTTGCGATCGCGGCATCTCATCATCCTATCTATCAAAGAGACTACCCCAGACAATAAGCAAGACTGGGGAAAGTTCAGAATCAATGACTACCCAATGTTGGGGCCCTTACAATAAGACTGTACCAATTTTGGAAATTACGACAACTCAACACTGGGGCATTTGTCAACCATCAAAGGAAAATGCACCAGTCGGCACCATCAGCATGGTCTGTCATCATCAGAGCTTCCATTATTGGAGATCCGGTATGATCAATCTGTCTTTTCCAATAATAATTTTCTTAGAATACTGCGATCCATTGATAAGGTACGACTCTTTCATCTCTTTAGGTGCTTTCAATTTTCAGTTGCATGCATTGGCAATGGTATACATGTTAAGTATAGATAAATCTTGCGTTAGAAACTTAGAAAAAGGTTTTAAAGAGAGACGAGTTGTGCTTAACTTGTTATGAGTTGGATTAATTCTGATAAGCGTCCGTGGAGCAAGAATCACTGGAACGATTAGAGAATTAAGACAATTCAACCTTTTGATTAGGCACGACATCCTAGTTTAAAGCACTTTTTGGAACCAACTTGACCTCATATGCATGTCTGCACTTTGCGATCACCCTAACTCTTAGTTGTGGGGTATGAAACTATGAAGACAAGGATGACGATTAGTAGCCAGCCTAATGTCTTGAATCGTGGCCTGGGTTACTCGAGCTATTAAGCCAGAGGGGTGTCTTCACACCTGGTGCCCTAAAGCCATTTTGTTTGGGAGCCACCGGCCTAACGCTCGTTACATGGGTAACTCAGTGCCTAAGAAAACGAGCATTACAAGAAAAAAGGGCGAAACCTGAGCAGATCCGAATCATGGCCTAGGTTACTTGAGTAATTAAGCCCGAGGGGTATCTCTACACCCGGTGCCCTAAAGCCGTCTGGTTTGAGAGTCACCGGCCCAACACTCTCCACACAAATAATTTAGAGCCTAAGACAACGAATCTTGTACAAGCTCAGGAGAGCATCAAATAGAGTAGACCGCTTGACTTATCTCGAAGTGTGGCCTTTGTTACTCGAGCCAGTAAACTCGAAGGGGTGTCTTAACACCTAGTGCCCTAAAGCCATCTGGTTTGGGAGTCATTGGTCCAAAACTCGTTAAATGGGTAACCCTGAATAGCCTAAGAAAATGAGAAAAAGTTAAGAGAGGAAAAAAAAAATTTGCAAGATAAAAATGAGATCACCTAAAGTCATAGAAGAGAAACCCCTGCTAAGGGTGGCGTTACTCATAGTGCACATGTCATATAATGTTAATTCTATGAAGAGCAGTGTCTAGAGCGAAGATGAGGTGTCTCGGATAAAGGGAGATAAGTCTTTTGAATCTAATCCTACCCATGAAAAATGACCATGGATGCTTAAAAGTTTTCTTGCGATGTCATAACTTGTCAAACGAAAATTTTGATTTCTTTAAGAAAACTTCATTTCAAGATCTTTAGCAATAAGATAAAAGCTCAGTGAATCCAAGCATTCAATTTCATAAACTTTAACTTTAAATGCCTCATTCACAAGATAATACTAACGGCCCGAGCCATCAACTTTTTGGCACAGTTTGGTATTTGTCCAATGTGCAGGATATTGATCACTCTGGATGTGGTTAAAATTTGAAGTTTCTTCTATGAACCCTAGTAACAACATGCGAAAGGACTGGGGCATTTCACCATTCAATGAAGTGGAAGGAGTCTATAGCGGGACCAAGCTCCTCATCAAAAGAAAAGGAAGAACTCTAGAAAGAAATCAAGGCGACTTAAGTTTGCCCCGACAAAAAAAAGGAAAATTCTCAAGAGAGTCCTTAACTCAGAAAAAATAGATGCCTGAGGACAAAAGGTCTGGCAAATGAAATCTACATCATCAAATATGTCAACATGCGCCAAGTCCTCACAAGTTGGGGCCTTTACACCAAAGTTCAAATATGGGCAATGAAAGAATCGGCTACATCCTCCAGGACGTCAGCAACACCCGGTTCATCAGCTAAGCCAACATCTAACCCAACAGGGTCGCAAGTAAAGAGCTTGCCCCTTTTCATACTCAATGATCAAACCGTTAGCGTTAATCCAGCATAGCATCGGGGAAGGATCCAGTTATGTAAGCCGTTGAACACTACTTCAGCGAATATATCATGATATCTCACTAGTAAAGCCTTCAGTGTTTGAACCGCCAGAGGGACCAGCACCAGGTCCCGATTCAGAAAGAAAAATGGCAGCCTCTACGAGATCCCTACCAAAGACGACATGTGAAAGGGGAACATCTGAATCTGCTATGCGAATGGTAAACGGAGCCATACAGGAGTTGAAGCTGATAGGCCTATCAAAATCCATGCTTGAAAATAAAATCCAAATCGCCTTAGAAAGGGTGAGGTATGGTTCTACATCATTGCAATTAAGCATATGCAATAACCTAGGATAAAATAAGATCATCACATTATGTCTGGTCTGCACATGTGTAACAAGCGCTATATCAGCGCACATCTTCATTAAAAAGTTAAGCATGCATACCCAGTAGAGTTAAATATGCATATGCATTAAATACCCAGACTCCAAAAAAATTTTGTTGTTGAAAACTACCGTTCGAGTAGGCATCTAGACAGTCCGGTGATCAACCGATGTCAACTACCATCAGGGTAGGCTTTGTTGTCAACTACCATCAGGGTAGACACCGTTATCAACTACCCTCAAAGTAGGCACCGTGGTCAACTACCAGTAGGGTAGGCTTCGTTGTCAAACTACCAACAAGGTAGGCAACGTTGTAAATTACCAATATAGACATCGGAACGATCTGATGATTTCAGAACATCGTCCCCAGCAAAAATGTGGAAAACATTTCAGTTTATCTTCATCAAACGAGCATCGGCAACACCGATGGAAATCAAACCGTTGGAGTCAACACCAGCATAGACATCAGCATTGTAAGACCCCAACTTTTATAAATAAAGATTTAATTTTCTTTATATATTATTTCGAAATAGTAAGGTGTTGACTTGATAAATATGAAAGTTATGGGTGAAATGTGCAAATATTTTAAAATGAGCAAGTGGTTATAAAATATTCTTGTTGTCGGGGAATATTCGTTTGGTCGTGGAATATTCTTGTTGTCGGGGAATATTCGTACGACGGCGCAGATATTTGTGGACCCCACAACGGAATAACTGTCGGATATAGAAAGCGACAGAAATAACCTTTTTACAAAATAACGGCGTAGTTGTTACCGTTAGTACTGTTGAAATACCCGGTGGTTAAAATACAGTGATACGCGGTGTTGCACAGTAGCACACGGTATTGCACAGTATTTTGAATTATTGAGTCTTACGCGAGAAGGCACTTGCTCAATTATTGTTACAGTAATTACTGTTCAATATTTTATATTATTGACTCAATAATTGCTACGTTGCTATTTTATACGATTGATTCAATAATGGTTACAGTTGATATTTTGTATTATTGATTCAATAATTGTCATTACACAGTATTTCGCATTATCAACTCAATAATTCATATTATTTGAATAATATTATTAGATAGCATTATTGATAATGTCTAAGGAAGTTCTGTCTAGGAGGGGTTATTTAATTGCGCGCCAGTAAGGAGAAGTCCTTATCGGAAGGCCCCCTCTGTCCTGGGAACAACCTGGTTGTCAATATTGTAGTTCTATAATATTATTTGTGAATAATTAATTATTGATTTATATGATAAAGAAATATTTATTTTGTGGATATTAAAGAAGGAATTAGTACTGATGTGTTTTTATCAGTATTTTGGTGTGAAAAATCATCTGTTTGTGGATTTCGGATAATTTATGTTGGGAATTTGGAAAAACTTTCTTCTGCAAAGTTGTAGAGAATTAAATTTCCTATGGAAAGGACATAGAATTTGTATTTTTCTGACAAAGGGGCTATTTATTATGAATTATTGAAGTTTCGGAAAATAAATATATTATTTAATGGGTGGGACCCACTTTTGTTGTTTTGTTGAAAAAATCAGATTTTTGGTAGCAGCCGGCGGCGGAAGAAAATAAAATAAAATAATATATTTTATTCATTTAGTCTCCTTTGGCATCCTAAGCTTTTCCTATAAATAGGGTGCTTAGGTTAGAATTGAAAATCACACCAGAATTCGAAGTTTTCTCTCTCTATAATATCGAGCGTATTTTTGTGAGTATTTCAATACTTTGAGTATTAGTATTCAGCGCAAGCTTCCGTCGGTATTATATCCGATATTCCAGCCAGAAGTGTTGTTCTTTTGAGGTAAGGGATGGTAAGGGATGTTATTTTCTTTCGTAAATGATATTATTCTTTTCAATATCATTATACAGAAATATTGTCATGGATTTTATGTTGAAATTCTTACTTTTTCCGTCGGGGTTACTATTCACGTATACGGCACTATTCACGTATACGGCACTATTCACGGGAAAATTTATTTTTCTTCTATTTGTCCAAATTGTTTGTTAAGGTTACTATCTTTGATTGTATCCAAGTTTTGAGCTCTATTCTTGAATTTTGCTCCATAATTGATTATTACGAGGTATTTTTGAATTGGATATACTAAAATACGAATCCATAATCTTATCCTTTATTTCATTGGATTCGTTATTTATATGGTTTTTCATCATCCTCAGTCTAAGTGGTGATATAACTGAATATCTTTGGCCTGTAGAGCAAAGATGAATGATTACCTGATGAATATCTTTGGCCTGTAGAGCAAAGATGAATGATTACCTGATGAATATCTTTGGCCTGTAGTGCAAAGATGACAGGTGTTGAGATGAACATGACTACTGATGATGCAAATGAATATCTTTGGCCTGTAGTGCAAAGATGAATATTTGATTCGAGATGTATATTGATTGATGTTACAGGGATAAAATATTGATGATGGACTTTTAAATCATAGAAGATAGTAGACTTGATTCTCTGCTTAACTCTTCTAATGATTTGTTATTTCCGCTGCGAATATTGATCTAAAGTTGGTTGTCCATTATATTTTATCTTATTTGTTGAAGACTAACGATAATTTGTTTTCCATTATCTTAGTCATAATATTCTTTACTGAGCTAGTTGAGCTCACCCTTTTCATCTGTTGTCCTCTTCAGGAAATGAGAATGTTGCGGGGACTAGTCGGGGGACAGAGTGATGGTCCAAGTTAGAGCAGTAGTAGTCCTCACTATTTCTGATAAATAGTGTGATAATAATTGTAATGAGGACTTAGTTTGAATCTTAATATTTTCTACATATTTGTACTGAGACTCACAGTTGTGTGGTCGTATTTTGCACGACCGTATGATATAAAGTTTGTATTTGAATTCTGTACCATGTATTTGGCGACTCAGAATGGGTTGGGTTGAATGGACCTATTCTGGGGGGCGTCACAGTTGGTATCAGAGCTTAGGGATATGATCTCTGGCGGAGATCGGGGAATAGAACTAGGAGGGGAGAGACGAGTAAATCCTTCGCTAGTATGTCCTACCTAAGCTTATGTGGTATTTAATTGGTCAGTCGGAGCATAGGGTTATTATGTGATATGTGTAATTAACCCTTGTTTTATGGCAGTATTTGAGAATGGCAGCTGAGAATGTTAACAACGAAGTGAATGAGACCGTGGAGACACCTTTAATCGTTAACCAGGAGAACGTACAACAGGAAGGCAATGTTCTTCCTGAAAACAACGTTGGTCAAACGATAAATGATGAGATGTTTAGAAGTTTTTTGCAGTTCATGCAAAATCAGACGAGGGAGACTCGTGTGCAACATACAGGTGGAGATAATAACAGCACGCGAGTTGTCACTGCTAAGCAGTTCAAAGAATTGGGACCACCAGAGTTTCTGGGAAAGCCAGATCCGATCAAGGCGGAGACGTGGATTAAACAAATTACCAAGATATTTGATGTCTTGGGATGCACGGAGGAACAGAAGGTTCCATTCGCCACGTTTATGTTTCGTGGAGAGGCAGATTACTGGTGGGAATCCGTAAAGCGTACCCAGCCTACCGCACTCCAGATGTCTTGGGAAGCGTTCCAGAAACTGTTTAATGACAAGTACTTTCCTGAAAGTATTCGTCATATGAAGGAAGTAGAGTTTATCAGACTCGAGCAAAACAACATGACGGTATCCCAGTACGAGGCTAAGTTCGCGGAGCTGTCCAGGTTTGCACCTCATTTGGTGGAGAATGAGGAACGTATGACGCGGATGTTTCTAAGAGGTTTGAAACCCGAAATACGTCAGTACCTCATTTCTCATAAATTTTCTTTATATTCGGATGTAGTGAACAGGGCCCAGTTATTAGAACGAGATAATGATTATGTTCAACCGAGGGACCACAACCAAGGTCGTACCGGTGGCAGTAGTCATCGGAGCAATGACAACCAGCGAGGAGGAAAGTATGACAGAAGCGGTAACCACTCCGGTGGTTATCGTGGTCATGATAGTAGAAGAAGCGAATCGGGGGGAGATTTCAAGAAGAGAAGGTACAACAATGAGAACGTGAAGACGTCGACATCAGCACCAGCATCAACTGTTTCGAGAGGAGGAGAACGACCACCGGTCGTATGTTTTAAATGCGGGAAAGAGGGACATATCAGCCCAAACTGCCCACAACAATTCAAAGGATGCTATAACTGTGGAAAAGAAGGACATATAGCTCGAGATTGTCCTGTTGCGAAACCAAGTTCAGCGGGGGTGGTGATTCCAAAGGCGGTTGCAGACAAGTCAAAGTCGGTGATTCCTGGAAGAGCGTTTGTCGTGACATCCCAAAACGCGAGGGATCCGCACGAGGTGATTACGGGTAAGCTGATCATAAACTCTTGCGAAGTTTATACCTTGTTAGATACCGGTGCTACCCATTCCTTTATTTCACCTGCTTGTGCTCAACGTTTGAACTTGACTTCTGATAAGTTAGACTTTGACTTATCTGTTGAAACTCCGTTAGGAGAAACCTTTGTTACATCTACAGTTTACAAATCTTGCTTGATTCAGATTGGTACCCTTACCTTACCTGTTGATCTTATATCTTTGAAAATACTTGCATTTGACGTGATTTTAGGAATTGACTGGTTAACCACTTATCATGCCAAAATTGATTGTTTTCGTAAGGTTGTTAGTTTTCATATTCCTAATCAACCTGTTGTGCGAATCCAAATCACCAAACCACTAAAATCAGTCAATATCATTTCAAATCCCAAGGCTATTCGTTTATTGAAAAACGGATGTCAAGCTTTCTTAGCTCATGTCACTGATTTAAATCAGAATACATCAGATTTGAATGATATTTCCGTTGTTAATGAGTTTCCTGATGTATTTCCCGAAGAACTTCCTGGTCTACCCCCAGAACGTGAAGTTGAATTCTTTATTGACCTTGAGCCCGGTACAAAACCCATTTCTAAAACCCCATATCGAATGGCTCCTATTGAACTTCAGGAGTTAAAGATCCAATTACAAGAGTTGTTAGACATCGGTTTTATTCGTCCTAGTACGTCTCCTTGGGGTGCTCCTGTTTTATTCGTAAAGAAGAAAGACGGGAGTATGCGACTTTGTATTGACTATCGGGAGTTGAACCATGTCACCATCAAGAATAGGTATCCGCTACCTCGTATTGATGACCTGTTCGACCAGTTGCAAGGAGCGCAATTCTTTTCAAAGATCGATCTTCGTTCTGGATATCATCAGTTGAAGATTAAAACTGAGGATATTCCAAAGACTGCTTTTAGAACACGGTACGGGCATTATGAGTTCTTAGTCATGTCTTTTGGATTGACTAATGCTCCTGCTGCTTTCATGGATATGATGAACCGTGTATTTAAAGAATATTTAGATCAATTCGTTGTTGTCTTTATTGATGACATCCTCATCTATTCTAGAAGCCGTGAAGATCATGAACACCATTTGAAGTTAGTACTTCAAAAGCTTCGTGAGAACAAGCTATACGCCAAGTTAAAGAAATGCGAGTTCTGGCTTGAGGAAGTAGCATTCCTTGGGCACGTGGTATCGAAACGTGGAGTATCTGTTGACCCGGCGAAGATTGAAGCAATACAAAGCTGGGAGCAACCTAAGTCGGTGACCGAGGTACGAAGCTTTCTAGGCTTAGCTGGTTATTATCGGAGGTTCGTAGAGGGATTTTCTCGAATCGCTACTCCATTAACTCAGTTGACTAGGAAAGATACCAAATTCGTTTGGGGCGAGGAATGCGAGAAGAGCTTCCAAGAGCTCAAGAGGAGGCTCATTTCGGCACCTGTTCTGACAATACCATCTGGTTCGGATGGATTTGTTATCTACAGCGATGCTTCGGGCAAAGGGTTAGGATGTGTTCTCATGCAACATGGGAAAGTCATAGCCTATGCCTCGCGACAACTCAAAGAATATGAGAGGAATTATCCTACTCATGATCTAGAGTTGGCAGCAGTCGTTTTCGCGTTGAAGATCTGGAGACATTACTTGTACGGAGAGAAAGTGGAGATTTATACGGATCATAAGAGCCTTAAATATTTCTTCACTCAGAAGGAACTCAACATGCGACAACGACGTTGGTTGGAGCTGTTGAAAGATTACGATCATACTATCCAATACCATCCTGGAAAAGCGAACGTGGTAGCTGACGCGTTGAGTAGAAGATCATATGTAGGAACGAATGCGATGATGTCAAGTATACGCGTAGAACCAGCTTTGATTGATAAAGTTAAAGCTGCTCAAGCTACGGATGCGGAGCTGATGAAGATGAAGAAGAAGGTGCAAGAAAGTGCTATTCCAGAAGCGAGAATCGATGAAGATGGAATACTTCGAGTCAACTCCAGACTTTGTGTTCCTAACGATTCTGACTTAAAGTATAGAATCATGATGGAGGCACACAACACACCGTTTGCAATCCATCCTGGGAGTACTAAAATGTATCGTGATCTTCGACATACATTTTGGTGGAGCAATATGAAGAGAGAGATCGCGGAGTTTATTTCGAGATGTTTAACTTGTCAACGTGTAAAGGCGGAGCATCAAGTACCGAAGGGTCCATTGCAACCACTGGAGATTCCGAAATGGAAGTGGGAGCATATTACGATGGATTTCGTTACGGGTCTTCCCAAGGTTTCTCAAGGCGTAGATGCGATTTGGGTTATTGTTGATAGATTAACCAAGTCTGCTCATTTCTTGCCGATACGAGAGACTTATTCCCTTGAACGTCTTGCTCATATGTACGTGAATGAGATTGTGAGGTTGCATGGCATGCCAGTATCCATAGTTTCGGATCGTGACCCCAGATTTACTTCACGATTTTGGATTAGTTTGCAGAAAGCTATGGGTACGGATTTACGATTCAGTTCGGCTTATCATCCTCAAACAGACGGACAATCGGAAAGGACTATCCAAACTCTTGAAGATCTATTGAGACTCTGTGTTCTAGACTTCAAAGGGAGTTGGGATAAGTACTTACCATTGGTGGAATTCTCCTATAACAACAGTTATCAGGCAAGTATAGGCGTAGCTCCATTCGAAGCGTTGTATGGGAGAAAGTGTCGTTCTCCAACGTGTTGGAACGAGGTGGGTGAAGCAACATTGTTGGGACCGGAGTTGGTACGTGTGACTACGGAAAAGATCCAAATGATCCGACAACGTATACAAACGGCACAGGATCGACAAAAGAGTTATGCGGATCTTCATCGAAAGGACGTGGAATTTAATGTTGGAGACCATGTGTTATTACGTGTTGCTCCATGGAAAGGAGTTACAAGGTTTGGGAAGAGAGGAAAGCTCAATCCACGATTCATTGGTCCATTTGAGATTCTTGACCGAGTAGGAAATGTGGCCTATAGACTCGCATTACCTCCAAGCATGTCTCGTGTTCATAACGTATTTCACATATCCGTGTTGCGTAAATATGTGAAAGATCCAAACCGCATTATTGAGTTAGAACCAGACGAGATAGCTGAAGATTTAACGTACGAGGAGGTACCTGTCAAGATCTTGGATAGGAAGGAGCATGTCCTACGCTCGAAAATTATACCTCAAGTTAAAGTTTTGTGGAGAAACCATGCAATTGAGGAAATGACGTGGGAGTTGGAATCGGAAATGAAAGCGAGGTATCCTCACCTTTTTGACATACCAGGTACGTACGTCAATTTCGAGGACGAAATTTCATAAGGAGGGGAGGTTGTAAGACCCCAACTTTTATAAATAAAGATTTAATTTTCTTTATATATTATTTCGAAATAGTAAGGTGTTGACTTGATAAATATGAAAGTTATGGGTGAAATGTGCAAATATTTTAAAATGAGCAAGTGGTTATAAAATATTCTTGTTGTCGGGGAATATTCGTTTGGTCGTGGAATATTCTTGTTGTCGGGGAATATTCGTACGACGGCGCAGATATTTGTGGACCCCACAACGGAATAACTGTCGGATATAGAAAGCGACAGAAATAACCTTTTTACAAAATAACGGCGTAGTTGTTACCGTTAGTACTGTTGAAATACCCGGTGGTTAAAATACAGTGATACGCGGTGTTGCACAGTAGCACACGGTATTGCACAGTATTTTGAATTATTGAGTCTTACGCGAGAAGGCACTTGCTCAATTATTGTTACAGTAATTACTGTTCAATATTTTATATTATTGACTCAATAATTGCTACGTTGCTATTTTATACGATTGATTCAATAATGGTTACAGTTGATATTTTGTATTATTGATTCAATAATTGTCATTACACAGTATTTCGCATTATCAACTCAATAATTCATATTATTTGAATAATATTATTAGATAGCATTATTGATAATGTCTAAGGAAGTTCTGTCTAGGAGGGGTTATTTAATTGCGCGCCAGTAAGGAGAAGTCCTTATCGGAAGGCCCCCTCTGTCCTGGGAACAACCTGGTTGTCAATATTGTAGTTCTATAATATTATTTGTGAATAATTAATTATTGATTTATATGATAAAGAAATATTTATTTTGTGGATATTAAAGAAGGAATTAGTACTGATGTGTTTTTATCAGTATTTTGGTGTGAAAAATCATCTGTTTGTGGATTTCGGATAATTTATGTTGGGAATTTGGAAAAACTTTCTTCTGCAAAGTTGTAGAGAATTAAATTTCCTATGGAAAGGACATAGAATTTGTATTTTTCTGACAAAGGGGCTATTTATTATGAATTATTGAAGTTTCGGAAAATAAATATATTATTTAATGGGTGGGACCCACTTTTGTTGTTTTGTTGAAAAAATCAGATTTTTGGTAGCAGCCGGCGGCGGAAGAAAATAAAATAAAATAATATATTTTATTCATTTAGTCTCCTTTGGCATCCTAAGCTTTTCCTATAAATAGGGTGCTTAGGTTAGAATTGAAAATCACACCAGAATTCGAAGTTTTCTCTCTCTATAATATCGAGCGTATTTTTGTGAGTATTTCAATACTTTGAGTATTAGTATTCAGCGCAAGCTTCCGTCGGTATTATATCCGATATTCCAGCCAGAAGTGTTGTTCTTTTGAGGTAAGGGATGGTAAGGGATGTTATTTTCTTTCGTAAATGATATTATTCTTTTCAATATCATTATACAGAAATATTGTCATGGATTTTATGTTGAAATTCTTACTTTTTCCGTCGGGGTTACTATTCACGTATACGGCACTATTCACGTATACGGCACTATTCACGGGAAAATTTATTTTTCTTCTATTTGTCCAAATTGTTTGTTAAGGTTACTATCTTTGATTGTATCCAAGTTTTGAGCTCTATTCTTGAATTTTGCTCCATAATTGATTATTACGAGGTATTTTTGAATTGGATATACTAAAATACGAATCCATAATCTTATCCTTTATTTCATTGGATTCGTTATTTATATGGTTTTTCATCATCCTCAGTCTAAGTGGTGATATAACTGAATATCTTTGGCCTGTAGAGCAAAGATGAATGATTACCTGATGAATATCTTTGGCCTGTAGAGCAAAGATGAATGATTACCTGATGAATATCTTTGGCCTGTAGTGCAAAGATGACAGGTGTTGAGATGAACATGACTACTGATGATGCAAATGAATATCTTTGGCCTGTAGTGCAAAGATGAATATTTGATTCGAGATGTATATTGATTGATGTTACAGGGATAAAATATTGATGATGGACTTTTAAATCATAGAAGATAGTAGACTTGATTCTCTGCTTAACTCTTCTAATGATTTGTTATTTCCGCTGCGAATATTGATCTAAAGTTGGTTGTCCATTATATTTTATCTTATTTGTTGAAGACTAACGATAATTTGTTTTCCATTATCTTAGTCATAATATTCTTTACTGAGCTAGTTGAGCTCACCCTTTTCATCTGTTGTCCTCTTCAGGAAATGAGAATGTTGCGGGGACTAGTCGGGGGACAGAGTGATGGTCCAAGTTAGAGCAGTAGTAGTCCTCACTATTTCTGATAAATAGTGTGATAATAATTGTAATGAGGACTTAGTTTGAATCTTAATATTTTCTACATATTTGTACTGAGACTCACAGTTGTGTGGTCGTATTTTGCACGACCGTATGATATAAAGTTTGTATTTGAATTCTGTACCATGTATTTGGCGACTCAGAATGGGTTGGGTTGAATGGACCTATTCTGGGGGGCGTCACAAGCATCACTAATGAAAGTCAACCACTGAAATCAGCCCCAACACAGGCATCATCCATGACTGATAAAGGTAAGCGATTTGCGATGCAATTTGCGATGCAATTTGTGATTGGCGATACGATATGTGATTTGCGAAGTGCGATTTGCGAAAATATTTTGACATTCATTGCATTACGATTCGCATCATTAAAAATATATCTTATCATATTTCAAGTGTCTAGAAAATCTTTATCATGTTCATTTCATTGCATTGCATAAATATGATAAAAAGAGGTATATGTAGACACTCAAAATTTTATTTTCCTATTACTAACCTGGTAGGAGGGCAAAACCATTTTTTTAACCCCGGTCCCAATACCGGGATTCCAGTTCAACCCCGATTCCAATACCGGGAAGTCAGATCAACCCCGTTCTTAATACCGGGATGCCAGTTCAACCCCGGTCCTAATACCGGGATGCCAGTTCAACCCCGATCCCAATACCGGGATGCCAGTTTAACCTCGGTCCTAATATCGGGATGCCAAATCAACCCCGGTCCCAATACCGGGATGCCAGATCAACCCCGTCTCAGTACCGGGATGTTAGTTCAACCCCGATCCTAATACCGGGACCTCAGGTCAACCCCGGTCTCAATACCAGGCCATCAGGTCATCCTTGGTCTCAATACCAGGCCATTAGGTCAACCCCAGTGTCAATACCGAGCCATCAGGTCATCCCCAGTCTCAATATCGGGCCATTAGGTCAATCCTGGTCTCAATACCGGGACAACAGGTCATCCCCGGTCTCAATACCAGGCTGTCAGGTCAACCCTGATCTCAATACTGGGCCATCAAGTCATCCCCGATCTTAATACTGTGATCTCCACTCAGCACTGGTCACAACCCGGGAGGTACAATTAAGCCCCGGTCATAATCGGGAGATCCAGTTTAGCCCCAGAGACAACCATGGGAATCCAAATCCATAGGAGACCACCCCGGGAGGGGAAAAAGGGTAATTTTATCAACTTGAAGACGATTAGGACAAACTTAAGCCGAATTGATGCCACGAAGGTCAGGAAGAACCGTAACGGTGATCCCAAGTGAAAACAGTGCAAGACAGCTCAACGGACAAACTGCGAGGAATCGAAGACCTGGTTATGAACTCGTCTTTTTGGACTCAAAAAAGGTTTATTCCCATGACATTGCGACACTCTCGGCGAGGGCTTTTTGGAAAGGTATAGCACGCCTCAAACGGACGCTCCGATCAAAAGTTAGAAAGTTTTGAATTTAACCTCGCATTACTCGAAGTGCAAGGACTTCGATGCAACGGGGCCCACCAGCCCTACCTGCCACGTGGAGCCACAGGTAGAGTGGAGGCAGCCGCGATTAGACCCGCTTTCACCTGGTCTATAAATAAACGTGTACCCCCATGCTCATTTCATATAGAAAAACGCTCTAAACCTCTGCCCGTTTGGTTTCTCAGCCATATTCTTGTCCTCCAAAAAAGTTTTTCACTCTAACACGTACATACACCCACATACTACCACATATCAAAAATTAACCGGTAGAAACGGATGTTTGAAGCCTACGATTTGGCAAAAAGCATGTGTAGCAGTCCATTGTGAGTATTTTTACGATCAGCAAGTTTATATTACTTCATTGCACTTTTATACACTTGCACGTTAAGTTTCACTT
The DNA here is from genome assembly GCA_020205555.1 of Panax stipuleanatus. Lineage (NCBI taxonomy): Eukaryota > Viridiplantae > Streptophyta > Magnoliopsida > Apiales > Araliaceae > Panax > Panax stipuleanatus. The sequence goes on from CM035118.1 coordinate 59,051,744, forward strand.
TCTGAATATGCCCGAAACTCAGTTCCGTGGCCGTTTTTTCTTATGTTTTGTACATTTTAGTACATAAACGCATTTTTTGGCATTTCTACAATTCGGATTGACGACCCGTCACTTTTAACAGCTTTTACATATATATATATATATATATACATATATGCACCCTTCACCGGACTAGGTTATCTTCCCAGTCCCGGTTTGAATATTTTCTGTCTATATTTAACTGTATATATACTAACTTTTCAATTCTGTCAAGTTCGGATGTCAAATTTGAGGTAGTTTACTACTTTTATATATATAACTATATACATATAAATTTTCTGACTTATTTAGGCCTAGATTTATACTTCGTGGCTTTTTTATTACTTTAATATATATATATATATATATATATATATATATATTTCAATTCTGTCCAACCTGGATTACTCTATGGCTTTTTACAGCTTTTATATTGCCTGGATTACTCTATGATTTTTTACAGCTTTTATATATATATATATATATATATATATATATATATATTTCCATTCCAGTCTGGGCATCGGAGTGAAAACCCATCGCCCTTTAATTTTTTTTTATATATATTTTATTTTGTCAAGCCTGGATTACTCCATGGCTTTTTACAGCTTTTATATATATATATATATATATATATATATATATATATATATATTTACATTCCAGTCCAGGCACCAGAGTGAAAACCCATATATATATATATATATATATATATATTGCTTTACTCATTTTGATTAAATTATTGCTTTAAATACTCATTTGATATGAATCGGCACTGACATTTCTGCTTGTGAACTAGATTTCTTTAAATCTCGTCAACTCTAGCTTTCAAACGGTTCAAAATAGGTCCAGACAGAACCGGAAAAGCTAGAATGGCTGAGATTTATTTAAATCTAACATTTTTCTAGTTTTAGTTATAAAAGCTACCTCGCGGCCCTTAGATCGCTATCTAGTGGGAACGAGATGGTTCGGCCAGGTACGAGCCCAGATTTACTGATGAATCCTTGGTTCTGGCGATATTTGGATATATTTCTATACAAATTTGAGCTGTGCAGGTTTATTGGCCTCCCTATGCGAGCCTAGGAATCGTTGGATTCATGATCAAACAGATCAGAATCTGATTCCCATGATGGACAAACTCCACTTTACAAATGTACCTGCCAGTTTTTCTGTAAAAATGTACATGCACAAGACCTTAAAACGGTTATCCAGATTTAAGGTCTCAACATAGTGAAAACATGGTTTGTCGTGTCAGAGTCACTCCGATGGCTATCATGCTCATGAGAAGACCAACACTTGTATTTATTTCTGTGGTCGAGGATGCTTTGCAACCTGACACTCACCATTCAAATTGAGCCTTAAGGCTGAAAATATAAAACTGAAGTATCGATGTGCTTCAATTTCTATATTAGCGTAAGGGTTTGAAAACCTTCTTTCAAAAAACATCATTTCAATAACCTTATCGAAAAAAGAAGCTTTTGCAAATCAAATCAAAGACTTTTTGTAAACCAAATCAAACCCTTCGTATATAGGTTCAACGATGCATAAACATACTTCCTAATCAAAGCATAGGCCCAATTTCTTACAGCATTCACACACATTGCAGATTTAAAAGGGAAATATTGAAAAGATGCGGTACCGTGTTTACACGGGAGTTGTGGGGTGCCTAACACCTTTCCCACACTTAACCAATCCCCCAAACTAAAAACTTCAGTTTCAAAGATCAAGTTTCGACAGTGTCCAGAAATTGGGCCTCTTTTTAAAATAAAACTCGGTTGAGTTGGTACAACCATTTCAAATCTACCAACTGGCGACTCTGTAAAACATTCAATCATCGACATAATACATGTTGGCCTTTTCCTAAAAAACTCTTCAAAACCTTTTGCACAAATAAAAGGAGTAAGGGTAGAGATAACTTAGGAAGAGAGAAAGATCCAGGTTGTGACCCGACCCACGAATTTTTTCCCGACGTCGACAGGTGGCGACTCTGCTGGGGACAGTAGAGGGCTTAGGCCACGTTCAAATCTTTTCAAAAAATTTCCTTTCATATCTGCGTATGTGTGGATGCTGCGTCTTTACATTGAATGAATGCGTAAATGCTGCGTCTTTTCATTGAATGAACGTGAATGAATGTTTTCCAACTTTTTAGTGCTTCGCACCCATATTATTGCTTCGCACGAATGTCATTATATGCATAACGGTGAGACACGATGTATGTGAATGTATGTTGTGTGATTCCTCCTCAGGGGGGAAAACCAGTCGGTGATAAGTAATGTCTCTGGGGACGGCTAAGTCTCTGGGGCTCATGAAAATGCACCACCCAGATTCGCTTGAGTTGAAAGATCGGATTAATTTCCCCTCTAGTAGATTGTGATGATCTGGGGACCTTCATGCCAAAAAGTCCGCGAGAGTAGCCTAAGATAGGTCAGCCTCTGATTAACCAAATCCGATGGGAAGCTTCTTCATGCCTTCCTCTTTTAATTCAATATCAAGCTTTCAATTCCAATGTAAAGAAGCACAATGTAAATATCATAATGAAAATTTTACATTCCCTGTTATAATACATCTTGTCATACTGTCATCAAAATAACTGACCTCTATTTTGCAGGATAAGATTAAAAAATCACAAAAAACACATCATGGCATGCATCCTATCCCTATCTACTTCAGGAAATTGACACGCCTACGTTTTGTTGTAGGTGAAAATTTGGTCCTGTTGCTAGATCTAAGTCTAAGAAAGCACTAAGTCCATCCATGGACATGACTTCCAATGCTCAGCCAAAATCCACCCCTGTCTCTAGGGAAGAGTTCGAAGGACTGAAGAATCAGATAGCCGAATTGGTCAATTTCCTGAGAGAACAAAGTAAAGCTCTTGAAGGGAAGCAAGCCCAAGCTCACACAGAACAAGGAACACTTGGTGGTAGTGGTGGCAGTCAAGAGACCAAAAAAGACAAGACTTAGATTCTTGGACCACAAAACCAGGACATAACCAACAAAACCCCTGAAATCACCACCCTCAACAAAGAACAGGAAGCTGGTGACATTCTAAAGAAAGTACAACAGATGGAAGAAACCATCCGGTCTATCAAAGGGACTTGGGAATTTAACAGTGTCAATTATTCAGACCTCTGCAAATTCCCTAGGGCTCGTTATCCCGAATAATTTAGAACTCCTGGTTTTGAGAAATATGATGGATTGAGAGACCCCTATACTCACTTGAAAGTATTCATTGGAGAACTCTGATCCTATGCAGAGGACGAGAATCTTCGAATGCAGTTATTTCAGAAGAGTCTCACCGGAGAGGCTAGAGTCTGGTACGCCCGTCTAGATAACTCCAAAATTCACAGTTGGGAAGAGTTGGCCCATACCTTCCTCAGTAAATACAGCTTCCAATCTCAGCTGGCTCCAGACAGATACCAGATAACCAAAATCAAGAAACAAAGTTCTAAGTCATTCAGAGAATATGCCCAACGATGGAGAAGGGTTGCAGCACAAGTCACCCCAGCTATGACTGAGTCTGATATAGTCATAACCTTCATCGATATTCAAGATGCTCCATATTATGAGACGGTCCTAGAAGGCATAGGAAAACCATTCTCTGAAATGATCAAGCACCGTGAAATGGCCAAAATGGGACTGAAGTCTGGGAAGATAAAGGACCTGACTGCCTTGGAAGCCGTTGCCGAACATATCCAGTCCGGGAATTATGAGAGTAATCTCCAGAGAACACATAAGAAGAAAGATGAAGAAGTGTCCTTAGTATTGCAAGGACAGAATCCAAGGGGCGAGTCAAATAATATGCCCATTCAAAGGAGGAACTATACCCCTTTTCAAGCTTCAGCTCAACCTTCGAACCCTCCATTTCAGAAGAATATAGAGGCCAAACGTCGAAAACATTCACCTCATTAGGGGATTCACTCGAGAATTTGCTGAAACTATTAATAGCACATAAAAAGATTGTGCAACTCCTTGCACCAACCAACACTGGTGGACGGAATTTTGACCCAAGCAAAAAGTGTGCGTACCATTTTGGATCTCTGGGCTATGACACCCAAGATTGTTGGTCTCTTAAGCACAAAATCCAAGACTTGATTGACAATAGAGAGATTGTGGTAACTGTTGGGTTTGTACGTAACGCAATCATGCAATCAAATCACATAAATAGGGCGGAAGCGTAAAAAACTAGGTTTTCAAAAATTTATACAAACCCATTACCATGATCATTCTTATGCATCAATTATCAGTGAATGAAGAAGGAGAAAATTAGAATTATACCTTTGAAGATCCAAGCTTCCTCAGGTACAAGTTCTACTCCTTTGATTCCTTTGATTCCTCTGTAGTGGCTCCTTCCCTTGATCAATGTCAGCCACCCAAATGTTTGGCCTCTAACGGTGATCCACCAAGGAAGATGAAGAACTCAATAAGATGGGTTATTGGCTTAACCCTTGTTTCTATCTCTATAGAATATGTGTACTCCCAACTCTTGAAAAATTCACGTACCTTATTTCTGATATAAGACTCTCTTATATAGATATTAGGTTAACCCTCCTAATCCAATTAGAATAGGGTTTTATTTAATTAATTAATTAATTACTTTTAATTAATTTATATCCTAATCTTTATTAGGATTGAGAGAGAGTACTGATATTATATTAATTCCTAAACTCCTTTAGAATTAAAATAATAATAATAATAATAATAATAATATTAATAAGACTCCTCTTATTAATTTATATTTAATATTTCTAAAATATTAAATAATAAACATTAAGCTATTTAATTTATTCTATCATCATAGATTAAATTAATTATACTTAATGCATTATTACTATCATGCCATTTTCTTCTTAAATAATTCTTCTTCCTTTTTATGGTGTGACCCTTTAGGTTCTCCATATTAAACCGGTTGTGAATAAATCAATTAGAACAATTCTAATCTTATTTAAATAAACAAATTAAACTAATAATCTATTTAAGTAAATAACATTTATTCTACAATAGGGATAAGCCTCCCTAGCGATCAACGACTTTCCAGATAATATAGATTTCAACATTAATCATAAAAGAACCTGTGAGTTAATAGTTACCGTACAATTCAATCCTTCCACCATACAATGTCCCAATTAAATATAAGACATGGATTTACTGTCAAGTCTTAATTTATTTAATCATATGTATTTCGATTAGAAAATGCACAACTCCAAATAATGCAAATTAGAAACCTCTTTCTAATTTCATTCTACCTTGGCCAAGGATTCCTGGGTTGTCATTTAACGAATCACATAGGACATATCTCCTCTTTTACTAGAGGTGGTAGATTCTTTATTGATCATTCATTATCTCCATATGTAACTCATTACACCCAAACATACCCTATATATGCCTTAAAAGGCCTTAAGGAATTAGTCAAAGTATAATTTGTTACATACAAGATACTATGATGATCTCAAGTCCAAGGATCACATGTACTACTATCACATTAGGAATTCCTATTGACAGGCGAGTAAAACTCCATTAGGTATTCTATAGCGAGTCACGTTCAGTGAACTTATTCTCCAATAAGCACCTACATACTTGCTTTAGTGTCTCCACATAAATGACCATGAGATCAGTCATCCTTATCCAATGAGCAAGCAACATATGTACCAATCTATCCGGATTTACTAATTCCCATTTTAGTAATCCCACAATTGGGAACTATTTTAGTTTTTAAGCTTTCTAAGAATTTGGATCTCATTATCATGATCTCATCATGATTATAAAAGCATTGCTTAAAACTATGGGTTATTTACATATTATAAAAACAGCACCATGTAGATAATTATATGCCTTAAATGAATATTTTTATTAATAAATAAATAAGATTGTTTACAAAGTATGTGCTTTATCATCATACATGATTGGCTTGTATGCACACTACTATCAATCTCCCACTTGCACTAAAGCCAATCGCCATGGTATCTCAGACCCATCTTCTCTAAGTGACGATCAAACTGCTGTTGTGTTAAAGCTTTAGTAAATGGATCTGCAATGTTGTCTTGAGAGTCTACACGCTCCAAGGTGACGTCTCCTCTTTCAATGATCTCCCTGATCAAGTGAAATCGCCGCAACACGTGTTTAGATTTCTGATGAGACCTGGGTTCCTTAGCCTGTGCAACTGCTCCAGTGTTGTCACAGTATACGGGAACTGCTTCTCCAATGCTAGGAACCACACCAAGTTCAGTTATGAACTTCTTCATCCAAACAGCTTCCTTTGCAGCTTCACTTGCAGCTATATACTTTGCCTCTGTCACTGAATCAGCAACCGTTTGCTGCTTGGAACTCTTCCAACTCACTGCACCTCGGTTCAAGGTAAACACATACCCTGAAACAGATTTACTGTCACCTTGGTTTGTTTGAAAACTTGAGTCCGTGAATCCCTCGAGTTTTAATTCAGACCCACCGTAGACAAGAAAAATATCTTTAGTCCTTCTCAAGTACTTTAGGATATTTTTCACTATCTTCCAGTGCTCTTCTCCTGGATTCGACTGGTATCTGCTTGTTACACTAAGTGCGTGAGCAACATTCGGTCTAGTACATATCATACCGTACATGATAGATCCTATTACAGAAGCATAAGGGATCTTACTCATACGGTCTCTCTCCTCAGGTGTCTTTGGGGCCTGTTTCTTGGAGAGATTTATTCCATGGATCATCGGCATGAGACCTCTTTTGGAATCTTCCATGCTAAACCTCTTTAGCATCGTATCAATGTACGTTCCTTGGGATAAGCCGAGCATCCTTTTAGATCTATCTCTATAGATCTTTATCCCCAAAATATAGGATGCTTCACCCAAGTCCTTCATGGAGAAGTTTTTAGATAACCAGATTTTAATGGATTGTAACATAGGAATGTCATTCCCTATCAGTAATATATCATCAACATATAATACAAGGAATGATACTGCGCTCCCACTAACCTTCTTGTATACACATGGTTCATCCTCGTTTTTGATAAAATCAAACTCTTTGATTGTCTCATCAAAATGAATGTTCCATCTATGAGAAGCTTGCTTCAACCCATAAATGGATCGTTGTAGCTTACAGACTTGATTTGTTCCAACTTTTGAAATAAATTCCTCTGGCTGTGTCATATACACATCCTCCTCAAGTTTCCATTGAGGAAGGCCGTTTTCACGTCCATCTGCCAGATCTCATAGTCGTTGTAAGCTGCAATCGCAAGCAAAATCCGAATGGACTTGAGCATGGCTACTGGTGAGAAGGTTTCATCATAGTCAACTCCTTGTCTTTGTTTGAAACCTTTTGCAACCAGTCGGGCCTTATAGGTCTCTACCTTTCCGTCTGCTCCATTCTTTTTCTTAAAAACCCATTTACACCCAATAGGTTTAATACCTTCAGGTGGTGAAACCAAAGACCATACTTTGTTTTCATACATGGAGTCCATTTCGGATTTCATGGCTTCAAGCCATTTCCCTGAGTCTTTATTACTCATAGCCTGTTCGTAATTCAATGGATCATCATCATTCATGATGTGTATCTCATCGTCATCCTCTATAACGAATCCATACCTCTCAGGTATCTTCGGTACTCTTCCAGATTTACGAACAGGGTGTGGTACAGTAGGTTCTTCTACTTGGTTAGGTACCTGACTTTGGTCCGTGGTAACTTGTGGTTCTTGAACTTCTTCAAGATATATCTTGCTCCCACTGACCCCTTCATGGATAAACTCTTTCTCCAAGAAGGTAGAATGTTTCGCAACAAACACCTTTTGATCAGTTGGATGATAGAAATAATACCCTACGGTTTCTTTAGGGTATCTCACAAATCTACATTTATCGGATTTAGTCTGTAGCTTATCATTTTCAAACTTTTTAACATAAGCTGGACAACCCCAAGTCTTAACATGCTTAAGATTTGGTTTCCTCCCTTTCCACATCTCATATGGAGTCTTTGGGGCGGATTTGGTAGGTACCTTGTTAAGTAGGTATGCAGCCGTTTCTAGGGCATATTCCCAGAAAGAAATTGGAAGGTCGGTAAAACTCATCATGGATCGAACCATGTCCAACAGTGTTCGATTTCTCCTTTCAGATACTCCATTTAACTGTGGTGTACCTGGAGGAGTCCATTGTGAGATTATACCATTTTCTCTGAGACAATTGAGAAACTCACTGCTTAAGTATTCTCCACCTCGATCTGATCGAAGTATCTTAATACTCTTTCCCGTTTGTTTCTCTACTTCACTTCTGAACTCTTTGAACTTTTCAAATGATTCTGATTTGTATTTCATTAAATACACATATCCAAATCTTGAGTGATCATCAGTGAAAGTAATAAAATAAGAATACCCACCCCGTGCACTTGTTGTCATAGGTCCACAAACGTCTGTGTGAATCAATGCCAATAACTCTGTAACTCTCTCTCCTTTTCCACTAAAAGGAGATTTAGTCATTTTACCCATGAGACAAGATTCACAAGTTGGATATGATTCATAATCAGATAGCTCGAGGAGCCCATCTTTATGCAACTTGGATAATCTTGTTTCATTGATATGACCGAGTCTACAGTGCCACATATAGGTATAATTAATATCATCTCTTTTCCTTTTCTTAATTTGTTCAATTTGAAATATATTTTCTTGTAAGTCAAGTGTATAAAGTCCATTTCGCAAATTTCCAATACCATATAAAACATCGTCTTTATAAATAGAACAACCATTGTTCTTTATAATAACGTCAAAACCTTCCATATCCAATACAGAAATTGAAATAATGTTTTTAATAATATTCGGAACATAATAACAATTATTAAGATAAATGGATTTGCCCGAAGGCATTGCTAAACAATAAGTTCCTACAGCTAATGCAGCAACTTTTGCTCCATTTCCCACTCGTAGGATCACCTCATCTTTGTTCAGCTTTCTACTTCTGACCAGTCCCTGCACAGTATTACATATGTGAGAACCACAGCCGGTATCCAATACCCAAGTAGAATTATGACTTTCAGAAAAATTAATTTCAATCATAAATAAACCTTGATTGGAAGTCGAAGCTTCTCCAAGCTTCTTCTCTACTAGAAACTTCTTGCAGTTCCTCTTCCAATGTCCCGGCTCATTGCAATGAAAGCACATTCCTTTAGCTGGTTCAGGTTTTTTTTGCTCCTTTTCTTTCCCTTTTCCCTTAGTCTTCTTAGATTTCTTCTTTTCAGAAGACACCTTGGGCCTCTTCCTTTTATTGGAAGAATCCACCATCAAGACATGGTTCTTCTTGGATGAGAAGTGACCTTCTGTAGTTTTCAGCATGTTAAGCAGCTCAGGTAAGCTGACATCTAGCTTATTCATGTGAAAATTAACCACAAACTGCGAGAAGGTCTCAGGGAGTGACTGCAAGACCAAGTCTTGACTCAACTCCCCATCCATGACGAACCCAAGCTGTCCAAGGCGTTCAATCAAATTGATTACCTTCAGAACATGAGTCTCGACGGCAGTGCCCTCAGTCATCCGAGATCGGAAGAGCTCCTTAGATATCTCATATCTAGCAGTCCTACTCTGTTCACCATACAACTCCTTGAGGTGAAGCAGCATAGCAGGAGCATCCATTTTTTCGTGCTGACGCTGAAGCTCGTTATTCATGGATGCGAGCATGATGCATTGAGCCACAGATGCATCATCTTTCCACTTATTGAAAGTGGCAATCTCTTCCTCAGAGGCTGTTTCTGAAACAGATTCAGGGATAGTGGAATTTAGGACATAAGAAATCTTTTCAGCAGTGAGAACAATTCTCAGATTTCTTAGCCAGTCCTCATAATTCGGGCCGGTAAGCTTATTTGCATCAAGTATGCTTCGTAGTGAGATTAGTGATTTTGACAATTTTAAAATTCTGCATGTGAAAAGATAACATTTTAGCAAACATTCATTTTATTAACTTTGCATACCAAAATAAATTTAGGTCTTTATTTTAAATTGGTATCTCCCACTATTTTCATCAAACTATATTACCCTCACTCATATAGTTCGGCAACATCTAATTAAAGATTTGCTAGTGAGATTAAGGATCCCATTTTAAATGTATATAACCTTGTGGATAGCACAACAAGCGATATACAAATAAATAGGTAGACAACTCTTGTCAATTACATCACCATATAACTCCTTTTATTTTGCCTCTTAAATCATAATGGTCATGTGTGTGCACATCCGAACTAAAATGATTTAAGTTAAGTCCAGCCTAGCACTTTCATAAATTCAAAAAAGAAAAATTTTCGTCCTTGTGGATAGCACAACAAGACTAGATCGTTTAATTTTCTTGATAAGCATCAAATGTGATTAATTAATATCTTAAATATTCAATACTCGCCTTGTGGATAGCACAACAAACTCATATTAAATATTTAATACTCTATTAACTAATTATGCTAGAAGGCGACGTTCGATATTCCAAATATCATTTGAACGCTTCGGACTTAATATTATTTCTTTGAGGGGTTTGTTATTATTTATCTCATCTTTTTAAGCGCGCATGCACATATATATATAAAATACGCGTCATTTTTTTAAACATGCGAAGCATGTTTGTATAAAATATAATATATATAATATTTAGCATACAATATAGAATACTATATTCTACCCGGATTGATTATGGACTTTTATTCTAGTTTGGTTCACTAGAGCCACCAAGTGAACCAAAATGTCAAACCTAGGAGTGCAAGAATTTAAATTTAAATATAACTATTACATTTAAACCCTGGCTCCATACAAATGAGTCTTCATGCGTTCCTTGCTCCTTGGTCTCCAATTTCTTCAAAATAATTCTAACTATCTCTATTACATTAACTATTTAAAATTAAATAGAAACCTTGATCAGCAGTCAAGGGGAAGTACATAGAAAGGAGATAGAATTTACATCGAGAATAAAACTAGAGAAGACGAGGTACGCAGACCCCATTTTATAAAACCCATTCATTCAAGCATTCAACCAAAATAAAATCCAATCACATTGGTCATAGTCCATAATTCAATCCCTTTTATTACCATACATATCATCATACGTATCAATAAAACTTATTCATCTCATGAAAGTAAATTCATTCCATATATGTATTAATATCAGTTAATGGGCAAAAGTTTGCTAAACTTTGTTTTTGGAAAAATAAACTCCTTTATTTCATTCAAAAATAATTTCAAATTAAACTCTTTAATTTTAGCAATTCTGAAATCTCATTTCATATAAAATAAACATCTTTATTTTAAACCTTTATTAATTAAATAAACCATTCATTTAATTAAATAAAACAAAAAAAAATTCAGTTCCTGTCCAGTGGCACAGCTGCGCCAAGAATGTAAAGGGAACCGGCGCAGCTGCGCAGCATGAAAACCAGGAACAGCACTCGGCGCAGCTGCGCAGCAATGTTGCCTTGTACCGGCACAGCTGCGCAGCTTCGCAGAATCTGAAAAAAATTTTGTTGCCCAGAACTCGATCCAATCGCATATCATACATGTATGGAATCACATAGACTGATAATTAGCACAAGATTGGCTCTGATGCCACTGTTGGGTTTGTACGTAATGCAATCAGGCAATCAAATCACATAAATAGGGCGGAAGCGTAAAAAACTAGGTTTTCAAAAATTTATACAAACCCATTACCATGATCATTCTTATGCATCAATTATCAGTGAATGAAGAAGGAGAAAAACAGAATTATACCTTTGAAGATCCAAGCTTCCTCAGGTACAAGTTCTACTCTTTTGATTCCTTTGATTCCTCTGTAGTGGCTCCTTCCCTTGATCAATGTCAGCCACCCAAATGTTTGGCCTCTAACGGTGATCCACCAAGGAAGATGAAGAACTCAGTAAAATGGGTTATTGGCTTAACCCTTGTTTCTATCTCTATAGAATATGTGTACTCCCAACTCTTGAAAAATTCACGTACCTTATTTCTGATATAAGACTCTCTTATATAGATATTAGGTTAACCCTCCTAATCCAATTAGAATAGGGTTTTATTTAATTAATTAATTAATTACTTTTAATTAATTTATATCCTAATCTTTATTAGGATTGAGAGAGAGTACTGATATTATATTAATTCCTAAACTCCTTTAGAATTAAAATAATAATAATAATAATAATAATATTAATAAGACTCCTCTTATTAATTTATATTTAATATTTCTAAAATATTAAATAATAAACATTAAGCTATTTAATTTATTCTATCATCATAGATTAAATTAATTATACTTAATGCATTATTACTATCATGCCATTTTCTTCTTAAATAATTCTTCTTCCTTTTTATGGTGTGACCCTTTAGGTTCTCCATATTAAACCGGTTGTGAATAAATCAATTAGAACAATTCTAATCTTATTTAAATAAACAAATTAAACTAATAATCTATTTAAGTAAATAACATTTATTCTACAATAGGGATAAGCCTCCCTAGCGATCAACGACTTTCCAGATAATATAGATTTCAACATTAATCATAAAAGAACCTGTGAGTTAATAGTTACCGTACAATTCAATCCTTCCACCATACAATGTCCCAATTAAATATAAGACATGGATTTACTGTCAAGTCTTAATTTATTTAATCATATGTATTTCGATTAGAAAATGCACAACTCCAAATAATGCAAATTAGAAACCTCTTTCTAATTTCATTCTACCTTGGCCAAGGATTCCTGGGTTGTCATTTAACGAATCACATAGGACATATCTCCTCTTTTACTAGAGGTGGTAGATTCTTTATTGATCATTCATTATCTCCATATGTAACTCATTACACCCAAGCATACCCTATATATGCCTTAAAAGGCCTTAAGGAATTAGTCAAAGTATAATTTGTTACATACAAGATACTATGATGATCTCAAGTCCAAGGATCACAGGTACTACTATCACATTAGGAATTCCTATTGACAGGCGAGTAAAACTCCATTAGGTATTCCATAGCGAGTCACGTTCAGTGAACTTATTCTCCAATAAGCACCTACATACTTGCTTTAGTGTCTCCACACAAATGACCATGAGATCAGTCATCCTCATCCAATGAGCAAGCAACATATGTACCAATCTATCCGGATTTACTAATCCCCATTTTAGTAATCCCACAATTGGGAACTATTTTAGTTTTTAAGCTTTCTAAGAATTTAGCTCTCATTTTCATGATCTCATCATGATTCTAAAAGCATTGCTTAAAACTATGGGTTATTTACATATTATAAAAATAGCACCATGTAGATAATTATATGCCTTAAATGAATATTTTTATTAATAAATAAATAAGATTGTTTACAAAGTATGTGCTTTATCATCATACATGATTGGCTTGTATGCACACTACTATCAGTAACCAAACTAGAGCAACCACACATGCAAGATAATCCCCTCCCTTAGCACGAAGAGGAAAATGTCAATATGATCAACATAGGAAATAGAGAAGGATCCAAGTACCTCCGTTATGTGGGGGAATCAACTCCACCCAGCAACAATAGTCCAGACAGTTGGGAGTATTCAGAAAGGCGATTCCTGATAGAACAAGAGATTAAGTCTATCATGGAACAAATTGAACAGTTAGCAGAATTGGTTGTATACCAACATCAAATTACTAGGCAGCTGATGAACCAGACCAACCAGTCTGATGCAAATCCTCCCACACCGGAGGTCAGTCCCATCCCCATGAGGGATCACTATCGGTCTCATGAGCATGAATCCTGGACCAACGAGATGGCCAAAGAGGAGAATTTCCAAGATGATAGGAAATTTTCCTTTTAAAGGAATTTCACCAACCTGAACCAGCCGATGAAGGAAATCCTCCAGATGTTAATCAACGAGGGAATGGTTGCAGATTTATTACCTCCATTAAACCCGCGATCCAAGAAATTCAAGCCTGACCAAACTTGTCAGTGCCACTCCAATACACCCGGCCATGATACTGAGGATTGCTAGGCACTTCGTAACCTGATTCAGAATATGATTAAAAGCGGTGAATTGATAAAAGGGAATCAGGATTATGACCTCCCAAATGAAGACACTCTCTTTATTCCCACTACGTGGAATCAGGATACAGTGGTTGTTGTGTCATGTGACAGTGAACCAACCCTCACACCCTTAGTACTGCCAGGAAAAGGGGTCCAAGAAACACAAAATCCTATGAAGGTGGCCGCACCCGAGCCTTTAATCTTGCCCTTCAGACCTCAGTATCCAGTTATCAGTCTGAAGAGGGTCCCATGGAACTACGGGAATGACAAAGGTTCCACCTCAAACAACATTGCAATTATACCAAAGGATAATCCATTGTACCTGCCTCAGCGGGTGATCAAACCAGTCATCAAAGCCAAAGAAAAGGTGGGTGAAGAGAAAATCGAAGAGTTCCTCAACAAAATGGGAAACAATGAAATCAAGGTGGTGCAAAGTTTGAAAGACGCACCTAAGAAAATGTCCATCCTAGATTTGGTCTTATCCTCAATGGATCATCGCAACATTCTGGTGAAAGTACTGGAAGAAGCCCCGAGAAATTCAGTCACGTGATAGAACACAATTTCAACAACAATGTGATATCTTTCACTGACGATGATATACCTGCAGAAGGGACGGGTCATCGCAAGTCATTACACATAGCAGTGATATCTTCAGGGTATATGATCGGAGATGTGCTCATAGATGGAGGATCATCCCTCAACATCTGTCCCTATGACACTTTGGAAAGAATGAAGATTAACCTGAACTGGATCAAAACCAGTCATGTGGTCATCCGGGCTTTCAATGAATCTCGCCGACAAGCTATGGGAGAAATAGAGCTTCCACTAGAGATTAGTCCGCACACTTTCTATATGTCCTTTCAGGTGCTCAACAGCACCACTGGATACAACTTGTTGTTGGGCAGACCATGGATCCACATGGTAGGGGCAGTGCCATCCACCCTCCATCAACAACTCAAATACATTATCAACGACAACCTAATCACGGTCAATGCAGAAGCCAGAATACCCTGTATGCATACATGGAGACATGCCAGTGATCATCCTGGATGCAGGGATTGAACCTGCAAGTTTTCAAGCCCTGAAGGTGAGTGATACTCAGTATCTACCTATCGGAGCACCAGCCTTGAAGCCTAAACTCTCCCCTGAAGTGATGACAGTAGGCCAAGAGATGGTATCTTTAGGTTTCCAACCTGGAGAAGTGTTAGGAAAGAATCAGCAAGGTATTACAAGTCCAGTTCAAATCCCGAGCCAAACAAGAAGAGCCGGATTGGGTTATTCATCCAGGTCAAGCCGTCGAAATCCACATAAGCACCCTAAGGCTCATGTTTCCACCATATTTCTGCCGAATCTCACTGATGCTGGCTTTATAAAGCTAATGAGGAAGATTCCTAATGTGATATCAGCCATGTTGTTTCCTCAAATCATACCAGCTAGGGAAAGGAAATCCCCAAAGCATGAAGGTGATACCAAAAATGGAAAAGAAAAGATCCTATACGAAGGACGAGACCCATTTGCTAACATGCAGGTTATCATAAACTACGAGGGTATGAATGATGAGATCCCGAACAGTGACGACGAGGATCAGATTCAAATTCCTCACATCAATAAAGTAAAGGGGGCAGTTCAAAGAAAAACCCCGGCCCTATTGTAAAGGATGTCTCGGTTATTATTCGAGACGAGGCGAGCATAATTCCTTGATCCTCCCTGTTCATGAGGATCTAACCCTGGATAACTGGAGCAGCGTCCCTTGCCTCAGTCAAAAAGGGTAAAAGGGCAGAGAGTCCATCTGCCCTGTAGCATGCTTTCATTTACTGCTTACTTTTGATTACACAGCTATAGCAGTAACTTTTGTCACGCTTTGCCAAATGCTTTGTATATTTAAGCAGTTGTATATATTAAAGTGAAAGCATTTTTGTTTTCAGGACTCCAGAGTTAGATTTTTTTGTCACTGCTGATAAGATGCCAACCTATCACAGTGACTACAACTTTGATATAGAACTGAACTTCGACTTGATGAATATTGATTAAGAGGAGGAAGATGGCTATGAGGTGCCCGAGGAGATTAAAGAATGGGTCGCAGACAAACCCAAACCAAACCTTGACCGAACCACCACTACCAATATAGGAACCTCTGAAAACATCAAAGAAATCCAGATAGGCATAGACCTCACACCAGACCAAAAAATTGACCTGATCGAACTCTTAATACAGTTCCAGGATGTGTTTGCACGGTCACATGAAGACATGATTGGCCTATCTACTGATTTTGTCACCCATCGAATGCCCATCAAAGATGGATTCAAGCCAGTCAAATAGAAGCTCAGGCGATTGAAACCTGAATGGAGTCTGAAAGTCAAAGAAGAGGTCGTTAAATAATTCAAAGTCGGTATGGTATCATCATGGTTTCAACATACCCAGAGTGGCTGTCAAACATAGTCCATGTACCTAAACCCGGAGGGAAAGTACAAGTATGCGTGGATTACCGGGATTTAAACAAAGCCTGCCTTAAGGATAATTTTCCAGTATCTTTCATCCACATCATGACCGATAATACAGCGCAGTATGGCATGTATTTCTTCTTGGATTGCTTTGCTAGTTACCATCAAATCATGGTTGCTGAAGAAGGCCAGGAGAAAACAACTTTTATCACTCCCTGGGGAACCATCTGCTATAGATGACTATCCTTCGGCCTCATTAATGTTGGGATCACATATCAACGAGCCATGATGGCCCTATTTCATGACATGATGCATAAGGAGATAGAGGTTTATGTGGATGACATCATCATCAAATATCGGAGGGAGGATGATCACCTTAACCATCTCAGGAAGCTGTTCAACAGGTTGCGTAAGTACAACCTCAAGCTAAATCCAGCCAAATGTGCTTTTGGCATCAAATCAGGCAAGTTGCTGGGATTCCTGGTGAGCAATCGAGGCATCGATCTAGACCCTGCCTAGATCAAAGCCATCACAGAAATGCCAGCACCTCAAATAGAGAAGGAGATACGTGGGTTCCTGAGAAGGACCAACTTCATAAGCCGATTCATTTCCCAGTTCACAGCAACCTGTGAACCCATCTTCAAGCTACTAAGGAAGAATTCCTCCACCAAATGGAATGAGGATTGTCAACAAGCCTTCTTTACCATCAAAAGGCAGCTGATCGAAGCACCAGTCTTGGTACCCCCAAGGGACGGAGTTCCCCTATTTATGTATTTGTTCGTCAATGACATTGCAATGGGCTGTATGATGGGGCAGAAAGATGATAATAGCAAGGAAAGAGCCATCTACTACATCAGCAAAAGGTTCAGCAGTGGTGAGCACAAGTACACCCTGATCGAAAAGACGTGTCATGCGTTAGCATGGGCTGCAATGAGGTTACAATATTACCTCCATGGGCACACAACCTACCTCATATCCTGTATGGATCCACTGAAATACATATTCAACAAGCCAATGCTGAATTATCGACTGTCCAAATGGCAGTTGATCCTACTGCAGTTCGACATTGTCTATGTGACTCAGAAGTCCATCAAAGGTCAAGGCATTGCAGATCAATTAGCCGAAGCACCATCAGGAGGGTTCGAGCCCCTGGAGACTTATTTCCTGGATGATGGGATCATGACAATTCAACAACTCCAACAAGAGAATACAGTCCAACCATGGAAAATGTATTTCGATGGAGCGGTAAACACGGAGGGTGCCGGAGCTGGGGCAATCCTTATCTCTGGTACATGAGAACAATATCCTGTGGCTAACAAACTACAATTTGGCAACACCAGCAACACAGCTGAGTATGAAGGCTGCATAATGGGGTTGAAGTTAGCCCAATCCATAGGTATCAAACATTTACTAGTCTTCGGAGACTCTGAGTTGGTTATCAGACAAACCACTGGGGCATATCACACCAAAGAACTGCATTTGCTGCCCTATCACCGGTAGGTTGTTAACATATCTTTGGATTTTCAAGACATAGCCTTCATCCATATTCCTCAGGGTAGGAATGACTTCGCTGATGCATTGGCGATGTTAGCTTCCTTGATCCACATATCCGATAGGAGTGGGATTCCCTGCATTAAATTCACAAGTCAGAAGGCCCCGACATACGGGAATTACATTAGAGACATATCAGATGAAATACCTCCTATCAAACAGCCTTGGTATCAAGACATCAAAGAATATCTCCGAGATGGATCTACACCCGCTAGGGCAAGCCAATTCGAACGAAAGCAGATTCGCAAAATGGCTATGAAGTTCTATCTAAGCGGAGATGCACTATACAAAAGGGATACTAGAATAGGCCTGTTAAGATGCCTTGATAAAGAGCAAGCCCAGAGATTGATGGATGAAGTCCACAGTGGAGTCTATGGTCCACACATGAGCGATCATCTGCTAGCCAAGAAGATATTAAGAACATGACATTATTGGATCTCTTTCAAAGCTGACTGTGACGATTATGTCTGGAGATGCTTTCAATGCCAAGTACATGGAAATGCCATACATGTTCCTCCAAATGAGATACACAACATAAGTTCACCATGGCCTTTCTCTATGTGGGGAATGGATGTGATCGGTCCAGTAGAACCAAAAGCCAGTAATGGTCATCGATTCATCTTCACCATGATCGATTACTTCACCAAATGGGTTGAAGTTGCCTCTTTCCCCAAAGTTACGAAAGAGGTCATCATTGATTTCATCAGAAACAATATCATCTGTCAATATGGACAACCGGAGGTGATCGTATCAGACAACGCCAAAAACTTGAACAATCAGATGATGAGAGAACTATGCAGCAAGTTCCACATCAAGCATCTCAATTCTGTCATCTATCGGCCCAAGATGAATGGTGCTGTCGAAGCGGCCAACAAGAACATTAAGAAGATTATGCAAAAAAATGTCCACCAATCACAAAGAATGGCCTAACCTGCTGCCTCTAACCCTATTAGCATACAAGACATCAATGCATACCTCTACTGGGGCTACCCCCTATTCATTGGTGTATGGCATGGAAGTTGTCCTTCCAATAGAAGTAGGGATAGAGTCCTTGCGAGTGTTAATCAACGCTTAGATGGACGAAGATCAGTGGTTGGAAGATCGGTACCACCAACTATCCCTGATAGATGAAAAGAGAGCTATAGCCATTTTCCACGGGTAGTTATATTAGCAAAGGATTGCTCGATTCTACAACAAGAAAGTCCGAATATGGAAATTCAAAGAAAATGACTTGGTGCTGAAGAAAGTTTTGGCCAATCAAGACGAAGCCAAAGGAAAGTTCGCCCCAAATTGGGAAGGCCCTTTCATTGACAGGAGAAGCTATCAGATTGCAAGAAATGGACGGGACCGAATTTCCCCAACTCATTAACTCAGACACCATAAAAAGGTATTATATTTGAAACACATGCATACCCGCATCCTAGTCCTACAAATCAAATCAGGTTCAGTTTTCACTAAAAATAGGAACTACGAATGACCTGATCTCCCTCCACCCGGGAGTACGTAGGCAACCATTTTTGTTGCGGTCAAACCAAACAAAAAATTTAAAAACTCATCAAACCAAACTCAAAACCCAAGATAAATACTTCTCAAGCCTCTCTCACACAAAAACTTGAACTACGAATGACCTGATCTCCCTACACCCGGGAGTACGTAGGCAGCCATTCATGGTGCGATTTGACCTTTAAGAAAAACAAAAAATCAATAAAAACCAGTTCCAAGACACCGAAACCATATGAAACCTAAAAACTATCAAGCCTCCTTGGTCAGCAGGCCTATCTGAGATACTTTCTGACATCTCACTGTCAGTCTATCAAGGAGAAGCTCAAGATACATCAACAACAGCAAGTCATGAAAGAAGTGGTAATCACTCAGCAATGACAATACATATCCAAACAGGGAAGTGAATCAAAATATATTTCTATGATATATAATACTGTTTGATATATACACAGTGTCCTGTACATGACAAAAATGGTTGATCTAGTATGTGCAGGAAAAATAAAGCTAGTCTATGGACCCATGGATAAGCTGGCTAACAGTGCCAACATAGCATCTCTCTCTGAAGATGGAGGAGCAGCTGCAAGTGCAATACCCTCAGCCTCCATACGGGTCAAAACATCCATAGTCATCTGCAGTGTGGCACTGTGATCATCAATATATGCACTCATCTCAGTAACCAAAACATGAGTATAAGACCGGAGAGCAGTACTATCAGCAATGTGGAAATCCTGGGAAGCTATAGCCTCATCCCTCTCCACAAAAGTAGCTTCTTTGGCAATCAAAACCTCCTCAATCTCCTCATAGGCTGCATCTCTGGCAGATCGAATCTCATCCCTCTCCGCAAAAGTTGCATCCCGAGCGATCAAAGTCTGCTCAATATTAACAAAAGCAGCATTGCGAGAAGATCGAGCCTCGTCTTCCTCAATCAATGTCATATCCTGAGCGGCTCGAGCCGCATCCCTCTCTGCAAAAGCTATGTCTCTGCCAGACAAAGCCGTCAACATCAGCGCTCTAGCCTGATCTCTCTCCAAAGTCATCCTAGCTAGTGAGTCAACCAAAGCTAGATCTGTCCCTGTAAGAATGATCGGCGGGTCACTAACTATTGTTGCTGTCAGACCCATGAACAACTCATCCTCAGTAGGAGACTCAGGATCCTCCAAGGTCTCCTCCTTATCTGAATCCACTATTGAAGCTGACTGGATGAATGCAGCTGATACTATATCTTCCTCCAACCACGCTGAGTACTCTGGAGAACAGTCCGGATGGCTACCAGAGAAATCAACCCTCTCCCTATAAGTCCAACACTTATACACTCGTATCAAATTAGCAGATGACATAGACGAAGCTGACATCCTCTGATCAACAGCCCCCTCAAACTGATACAAGCTCTAAAACTGATCGAACTAGCCCATAACAGCTAGAGGATGATAAGTAGTCACTCCCCTCAATCCCACTAGGGGAAAATAGTCCATGCCAGATGCGTGGGTGATGAATCTATAGGGGGAGACTAGCCCTGAGCAGGGCAGAATCTAGAATGGATGCTCAATGTCAGATAGAAATGCTGACCATGACCCCGCATCTGAGCATTCCGCGGGCTGGAAGGAATAAGATGTGGATACCTCATGGGTGAAGCAATACCCCTGGTGTCAAAAAAATCCAATCGGTCATAGATGAGACATGAGCCATACATACAATAAGACCGAACTGCCTCTAAAAAACCCCTCCGAGTGGGTACTGCAGTGGGTGGCTGCTCTCAGCGTCTCGGCCAATATTATCGGTATGATAGTGCTACCCTGCCTAAGGGACCAATCCACAACTATCCATCCCACATCCAAATGGTCCAAGTGTAGCGGCATATAGACGTGGGCTACAATGCACATCAGCAAATTGTCTATCCTGGCCAAACACCACGCCTCTGTCGATACAATAAAATCCCCGACATGTCGATCGTAACTGTCAAGCTCACTAAATCAATCGATCAAAAAGTCAATGGAGATCACACGTCCAGAGATGATCTCATCCATAACTACGCTCTGGCGAAGACCTGACATCCGTATAAATGGTTTCCTCAATCACTGATCGTCGTACGAGCGCAGGCTCTAAAGCTAAGACAGTAAACCGCTGGTACTCCTCAAGGGTCGGAGTCAGCTCATGATGCCCAAAGAGAAAGACCTATCTATCGGGTATCCAACAGGTTAAGATTCCATCTATAAACCCGTATGGCACCTGAAAGTCTACGAGGGCCAACGAATGCCCCATCATCTGATCCACTGTCCCTCTGGCTGGGAAGAGCAGGCTATCGTACCACGATCTCAAGGATGATGCCGCAACAGATGGTGGCGAGTGCTCGATACGGCTAACGATAGATGACGACATCTGTATCACCGTATCACAAGACCATCCAGGGGTCAAATCTGAACTCATCTGTCTAAATGCATACACATGACATAATACAAGCATGATGACAAATATAAAACATGATGCAATAGATATAAAATATCATACATATCTATAATAAACTATCTACTGCAAACATCATTCCTATCTGATAAATACAAAATAAAATAAAAAGTACATGAATATGAGGCACCACCACCCAACTACTAACAGTGGTCTATCAAAATGGGGCATAGCCGCCCAATAGCCAAAACAGTGGCCAACCAAAAGATATAGCTACAATAGCTATCTAAAAAGATCCAAAACATCTATGCTCAGGTGGTTAACCTGCTTCATCTCTTCCATGGACACAAAGTCGCGGTCATCAGGCATGTCTGGGCGGTACAAGGGAGGATCAGCCCCTGCAAAACTGCTAGATAATGGACCTGATGAGGGGCCTACTCCTGAGTTGGAAGGGTCAAAAGAAGATGCCTCTGACGGATCTCTACCAAGATGCCTGATGAATAAATGAGCTCTCTCCAACTGCTGGGTCAGCCTTGTGATCTGGTCCAAAAGAGTAGGCTCCCTGAGGCAAGCTATCCAGTCTGTCATCATCATAGACCTAGGCACCATGTCTGCCATAAACTGGGTAGCATGAGTCTGAGCTCCAATCGTACGAGGACTCCACCAGCTGCTGAATGCCTCCTGGCTGTAAGGGCCCTCTAATAGGGCAAAGCCGTCTACGCCCTCCATAGGGATATCTGTCAGTGGCTGGATCAATAGAGAATGATGCCAAGCAGAAGGAACAATGGGAATACGGATCTGCCCTGTAATACTCCTGATAGCACGCTCTCTCAGATAGAACTCCCAGCCTCCCTCTGTCAAAAATGGGGCTCTGCGGGTCAACAATACAAACTCCCGACCAGTGGGGAACCCTCCCTCAAATCCAACAGTCAAAAACTCGGTGGTATATGGGATCCACGAGATTGCCCCGACTGTCAAAAGCTCCAACTGTAGGCGGGAATGAGTAAAGCCCTCAGCAACAGGGACCTCCGTCAGAGTGGAGTGATGCCAACACCGTCCCCGGGGATAGGTCTTTAGACCTAAAGTAGTGGCGGGACGTAGGCAAGGAAGTCTCTCATACGCCCAGAACTGGCCATATAAATATCAAAAGTCCTCAGTGAGCAAGACTAACAAATGTAAATGTAGAAATCAAAAAGGTACAAGAAAGATGTACTCACCAGCAGAAATGAGTAGAACCC
This sequence comes from Panax stipuleanatus, assembly GCA_020205555.1. Lineage (NCBI taxonomy): Eukaryota > Viridiplantae > Streptophyta > Magnoliopsida > Apiales > Araliaceae > Panax > Panax stipuleanatus. Next base: position 59,074,878 of record CM035118.1, read on the forward strand.
TAACCAAGTCTCTGTCAAACCCTCCGAAAGCATGCGCATGCCCCGGAGAAAATAGGCAAAGGTATAGGAACCCCAATTAAAATCACTGAAGTGCTCTACATATCGGGTAGCACTGACCAGGGCAAAGGATACAGTAGATGAGTTGTCCACCACAAAACAACCTCTGATGATCACCAAAAATAATCGCCTCAAGATGCAATCCCTAACCCTCTGATCATCAGGCAAAGGCTCAAGTAAAGCCCCACTCTGGGCATCTATGCTCAAGGGACCCGATTGGACCGTCCGACGCTTAATTATCATCGCAGAAACTCCCAGCAGGGACCGAACTGCAGTGGGTGTGATGTCAGCCACGACAGGCACTGGCTCACCCTCGAACTCAATGCCGATGATGAACCTCCAATCCATAGGCGTCATCATCACCTCACAGTCCAACAAATGAAGAGACTGAGTCTGGTGGAACCAACGCTCAGATACAGCTCTCAAGCGACATCTCAGTCATTGGCACAATCCCAGCGAAGCTTCGGGTACTGACCGATAATAGTTTAGCTGTTGGCTCAACCCCAGCGACACCTCAGCCGTTGCCTCAACCTTAGCGAAGCATCGGGTACAGACTAATGACAGTTCAGCCATTGGCACAACCCCAGCGAAGCGTCAGGTACAGACCAGTGATAGTTCAGTCGTTGGCATAATCCCAGCGAAGCGTTGGGTACTGACCGATGAAAGTTTAGCCGTTGGCTCAACCCCAGCGACATCTTAGCCGTTGGCATAATCCCAGCGAAGCGTCAGGTTTTGACCAATGACAGTTTAGCCGTTGGCTCAACCCCAGCAACATCTCATCCGTTGGCACAACCCCAGCGAAGCGTCGGGTACAGACCGATGACAATTCAGTCCAGCGAATCATCGGGTACAGACTGATGATAGTTCAGCCGTCAGCACAACCCCAGTGAAGCGTCAGGTATAGAGCGGTGACAGTTCAGCCGTTGGCACAATCCCAGTGAAGCGTCGGTACTTCAGTTTAGCCGTTAGCTCAACCCCAGTGACATCTCAGTCGTTGGCACAATCCCAGCAAAGCGTCAGGTACTGATCGATGATAGTTTAGCCGTTGGCTCAACCCCAGAGACATCTCAGCCGTTGGCACAATCCTAGTAAAGCGTCGGGTACTGTTCGATAACAGTTTAGCCGTTGGCTCAACCCCAGCGATATCTCAGCCATTGGCATAACCCCAGTGAAGCGTCAGGTACATATCAATGACAATTCAGCCGTTGGCTCAACCCCAGCAAAGCCTCGGGTACAGACTGATGACAGTTCAGCCGTTGGCACAACCCCAGCGAAGCGTTGGGTACAGACCGATGACTGTTCAGCCGTTGGCACAATCCCAGCGAAGCGTTGGGTACTGACCAATGACAGGTCAGCCCCGGTCTCAACCCGAGAGGTACAGGTCAGCCCCGATCTCAACTCGGGAGGTATAGGTCAGTCCCGATCTCAACCCGGGAAGTACAGGTCAGCCCCGATCTCAACCTGGGAGGTACAGGACAGCCCCGGTCTCAACCCGTGAAGTACAGGTCAGCCATGGTCTTAACTCGGGAGGTACAGGTCAGCCCCGATCTCAACCCGGGAGGTACAGGTCAGCCACGGTCTCAACCCAGGAGGTACAGGTCAGCCCCTGTCTCAACCCGGGAGGTACAGGTCAGCCCCGATCTCAACACGAAAAGTACAGGCCAGTCCTAGTCTCAACCCAGAAAGTACAGGTCAGCCCCGATCTCAACTCGGGAGGTACAGTTCAACCCCGGTCTCAACCCGGGAAGTACAGGTTAGCCCCAGTCTCAACCCGAGAGGTACAGGTCAACCCTGATCTCAACCCGGGAGGTACAGGTCAGTCCTGGTCTCAACCCAAAAATTATACGTCAGCCCCAATCTCAACTCGGGAGGTACAGGTCAGCCCCGGTCTCAACCCGGGAAGTACAGGTCAGCCCCGGTCTCAACCCGGGAGGTACAGGTCAGCCCCGGTCTCAACTCAGGAGGTAAAGGTCAGCGCCGGTCTCAACCCGGGAGGTACAGGTCAGCCATGGTCTCAACCTGGGAGGTACAGGTCAGCCTCGTTCTCAACCCGGGGGGTATAGGTCAGCCCCGGTCTTAACCCGGGTGGTACAGGTCAGCCCCGGTCTCAACCCAAGAGGTACAGGTCAGCCCCAGTCTCAACCTAGGAGGTACAGGTCAGCCCCGGTCCTAACCCAGGAGGTACTGGTCAGCCCCAATCTCAACCTGGGAGGTACAGGTCAGCCCCGTTCTCAACCCGGGAGGTACAGGTCAGCCCTGGTCTCAACCCGAGAAGTCAGGTCACCTTCGAAAACAATCCTAAAGCATCACAACATCTCCAGAGGAAAACATGGAATGACCAAGTTAGCCTCAAAGACAACACTAAGGACGGACAGACTCGAATGGGATCCAAACCTTGGAAACAACCCCATGAAGTCAGCCAAAGGCTATGCCGACACTGAAGGCAACCCCAGGAGGGGCAAAATGGTTATTTTATCAACTCTAAGCTGATTCGGTCAAACTCAAGTCAAATTGATGCCACTAAGGTCAGAATGAACCATAACGATGATCCCGAGTGGAAACAGCGCAAGACAGCTCAACGGACAAACTGCGAGGAATCAAAGACCCAGTTATGAACCCATCTTTTTGGACTCAAAAAAGGTTTTCTTCCATATCATTGCGACGCGCTCGTTGAGGGCTTTTCAGAAAGGTATAGCACGCCTCAAACGGGTCACGTACTTTGATGCAATAGGACCCACCACGTGGGCCCTGCCACTTGGAGCCGCACCTCTACCTGCGACAGCAGCAGGTAGAGTGGAGGCTCCTGGGTCTATATATATGTGCTCACCCCCAGCTCATTTGAAAAAAAAAAGAGAAACGCTCTGAACCCCTGCCCGTTTGGTTTTCCAGCTATTTTCTTGTCTTCTAAACCCAAATTTTTTCACTCTAACACGTAGATATACCCACATACTACCACATATCAAAAAATAACCAGTAGATTCGGACGTTTAAAGCCTATGATTTGGCAAAACAACCCGTGTAGCAATCCATTATGAGTATTTTTACGATCAAAAAATTATTATTACTTCTTCGCACTTTTATACACTTGCATATCAAGTTTCGTTTTCTAAATATGCCCGGAACTTAGTTCCGTGGCCGTTTTTGTTAATTTTTGGTACATTTTAGAACCTAAACGCATTTTCTGGCATTTCTACAACTCGAATTGACAATTAGTCGCTTCTAGCAGCTTTTATATACTTGCATCTTTGTATTGAGTAACTTCGCTGGACTAGGTTATCTTCTCAGTCTGGGTTTGTTTGTTTGTTTTGTATATATTTAACTGCATATATACTAACTTTTCAATTCTGTCAAGCCCGAATGTCAAATCCGCGGTAGTTTACTTCTTATATATATATATATATATATATATATATATGCATATATAAGCAACATTCACCACACTGGATTATCTTTGCAGTCTTAGTTGACTACTTTTCTGTCCATATATACATATATATATATTCCAGTTCGGCCTGGATCATTTCGTGGCTTTTATATAACTTTTATATATATATATATATATATATATACATTTCAGTCCGGGCACCGGTGTGAAAACACATCGCCCTTTACAGATTTCGTATATATAATTATATATATATATGGCTTTATTCATTTTTGTTAAATTGTTGCTTTAAATACTTATTTGATATAAATCGGCACTGACATCTCTACTGGCGAACTAGATTTCTTTAAATCTCGTCAACTCTAGCTTTCAAATGGTTCAAAATAGGTCCAGACGAAACCGGAAAGCTAGAATGGCTGAGATTTATTTAAATCTAGTATTTTTTTAGTTTCAGTTATAAAAGCTACCTCGCTGCTCTTAGATCGCTATCTAGGGGAATGAGATGCTTCGGCCAGGTGTGAGCCAGGATTTACTGATGAATCCTTGGTTCTGGCGATATTTGGAAATATTTCTGTACAAATTTGAGTTGTACATGTTTATTGGCCTCCCTATATGAGCCTAGGAATCGTGGAATTCATGATCAAACAGATCAGAATCTGATTCCCACGATGGACAAACTCCACTTTACAAATGTACCCTGCCAGTTTTCCTATAAAAATGTACATGCACAAGACCTTAAAACGGTTATCAGGATTTAAGGTCTCAACATAGTGAAAACATAGTTTGTCGTGTCAGAGTCACTCCGATGGCTATCATGCCCATGAGAAGACTGACACTTGTATTTATTTCTGTGGTCGAGGAAGCTTCGCAGCCCGACACTCACCATTCAAATTGAGCCTTAAGGCTGAAAAGATAAAACTGAAGTATCGATGTGCTTCAATTCCTATGTTAGCGTAAGGGTTTGAAAACATTCTTTCAAAAAACATCATTTCAATAACCTTATCAAAAAAAGAAGCTTTTGCAAATCAAATCAAAGACTTTTTGTAAATCAAATCAAACCCTTCGTATATAGGTTCAACGATGCATAAACATACTTCCAATCAAAGCATAGGCCCAATTTCTTACAGCATTCACACACACATTGCAGATTTAAAAGGAAAATATTGAAAAGATGTAGTACCTTGTTTACACGGGAGCTGTGGGGTGCCTAACACCTACCCCACACTTAACCAAGCCCCCGAACTCAAAACTTCATTTTCAAAGATCAAGTTTCGACAGTGTCCAGAAATTGGGCCTCTCTTTAAAACAAAACTCGGTTGAGTTGGTACAACCATTTCAAATCTACCAACTGGCGACTCTGTAAAACATTCAATCGTCGACATAATACATGTTGACCTTTTCCTAAGAAACCCTTTAAAACCTTTTTCACAAATAAAAAGAGTAAGGGTATAGATAACTTAGGAAGAGAGAAAGATCCGGGTTGTGACCTGACCTGCTGATTTTTTCCCGACGTCGACAATAAGGATGGACTTGTAGTAGACTTAAAACACTAATAAGCCATGAATAAGTGAAATCATAATAATTGATTAAGAACTCAATAAAGAAACTATCAAAATCTTGAGAGTTTTAATGATAAGTAAGTGACACCATTAAAACATAGAAGTTTATATTGGTTAGAGTCACTAATGAATAACCAATGGATTGATTCCATTTGGTTCGGAGTAAAAATCTTGAATAACGAAGTTATGGAGGAAGTTATAAGAATTATACGTTAAACGTCGAAATCGTAAAATTCCCAGAATAGAAGTCAAAAGTCGCCGTGTAACTCGAAAACCTTGGTTTTCGATGGCGTAATGTATAATTAGGTAAATAAGACTTGCGGGAGCAAGAACAACCAAATTCGGGCTTAAAATAAATAATTAAGCGTCGAACGTTCACGAACGTTTAACGAACGCTTAAAAATGGACTAAACGTTGAATTTCTCTCCAACGAATTCAAAATGAATTCCGACTGGATGGAATCATAGAACATAAGATATGTGAACTAATAGCTTTAGAATGAGCCAATTCGGAGTTGTAACGATCGTGTTACGATCTCGGGAATCTCAACATTTGAAAAAAATTTCTAAGGCTGTGGCCCGGCGCCGCAGTGCCGCCCAGGCTTTGTGTTCCAGCGCCGCAACGCCGGGACAGGGCTGAGACACTGCGAGACAGTTCCGTAGCGCTGCCTTTAAAGCTAAGGTTGGCGCTGCAGCGCCCTTAATAAAAAAAATTTTGATATGAAGGTTTGTTAACCCAACTTGTTATATGGTAATTATGGGGCAAGTATATGGTTAATATTCATGAAGAGAAACTTCTTAAACAACATGTTTAACATTGGTTTTAAGAATTAAACGTTGAATAAATGTATTTAAATTTAAAACTCAAAATTTAAAAACGTAAATCGTGAATCGTGGTAGAGTTTAATGCGCGCCTTAAGGTTACATGATAGGTAATAGAGGTGTGTAGTACGAGAATGACAAGAAATGAAGTTAAAACTTATATAATTTCTATACGAATTCCGATAATGGTAATCCGATGGAAATGTGTTCGACTTAGCGAACTGATTAGGGTTTCGTCTGTCGTTGTGCCTAAAGATGATTGACGAGAGTCGGTTTATGACATATGGATGTTAATAAGCCGTAACAAATGTTAAACAACTTAAACGGATGTTATTAGTTTAACAATTCGGCTAAGTTATACAAGAATGAGAAGATAGGTTATACAATGTGTATCAATTATGGAAATCTCATTAGTATGCTATGTGTTTATGTCTTGTAGAAGTTGTAAAGACCGAGTAAAGTAGACTTAACGGATTAAAGACGCAAAGGCAAGTTTTCTAAACTCTTGTCTACACGTTATGTTGGACAAGTTGTCAATATGCATGGTTTCCTATGCATAAATTGTTATTGAATAGTCGATGTCATTTGATTCGGCTAGACTGAGACTTAAAAGTATTTTGGTTAGTTTTTCCATAAATCTTTCCAAAATATTCATAATGTTGCTATCCTATGCCAATTGCTTTGGTACGGATTCAAAGGTAAGACTGAGTATGAATACACAAAGGTTTTTACGTCGTTAAATCGATAGGCACTTGAAGTTGCCAAAACTTAAACATAAATACGTTTAATGAATGAATGTTGATCAACATTGAGTACTACAGGATGATCACCTGGATGTGCTCATAAGCTATAACAAACTTGCGGTCTTAGTGTCGGGTTGTTCTTTTCATGAACGAAAACTAAATGAATGTTCATGGTCGTTGACCAGCTCAGATTCCTAAGAGACTATAAGTCCTTAGGATTGGTTTTAAAGGAAATCAAAATGCTATTTTGATTATTCGTAGTACTTCATAACTATTTTACAGTTATTGAAGATGAAGTCATATGATTCTTGATTTTGTGATTTCAAATTATAATGTTAAACTTGCTGAGCTAGTTATGCTCATTCTTGCTTAAAATTTTATGATTTCATCTAAAGAGCGAACAGACCGAAGGATCCGGTAAGGACAAGGGCAAGTCCAAAATGGATAAATAGTTATCCTTGTAATAGTAAAGTATTATTTTTGTAATGAATGATAATATGACACATAACGAATGTAGTGGTTACAAAGAACTTGGGAAGGGATTAATATAATGTAATATTTAGTAAACTTATACATGTTATTGAAGTCTTCAATTAAATGTATGAGTAGATAGTAGTACCGTGTAGCACCATGTCCAAGGTTTGAAGGTACCCAGATTTGGGGGTGTCACAATAAGCATGCATATAGAATACAATATTCTACCTAGATTGATTATGGACTTTTATTCTATTTTGGTTCACTCGAGCCATCAAGTGAACCAAAAGGTCAAACCTAGGAGTGCAAGAATTAAATTTAAATATAACTATTACATTTAAATCCCGGGCTCCATTACAAGTGGGTCTTCATGCGCTCCTTGCTCCTTGGTCTCCAATCCTTCAAGATAATTCTAACTAATCCTATTACATAAATTATTTACATTAAATAGAAACCTTGATCAACAGTCAAGGGGAGGTACATAGGAGGGAGATAGAATTTACATCAAGAAAAATTAGAGAAGACGAGGTACGCAAACCCCATTTAATAAAAACCATACATTCAAGCATTCAACTAAAATAAAATTCAATCGCATTGGTCAATAGTCCATAATCAACCCCATTTATTATAATACATATCACCATATGTATCAACAAATAAAATATTTAATATATACATTGATATTGATTTAATGGGCAATTCTAGTTAGTTTCGAAATCTAATTTCAACTCTAATTAGTTACCATGAAATCCAATTCCAACTCTAATTAGTTAACATGAAATCTAATTCTAATTAAAATAAACATCTTTATCTTAATCCAATTCCAAATCTAATAAATTCCTTTATTAATCTGGAATTACAGAAAACATATAATTTTAATTTTAATTAAAAAAACCTTTTATCTTAATTAGAAATCAAAAATTTAAATAAAATAAATTTTATTCAATTCTGGTAACCGGCGCTGCAGCGCCCAGTTTATACTATAGACTGGCGCTGCGGCGCCGGGTCGCCAACTTTTTCAAAAATCCGGACCTGGCGCTGCGTTTACACTGTAAACAAGTGCTGCAGCATCGGGCCGCTTGTTCCTTGACCCGGACCGGCGCTGCAGCGCTAGGAACTATTTTTCTAGTTTGCGAATTGTGCAGGTTTTTCCAAAAAATATGATTCCTAGCTAACAATTATGCCCAATTAAATTGTTCCAAACACATATCAATTAAAAATAAATAATAACTCGCATAAAAGTTTGGCTCTGATGCCACTGTTAGGTTTATAAGATAAAATTAGCATGCAACAATTACATGCATAGCAGTGGAAGTGTAAAAATAGAGTTTTAAAATTTTACAAACCATGAACCCGGATCATCCTTTATGCGCAATTGTTAATTTAATCTGAAGAGATGAAGAACAAATCATACACTTGAAGATTCATGTTTCCTCATGTACGAGTTCAACTTCAATCCTTTCCTTGTTTAACTTGAATCTACCGGGTGTTATTCCTTCCTTTGATCAACGTCAACCACCCAAGTGTTTGGCCTCTAGAGGTGATCCACCAAGGATGAACAAATATTAAGAAGGTGAGTTATTGGGAAAACCCTAGTTTTTTCTCTCTCTAGAAAAGGTGTGCTCTCTCAACAATTGGAATTGCATTAGACCTTAATCAAAATAAAAATCCTCTCATTTATAGATTTAGATAACCCTCCTAACCATTATAGGATTAGGGTTTCATATTAATTATTTAAACTCTTTTAATTAATTAGGCTTTCTAATCTTATTATGAGCAATTAATTAAACTCCTTTAATTAATTTACCTCCTAATCTTATTAGGAATACGGGAGAGTACATTTATTAATTAATTCCCAAACTCCTTTTGTAACACTCGAGAAAATCGAACGTTTATATAAATGAATTTTATTTGATTTATTGAATAAAATTTGATTATTTGTTTATTAAACTGAGTGAGCTAATCAAAGGTCGTTCTATGACCTAAAGAGTTCAGAAATGGTTAGGATTCTGGCTACGTGCTAGAAATAAATGATGTGAATTTATAAGACGAAAATAAAAGATTTTCGGGAATAAAAATATTTCTGAGAAAAAGACAAAATAGGCACTATTCACATATGAAACCCTAAGGGTTAGGGTTTTAGAACCTAAGCCATTTTGGGAAATCGGAGTGTCGGAATGACATTCTGTCGAAATATTTGACGATAATATATCGTGAAAAGTTAATTCAGCAGAGAAAAGTTTTCTAGAAGAAAATTACTATTCATCCGTTTCTGCTCGGGAATTATTCTTGAATATCCGGGAAACGCGTAATGATAGGATTCTAAGACGAGATGGAATATGTAATAATATTTCATTTATGGCTCACAAAGTTTTCGCTTGCGGACTTAAAATCCTAAGTGTTAGGGAAAGTAAAATCTAAGAATAATTGTTTAAGTATAATAATAAATGATTATTATACGGAATGAATAAGAGTATAATATGAGATATTATACGAGTATAATACGAAAAGGATACGAGGATTAATACGACATATAATACGAATTTTATACGAAGTAAATACATTCTAATTGAATTAAATTTAATAACTTAACCCGTGGATCGAACCGATGGGTTAACAGGTTGGTTAAACCCATGGGCAACCCATGGGCACATAGGGTGACATATGGAGCATGTGGGATGCATGTGCTAGCACATGCTAGCACATGGCTTCACATAGAAAGACATAAGCCAAAGGAGGTTTGGTCCTAATGACCAAATGGCCCTAAGCTTGCAAATTCTATAAATAGAAGAGTTCCTTGTTTATTTTGTTGGTTGATCAAACTTGTGAGCATATAGAGAGAGAGAGAAAAGAGAAGATAGCTTATTGCCTTTGCTAAGAATCAAGCAAACTAAGGAGCAAGAAGATCATTGAGTCTTCATACTCAAGCATACAAGAACTTTAAAGCTATAAGATAAGGAAATTTGATAATAATCAATTGTCTTTCAATAATAGAATTGATAGAGAGGTGAAGTGGTGGAGCATGTTCAAGAAGAAGATATAAGGTTGGCTATGTAGTGAAATTAACACACTCATAAGCCATGCATACTGAAATTATATTAAGTGATTAAGAAACTAATGAAGAACTTAGCAAATTCTTGAGAATTTGCATGATAACTATGTGAAACTATTAGAACATAAGGGTTTACAATGGTTAAAATCATTAATAATCAACCAATGGATTGATTCCAATTGGTTCGAAGTAAAAATATCGAATAACGAAGATTCAGCGAAAGTTACGCGATTAGACGTTAAGCGTCGAAATCGTAAATTTTCCCGGAATAGAAGACAAAAGTCGTCGTTTGGTTCGAAAACAATGGTTTTCGATTGCGCAACGTGTAATTAGGTAAATAAGACTTGCAGGAGCAACAACAAACCAATTCGGACCTAAAACGAAGAATTGAGCGTCGAACGTTCACGAATGTTTAACGAATGCATAAAAATGGACTAATCGGCTAAATTCTCACCGACGAATTCAGAAATGAATTCCAACTTGATGAAATGATAGAACATAGAATTTATGAACTATTGGCTTTGGAACGAGTTAATTCCGAGTTGAAACGATCATGTTACGAGCTCGTTAAAATTCAAAAAAAATTTAGAATCTTGGGGTCGGCGCTGCCACGCCGCCCAGACCCTTGTAATCAGCGTTGTAAGAATCCAAATTTTCAAAAATTATTAAAATAAGAATTTAGTAAATAAAATTCTTAAGGCATGTGTTGGGTTCGAATAAAAATATATATACGTTATGAGGTATGTGGTAGTATGTTGCATAGGGTATTATGAACTATGCAATATGTGATTTTGTGTTTAATAAATATATTATTATGATATATTTGTGATCAATTGTAGAGGTAAATTAGTAAAGGAGATGGATAAGATTTATCTATCGATTTTTAAATAAAATTATTTTAACATAATAAGTTGGTGATGTTAAGTATCTTTAATCACCTTTTCCTTGAATATATATACTAGTGACTAGTATGATGTAATATGGGTTTTAATTAGTGCTTAAGCTATCCATGGATAGATTGAGATAGTAAAGTATGAATTAGTTAGTTAAGAGAATTAACTAACGAGAATAAGTATTGGTTAATTTAAATTGAAAGTTATATTATGGAATAATATAATTTGAATATTAAAACCTTAATTAACGATGGTGATATAGTAAAGGATTTAAGATCACTTAAGTAAAGGGTGAATTAATGTATGTGTTTCGGATAAGAAAAATAAAATGAGTATTGTTTTATAGTATGGTAATATGTGCAAAAGTCTAATGTTCGTGTGACGTTAATAATATAAATATGTTGTTGAAGAGAGAAGAAAACCAAAATACCTTTAGATAAATATTAGTTAGAGAATTAATTAATAATTGACATATGGCCAAAATGTATAGATTGAAGAAAATTATTATGGGACAATTTATAGAAAAGAAAGAGAAACAATTATCGTATGTTTCTAATAAAGAATATTAAAATAAATTTTAATGTTGAATTATTTTAATAAAGAGAGGATATTATTTTATATAATGATATTACCTCATATAGCTTTGTATGAGGTAATATGTATGATTAAATAATATGATAAATATATTAAAATGTATTTGTTATATGTCAATAAATTGATATAAACAATTTATTATAATAGAAAATAAATTTATTATCTATTTTCTATATATAATATGTGTACATGTGCTGTATATGTAATTATTCTAATGAGATATAGATATTATATAAAGAATAATATCTTGAGATAATGAGTGAATTCTTTTATTATAATTAACGCATTTAGTTTTCAAAATTATAATAAAAATGTTTTATGTCATGATATGGTGGAATACATAATCTTTATAATGGTAATGTATTTCCAAGAGGGTTAAAGTTATAATAAAAAAAACTAAGTTATTTTAATTTACTAAATAACTTGAGTTACTATATTACCGTAGATCTTATAAATAAGTAAATTGAACATGTGGTGAGTAAGTAATGTGGTGAAAATGAATAAGATTATGAGATGATTAAATGATATGGTGAAAATGGTAATGAGCTTAAATTAAGCTTGTGAGATATGCCTAGTGTGGCAAAGTGGTGGAATAAGCAATTCATTAAATAATTAATGAAGGGATTACTAATTAGTATTACTATGTAAATTAATTGATATGTGCAATGATATATAATTATATGTTACATAGTAGCTACATCTATATGACATGAAATGAAGTGTGACACTTCAAGAAAATTATATAATATAGGAAACTATATGGCAAAGTGAAATGAGTCGCATGAGTTACATAAATGGACCTATGTGACAATGTGTTATTTGTGATACATTAATGTGTACTTTATGAAGGATATTAAATTAAACTAAATAAATAATTGTTGTTAATAATTATTTCAATGGTTAAGTAATTGAAATAATAAAGTTTACAATAATGTGGTGTGACAATATTCAATCAAACTATATTCGGTATTGTCAAATGTACATATAATGCGTAATATAAGTAGAGGGATGCATGTATACATATATGTATAGGTATATATGTATATGGATGTATAAGGGAAGTATTTGAATACATTTGTGTGTATAAAGACTTACATGTTAGCATTATGTACAAATGGGGTAATAAAATGTAACATGGTACAATAGACCACTCCCATGACCCTTAGAATGCTAAAAATTAGAGTTAAATAAGCTTGAAAGTTAGCCCATGTGGTAGCAATGATGGTTAACCTAGTGGCTAGGGTATAATGAATAGTAGTAGTTGATGGAAGTTAGCCACCAACTCTTCTTTGCCCCTTGTGTAATGTCCATAGGAGGGTAATAGCTTGGTTATAAATAGAGGTCCATGCATTGGTGTGTAGAGCTTATTAGTTCAATTGCTAATTTGTGCCTTGTGTAGCATGAGTATTAAAGTTAAATCAATTAAAGGTTTAACTATAATTATTAAAAGAAAATAAATGGTAAGTTAATAAATATTTGGTATTTATTATCTGATAGTAGTGTGCATACAAGCCAATCATGTATGATGATAAAGTACATACTTTGTAAATAATCTTATTTATTTATTAATAAAATATTTATTTAAGGCATTTAATTATCTACATGGTGCTGTTTTTATAATATGTAAATAACCCATAGTTTTAAGCAATGCTTTTAGAATCATGATGAGATCATGCTAATGAGATCTAAATTCTTAGAAAGCTTAAAAACTAAAATAGTTCCCAATTGTGGAATTACTAAAATGGGAATTAATAAATCCGGATAGATTGGTACATATGTTGCTTGCTCATTAGATGAGGATGACTAATCTCATGGTCATTTGTGTGGAGACACTAAAGCAAGTATGTAGGTGCTTATTGGAGAATAAGTTCACTGAACGTGACTCGCTATGGAATACCTAATGGAGTTTTACTCGCCTGTCAATAGGAATTCCTAATGTGATAGTAGTACAAGTGATTCTTGAACTTGAGATCATCATAGTATCTTGTATGTAACAAATTATACTTTGACTTATCCCTTAAGGCCTTTTAAGGCATATATAGGGTATGCTTGGGTATAATGAGTTGCATATGGAGATAATGTATGATCAATAAAGAATCTACCACCTCTAATAAAAGAGGAGATATGTCCTATGTGATTCGTTAAATGACAACCTAGGAATCCTTGGCCAAGGTAGAATGAAATTAGAAAGAGGTTTCTAATTTGCATTATTTGGAGTTGTGCATTTTCTAATCGAAATACATATGATTAAATAAATTAAGACTTGACAGTAAATCCATGTCTTATATTTAATTGGGATATTGTATGGTGGAAGGATTGAATTGTACGGTAACTATTAACTCACAGGTTCTTTTATGATTAATGTTAAAATCTATATTATCTGAAAAGTCGTTGATCGCTAGGGAGGCTTATCCCTATTGTAGAATAAATGTTATTTATTTAAATAGATTATTAGTTTAATTTATTTATTTAAATAAGATTAGAATTGTTCTAATTGATTTATTCAGAATCGGTTTAATATGGAGAACCTAAAGGGTTACACCATAAAAGGAAGAAGAATTATTTAAGAAGAAAATGGTATGATAGTAATAATGCATTAAGTATAATTAATTTATTCTATGGTGATAGAATAAATTAAATAGCTTAATGTTTATTATTTAATATTTTAAAAATATTAAATATAAATTAATAAGAGGAGTCTTATTATTATTATTATTATTATTATTATTATTATTATTATTATTATTATTATTATTATTTTAATTCTAAAGGAGTTTAGAAATTAATATAATATCAGTACTCTCTCTCTCTCAATCCTAATAAGATTAGGATATAAATTAATTAAAAGTGTTTAATTAATTAATAAAACCCTATTCTAATTGGATTAGGAGGGTTAACCTAATATCTATATAAGAGAGTCTTATATCAGAAATAAGGGACGTGAATTTTTCCAAGAGTTGGGAGTACACATATTCTATAGAGATAGAAACAAGGGTTAAGCCAATAACCCATCTTCCTGAGTTCTTCATCTTCCTTGGTGGATCACCGTTAGAGGCCAAACATTTGGGTGGCTGACATTGATCAAGGGAAGGAGCCACTACAGAGGAATCAAAGGAATCAAAGGAGTAGAACTTGTACCTGAGGAAGCTTGGATCTTCAAAGGTATAATTCCATCCTCTTTTCTGTTATTGATAACTAGCACAAAGCATGATCATGGTTATGGGTTTGTATAAATTTTTGAAAACCTATGTTTCGCGCTTCCGCCCTATTTATGTGATTTGATTATATGATTGCGTTACGTACAAACCCAACAGTGGTCTCAGAGCCTAACTTTGTGCTAATTATCAATTTTATGATTCCATGTATGAATTGATGTGGGAATTGGATCGATTTTTCTGGACAAAATCGTTTTCTGCAAGTTTCTGCGACGAACAGCGCAGCTGCCCAATTCATTACTGGCGCAGCTGCGCCGGTCTGCAAAAACTGGCACTTCAGGCTACCTGCGCAGCTGCCTAGTTCATTCTGGGCATAGCTGCACCGGTTCCTGAACAGACCCTGAAATTAAATTTTCATTAATTAAGTAAACTGTTTATTTAATTAATAAAGTTTTAAAATAAAGATGTTTATTTTTTTTTAAATATGATTTCAGATTGCTAAAATTAAAAGAGTTTAATTTGGATTTATTTTTGATTAAAATAAAAGAGTTTATTTTGGTTTAAAAAATAAAATTTAGCAAAACTTTTGTCCATTAAATGACATCAATCCATATATGGAATAGCTTTATTATTCATGAGATGAATAGATATTTATTGATACGTATGATGATATGTATGTTAATAAAAGGGATTGATTATGGACTATGACCAATGTGATTGGATTTTATTTTGGATGAATGCTTGAATGTATGGGTTTTATAAAATAGGGTCTGCGTACCTCGTCTTCTCTAGTTTTATTCTCGGTGTAAATTCTATCTCCCTCCTATGTACTTTCCCTAGACTGCTGATCAAGGTTTCTATTTAATTATAAATAGTTTATGTAATAGAGATAGTTAGAATTATCTTGAAGAACTGGAGATCAAGGAGCAAGGAGCGCTTGAAGACCCATTTGTATGGAGCCCGGGTTTAAATGTAATAGTTATATTTAAATTTAAATTCTTGCACTCCTAGGTTTGACCTTTTGGTTCACTTGGTGGCTCTAGTGAACTAAACTAGAATAAAAGTCCATAATCAATCCGGGTAAAATATAGTATTCTATATTGCATGCTAAATATTATATATATTATATTTTATGCAAACATGCTTCGCATGTTTAATAAAATGTCGCGTATTTTATATATATATGTGCATGCGCGCTTAACAAGATGAGACAAATAATAACAAACCCTCAAAGAAATAATATTAAATTCGAAGCGTTCAAATGATATTTGAAATATCGAACATCGCCTTCTAGAATGGTTAATTAATAGAGTATTAAATATTTAATATGAGTTTGTTGTGCTATCCACAAAGCAAGTATTGAATATTTAAGATGTTAATTAATCACATTTGATGCTTATCAAGAAAATTAAACGATCTAGTCTTGTTGTGCTATCCACAAGGACGAAATTTATTTATTTTTGAATTTATGGAAGTGCTAGGCTGGACTTAACTTAAATCATTTTAGTTCGGATGTGCACACACATGACCATTATGATTTAAGAGGCAACATAAAAGGAGTTACATGGTGATGTAATTGACAAGAGTTGTCTACCTATTTATTTGTATATCGCTTGTTGTGCTATCCACAAGGTTATATACATTTGAAATGGGATCCTTAATCTCACTAGCAAATCTTTAATTAGATGTTGCCGAACTATATAAGTGAGGGTAATATAGTTTGATGAAAATAGTGGGAGATACGAATTTAAAATAAAGACCTAAATTTATTTTGGTATGCAAAGTTAATAAAATGAATGTTTGCTAAAATATTGTCTTTTCACATGCAGAATTTTAAAAATGTAAAAATCACTAATCTCACTATGAAGCATACTTGATGCAAATAAGCTTACCGGCCCGAATTATGAGGATTGGCTAAGAAATCTGAGAATTGTTCTCACTGCTGAAAAGATTTCTTATGTCCTAAATTCAACTATCCCTGAATCTGTTTCGGAAACAGCCTCTGAGGAAGAGATTGCCACTTTCAATAAGTGGCAAGATGATGCATCTGTGGCTCAATGCATCATGCTCGCATCCATGAATAACGAGCTTCAGCGTCAGCACGAAAAAATGGATGCTCCTGCTATGCTGCTTCACCTCAAGGAGTTGTATGGTCAACAGAGTAGGACTGCTAGATATGAGATATCTAAAGAGCTCTTCCGATCTCGGATGACCGAGGGCACTGCCGTCGAGACTTATGTCCTAAAGGTGATCAATTTGATTGATCGCCTTGGACAGCTGGGGTTTGTCATGGATGGGTAGCTGAGTCAAGACTTGGTCTTGCAGTCACTCCCTGAGACCTTCTCGCAGTTTGTGGTTAATTTTCACATGAATAAGCTAGATGTCAGCTTGCCTGAGCTGCTTAACATTCTGAAAACTGCAGAAGGTCACTTCCCATCCAAGAAGAACTATATCTTGATGGTGGATTCTTCCAATAAAAGGAAGAGGCCCAATGTATCTTCTGAAAAGAAGAAATCCAAGAAGGCTAAGGGAAAGGGGAAAGAAAAGGAACAAAAAAACATGAACTAGCTAAAGGAATGTGCTTTCATTGCAATGAGCCGGAACATTGGAAGAGGAACTGCAAAGAAGTTTTTAGCAGAGAAGAAGCTTGGAGAAGCTTCGACTTCCAATCAAGGTTTGTTTATGATTGAAATTAATTTTTCTGAAAGTCATAATTCTACTTGGGTATTGGATGCCAGTTGTGGTTCTCACATATGTAACACTGTGCAGGGACTGGTCAGAAGTAGAAAGCTGAACAATGAAGAGGTGATCCTACGAGTGGGGAATGGAGCAAAGGTTGCTGCATTAGCTGTAGGAACTTATTGTTTAGCAATGCCTTCGGGCAAGTCCATTTATCTTAATAACTGTTATTATGTTCCGAATATTATTAAAAATATTATTTCAATTTCTATATTGGATATGGAAGGTTTTGATGTTATTATAAAGAACAATGGTTGTTCTATTTATAAAGACGATATTTTATATGGTATTGGAAATTTGCGAAATGGACTTTATATACTTGACTTACAAGAACATATATTTTAAATTGAACAAACTAAGAAAAGGAAAAGAGATGATATTAATTATACCTATATGTGGCACTGTAGACTCGGTCATATTAATGAAACAAGATTATCTAAGTTGCATAAGGATGGGCTCCTAGAGCTATCCGATTATGAATCATATCCAACTTGTGAATCTTGTCTCATGGGTAAAATAACTAAATTTCCTTTTAGTGGAAAAGGAGAAAGAGTTGCAGAGTTGTTGGCATTGATTCACACAGACGTTTGTGGACCTATGACAACAAATGCATAGGGAGGGTATTCTTATTTTATTACTTTCACTGATGATCACTTAAGATTTGGATATGTGTATTTGATGAAATACAAATCAGAATCATTTGAAAAGTTCAAAGAGTTCAGAAGTGAAGTAGAGAAACAAACGGGCAAGAGTATTAAGATACTTCGATCAGATCGAGGTGGAGAATACTTAAGCGGTGAGTTTCTCAATTGTCTCAAAGAAAATGGTATAATCTCACAATGGACTCCTCCAGGTACACCACAGTTAAATGGAGTATCTGAAAGGAAAAATCGAACACTGTTGGACATGATTCGATCTATGATGAGTTTTACCAACCTTCCAATTTCCTTCTGGGGATATGCCCTAGAAACTGCTGCATACCTACTTAACAAGGTACCTACCAAATCCGCCCCAAAGACTCTATATGAGATGTGGAAGGGGAGGAAACCAAATCTTAAGCATGTTAAGACTTGGGGTTGTCCAGCTTATGTCAAAAAGTTTGAAAATGATAAGCTACAGACTAAATCCAATAAGTGTAGATTTGTGGGATACCCTAAAGAAACTTTAGGGTATTATTTCTATCATCCAACTGATCAAAAGGTGGTTGTTGCGAAACATGCTGCCTTCTTGGAAAAGGAGTTTATCCATGAAGGGGTCAATGGGAGTAAGATATATCTTGAAGAAGTTCAAGAACCACAAGTTACCACGGATCAAAGTCAGGTACCTGACCAAGTAGAAGAACCTATTGTACAACACCCTATTCATAAATCTGGAAAAGTACCGAAGATACCTGAGAGGTATGGATTCGTTATAGAGGATAACGATGAGGTACACATCATGAATAATGATGATCCATTGAATTACGAACAGGCTATGAGTAATAAAGACTCAGGAAAATGGGTTGAAGCCAAGAAATCCGAAATGGACTCCATGTATGAAAACAAAGTATGGACTTTAGTTTCACCACCTGAATGTATTAAACCTATTGGGTGTAAATGGATTTTTAAGAGAAAGACTAGAGCAGACGGAAAGGTAGAGACCTATAAGGCCCGATTGGTTGTAAAAGGTTTCAAACAAAGACAAGGAATTGACTATGATGAAACCTTCTCACCAGTAGCTATGCTCAAGTCCATTCGGATTTTGCTTGTGATTGCAGCTTATAACGACTATGAGATCTGGCAGATGGACGTGAAAACGGCCTTCCTCAATGGGAAACTTGAGGAAGATGTGTATATGACACAGCCAGAGGGATTTATTTCAAAAGTTAAAACAACTCAAGTCTGTAAGCTACAACGATCCATCTATGGGTTGAACCAAGCTTCTCATAGATGGAACATTCGTTTTGATAAGACAATCAAAGAGTTTGATTTTATCAAAAACGAGGATGAACCATGTGTATACAAGAAGGTTAGTGGGAGTGCAGTATCATTCCTTGTATTATATGTTGATGATATATTACTGATAGGGAATGACATTCCTATGTTACAATTAATTAAAATCTGGTTATCTAAAAGCTTCTCCATGACGGACTTAGGTGAAGCATCCTATATTTTGGGGATAAAGATCTATAGAGATAAATCTAAAAGGATGCTCGGCTTATCCCAAGGAACGTGCATTGATACAATGCTAAAGAGGTTTAGCATGGAAGATTCCAAAAGAGGTCTCATGCCGATGAGCCATGGAATACATCTCTCCAAGAAACAGGCCCCAAAGACACCTGAGGAGGGAGACCGTATGAGTAAGATCCCTTATGCTTCTGCAATAGGATCTATCATGTATGGTATGATATGTACTAGAGCGGATGTTGCTCACGCACTTAGTGTAACGAGCATATACCAGTCAAATCCAGGAGAAGAGCACTGGAAAGCAGTGAAAAATATCCTAAAGTACTTGAGAAATACTAAAGATATTTTTCTTGTCTACGGTGGGTCTGAATTAAAACTCGAGGGATTCACGGACTCAAGTTTTCAAACAGACCAAGATGACAGTAAATCTTTTTCAGGATATGTGTTTACCTTGAACGGAGGCACAGTGAGTTGGAAGAGTTCCAAGCAGCAAACAGTTGCTGATTCAGTGACAGAGGCAGAGTATATAGCTGCAAGTGAAGCTGCAAAGGAAGCTGTTTGGATGAAGAAGTTCATAACTGAACTTGGTGTGGTTCCTAGCATTGGAGAAGCAGTTCCCATATAATGTGACAACACCAGAGCGGTTGCACAGGATAAGGAACCCAGGTCTCATCAGAAATCCAAACACGTGTTGCGGCAATTTCACTTGATCAGGGAGATCATTGAAAGAGGAGACATCACCTTGGAGCATGTGGACTCTCAAGACAACATTGCAGATCCATTTACTAAGGCTCTAACACAACAGCAGTTTGATCGTCACTTAGAGAAGATGGGTATGAGATACCATGGCGATTGGCTTTAGTGCAAATGAGAGATTGATAGTAGTGTGCATACAAGCCCATCATGTATGAAGATAAAGCATATACTTTATAAACAATCTTATTTATTTATTAATAAAATATTCATTTAAGGCATTTAATTATCTACATGGTGCTGTTTTTATAATATATAAATAATCCATAGTTTTAAGCAATGCTTTTAGAATCATGATGAGATCATGCTAATGAGATCTAAATTCTTAAAAAGCTTAAAAACTAAAATAGTTCTCAATTGTGGGATTACTAAAATGGGGATTAGTAAATTCGGATAGAATGGTACATATGTTGCTTGCTCATTAGATGAGGATGACTGATCTCATGGTCATTTATGTGGAGATACTAAAGCAAGTATGTAGGTGCTTATTGGAGAATAAGTTCACTGAACGTGACTCGCTATGGAATACCTAATGGAGTTTTACTCGCCTGTCAATAGGAATTCCTAATGTGATAGTAGTACAAGTGATCCTTGGACTTGAGAACATCATAGTATCTTGTATGTAACAAATTATACTTTGACTTATTCCTTAAGGCCTTTTTAAGGCATATATAGGGTATGCTTGGGTATAATGAGTTGCATATGGAGATAATGTATGATCAATAAAGAATTTACCACCTCTAATAAAAGAGGAGATATGTCCTATGTGATTCGTTAAATGACAACCCAGGAATCCTTGGCCAATGTAGAATGAAATTAGAAAGAGGTTTCTAATTTGCATTATTTGGAGTTGTGCATTTTCTAATCGAAATACATATGATTAAATAAATTAAGACTTGACAGTAAATCCATGTCTTATATTTAATTGAGATATTGTATGGTGGAAGGATTGAATTGTACGGTAACTATTAACTCACAGGTTCTTTTTGATTAATGTTAAAATCTATATTATCTGAAAAGTTGTTGATCGCTAGGGAGGCTTATCCCTATTGTAGACTAAATATTATTTATTTAAATAGATTATTAGTTTAATTTATTTATTTAAATAAGATTAGAATTGTTCTAATTGATTTATTCACAACCGGTTTAATATAGAGAACCTAAAGGGTCACACCATAAAAGGAAGAAGAAATATTTAAGAAGAAAATGGCATGATAGTAATAATGCATTAAGTATAATTAATTTAATCTATGGTGATAGAATAAATTAAATAGCTTAATGTTTATTATTTAATATTTTAGAAATATTAAATATAAATTAATAAGATGAGTCTTATTAATATTATTATTATTATTATTTTAATTCTAAAGGAGTTTAGGAATTAATATAATATCAGTACTCTCTCTCTCAATCCTAATAAGATTAGGATATAAATTAATTAAAAGTGTTTAATTAATTAATAAAACCCTATTCTAATTGGATTAGGAGGGTTAACCTAATATCTATATAAGAGAGTCTTATATCAGAAATAAGGGACGTGAATTTTTCCAAGAGTTGGGAGTACACATATTCTTTAGAGATAGAAACAAGAGTTAAGCCAATAACCCATCTTCCTGAGTTCTTCATCTTCCTTGTTGGATCACCGTTAGAGGCCAAACATTTGGGTGGCTGACATTGATCAAGGGAAGGAGCCACTACAGAGGAATCAAAGGAATCAAAAGAGTAGAACTTGTACCTGAGGAAGCTTGGATCTTCAAAGGTATAATTCCATCCTCTTTTCTGTTATTGATAACTAGCACAAAGCATAATCATGGTTATGGATTTGTATAAATTTTTGAAAACCTATGTTTTGCGCTTCAGCCCTATTTATGTGATTTGATTGCATGATTGCGTTACGTACAAACCCAACATTATCGTTATAATATTTGGGGTGTAATGGAGATAATAATTTTACGAGCAATGGTGGGATGATAGTACCCAACCAAATTATATTTAGCCCAATTGAAATATTAATTGGATTAAACCAATGTACATGAGGTACATTATTATATGTATTAGTATGCTTGTTATATGTGGGTGTATATATATATATATATATATATATATATATATATATATGTACCTATAACTTAACATAATGTAGTAACATTAAGTAACACATTGGGATTGATTTAATGACCCATTCTTACTAATACTGAGTTTATAGCTTATCCCAAAATCAGTGTCCCTATCTTATAACAGCCGTGAATAGGCCAATGACCTAGTCTATTTCTTCTTTTACTCAAACTCTAAGATGGTGATGATGGCTAGACAATGATTTCAATAATGGTGGGGGGAGTGGCTCAAATAGTATATTTTACCAACTTCTTCTTGTTCATCATCTTCTACTTCTCTCCTTTGGTTTGAATTGTTGGGCAAAGTCATGGCATGAGCAAGAGCTCCTCTATAAATTGAAAGCTCCCCTTCAGAAATTGAAGTTGCTAAATATTTGATAAGTGCTATAGAGAGTGAGTATATTGAAATTTCAGTATACTTGGAAGTGGAGGAGAAATAGTTAGCCATTCAAACTTCAATGAGGTATTACTCTTAAATTGTGTTCTTGAGTTTCAAGTTGGAAAATTCTTAGAAAATTATTGAATTCTTGATTGTAAGTTGATATAGAAGTAATATTAGAGTTATATACATATTATAAAAGTAATATGGGTTGGTTGTAAGCATGATTCATGAGGAATTATGGGTTTAGTTTTGAGCTCTGCTGTGCAGAAGCCCATCCTGGTACGGAACCGGAGTGGCGCTGCCGCGACACTCCTTAGTACAAAAGTAGCGCGGCCGCGCCGTTCTGCAGAAATGAAAAATGAACATTTTTTGTGTTTTCTGATTTGTTGAGCATGCTAGTTGACTCTAATAAGTGTATAAATGAGTCTAATATATGACCTAAGGTTACTATGCATATAAGGAATGGAATTAACATGGTATTAATGATTTTCTAAAAGAAAACTTAAAGTTTTTGAGAAACAGAAGTTGATAAATTTAGTATCCTTTGATTTCTGACCTTGGACCTTATGTACGTGTATCAATGTGCGTGAAATGTAGTTGTTAAGTTACCTTGCATATACTAGATCGATATAGCTTGGTTTAAAATGTTTTGAAGGAAAACTTAGAAGTTTGAGAACTAATAGTCTTGAACATTGTGTAAATAGTATTATGACCTTTCAAGCATGTATGCTAGGACACCTTATGCCTCTAGACATAACGGATGCGTCCACCATGTAGCTAAGCATGAAATAAACTACTCAAACATGGTTTAGAATGACTTTTTGAGTAATGTACTATGCTATATCTATGTAAAAGAGTTGAATGATCTTGAGCATACGTATTAAAGACTTAAAATCATTGACCCTTGTTAAATGAAGATATTGAGCCTTGTTGATTTAAATAATTCAATATAGAGCTATGT
Source organism: Panax stipuleanatus (assembly GCA_020205555.1). Classification (NCBI taxonomy): domain Eukaryota; kingdom Viridiplantae; phylum Streptophyta; class Magnoliopsida; order Apiales; family Araliaceae; genus Panax; species Panax stipuleanatus. The sequence goes on from CM035118.1 coordinate 59,098,725, forward strand.
GATTCAAAAGTAAAACTAAATAGTTGAATATGAAATGGAAGGAATATGAAAACCTACTTGATGTATGTGTATAATATATATCAGAATGCATAATATGCTAAAGACTAAACTGTCCAATGAAATACTCTAGTCTGGTTTTGGCAGGGAGTAGCGCAGCCACGCCGTTCTGCAGAATTTCCATGAGCAGTTTGTTAACTGCTTGAACTTAAGTCATGTTTATATACTTTCCTTAAAGACCCTAAGGACTGCAACAAGATAGTTTCAATAGAATGAGTGTGAGGGTGTGATGTGGTAACATCATGGTTATCCTAAGAAGAAGTGAAATGAAACCAAGTTAGAAAATGACATACAATTTGTACTTATATTAAGAGCGTATGAAATGTATGACTGATGGATATGAATCCATGATTATATAACTGTGTAGGAATACACGAAGTGCAGATAGCTTTAAGTAGTTAAGTCGTAGTTGATAAACTACGAATCAGGCAAGTCTTTCAGTTCCTAATTGTTATATGAATTCGATAACTGTTAGTTAAATTATATTATGCTATGAGGATGTTGACGTAAAAATATGAAATGTATATGAGATATGTATGAGATTAAAAGTTGATCTTTGATGATATGCTTATGAAGTTAGTCTCTATGAGAACCCGAATTTTCAAATATTATTAAATAAGGATTTAATAAATAAAATTCTTAAACCGTGAGATGGGTTCGAATAAAAATATATATATGTGATATGAGGTACGTGGTATTTTGTTACATAGGGTTATATGAACTATGTAATAAGTGATTTTTGTGATTAATAAATATATTATTAATATATATCGTTAATTATCGTAGAGACGATTCAATTGAGATAAAAGAAGTGGATAAAATTTCTATCTATATAATTTATAGAATTATTTTATCATAGTAAGTTGGTGACATTAAATATCCTTAATGTATAATCACCATATTCTTGTGTATGTGTATTAATAACTAGTATGTTTATAATATAGGTTATTAATAGCACTTAAGCTATCAGTGAATAGGTTTGGATAGTGAAGCATGAGTTAGTTAAGGAATTAACTAATAAGAATAAATATTAGTTAATTTAAGTTGGGAGTTATATTATGGAATAATATAATGAGAGTATTAAACCTTAATTAACTATGATGATATAGTACAGTGTTTAATTTACTTAAGTAAAGGAGTGAATTAATATGTGTGTTGATTATGTAATTATAGTTGATACTTTTTATATATATTACTTTGAGTGGTAATATGTGAGAAAGTCTAATGTACGAATAACGTTAAATATATATATACGCTATTAAAAGAGGATGGAAATCATTATATCTTTAAATAAATATTTAATATTTGAAGAAAATAGTTTGGGGAACAATTTATAGAAAAGAAAGAGAAATAATTATTATATATTTCTAATAAAAGATATTAAAATAAATGTTAATATTGAATTATTTTAATAAAGGAGAAAATGTTATTTTTGAATAATAATATTACCTTATATGTTTTTGTATGAGGTAATAGGTACGATTAATTAATATGGTAAATATATTAAAACATATTTGCTATATGTAAGTAAATTGATGGAAATAATTTATTATAATAAAAAATAAACCTATTATCTATAAATAATATATGTACATGTGTTGTACATGTAATTACTTTTAATAGATATTATATTAAGAATAATATCTTGAGACAATAAGTAAATTTCTTTCTAATAATAAATGAATTTATTTGGAGAAAACATAATATTTTATGTTATGATAAAATACATAATTTTTAATGTATTTTCAAGAGAGATAAGTAATACTAAGTTATTTCAATGTATTAAATAACTTAAGTTATTATCGTGGATGTTATCATTTAAATAATTTATAGAGTATATTTTAATACTTAATTGAAGTAGTTTAGCATTTTAATAGCTTGAGTTATTATATTACCGTGAAGATTATATAGAATATTGGAATATTTTCATTCACGATATATTATGACTTAATAGTTCTAAGTAAATTAAACATGTGGTGGACAAGTAGTGTGATGGAAATGAATAAATATTGAGAGTAAGTATAAGCTTAATGTAAGCTTGTGAGAGATGCCTTGTGTGGCACGATAATAGATTCGAGAAATTATTAATTAAACAATTAATCTATATTAATTGTTATTATTAATGGTATGATGAATTATTATTATTGCGAGTGATAGCATGATAATAAGTATATTTGTTATAAATATAATAAGATTTATATTTATTTAATGTGATAATTAACCATATAAATGTTAATTAATTGTTATGGAGATTAATAATTACATTGGTTGATGAGGGATGAATTAATTAATATATTATTAATTAATTAATTTCCATTAAGTATAATAATATATAAATGAGTAGATTATTAATATGATTATAATTGCTCAATTAGTTGATATGTTCAAAGGATGTGATTATTAAGAATATAACATATTGTAGTTACATATATGTTATATAAAGTATAGTGCAACATTAATGTGACTGTATTATAACTATATAGTAAAATTGATTGCATTATGTGAATTACATAATATTATTGCTTATGTAACATGATGTGTGTGGGTAGACCTTAAGGAATACCCTATTAGCATATAGAAATTGTTAATTGATAATGATTTCTATAGGATATTATAACTGTAATAATAACCGTTATGATAATTAATAACCGTTATAATAATGAGTAATACCCGATAAAATTATATCCGGTAGGATGAAATGCACATGAATTTATATATGTGCAAGTTAAAATTTACTACACGATAGTATTATTGGGACTACATTGTGACACATTAATTTATAACTTAAGTTATATAAAATGAAATGTGTACAACTTAAATATATATGGAATAAATATATATAGCCTAAGTATATACGATATGTATACATATATAACATTAGTATGTGGAAAACAAGTTGCTGTGATTGTTGAGAGTCTTTCTCTCCCACACGTGAACTCCCACATGGCTAGCTACTCTATATCTCTTCTCAATTTCAGCAAATGTAGCTTATGATTATGGGGGAGTGGAGATAATGATGGGATTCACCAACCTTCTACCTAATCTACATGAACCATTAGACACTTGCTCAACCCATGGGATTGGTTTGGAGGATTATTGCAATATCTGTGTATCAATTCTTCTATAAATAAGACTCTCAGCTTCCTCATTGCATTTGCTGAGAGTTGTATTGGCTAAGGAATTTATAGAGAGTGAGTGTAGTGTTATTGTGAAAGAAACCAAGAAATTGTATTGTTTAGCAGAGGTAATCCCCATTCATGCTCATCATTTTCTGAAAAAATTTATAAATCCTTGATTCTTGAAGTAAGCATGTATTGATTGATAATTTGTTTGATAAATGCTTGTTGAGTCTTATATAAGTTGCTATGCATATTAGCTCTATAATGTAGCATATCTAGAAAGGAATTCGTATGAAATTTGTGAGTTGGGTTGCAGTCTGCCAAGCAGAAAGCTGCTCTATTTCTGGCCGGCCACCTGCGCAGCTGCGCCAGTTTTGTACTGGCCAACGGCGCAGCTGCTCCGGTACCAGACTTGTGTTGGCGAAGGCCCTGCGCAGCTGCGCCAGTTTTGAACTGGGGAGCTGCGCCGGTACCAAATTCTGGTTTTGGTTTCTGTTTCAGTTCTGTTAAGTGTTAGCATGTGGCCTCACTTGGAACAAGCATGTGAACATGATTAAACTATAGATATTAGTACATTACATGACATAAGCATGAATAATCATGATTGTGTACACGATTGACGAAAAACTTAAGATTTTGAAATGAAACTTATGGTTTCGGTTGTGAACTTAGAGACATATGTAATATATATATATATATATATATATATATATATATATATATATATATATTCTGACTTTTAGGACACATTAGTATGGTTTAAGAATGCATGAAAGGCATGATGATTTGCGTACATATGTTTCATAATGTAACATGAGCATGCATACTTCACTAGTGCACATTTCTAACGAAAGTGTAAGTTTTGAAACAAACTTTGACACGTATGTACCATATTCATATTCTGATTTTGCAAGCATGTTTACATGGCCTTGAAATACATGACGAACATGTTAACATATATATATATATAACATGAACATGTTAAGCCTTGTTAGTAAACTTTACTAATGAGAGTATAAGTTTTGAATGTGTACCTTGACATATTACCTTGAGGTTTGGATTCCGATAATTATGAACATGTTTGACAGTACACTTGGACTCTCTCATGTATCATACATGTATATATATACCATGACTACATATCATGAAACCAAGTTTAGCATAAACAAAGCATGTTTTCAAACTAATAATCATGATGGTTACATGTATGAAGTATGAATATTCATGAACATGCCCAGTATGAGTTATATGAATACTTTATGTGTTTAAAGAACTAACATGATGAACTTTGAGATGTTCATGACCTCGAGTGGCCTTAAATTGTTGAAATGTTGACTTAGGACCTATATCATGAAAGATTGAACTTAGAAAGGTTAGACAATCATGGGAGTGCCTTTTAATAGGTATACATGCTATGTCAGATCACAGATTAATACTTGAATCCGATTTCGATGGTTAATAAAGTATATTTGCTTTGTTATGGTCTTATGTGTTAGTAATGATATATGAGAATGACTAACTCAAAAGATGGACTACACTAGCTATATGTAAATAGATTAGTGGTAGACGGGCGTGTGTATGTGAAGGATGGTAGTAAGTACGTAAGGTTAAAATATACTTATACGTACATAATTATTCTAAGAATACGATAAGAAAGTAAGACGAAGGTTCTAAGAACTAAGTTAGACAACAATGTAACCTTTATTATTACATTGAGATTGTGTGGATACATATAACTGATGAGTGTGATCTTTATGGTTAATATAACTGTGTAGGATTACACGAAGTGCAGATATTCTTAAGCAGATAAGTCGTAGTTGTTAAACTACGAATCAGGCAAGTCTTTCAGTTCCTATTTGATATATGAATTCAATAACTGTTAGTTGAATTATATTATGCTATGATAATGTGAACTTATATATGAATTGTATATGAGATATAAATGAGATTGAAAGTCGATCTTTAATAATATACTTGTTATGTGAAAAGTAACATGCGTAGTAAATATAGATTGTTTATAAATGCATGAACTGAGTATAATGTTGTATGCTATGTGATGCATGAAAACTGTTAGAATTGCTGAGCTGTCGAGCTCACTCTTGCAAATAACCACTTTTGCAGGTTAAGGACTCACGATAAAGACTACGTGTTTCTTGATTGATAAAGTTAAATAGTATCGCAATGAAGAGTACTTTTTAGATTATCGTTTGAACCCTGTTTAGGTTCTAAGAGTTGTACTTGATAATTGTATACGTTGTTTAATACTTGTTGTATTATAAAAGGTGTACTAGCTAATACATAGAGGATATCAAGTTGAGTTGTAAACGTTTATACAGAAATTTGTGTAGAGCGAATCATAATATAGTGTGATTCAAGGATATGTAATTGATTCAAAGTTATGAAATCAATAAGATGAATTTATTCAAAGGATATTGAAAAGTTTAAATTATTCTGCATTTTAGTAACATCGAATATGATGTAAAGACAAGATCTTGGATATAAATAGAATTTATATTCTAAATTATAATAAACAAAGTTGTATTCTTTTACTAATGATTAAAAGATGTAATAGTTTGACGATAGTAGTATCGTGACTGCACCGAATCAGAGGTTTTGAAGGAACGTGGATTTGGGGGCGTCACAGGTTGGTATCAAAGCTGTAGGTTATAAAACTTAGGTAAGTGTACCTTAGACTATAACCTGAGAGAGGGAAAGATAAAAGATTAAAATATATCTAAGCGAAGATTCAAAGAAGAATCTCAAAATATCTAGAGAATGAGAATCAGGAGTTTCCTAACTCCGGTAATAAAAATGTTAAGATGATGTCTATAAGATGTATATGACAAAAATAGTGAGAATAAACTCAAATGGAGTTTAGTTGATAGTAGGGAAAGAACCCTGAGGTAAAGCAATGATCACGACGTGATCAGATTGAACTGTGAAATGATAGATATTCTGTAACGACTAAGTGTGTATAGCTTGATGCTATGAGAGAATGTACTATAAAAAGTACGAGATGAACTCATGAGGAGTTGTATGTGGTGAAACCTAGAAAGTTCATAACAAGGAAGTGATAGAGTAAGATAGAGTTAAGTGTTGGACTTCCATTGAGGACTCATGTGATGGCTTAGTTGTACAAACTTTTGTATGGGCAGAAGTTTTGTGCTTGCACTGAGTGCGTCACATTGATAATCGTTAGAATGTTAGTGTCGCGGTATCATTATACATATGGCGGAAAGGTGATTCTTTTCGCATGTTTATTTTGATAGATAGAGATTTCTAAGATTAATTTAGATAATACTAAGATTATGTGCGAGTTCTTAAGACTCATGCCTATAACAAGTTCGTGACTCATAATCATATGGTGGGACCCCTCAGCGAATGGACGACTTTGGTCTGACTAGGATAAGTTTCTACACCCATATAATTGTGGTAAGTTCCTGAACTTTCATGGTGTGGTAAGTTGGTGAACTGTACTGAGAATAGATATATTATATAAGAGTTTTGGAATAGTAAGCATTGATGCTGGTAAGAGATTGAAGTGATGGCGAAATTTGGATTTTTCTAAATCTTCTAGCTATACTAGGTTTTCAAAATTTATTGACTTCGTGCTAGTGTTTGCACTTCGATTTTCTTGAGAAAAACATTGGGTCAAGTGACTGAACCAATTAGTTTAAAAAATAATACCGTTATTCGTATGTCTAAGCTATTTGTTTCGGCTAAGACAAAAATGATTTGAAAATCTTTCAAAATGTATTTTGACCATGTGCATCATTTGATATGGTGTATGATGGTAAACGATGGAGTCATCAATGCAATCGAACCTAGTGTCGGAAGTGATCGTAAGATCGCCATCCCATTATGGTATGATGTAGTATAACAAAGTCACAAAATGACGAAATCTTCAACGTACTATTAAGTGGGTGCGGCATTTTAACGTCATAAAATGATTTTTGGTTTTCTTTCAAATTATGAAAAGTTGACTAAATTATTTCGATTGATGTCCGAATTGTCGATAAGAGTCTAAGCTAATTGATTCGGCTAGGCGACTGTGGAAAAGTGATTATAGAATTCAAGCATTCTTGTGTATTTGTGCCAAACCAGATTGCTCTGGTGCGGATGTAGAAGTTGAGAAGCTGAGTTGAACAATCCTGGAATGGGAACCTATTTTCGGAGACAGTGGTCACGAACATGACTCATATAGTCATTACAACACGCTACGTTGAGGCCCAACGTAGTAGTACAATAGGGTAGCCACCTAGTGTACGTGTGGAGGGTGTTTTCAGTCCTTGTGATTGATAAACATTCTAGTTTACAGTGTGGAGACTCATGTTGAGACATTTGTAAATGTGGAAGAGTTCACGGTCTTGTGTGACCCCTCAGCATAATCTGAAATCTGAGTTATTCATACTACTTTTCGATTATTGAAAAATCGTGGAAGATTCTTATTCTTCTGAAGGATGAATGTAGTAAGTAGAATGATCCTTAGAAAGGAGAAAGTGGTAGAATGCGATTGAAAAGGTTATAATAATAAAACTTCCGAAAAGAGAATGAATAAAAATTATTCAAGAGAATATGTAATATTCGGAATAGCACCGAGTAGAGGAAGTTTCGGTGATTCCGAGGACGGAATCTTTATAAGGGGGAGAGGATGTGAGAACCCGAATTTTCAGATATTATTAAATAAGGATTTAATAAATAAAATTCTTAAACCGTGAGATGGGTTCGAATAAAAATATATATATGTGATATGAGGTATGTGGTATGTGGTATTTTGTTACATAGGGTTATATGAACTATGTAATAAGTGATTTTTGTGATTAATAAATATATTATTAATATATATCGTTAATTATCGTAGAGACGATTCAATTGAGATAAAAGAAGTGGATAAAATTTCTATCTATATAATTTATAGAATTATTTTATCATAGTAAGTTGGTGACATTAAATATCCTTAATGTATAATCACCATATTCTTGTGTATGTGTATTAATAACTAGTATAGTTTATAATATAGGTTATTAATAGCATTTAAGCTATCCGTGAATAGGTTTGGATAGTGAAGCATGAGTTAGTTAAGGAATTAACTAATAAGAATAAATATTAGTTAATTTAAGTTGGGAGTTATATTATGAAATAATATAATGAGAGTATTGAACCTTAATTAACTATGATGATATAGTACCGTGTTTAATTTACTTAAGTAAAGGAGTGAATTAATATGTGTGTTGATTATGTAATTATAGTTGATGCTTTTTATATATATTACTTTGAGTGGTAATATGTGAGAAAGTCTAATGTACGAATAACGTTAAATATATATATACGCTATTAAAAGAGGATGGAAATCATTATATCTTTAAATAAATATTTAATATTTGAAGAAAATAGTTTGGGGAACAATTTATAGAAAAGAAAGAGAAATAATTATTATATATTTCTAATAAAAGATATTAAAATAAATGTTAATATTGAATTATTTTAATAAAGGAGAAAATGTTATTTTTGAATAATAATATTACCTTATATGTTTTTGTATGAGGTAATAGGTACGATTAATTAATATGGTAAATATATTAAAACATATTTGCTATATGTAAGTAAATTGATGGAAATAATTTATTATAATAAAAAATAAACCTATTATCTATAAATAATATATGTACATGTGCTGTACATGTAATTACTTTTAATAGATATTATATTAAGAATAATATCTTGAGACAATAAGTAAATTTCTTTCTAATAATAAATGAATTTATTTGGAGAAAACATAATATTTTATGTTATGGTAAAATACATAATTTTTAATGTATTTTCAAGAGAGATAAGTAATACTAAGTTATTTCAATGTATTAAATAACTTAAGTTATTATCGTGGATGTTATCATTTAAATAATTTATAGAGTATATTTTAATACTTAATTGAAGTAGTTTAGCATTTTAATAGCTTGAGTTATTATATTACCGTGAAGATTATATAGAATATTGGAATATTTTCATTCACGATATATTATGACTTAATAGTTCTAAGTAAATTAAACATGTGGTGGACAAGTAGTGTGATGGAAATGAATAAATATTGAGAGTAAGTATAAGCTTAATGTAAGCTTGTGAGAGATGCCTTGTGTGGCACGATAATAGATTCGAGAAATTATTAATTAAATAATTAATCTATATTAATTGTTATTATTAATGGTATGATGAATTATTATTATTGCGAGTGATAGCATGATAATAAGTATATTTGTTATAAATATAATAAGATTTATATTTATTTAATGTGATAATTAACCATATAAATGTTAATTAATTGTTATGGAGATTAATAATTACATTGGTTGATGAGGGATGAATTAATTAATATTTTATTAATTAATTAATTTCCATTAAGTATAATAATATATAAATGAGTAGATTATTAATATGATTATAATTGCTCAATTAGTTGATATGTGTAAAGGATGTGATTATTAAGAATATAGCATATTGTAGTTACATATATGTTATATAAAGTATAGTGCAACATTAATGTGACTGTATTATAACTATATAGTAAAATTGATTGCATTATGTGAATTACATAATATTATTGCTTATGTAACATGATGTGTGTGGGTAGACCTTAAGGAATACCCTATTAGCATATAGAAATTGTTAATTGATAATGATTTCTATAGGATATTATAACTGTAATAATAACCGTTATGATAATTAATAACCGTTATAATAATGAGTAATACCCGATAAAATTATATCCGGTAGGATGAAATGCACATGAATTTATATATGTGCAAGTTAAAATTTACTACACGATAGTATTATTGGGACTACATTGTGACACATTAATTTATAACTTAAGTTATATAAAATGAAATGTGTACAACTTAAATATATATGGAATAAATATATATAGCCTAAGTATATACGATATGTATACATATATAACATTAGTATGTGGAAAACAAGTTGCTGTGATTGTTGAGAGTCTTTCTCTCCCACACGTGAACTCCCACATGGCTAGCTACTCTATATCTCTTCTCAATTTCAGCAAATGTAGCTTATGATTATGGGGGAGTGGAGATAATGATGGGATTCACCAACCTTCTACCTAATCTACATGAACCATTAGACACTTGCTCAACCCATGGGATTGGTTTGGAGGATTATTGCAATATCTGTGTATCAATTCTTCTATAAATAAGACTCTCAGCTTCCTCATTGCATTTGCTGAGAGTTGTATTGGCTAAGGAATTTATAGAGAGTGAGTGTAGTGTTATTGTGAAAGAAACCAAGAAATTGTATTGTTTAGCAGAGGTAATCCCCATTCATGCTCATCATTTTCTGAAAAAATTTATAAATCCTTGATTCTTGAAGTAAGCATGTATTGATTGATAATTTGTTTGATAAATGCTTGTTGAGTCTTATATAAGTTGCTATGCATATTAGCTCTATAATGTAGCATATCTAGAAAGGAATTCGTATGAAATTTGTGAGTTGGGTTGCAGTCTGCCAAGCAGAAAGCTGCTCTATTTCTGGCCGGCCACCTGCGCAGCTGCGCCAGTTTTGTACTGGCCAACGGCGCAGCTGCTCCGGTACCTAGACTTGTGTTGGCGAAGGCCCTGCGCAGCTGCGCCAGTTTTGAACTGGGGAGCTGCGTCCGGTACCAAATTCTGGTTTTGGTTTCTGTTTCAGTTCTGTTAAGTGTTAGCATGTGGCCTCACTTGGAACAAGCATGTGAACATGATTAAACTATAGATATTAGTACATTACATGACATAAGCATGAATAATCATGATTGTGTACACGATTGACGAAAAACTTAAGATTTTGAAATGAAACTTATGGTTTCGGTTGTGAACTTAGAGACATATGTAATATATATATATATATATATATATATATATATATATATATATTCTGACTTTTAGGACACATTAGTATGGTTTAAGAATGCATGAAAGGCATGATGATTTGCGTACATATGTTTCATAATGTAACATGAGCATGCATACTTCACTAGTGCACATTTCTAACGAAAGTGTAAGTTTTGAAACAAACTTTGACACGTATGTACCATATTCATATTCTGATTTTGCAAGCACGTTTACATGGCCTTGAAATACATAACGAACATGTTAACATATGTTTATATATAACATGAACATGTTAAGCCTTGTTAGTAAACTTTACTAATGAGAGTATAAGTTTTGAATGTGTACCTTGACATATTACCTTGAGGTTTGGATTCTGATAATTATGAACATGTTTGATAGTACACTTGGACTCTCTCATGTATCATACATGTATATATATACCATGACTACATATCATGAAACCAAGTTTAGCGTAAACAAAGCATGTTTTCAAACTAATAATCGTGATGGTTACATGTATGAAGTATGAATATTCATGAACATGCCCAGTATGAGTTATATGAATACTTTATGTGTTTAAAGAACTAACATGATGAACTTTGAGATGTTCATGACCTCGAGTGGCCTTAAATTGTTGAAATGTTGACTTAGGACCTATATCATGAAAGATTGAACTTAGAAAGGTTAGACAATCATGGGAGTGCCTTTTAATAGGTATACATGCTATGTCAGATCATAGATTAATACTTGAATCCTATTTCGATGGTTAATAAAGTATATTTGCTTTGTTATGGTCTTATGTGTTAGTAATGATATATGAGAATGACTAACTCAAAAGATGGACTACACTAGCTATATGTAAATAGATTAGTGGTAGACGGGCGTGTGTATGTGAAGGATGATAGTAAGTACGTAAGGTTAAAATATACTTATACGTACATAATTATTCTAAGAATACGATAAGAAAGTAAGACGAAGGTTCTAAGAACCAAGTTAGACAACAATGTAACCTTTATTATTACATTGAGAATGTGTGGATACATATAACTGATGAGTGTGATCTCTATGGTTAATATAACTGTGTAGGATTACACGAAGTGCAGATATTCTTAAGCAGATAAGTCGTAGTTGTTAAACTACGAATCAGGCAAGTCTTTCAGTTCCTATTTGATATATGAATTCAATAACTGTTAGTTGAATTATATTATGCTATGATAATGTGAACTTATATATGAATTGTATATGAGATATAAATGAGATTGAAAGTCGATCTTTAATAATATACTTGTTATGTGAAAAGTAACATGCGTAGTAAATATAGATTGTTTATAAATGCATGAACTGAGTATAATGTTGTATGCTATGTGATGCATGAAAACTGTTAGAATTGCTGAGCTGTCGAGCTCACTCTTGCAAATAACCACTTTTGCAGGTTAAGGACTCACGGTAAAGACTACGTGCTTCTTGATTGATAAAGTTAAATAGTATCGCAATGAAGAGTACTTTTTAGATTATCGTTTGAACCCTGTTTAGGTTCTAAGAGTTGTACTTGATAATTGTATACGTTGTTTAATACTTGTTGTATTGTAAAAGATGTACTAGCTAATACATAGAGGATATCAAGTTGAGTTGTAAATGTTTATACAGAAATTTGTGTAGAGCAAATCATAATATAGTGTGATTCAAGGATATGTAATTGATTCAAAGTTTTGAAATCAATAAGATGAATTTATTCAAAGGATATTGAAAAGTTTAAATTATTCCGCATTTTAGTAACATCAAATATGATGTAAAGACAAGATCTTGGATATAAATAGAATTTATATTCTAAATTATAATAAACAAAGTTGTATTCTTTTACTAATGATTAAAAGATGTAATAGTTTGATGATAGTAGTATCGTGACTGCACCAAATCAGAGGTTTCGAAGGAACGTGGATTTGGGGGCTTCACAGTCTCTATGCTTGTAATGTGAGAAGTAACATGCGTAGTAAATATTAGATGATTATGATTGCATGAATTGAGTATGATATTATATGCTATGTGATGCATGAAAACTGTTAAAATTGCTGAGCTGTCGAGCTCACTCTTGCAAATAACCATTTTTGCAGGTTAAGAACTCACGGTAAAGTTACGTGTTTCTTGATTGATAGAGTTCAATAGTATCGCAACGAAGATTACTATTTAGTTGAAGTTATTGCTTAAACCATGTTTAGGTTCTAGGAGATGCACATGATAGTAGTTTACGATGTTTAATACATGTTGAGTTGTAAAGTTGTACTATGTGATACATAGAGGAATTCGAATCGAGATATAAACATTTATATAGTAAATCAAATAGAATGAATCATAACATAATTTGATTCAATGATATGTAATTGATTCAAGTTATGAAATCAATAAAAGATTTTATTCAAAGGAGATTGAAAAAGTTTAAGTTATTCTGCATTTTTTTTATAACATCAAATATGATGTATAGTCAGGAATGGTAAATGACCAAGATTGAAACTTATAAATGTTTGGGGTCATTATACAAATCCTGAAATTGGGAAGAATTTATATTCTAAATTTATAATAAGAGAATGTATACTCATGTTGACTTAGTTACATTCCATCCTTATGTTTTGATGATGAATTGTTTATAATACTAAATCTTTGTTGTGACATTTCAGGTATTTGATAAGAAAGACCATTGGTGGCATACTCAAGTGGATTGAAGAGTTTACTTTTCTAAGAAATAAAGTGTAAGGTTAATTGCATATTAATTGATTTTTCAATTAAGGCTCTAGGACATATTATATGCATTTAATGTTATATGTCTTAAATAAAAGGTATTCTAAAAACTAATGAAATGGGTTTTTCAATAATTAAATAATTACTTGAAATTAGTTTTTAATATATTTTATCAAGTACAAAAGTTTTTAAGGCTTTATTAATAAAAACGTTACTTGATGTATTTGAGTTATAAATATGCTGAATGAAGTTAGTTATAGAATACACGTGTCTATATATATACTTTACATTGTGTGTATGCTAGAAGCTGGTAAGGAGGAAACAATATTGGTTTAATGATATAATCAAGGGACCGGTTTTGAAGGATCATGATTACTAATATCTTGGAACTCTAATAACTTGAAAATTGGATAGTGACCGGATGTATGTTTCTATACGCAAGTCTGAAAGTTTTTGATAAAGTCAAAGAAAGCTAAAAGTGGGCTAAAAGGTTTTATCTTTATTGTGTGTTCCAAAGTTATCTAGCAGTATAAACAAAATAGATTTGAAATACTTTACTGTTGTGATATACTTATCATATATCTCTATTACCGTTGTTAATCCTTCATTATCTTTTAGATATATGGACAAACCGATATTCATGGATTGATAAATCAGATTTGATTTAGAATAACGATAATATTTTTATGGGCTATAAAAATCGTGTTTTATGAATGAAAAAGACACACGACTTACGAAATACTATTGCATTAATTTCTAATATTAAAGAGCAATTTGATTTGATTGATGCAAACTTGATCAGCTGGGCAATTATATTTAGACATCTAATTAGCTGGTTATCGGTGAGATTTAATTGATTATATCTTCGTGCTACTTGATCATTGCATTATATGGTTGAGCCTTTAATTGTTAAATTGATTATTATTGCATTGATCATAGACCTCTATATTTGTAAACTAATTTTTGTTTAGACTAAGTGTAGTCTAAAGGTTTTAATCCTGGTGGATTAGAGAAAAGGTTTACAAACAGGTTCAAGGAAGCAAAGGTGCTTAAGGAGTGCATAGGTGCACAAGGAGCAAAAGTGCTCAAGAGAAGTTAATTGTTTTTAATTATTGTAAGAATTTGTTTTGTAATCAGTGTTTATTTATAAAGAAATAAATAAAGTGAGTCTCCAATACCGGTTGGTATTGGACGTGGAGTAGACTACTATTATAAAGGGTAGTAGTTGAACCACGTAAAAATTCTTGGTGTTCATTTAATTATTTGTGCTTAATTTGAGTGATAACAAGAATTAAGGTTAACATAATAAGTTAATACATTAATAAGTTTTTTAGAAACTTAAGATATATATAATTGATTATTTCAGCATACTAAATTCAAAAGTATTTAAACTATTTTCATAATTCAGGAACCCGAGTTAATTATTTTCGTAAGCTGAAATAAACACACATTTTGAATTAAAATAAAAATCGACCATAGTTGTTCTAACACTTATTCATCCCCCCTTCTAAGTGTGCCTATTTAAATTTCATTTGGTATCAGATCTTGGCTCTACTTATCTTGGTCTTAAAGGTGACTTGTAGGGAAAGATTCTGACATGGCACAATTCGGGAACAACAATCAAGAAGGTCAATCAACCAATAGACCACCACTGCTACATGGAACCGAAAACTACAACTTTTAGAAGTTCCGAATGAGGATCTACCTTAAAAGAGATCCTTGGGAATGGTGGGTCGTTGAGAATGGACCAGAGTTATTCCAAGGAAAAATGATGGGACACCAAAGACTCTACTAGAAATGGATTCAACCGAAACCTACATGGTCTCATATGATTCAAGGGCCATGAACACACTTCTCAGCGGCATGGTACAATCCAAGATAGATAAAGTCTCCTCATGCAATACAACTAAAGAGATATGTGATACTCTAGTGGTAAGTCATGAAGGTACCTCCAAAGTACGAGAAGTCAAGCTAAGCATGCTTATGCACGTTCAAGCTCGAAAAAGATGAAACCATCAAGCTGGCTCAAGCAAGATTTCTAGTCCTTATAAATTCCTTGAAATTGTTGGACAAGACTATTTCACAAAGTGAGATCAACCGTAAGCTACTTCGGGCTATGCCCAAAAGGTTTGCTTCTAAAATCACTACTCTTCAAGATTCTATTACTATTTTCTCCATAAACACTTTAACTCTATTTGATGAATTAGAAGAATATGAACATCAGTTAAAGAGATATGATGATGAGGAGGAAACTCCTCGAAGAAAAGTCTTAGCTCTTATTGCAGAAAATGAAGAGGAACTTGATGATAACTCATATGAAGAAATAGCCATAATGTCAAGAAGACTCAAGGGACTACTACAAAGGAAGAACAAGAGAAGGAATACTTTCAATTCAAATAAGCTCAAAGGAAAGTAAACTGAAGAGACATGCTTCGAATGTGGACGTCCTGGTCACTTCAAGAAAGATTTCTTTAAATTAAAGAACAAAGGGAACACAAACTACATAGACAACAAGAAGAATAAAGCCCTTGTTACTTGGAGTGATGAGGAATCTGAAGTAGAGATCGATGCCAAAGATGAAATAGCTCAAGTATATTTCGTTGGAATTGAAGGTGAAACTAATCAGGTATCTCTTAATGAACTAAACTCATTAGAGCAAGAAAACAAGAAATTAAAAGAAAAGAATGCATGCTTAAAAGGTTTAGTTAATACATTAATGAGTGAAGTAGATTCCTTAATAGATGAAAATAAAGAAATTGAGAAAGAGTCATCATGTAAAGAGGAAAAGATCTTGATTGCAAAGAATGATTATTTAGACAATTATAATAAAATACTCTTTAATAGAGTAAACTATCTAAATAAGGAAGTTGAAAAATTGACTAATGAATTAAAAATGAGAGACGTATGTATTGATCCATTTAGTAATGAATCTCACTGTAAGACTATTCCAACTAATGAACTACAAAAGGAAATCATGTCATTAAAATCAATAATTGCTAAATTTAATTTGTTCAAGGAGAAGAAAATCTGGTTGTCATGTTGGGAAAACAAAGGCCTAGTTTAGAAAAACGAGGAATTGGCTATAATCCCACTTACAAAAAGAGAGATATAAAAATGCTAAAATCAAAATCAAACTTTAGATTAAATTTTTGCTCTCCTTTCACAACATGCAAACATTGTGGTATTAAAAGCCATTTAGATATAAACTGTTTTAAGAAACAAAACAAGGTTAAAAAGATGTGGATTAAAAAGGGTGATTTACTTGCTACTAACATAAGAGGACCCCAAAAGATATGGGTACCAAAAGGATGAATTATTCTTTCTTAATAGGTATGTTTGAAGGCAAGGGTTCCATCTCAAAAATGGATTCTTGATAGCGGATGTTCTCGTCACATGACAGGTGATAAATCAATGTTCATGGAGCTAGATATCAAGAAGAAGAATGGAACGGTCACATTTGGAGACAATCGAACCTGTGCTTCTCTTCTTTAATTGCTTTTCAATGTATGAACAAGTTATGATAATGGTTTTTACTTCAGTTATGAACTAATTTCCATTATGGGATTTTAATGGATCTTTTTGCCTAAGTTCATATTTGCATGCTTTTATGCTGAGCTCTAGTTGATTGTGTATGGATTGCCTAATATGGTTTGCTTTGCTTGTTTAGATGCTTGATCACCATCTACCGTTATAACTTGTATGAAATTGGAAAATGAATTATAAGTTGAGATATGGCCATATTAGCATGTGTTCATGATTTTTACATGTGATAGATTTCATGATTTGTAATCCGGATAGACATATACCGTATTACCATGTGTAATCATATGGGAGAGCTTATGCTTAAATCTATATTATTATTAAGTCGCATAGAAATATAGTGTTTTATGTAATATTGGATGCTCGCATATATTCTATCTCTTTTGTGGATTGTGTGTGATTTGAGCATGGTATATCGAGAGATAGACATGTTTTACTTTCGTGCTCTTGACTAGCAATCCAAAGTAATCAAATGGGCTTAACAAGAGGTATTTAATCTTAATGTGGCATTAAGTGAAGTTAGAATCCCATATCTTCCTTTTCTAAATCATTTACTTGATAATTAGTTTGTATTTGTTAATCTTTAGTGTTAGATAAATCACATTTTGATCAATCGTTTAAGCAGCCCAAAACAACTATAAAACTGTTGCATGTTAAATTACAAATATTCATTTTTTTCTCTATGGGAACGATCATCTACTTACTCTATATTACTTGTTGACCGTGTATACTTGCACGTGTGTGTTTGATTTGATTAACACCAAAACAAGCCAACAAGTTTTTGGCACCGTTGTCGGGGATTAGTGATTATTTTTGTTACTTTTAACATCAGTTTAAGTTAAATTGGTCTGACTTAGACAATTCACATCTTATCTCATTTCAATCTTATTTTTCTTTTGTTTTAGGTACTCTCGGATAGTGTATGTGCACTCGATCTAAAAATTCTATTTTGGTGCCTAGAGAGGATAACATCAACCGAAGAGCTTGGAGATTGAGTACACGTACTGCTAATACACCAGAGGAAACTGAAACATCGGTAGTGATGGCGGCCGAAGAACATAGAGCATTAAGGGATTATTCAATGCCGAGAATCAATGAGCTTCAGTCGAGTATAGTCAGGCCAGCAATAGCCGCAAATACCTTTGAAATCAAACTGGGGACAATCCAAATGGTACAGAACACGATTCAGTTTGGGGGTTCGGCTACTGATGACCCTAACGAGTATCTTCTGAGCTTTATTGAGATTTGCGACACTTTCAAGTGTAATAATGTGTCGGATGATGCGATGAGGCTTCGACTCTTTCCTTTTACATTGAGGGACAAGGCGAGGAGTTGGCTTCACTCACTACCATCGGGGTCTGTGACTACGTGGGAGGACTTAGCACAGAAGTTCTTAGCGAAATTCTTTCCTATAGCTAAGACTGCAAAGATGAGGAGTGCTCTCTCTCAATTTGAGCAACAACAAGGAGAATCTTTGTATGAGGCTTGGGAAAGATACAAGGAGATGCTAAAGAATTGTCCACATCACGGGATGCCACAATGGATGGTAATCAATACATTCTACAATGGATTGGGATGGCAATCTCGGCTGAGAATTGATGCCGTCGCAGGAGGAGCATTATGGGCAAAGAGTTATGAGGAAGCTTATGAGTTGATAGAGACCATGGCGGCGAATGACTACCAAAATCCGTCATCTAGAATGCCTCAACCAAAAGTTGTCGGGGTATTGGAAGTGGATGCCATCACGGCATTGTCGGCTCAACTAGCGGCGATGTCAAAGAAGATTGATTCTATGGCCGAGTCCAAGATACAACAAGTTGCCTACGTCTGTGAGTTATGTGCGGGGTCACACTCGACGGATCAATGTGCTATTACTTCAAAGTCGGTTCAATTTGTGAGCAACTACCAAAGGCCACCCAATCAATACCAAAACACTTACCATCCAAACAATAGAAATCATCCCAACTTTTCTTCGAGTGACAATCAAAGTTCTCAACAACAACACCAACCTCAACAACAACCACAATATCCACAACAACAACATGCTCCTAGACCGGCTTACCCTCTCGGATTTCAGCACCAACAACATCAACATCATCCAGCTCCCGTTCCTCAACAAGAAAAGAAATCAGAGATGGAAGAGTTAATGTTAATGTTAAAGAGCCAAGCTGTGGCTATCAAGACTTTGAAGACCCAAATGGGCCAAATGGCCAATATGATGAGTAATAGACCACAGAGAGCTCTACCAAGTAATACAGAGGCTAACCTGAGAAGGGATGGAAAGGATCAGTCTCAGTCCATCACTCTAAGGAGTGGAAAACAGACTGCAGAATTTAGTCATGGCGCGGCCGCGCCCCAAGAAGAAGGAATTCCAGTGCGGGCGTGCCAATACCCAAAAAATTCTGAGGCTGATTTTGACTAAGGAGAGTGATGGGAAGCAAGTATTTGAGGCAGAAAGGAAAGAATTAGCTGAGAAATCCAGTGCTCAACCACCAGTTGTATATCCACCTGTGGCATACCCTCAAAGACTCCAAAAACAAAAGTTGGATAAACAATTTGCTAAGTTCTTGGAGGTGTTTAAGAAGCTGAAATTAACCTACCATTCGCAGAAGCTTTGGAGCAAATGCCGAGCTATGCTAAGTTCATGAAAGGTATTCTGTCAAGGAAGAAGAAACTGGAAGATTATGAAATAATTGCCTTAACTGAAGAGTGTAGTGCGGTGTTGCAACAAAAGCTACCTCCTAAGCTCAAGGACCCTGGCAGTTTCACGATACCTTGCTCTATTGGAGGATTGTCCTTCAATAAATGCCTATGTGACTTGGGGGCGAGCATCAATCTTATGCCTCTCTCGGTGTATACACAGTTGGGATTGTCGGCTCCTAAGCCGACAAACATATCACTGCAGCTTGCCGATAGGTCCATCACATATTCGAGGGATATTGTAGAAGATGTTCTTGTAAAGGTGGATAAGTTTATATTTTCTGCCGACTTCATTATTCTTTACTATAAAGAAGACAAGGACATCCCAATCATTCTGGGTAGACCTTTCCTAGCTACTGGACGAACTTTCATCGATGTACAAAAGGGAGAACTTATGATGAGAGTTCAGGACCAAGAGGTTACTTTCAATGTATTCAAGGCTATGAAGTTTCCCACCGATGAAGAAGAATGTTTCCGGATTGATGCAGTCGACATGGTATTGAATGAAGAGGCCGCGCAAGTGATGAACAGTGACCCTTTAGAAAGTGCGTTACTAGGGGACTTTGGCATGGAGGATATAGAGGTTGTTGAGTATCTGCAAATTCTAAATACTGTGCCACAGATGGGTAAATTCAAAAGTCCGGCTGAACCACTTGAACACACAGGGGAGTCTTCCGAGCGCTTAAAACCTTCTTTGGAGATGCCTCCTACATTCGATCTGAAACCTCTTCCTAATCATCTAAGGTACGCATTTTTGGGTAATTCTTCCACGTTGCCTCTTATAATTGCCTCTGCGCTAACATCTTGTCAGGAAAGTAAGCTGATGCGTGTATTAAGGGAATTTAAATCTGCGATTGGGTGGACCATAGCGGATATCAAGGGGATAAGCCCCTCATTCTGCATGCATAAAATACTTCTTGAGGATGACAGCAAGCCGACAGTGGAACAACAGAGAAGATTAAATCCCATCATGAAAGAAGTGGTCAAGAAAGAGATACTGAAGTGGTTAGATGCCGGCATCATATATCGTATATCAGACAGCTCATGGGTGATCCCGGTGCAATGCGTACCAAAGAAAGGAGGCATAACCGTAGTATCCAACAAAAACAATGAGTTGATCCCTACCAGAACAGTCATGGGATGGAGAGTTTGTATGGATTATCGCAAGCTAAACAAGGCGACCAGAAAAGACCATTTTCCTCACCCATTCATTGACCAGATGTTAGATAGGTTGGTGATAAGTGGTTTTTATTGTGACTCCCCCAAATTCGGACCGCCACTTGGTCACTCGAATTCGGTTTGTCACGTTCTCACAATAATACAATAATAACTAAAATCACACATTCACAGCGGGAGATCTAATCTAGAATAATATACAATGATTTATTATAATTATTCTCCAAGTCTCGCAACCTACAGTACTTAATAGATTACATAATAATATCGAATAAAAACTTATTACATAATCCTACTTAAACTTAAACATAGTCCGAAGACAGTCTTAATACAACATCAAAAATTTTAAAACATAAAGGGGCAGGCTAGTCGGTAGCCTTGCCCTTGCCCTTATCTTTCCCAGAGACACTTCCCTGTTCTGCCTTAACTGAAAGGTTTTAAATAAGCAAGAATGAGCACAAATTGCCCAGCAAGTAATATATAATAAGGGTAAAGAGTTTTATAACATTTGTTTGAAATATCAAAGTATAATCTCGAAGATAGTTCAGAGTTTCAAGAATAATATCATGAATAACGAATATCAACAATTCTCAATTCAAATATTTGAAATATAAAATGATAGTTCAATATAGATCAACATATATATATATATATATATATATATATGAATTCAAGGGCTATCAACGTATCCAACTGGATAAAATAATTTATACTGAGCAGTCACTAAGGACTATTGAACATCTACTAGAATCATCAATATTAAACTGATAACCCAAAAGAACTAAGTACGATAGATGATCAGTCTACAATACTCTATGTTATGCATAACACCACTATAATATCCGCGCGTGTGTTGGGGCTTCCAACAATATACACTCCCCTTACCATAAAGGTTGTTCAACTCAGTTTTCAAAGATTCTGCACCAGTCAATTGGTTTGGATAGTTTTTCTAAATATGCATATAGTCTAGCCGAATCAAATGGCATAGACACTTTCACGATATTCAAGAACAATACCAAGTTCAACATGAATAATGACTTTTATAATACTCAAATGAAAAGAAGAATCTAAGTTTAGAGAACTTGCATTCAAAGAGATAAGGTTTAGATACTTGCCTTAAGCGTAGTCTATCCACGTTAAGTAAATCAACACTTTCGAATCCCTATCGTAATATAGTTACGTATATATATGATATACATTAGTCATATACTATAACATCATATCTTATCTTGGATATACAATCAACACACAAGCTAAGTCTTAACCTAGCTACACAGTTATACCATATATAGTATCATATTAGTATAACTTTTATTGTCTTTTATCCTTAACGTTCATCTTCTCAAGTTAATCATCTTCATATAAAATTATTAACACATAATACCATAATCAATTCCAAACATATTTTATTTAGTAAATTATGGCATTGTTATAAGTTAACTATCAAAATCGAATTCAAGTATCAACATATGATATCACATAGCACGTATACATATTAAAGGGCACTCCCATGATTGTCTAACCTTTCTAAGTTCAATCTTTTATGATATGGGTCCTAGGTCAACACTTTTAATAACTTAGGACCATTCAAGGTCATGAAATCACATTAGCTATCATGTTTGTTATTTTAAACATATGAGGTGATCACATAACTAATTTTAGGCATGCTTGCAAGTTTCTACTTCATATACACATGACTAGTATTGTTACTTAGCTTAAATCATGCTTCACTTATGCTCAACTAGTTTTCATGGCATCTAACATGGCATGTGTACGTGTATGACATTAATGAGGTTAAGAGCACTACCAAACATGTCCATAAATTTCAGAATTCAAATCTTAATGTAACATGTCAAGGTGCACGTTTAAAACTCATATTTTGTTAGTATAGTTTACTATTGAGGTCCACATGATCATGGTACATTATAAAATCCATATACACAAGTCGACATACCTTTCATGCATTCTTAAACCATACTAATATGCTTGCACGGTCAGAACATCAACATGGATATAACATATCAAAGTTTGTTTTCAAAACTTACACTTTCGTTAGGAATGTGCACTAGTGAGGTTCACATGTTCATATTACATTACGGAACCTATATACATAAGTTAATATGTCTCTCATGCATCTCTAAACTATACTAACATGTATCAAAAGTCAGAACATCAATATAAGTCTAACATATCAAAGTTCCTTTTTAAAACTCTTAGTTTATTTCAAAACTATAAGTTTTCATCACTCATGCATGCTAATATAATAAAACGTGTTCTCTTTAGGTCCACGTACATCAATATATATGATGGACTAGTCATCATGCTTGTCTAAATTTATATGAACAAGTTATTACTTAACAGATTGCAGCAGCAGCCAAGCAACTTAGTTCAGAGACCGGCGCAACTGCGCTGCGCCTCAGTTATAAACTGGCGCAGCTGCGCCACTACTGGTTCGCACCAGAGATCAGCCTGTTACGGCAGAAACCCAGCCCAAACACAAAAACTTTATACGAATTTAACTGCAAGCATGCCACATTGTATACTAATATGATTATAAGTCTTATACAACAACTAATAAACATATCCAATCATAACTTCATAGATTTCATACTTAATTCCAGAATTTGAAACCTTCAGTAAACAAGAAATGGAGAATAAGAGAGAAATTTCATACCTCAATAATGCAATTTAAGCTTGAATTGAACTCCTCACACACTGATTATACCTCTTTAATTGCTCAGCAACTTACACTCTCAGTTTACACTTAGCAGAAAATTTTCACGCAACAGAAAATGAGAAGGAAGGGTGCTTTATATAGAGAAATGTATAACCAGTCATTAATTTTGTTCTATGGTTTGAATCAATGGAAAATGAAAGTAAACAACAGATATGCAAGGGTTGGTAATTGTTTGTTGAACTCCACTGTTGGAGCCACTCCCCCAATGATGATTGCTGGCTAAGGTTTGCTAAGTTTGAGGTTGTAGGAATAGGATAGCCTCATGAGTGTTCACGTGTGAAGAGATAGTGACTATCTATATGGGACAAGGCCATATATCCAGCATTCTAGCAAATGTGATACAATGAAATGTTTAATCAAATAAGCATACCATATATTATATACAATACTTACATTATAACATATATGCCTACTATATATTATATACACTTAGGTATTATATGTATACTTAGGTGGAATTAATATACCAATCCCAATAATATTTCCATGTAGTACATTTAATTTATACATATATAATTCATGTATATTTTATCACACCGATATAATTTAACCGGATATTATCGTATTACATTGTCTCTTTTATTATTAAATTCTACTACCCAACAATTGTTTACAAAATATTCATGATGGACTATTTTAATGTATACTGACATACATATTGTCAGACATGCATAATTCATGTAGCTTATATAGTTTAATCAATCTTAATATATGGTTTCTATATGTAGTATAGTCATATTACACTTTACACTTCATATAATATATAGTTAGCTACTATACAATATATATTTAACTATCGCATGCTTGCACATAGCAATTAGCTGAGCAAATACAATCTACTCGTTTATATATTATTATACTCAATGAAAATTAATTAATTATCTTATCAATTAATTAAATATAATATTAATTAATCTCTTTCTCATCAATCAATGTAATTATTAATCTCCATATCAATTAATTGATATTCATAAGATTAATGTTCACATTAATAAATATAAATCTTATTATATTTATAAGCAAGTTGCTCATTAACATTCTATTACTTGCAATAATAATAATCAACATATTATTAATCACCATTAATATTTCATTTTTTATAATAACAATTAATATTTGATTAATTGTTCACGTAGTAATTCCTTTATTACTTTACCCTTATTAATTTATATTTCTCATCACTGTGCTACACAAGGCATTTAACGAGTTTATCGCAAATTCCATATTTTTTCAATTATCATAATTATTCCATTTAATATAATTGAGTTAACTCATCTCATAACACAAAATTATTTTTATTCAAATAAATATTCATTTCTAGTAATATATTTATTTAATAATATATGAAAATTCTCGGGTATTACAGTAATTAAATAAACAAGTGTATTATGAGAATTTAATAGGAAGTCCATCTTATAAAATAATTAAAGTAGCGGACTAGCCTAAGAATGTTAATAATCAAGGAAGTTGATTAAGATGATGAACCACTATTAGAAAAAAAAAATAGACAACGTTTAAAAAACGTTGTAATAGGTCCCCCAAAAGTGTCGTGGTTAGCAGTGTCATCTATTAGACACAAATAGACAATGTTTAAAAAGCGTTGTCTATTTGACAAATAAACAAAGCGTTGTCTATTTGTCAAATAGACAACGCTTTTTAGACACAAATAGACAACCTTTAAAAAATGTTATCTTTTGACACATTAGACAATATTTTTTCAAACAAGCGTTGTCTATTTGTCAAATAGACAACGTTTTTAAACACCAATAGACAACGTTTGAAAAACGTTGTCTTTTGACACATTAGACAACGTTTTTTCAAACAAGCATTGTCTATTTGTCAAATAAACAACGTTTTTAGACACAAATAGACAACGTTTAAAACACGTCTTTTGATACATTAGACAACGCTTTTTTCTAAAAAGTGTTGTCTATTTGTCAAATAGACAACGTTTTTAGACACAAATAGACAACGGCTAAAATACGTTGTCTTTTGACACATTAGACAACGCTTTTTCAAAAACGTGTTGTCTATTGTACACATTAGACAACGTTTTTTCAAAAAAGTGTTGTCTATTTGTCAAATAGACAACATTTTTAGAGACAAATAGACAACGCTTTTTTCTATTTGAAAAACACAATCCACAACATTTAAAGTCAAAATATAAGCATTCTATGTTTCAAAATACCATACATCCCAATAATATCATACATTTACAGTTTCAAATTCACTTTTCAATATAATTACTAGTACGTACATTGCATTGCGAATTTGACTACATCCACAAAATATACCAAACTATCCATAAAATTAAGATGTGTGCACTACCTAATCATGTGCAAAACAACCTTCTCCCAAAGTACAAGTGTAACGTCCCTGTACATCTACCGTTAACTCGAGGCTCTACATGTACCTGCTCACAAAAGTTGCCCACTCACCACGTACTTTGTCAATTTGTTCTTGTGTACGTTAATTCATTTTCCTTATCCCACTGAAATAAAATAACAAAAATTTATTTAGGAATTGACTCAAATGAGTAGTGACAAGCCGCAAGTGGCACTAATCATAAATCTTTCATAAATAGAGCTTACTATAAAGACAGGTAATTGAAGAGAACTTTCAATAAACAGTTATCAGAACTGTTTGCAGTTTCTGCTCTGTGCTTCTCTGCTGGGTTTCTCTTGGAGGTTCTGCTGTTGACTGCTCCTCCCTTTGCTGCTGTTGATGATCTGGGCTCATACTGCAATCAGCATTACAAAGGATGTATAGATAATGTCACATTTTATACTCATCAACTAAAACATGAAATTTTAAATGACATACCATGTATACAAGACCACCATAGACCTGTGCTACCCTGTCCTGTAGACCAGCAACAATTCCAAGTTCCTTCTCTGCATTGAGGATAAGTTTAGGTCTGACCTCCACCTTAATTAGATGCCTCACTTTGTAAAAGTCAAGAAGGCAGCTAAGGGCAGCACATACAAATAGGGGATGGACTGAATCCAGAAAACACTGCCACAACCTGCATCAAGCTTTACCCGACACAAAGTCCCAAAAGTAGTTCAAGATTCGGTATACTGTAAATATATTACATATACATATAAAGTATGGTAAATATACTATCATATGCATCTTATTCTCCTGACTTCATTTATTTTATTTTATCTGAAAATCGTTGGAGATAAAAATTGAATCATAAAAACCAAAATCTCCAGAGACTCCACACCAGCACTAACTATAAACTATAGAAATTTTCGACAATGTTACACAGCTAAGAAACTCAAGGTGCTATGAATGAGTTTTGAAATATTGATTAGTTTACCCATTACCAGAAGACTTGCATAAACAGTCCACGAAGAAATAACAAGCAGCACACGTGATATTAATTGTTAAAAAGTGATAATAACTGCCACTTATCCTTATTGTTCGAGTATATATTTTATATCCAATGAAGTTGATGACAGAATATATGAATGTGTTGTAATATTACCTCCTCTCCGAATATTGCTGCATATGAACCAGAACTGAAATCTTTAATGGCCAATTCAGTAGTCTTAGCTCCAGAACTGAAATCTTTAATGGCCAATTCAGTAGTCTTAGCTCTGACCGTCAAATCATTCTCGAGAGATAAAACAAATCTAATAAACAAGAATATACAATGTGAGTGAAAGGTACATACAGAATTACAAAGACACACAAACACGTGTTCAGATCAAGCATGGTACCTTGAAATTGGAGGACAATAGTGGTGTTCAGATCAAGCATGGTACCTTGAATTGTGTAATTGACAAACATACTTAGAAATAGAAGCAAAGCAGATACATTAACGAATATATCTTGAAGTTTAGAGCAAAAAACGTTTGGAAAAGAGATAAAAAAAAGGACCAAAAAGAACCAGATCTGGCATGACACCCACCTGGTTGCATAAATCATGCAAGAAATTTAACTAGAAAATCCCAAAAAAACAAGTGCATCATGCACATGCATTTTCTGCTCATAAATTATTGAAAATTAAAAAGGATATCAGCAAGAATGTTCATGCATGTTGTCATTTGCATTAACCAATATAGCTTTCAAGTAGGGCATAACTGCATCATAGCACTTTTGAAAATGCTCCTATTGACAAGCCAAAGAATCAGAAAGATACGAACAACAAATCCAAAAATTCTCCAAGTTCCTAACAACTTGTAAAATATAGTAAACCTGAGATGAGTCAGCTACAGAGGCCAGAGCAGTCAAGGCATTCTACAAAACAAACAGTACGGAATATTAGGAAACGGAAAAATGACTATCTACAAATGTTAATAGATCGTTATATATGTTTAGTTTGCGGCACCTATTTTCTCTGCTATTATACCTGTAGAAGCACAAGCAGCTTGCTCACTATTCCATCTAAGTAAGGCGTTAATATATCTGGGGTACAGTTCTCACTGAAATTGAGCACAGCCGAAGCAGCGTGCGCCTATAGAAAAAATTAACAGTGAGTTTGTACTTTTGAGTAAAAGTAATGGATTAGAAAATTGACTCTGAGATACTCTAACAAATGCTTAAAAACAAAGGCAAGCTATCCTATATAACATGACAGGAAAGTGTTGTATGACGTCAAAAACATCCTATAACACACAACCATCAAGCTGCAGCAAGGTGACGAAGAAAGCCAAAGCTATGTAACTCATACATCAGGCTAAACGTTAGTTGACGCATAAAGACATCAGACAGGAGCCAAATCTCAAGATAGATAACCTGTGAAATACTCCTTTTCCAAAATTAGAGATACATATGTAAAATAATGACTTTAAGGAAAACTTTACTTTTCCAAACCTATCCTTCAACATTCGCTATAAATGTAGTAGTAGTGTCATGATAGTACTCATTACTCAATCAACTAACAAATAATTAAAGTAATGGCATGTTCACATTTTATCTATTTCTATTTTTGGAACGTACAATAAAGGAAAATATATCTCTAATTTTGGACGGGGGAGTATTAAAATCAGGAATCAGGATCCCAATGTTTCTCAGCAAATTTTAATTAAGAATAAGAACGGACACAAGTATAAGGTCTATCAAAAAGACTAAAAAAAGAGCAAACAAACTAAACCATCAGTTCCTAAATATGTGATGGAAGACTGTGTTGATGACAAAGAATTTATTATTTGACTATGACTTTACCAAACCCATACACTACTTTCACATAATGGCGTTATAGTTTGATTTATCCATGAACTACTACATATGGAATTTTATTACCTTCAATCTTAATGTTATTATGGAAATTATGATTCTGCTACCAAAGGAACCAGAACTACGAGCAACACAAAACTTAGTAACAATGTCCGTTAAACTCGATGAGTATCATAAAAGCTTTGTGACAATGTGACTTCACTCCCCCTTTCTCTCACCTCAACAAACCCCTTCTAAAAATAATGATAATTCACCCACGAGTTACATCAGCACCTTGTATTCAAGATTCATTAATATTTTGTAATAATCAGAGTGCAAATTGTTTTATAATAACATAGAAGTCGCCTTCTAGAAGGTACAAGTTTTTTAATCAGTCTACAAGAAACAAGTTAATATACCTAAAAATAGAAAAAAAAACGTCATGAATTATTGTTTATGTGAAGTGAGATATAAAAATTAAAGGAAACGTAAGATATAATCAGAGTGCAAAGTTGTTATTATTATTATAAAGCCTCTGTTTGTTGAACATAGTGTAGATTTAAGTGCCGAATGTATGTGTATAATTTTCCAATCTGTTAGCTTATGCACACAGCATATCCCATTATGTGGAACATAGTGTAGATTGTCGACACAAAACTAATGTAGGACAAGCTCTAGATATATGTGGCTAGTATATGTTAAAGATCGGGACAATTATTGTGGCTTCTGCTGGACTCTGCTCTCGATCCACCTTCATAAACAGCACAACATTTGTTATGCAACAATGAAGAGGTTTGGATCAAAAACAAAGTCTGAAGAGCAAATTCTTTTTAAGTCCCAATACTGATGATTTCAGACATCCTATGGAACAAAACACCACTCAAAATAAAGAGTATAATGATCAATTAGCAAAGTGGCCTAGAAAAAATGGTTTACCAGGTGAACATATCAGAGCATTTACCCTGTCAGAACCAAAAAATGGCCCTGCAACAACCGGCTTCATATTATAAATATCATCCCGACTTGATTTTTTAAGTGCATCTTGCGCCCGGGAAAGAGATTCAGCAACCTCACTATCCTTGGGAGTTCCCTCCTTAAGACTTCATAGTCTCTAACAGCCTCTTCCCATCTTTCAAGCTTGTGAAAAAGAGGAAAGAAAGTAAAATTACATCCATAATAAAAATTGCGAATAACTAAAATTACCCAAAGGCATTGTAATTCTTCCGTCCGAAAAAAATAGGAGAAAAAATTAACTAAAATATGACTTCTTCTTCAATGGTGGAAGGGGCTTGCTTAGTCCAACCAAGTTAACAATCACAAAGGAGCTGCTGCATGCATATGTTCTAGCTAGCTACAGTAGTCTACTTGACAATTTGAGCACATATTTGATAACAGGCAGTAAAATGCAAAATACTATTTTATTTGATTTGTCCTGATAAGAATAGAATACCAAAACCATCTCAATTACAGTTAACCAGATAACAATAACACATGATGCAGAAAAGGCACACAATCTTTTAAAAACAATCATGTATCCAGGATTTGAAACCTCAGCACATTCAACAACAAAGGGAATGGGAGAACCCTAGAAAATTCCAACATAAAACACTACATCTAATTATTCAAGTTTAAATTTCTACCATGGAATGTTGAATATGTTTCATCACTTCAAACATTTTTCAAATATAAAACTGAAAAGAGGACAGATTTTAAGATTGCAATCACAACTTGAAGTAAAAACTAACACACCCAACTTAGAACTTACCTTTGAGGAAACAAATCAGAGAACTAGAGCTAATCAGATCGACTAAGAAACCACCGACCGACCGAGAAACCTCCGACCGACCTCGAACCCACCGACCGAGAAACCTCGGAGCGACCGAGAACCAGCGAGCGACCGAGAACCAGCGAGCGACCGAGAACCAGAGGACCAGAGACCGATCGAGAATCAGAGACCGACCGAGAACCACCGACCGACCGAGAACCAGAGAAACCAGAGAGCGAAATGGATAGACAGGAGACCACCGACCGAGAAATCTATACGCTATTGAAGAAGCCTGAGAAACGATAGGTTAGTAAAATCCCCTCTCTGTTTTTTTAATAGACAACGGTTTTTAAAGCAAACGTTATAATTCTAAAACAAAAAATTGGTCCTTTTAAATAGACAACACTTTTTTATATCAAATCACAACACTTTTTTTTAAAAACGTTATGGAAAAGTAAATCACAATATTTTTTATAAAAGCGTTGTCTATTAAGTGTCATTTATTTATTGTTTTGTAGTAGTGAACCTTAATTGAATATTCAATTTACTTGTAGGTGGCAAGTCTAATTGAGTTATGAAAGTAAAGTGGTATTCTTGATTTATGAGAATGTGAAATAGTCCAAGTAGTGAGTGATAGTAGTAGCCCAATTGAATGAATAATTAAATCCACTAATTTTATTGGAGATAGACCTTAATGGCATTAGTTAAATTAATTAACTTAGCCCAACATGTGGAATTAATTAAATAGTAGCCCAAGTAGTGTATAAATAAGCTTGACTACTAGTGACCCAAATTAATTAATTATGAGCTCAAACATTAATTAAAGAGGCCCAAACCTTGATCCATGAAAAAAAGGATATTAAATCATTAAAGTAAGTATATAACACAATAAAAATAAATCAATAATGGGAGAAAAATGAGGTGCATGGCCGGCCACTAAAGAGTATAATGGGGAGGATTTGAAATTTTATCAAGCTCGCCCATAATCTTGGTTATAATCTTTTGAAACCAACACCCATGACATGTGTCACTCTCCTAGCATGTCCAACACTTGTGTTTAGTGACTAAGCAACTAAGTAAAGATTAGAGAAGAGAGTTAATGGAAGCATGCTTACACTTTCAATTATACCCACTCCATTAACTTATTTCATTTCATTATTCTTTCAAGTTCCTTAGCTAGAGAAAGAAAAAAAATATAGAGAGAGAAAGAGAGTGGGAGGTTCGGCCATACAAGGAGAAAGAAGAGGGTATTGATCTTCATGCATGCTAAGTATTTAAGCTATTTTGGGAAGATAAAGAAAATAGCAAGAAGAACTAGGTATTGATTCTCTTCATTTTCAAAGTTTTTATTTCTTATTTGATGGGTTTTAATGAAACAAAGAGTCTTAAGTTTGATATTTGAAAAACTCTTCATCTATATGTGTATAAATATTTTATATGATGACCAAAATATTTTTGAAGTTGAAAGTAAGATCAAAAGAGAGATTTGTACCAAATGGATAGAGAAAGGCACATGCGTGCATGCACTAAGTAATTTTATGTTAGATTCTTGTGATGAATATTGAATATGGTTAATATCATGATTAGAGTGTTAGATCTTGAGTTTAACAAATGAGACTTGTGAATTTATATGAGTTCATGTGGTGAGATTTGGAAAAAAGATGTTAGATGGATTTTTGAAGAAATTTTTTATTTAACTAGTATGCTATAACATGTGCATGTTGAAATCTATAAGTGATATTTGAGATTTTCTTTCTTGGTATGCTAGATGCATAAGTTAAGGGCAAAACCCCTTTGAAATCACTCAAATATGTGTTAAAATGAGCAAGTTATGAATTAAATCCCAAACTACCCAACTTTTGAGAACATGCTACTAATCAGTCACTTGTGAACTATTTTCGGTAACCAAAACAAACTCAAATTTGGTATTTGATATATGAAAAATATAGTTCGGGAAAATACAAATCCAACGATACCAAATGGACCAAAATCCGAGATGTAGATCTTGAGATATGAGCGTTTCCGTAAATGACCCCAAATTTGGAAAACGAACTAACTGTTATGAATGTCCTTGCAAATCAGTCCACTTTAACACTGATTTACGGGACCTGAACATAATAGAATTTGATGTTTAATAAATGGAAATTGGAATTCGGAAAGATACGAATCCAACGCCTCCAACGGAACCAAAATCCGAGTTGTAGGCTTCGTTCTACAAGTGTTTCCATGAAGGGCCCCAAATCTGAAATTTTGGGCGAAAATTAGAGTATCATTATGAAGCGAAATGAAAGTAAGTTATTATAATAAATAATTTTAAAGCCACTATTAGGCTAGTAAGTTAATTACATATAGAATAAAATGTAATTAATTATTTAAATGATGTTAAGTAATAATTAAAATAAGATAGTGTTAATAAAATAACTACTTATTATTTAATTAAGATTAAATAATAAATTGAGTTAATCAATTAATTAATTATAATTTAATTAATATTAAATAATGATTAAAGAGTATTTAAGTAAGATTAAGTAATAATGAAGTAATTACTTACTTACTTTGACATGACAGTTTATAGAATTAATTATTTATTATTTGAATAATAAATAAAGATGAATGTAAATTAATTATTCTTTTAATTATATTAAGGAATGATTAAAGAAGAATGAAGTGAATAAATCAAATATTATTATTCAAAGATGAGAGAGTTATTAATTATTATTTAAAGATAAATAATAATTTAATTGTCCATTATTTAATTGACATTAAATAATGAGGAGTTATAATTGGTTATTAGTAAGTAATAACTAAAGAAAAATAGTTAATTACTATTTAACAAATATTAAATGATAATTGAAGGAAGAGGGAGTTAACAATTGAAGAAAATTAAATAACTCCTTAATTAAATAATTATAATGAATTGTTTAAAGAACTAATAAGTGATTATCACTTAAGGAAAGCCTTATTAATTATTAAATCATTAACCTAAGATCAATTAAATATATTATAGGATTAATGATAGTACATTAGATGTATGTACTCTGTGAATGTATTATTGATTAGATAATAATACAAGTGAGCGTATTGATGAACAAATATACGCAGTACTAATTGATAGATCTACATTATCAATGATAGGTCATTCAAAGAATGTTAATTAAAGCTAGAAAGTTGTAGCTCGTCAAACAGGCAAGTTTTCTAACTCAAACTTGAGTTATTATTTTTCAAACATGTTGGTGGATAAATATTATTGATTTTTTCATATCCAGATGAATTATTGTGAATCGCACTTTGTGCAAATTAAATTCCTGTTCTACTATTTATTGAACTGTGAATCGACTAAAGTTCTTTTATTCATGAACTGATTATGAGATGGATCTATGCTAGTCGTGTCAGCTAGATCAAGAATGTTTAAATTTGCTTATGAGATGGATCTATGCTAGTTGTGTCAGCTAGATCAAAAATATTTAAAATTACTTATGAGATGGATCTATGCTAGTTGTGTCAACTAGATCAAGAATATTTAAAATTGCTTATGAGATGGATCTATGCTAGTTGTGTCAGCTAGATCAAGAATGTTTAAAATTACTTATGAGATGGATCTATGCTAGTTGTGTCAGCTAGATCAAGCATGTTAAAATTTGTTAACTCAAATTCGTTTTAAAGAGCTGTTCCTAATCAATTGATGTGATAAAGACTCTTGACTGAGAAAAGAATGTTATTAAAGCATTATATTGGAGACAATTGGTGCTCGTTATTAAGTGTTTATGCATAATACACCGGGTATGAAAGGCTGATCCCCTTGACTACCAAACTTAAAAAGACCAGTTTAATTACTAACAATCCTTCGCAGATGTTCATGGTCACGTTGGACCACTCAGTATCTAT
The DNA here is from genome assembly GCA_020205555.1 of Panax stipuleanatus. Lineage (NCBI taxonomy): Eukaryota > Viridiplantae > Streptophyta > Magnoliopsida > Apiales > Araliaceae > Panax > Panax stipuleanatus. The sequence continues at coordinate 59,133,483 of CM035118.1, forward strand.
TATTCAAATATTTGAATAATAACTTGTTGAATGTAATTCATGTTATTCTACAATCAAATTCTATTGTTGAATGTTGAACGATAAATTCCTTTCTAATCATGATATATCTCCTTGTGTTTAAACTTGCTAAGCAAACTTGTTGCTTACCCTTGCTATATCATGACATTTATTTCAGCTAAGTCAGGATCGTCTAAGAGAGACAAAGGAAAGGGTAAGGCTCAAGAGTAGTTAGTTATGAACTAATGAAGTATTATATCTAAATATTTGATGTAAACCTTTTGTAATAGTAAGGGTATATTTTATGTTGAGGTTGAGACCTTGGGATTGATGATGAAGACTTTATATTAATGAACAATGTATGTTTATTATTTCATAATAGTCTATAGAATGCTTATGAAAGTGATGGATCGTGAGCACCAAATCCGAGGTTAGAGGACCCGGGTTTGGGGGCATCACAAGTTGGTATCAGAGCTGTAGGTTATAAACGTTAGAAATGCGAAACCTAGGTTATAACCTTAAAAGAAAACTCGTATAGAGTATGTTAAGTGGTGAATTGAGAAAATTCATCATAGTTTTAGCTGTACTTAATAAAATATCATTTCGTTTTATCAATGAATATATTTTATTGTGGTATTGATGATGTTGTTTATTGTGGTATAGGATGTCAGAAGAGAGCTATGATATCCATACCGTGTATCAGCCAGTAGAGCATGAGGTTCCAGAGGAATCCACACAGGATAGCCTTATTGGAGACCTACTGGGAAAGAATGCAGAGCTAGAGGCTAGGGTACAGGAGCTGGAAGTGGAAAATCACACTTTCCAGAACACCGAGCAACAGTATAAGGATGCCGCATATCAGGCATTAGCAGACGTGGATGAGCTGAAAGCTAGAATGAGCTTATTGGAGTTTCAGCTAGGCGAGCGGAAGTTAGAGAATCAAGTGCTGAGGTTTGAATTTGATTTGGAGATTGTTGATAAGATCAGAATTGAGGAAGCGTGGATTAGAGCAGCCAATAGGGTGGACCATCTAGAGTTACTTCTGGAAGAGAAGGACGTCAGACTAAGGTCTTTGGAACGAGCATTGGATGCAGCATATGTAGGTCCTAGGGTTGGTCAGGTGGGATCGCAATACGACACTGGAGAGTCTAGTCGGTCGGTGCGACACCGCGTGATGGGAGAAGCACTGTAGGAGCAGGAGCATACCCGAGGGACATCTGGCAGCCAGTGAGGCGATGGTTGGTGGTATTAATGCTATAGTACCCTTTTGTTTGGTAGGGTTAAATTAAGTATGATGTAAACCTCTAGCTGTGAGAGGTCGTATGCAAATATGATGTACCCCCATATTGTTGTGTAGGGGAGTATACCTTTTGATGGATTCCATGTCTAGTTGTTTAGAATGGGATAGTTGGTATTTGTGGGAATATGCCAGACATGTGTGTCACTAAAACATTTGGTTTATGAATACAAGTGCGCTATTATGAATAAATTTTTTTGATTACATAGATAAATCTTGAGAATGAAGATAGTAATTATCTCTGTGATTATTGAAAGTTTTATTAAGCTGAAAGGAATGTTTCAGCAAGCTGAAATGATAGTTTGGCAAGATTGAGCATGATGTTAATACGATTATTAAAGTTAAATTATGTGTTGTATTTTTAAATATTTATAACATATAATGAAACTCGAAGTGATAATGTAAGATGTTGTTTAAACCAAATGCCGCCAAGACACCAAAACCATAACCAGAGAGAGCAAGTTAACCCTATAGAGAACTTCGCTGACATGATAGCTCAGGCTATGCAGACTCGTGCACCTGAAATAAGGAATCAAACGGATAATAGATTAGCCAATTTCAAAGATTTTAAGGCTGTGGGACCCCCAGAATTCAGCGGAACCACGGACCCCATAGAAGCTCAAACATGGGTGAAGGAGATGGAAAAGGCCTTTATCATTGCTAGGGTATCTGATGAGCAAAAGACGGCTTTTGCTACCTACTTGATGAAAGGTGAGGCTAATCACTAGTGGGAGACAAACCAAACTAGAGTAGGGACAGAGATAGTGGCATGGATAAGATTTAAGGAGTTGTTCTTCGAGAATTATTTCTCGGAGGCCACAGCAAGCCAGGATGGAGGTGAAGTTTCTGGAATTGAAGCAAGAGAATATGACGGTTGCCGAATACGCAGCTAAATTTAATGAGCTAGCCAGATTTGCACCTCATCGGGTGGAGACCGAAGTGCGAAAGGCACGAAGGTTTGAAAATGGACTAAGGCCGTGGATTCACAGCAAGGTTGCAATGTTGCAAATTCCTACGTTTTCGGCACTGTTAGAAAAAGCCATTATTGCAGAGGGTAGTAATGAAGCTGTATCAAAATTCAACCGAGAGAAGAACAAGAAAAAGATTGAAGGTGGGCATCAGGGTGCCAGCAGTGGGAGCAGTGACAGTAAGAAGCGCAAGTGGAATAGTGGTAATGACTCAGGAGCTCAATAAGGGAGTACACCACAGAAGAAGCCAGCATGTAGTAAGTGTGGAAGAAATCACTCTGGGGAGTGTATGAAAGGAAAGAGTGTATGTTTTAACTGTGGCCAGCTAGGACATATCGCACCAAAATGTCCTAACCCAAAGAGGAAAGGTTGCTTTTCTTGTGAAGGATCGGGACATCGGTATAGGGACTACCCATTTAAGAAGAATTCTGACGGGGGAAGTGGAAACAAGAGCGGTACACCAAAGTTAGCAATTAGAGGGCCAACTCAGCAGAGCAAGCCAACGGCCCGAACTTTCAACATGACTGTGCAGGACGCAGTTGTATCAAAGGAGGTGGTGTCAGGTATAATTCCGATCAATAATATAAATGAATATGTATTGTTTGATTCGGGAGCTACCTGTTCATTTGTGTCTGATGAATTTGCTAGAAGATTAAACTTACCCTGTGAAAAGTTAAAGAACTCTATGAACATAGAAGTTGCGAACAAAGAAGTGATCCCTATAGAGTTTATCCATAACAACTGTGGTGTGGAAATAAGGGGACATAAGTTAAGCGTGAATTTGATTTCGATACACTTAGGGGAATTTGATGTTATCCTAGGAAAGGATTGGTTGTTTAACCATAACGCAGTTATAGATTGCCAGAAGAAGAGTATACACTTGAAGACCCCAAATGAGTCTAAGGTTGTATTTTATGGTAGCAAGTCTGTGACAAACGAGAATTTTGTAAACATATTTGAATATTTATTGAAATAAATAAATATTTTTAATGATTTAATTATTGAATTAAATAATTAATTTATGAATTTATGATAAATTAATTTAATTATATGTGTGACATTAATTAAATTAATATGTAGTAATTTAATAGTTCAAAGAATATATTTAATTGAGTTTATTTGATTAATTAAATAAGCATATGTTACTTTAGTTAATTTAATAATTAATTAATAAATTAATGAATTGACATAATTAATAAATAAAAATATTAATTATGTGACAATGTGATTTAATGTAAATTATCTTATTTTATTTAATTGATTTAAATAAAATTAATTAATCATTAAGTAAGATGACAATTAACTATATAGTAAATTAGTTTATTAAAATAAATGGGAAAAGAAAAGAAGAGGAAGGCAAACAAGGCCTTAAGAGAGGTTAATCCGTTTATTATACAACGGTATAATATATATACATATACGTATATGATTGTCAGACATAAGTTATTTTCGAAGTCAGAAAAAAAAAATTAGAAAAGTTCAGAGAAGAAAATAGAGAGATCGGGAAGAAGAAATTGAGAGTGAAAGGGAGAAAGAGATTTGAAAAAATCTTAAGTGTTGTCTTTGATTATCTTCATACTAACAAAGGGAAATCTTCTTTCAAAGTTTTTAAAATTATATTTTCTAAAGTTTTCATATACGAGTTTAGAGTCTTCTGTGAAATTGGGTTTCCCAATTGGGTTACGATATGGCTTTATCTATATGGGTATGGAATTATAACGTGTTTTTCTAACGTATAAACATATTTTAAAGTAATCAATTTGATTTAATTGGCCTTAATTGGGTTGTTAAGGATTTACAGAGTTTTCATGTACGTGTTTTGTAAAAGTCCTCTGTGAATGGAGAAAGTTGACCTTTGATTGATTTCATGGATATATATATAGTAACATATGTCCATGATATAATTTAGGCTATCCATTCATGATTCACAGTGATCACACCAAGTAATTTTGTTAATAATTGGGTTTATGAAATTACAGAGTATTGAATGTGAGTGAATAACCCATATGGGTTAAATTAATGATTAAATCATATGTTTATATTTAAATTGATACATGAATATGATTGTATATGTTAAAACAAAGGAAATGGAATTGAAATGAATGGATTTGGTGTAGTAACAAATCCGTAAGGAGATTTTTTTTATGTTTTTCATTAAACTCTTGAAAGTTTTGAAGAACAGTGAAAATTAATATTTTGATTTGTGTAATTACATGACTTGGAATGTTAAGAACATGTTATAAGTGATATATAATGTTCCTGTGAAGTTTATACTTCATGGATAACATTATAAATCAGTGTAATGATGTGAATTGGGAGAAAATGGGAGAAAATCTGTGTTCGTTCGCGAACTTCAGATTCTGAAATTCCGTAGCCGCGCGGCCGCGCCGGCTGCAAGGCAAAATGGCGCGCGGCCGCGCCTGTCCGAAAATTTTGAAAAAAAATTGCTAAGTGTTGGAAAATTTTGAAATGTGTTTTGAGTCTAATGAACATGAACACATGTTGTATAAATATGATAAAATATTGATATGAGTTTAATAATTTATGTTATGTGATTAATTAATAAATTAATTACGTGACTTAAACTATTATTTGTAAAGGTTAAATAATGTGATATAAATATGAAGATATTATTTTAAGTCTAATAAATATGAAGGAATGTGATGTAAGTAATAAGTTATTAATACAAGTTAATAACTTAAGTTATGTGATTAATTAACAAGTTAATTAATCAACGCAAATCATTATTTGAAAAAAAATCTAATAATGAGTTTGAAGAATATAATTGTAAATCAATAATAATATCAAACCTGTGATTAATTGATATTGTAAATGTGTGATAGGTAAGAGTAATTAAAGAAGTGAGTAATAACTGTAACTTGCGCACGAGGCAAGTTTTCTATCCCTAACTTACTATTATTGTTGGGCAAGTTTCCTAAACTAAACTCTTTAAATTAAGCAATTGCTATGCTTAATTACTATTGTTGAGCAAATTCTTACTCTTGAATATCCAAGTTTAGAATTTCACATGAGATGCCATGATTCTTTTAAAAGTATCATTTAAGTGTACAATACTTATTCGATTGTATACCTTGAGAAGTTAATATTCAATTTGAATATCATTTATTGAGTTATCCAAACCAACTTTATTTGGTGCGAATTCTGATGTCAAACTGAGATGAACAACCCTAATATAGGGAATTAATGAAGATGCTTAAAGCGTTAAGATAGTGTGCACAGTATCAGTACGAAGGGCTGATCTCCCTAAGTACGAGAAGTAAAGTCTATAGTCTTATGACTGTTAAAGGTTGGAAAGGTTAATATACTTGACAACGTAAGACTCGGTTCAAGGTCTGAATGACCCTCAGAAGTAATTTGACTCTTGATTCAAAAGTTGAGAAGTAATTTGACTATTGATTAATATTCTTGATTCAAATGTTGAGCTTTCTGTTATTCAGAATTCTTTCACTCGCATATTATTATTCTGTCATATTTTTTTATACTTGCGGGCATTCGTGCTCACTCTTGCATAATAACATTGCAGCTAATAATGAACGAAGTGATGTACCTTCTAGTAGCAAGGGCAAAGGAAAAGCTAACAAGTGATGAAGACTTGTGTTGTCATGAACAATGTTAAAGTTTAAGATTTATGTGTGATGATTTAAGACTTATTTATTTACGTTTCCGCAACAGAGATTTAAGGTTAAGTATAACATGGGATTTATGATGTATTTTATTTCAGATGATGTAAGATGATGATTTATTTATCTAATAAATGAATTTCATTATTTATGGGTAGATAGTTGTATGATATTGGAACAGTGAACACCAAATCCTGTGGAAATTAAGATACCGGATTTGGGGGTGTCACAAGTTGGTATCAAAGCCGTAGGTTATGAACCTTAGGTGGGGGAAAAACCTTAGGATAGTAGCCTTCGTAAAGATAGTAATGACAACTCTGATTGAGTTCTAAGAAAGATAATAAAATTACCTTATGTGTTATGTGCTTATGTGTTCATACTTGTTAGAGTATTGATTAACATCACGTAAAAACTAAGACTTAAAACTTATTTTGTCAGGATGTCAGATACTGGAGGAGCTAGTCAACCCAGGGATGTTGTACCCCTAGAGACTAGAGATGAGGAGCCCCGGGACATACATACTGTCTGGGAGCAGTTAGTACAGCCAGAGCCATCTCCTGTGATTCCAGATTTTGGTCAGGAGCATGAGCCAGAGATTGACTCAGAGGAGGACCCTGAGGAGGTTGAGATCCCGGCTGAGGCAGCCGAGGAGGAGGAAGACCCTGAAGAGGAAGAGGAAGAGGAGGAGGAAGACCTTGAGGAGTTCCCACCGAACTCTGTCAGTGCTTATATGTATGATTTATTGTATGATCGCAATGTAGAGTTACGAGATACAATTCAGGAGTTGAGGGAGCAGTCAGTTGCTCAGGGTGGTGAGATCGAGACACTCCACACCCGTCTTGGCAATGTGGAGTGGGATTTGGTTCATGAGAAGGGCCAAACTGAGCAGAAGACAGAGGAGATAGACAAGTTAAAGAATGAGTTAAAAGAGAAATCTGAAAGACTCGCCATAGTGGAAGAAACTTGGGTGAGAAATGCACGACGTGCAGATCTGGCAGAGGATGATGCGCGTGCGAAGAGAGTTAAGGTTGCAGAGACGTGCTACACGTTTCTGAGGGCAATGGATGAGGCCCAGGACCGAGTTATGAGATATCTAATTCAGTTCGAGGGACTGCCTGGGTATATGTTAGATTGCAGGACTATGTCCCGCATTATAGAGGAGGAACGTAGTGAAGCTGTCCGACGCCTTAGTAGGCCGTGATAGGATAATATGATATTGTTAATGTTTAAATAATCGTAAATAATGTAAATTCCGATGTGATTATAAACAAAGGAATATTGTGATAATGTAAATCCTGTAGAAACTTTATTTCAGGATAGTTGATGTAAATGGCAAAAATGCTATCGCATTGTATTAAAAGCTTTTGGTTTTAATAAAATAATAAAGTTGTTTAAGATGATATGGGTTAAGTGAGTATATTAAAGTATTTAACATTATGTGATACTCTTTGGAGTAGTTAATGTAAATTCCGATATGATTAAAAACAAAGGAATATTTTGAGAAACTAAATCCTGAAGATTCTTTATCTTGGGATAGTTGAAGTAAATGGCAGAGATGCTATAGTACTATGTTTAAAACTTTTGATTTAAATAAAATATCAAAGGTTATTTGAAAAGAAAAGAGTTAAAGTGGTTATGTTAAATATTTGAGTTAAGTCTTAAATATTTAAGAGATTTAATGAAGATCTAATGAGCATATATTCTTAACAGAAATATGCCGCCAAGAAGGAGACAAAATCATCGACAAGCCCAAGAGGGGTCAACCAATAATAACAATGATGCCAATGCGAACCCCGTTCAGCAGTTGGTAAATCTGTTGGCTGGAGTGATGAACAATCAGCCTCAAGCTCCACCAAACACCTCATTTGAAGACTTTAAGGCAGTGGGACCGCCATATTTTAAGGGTTCCACGAACCCGATAGAAGCTCAGACTTGGGTTATGGAAATGGAGAAAATTTTTGAGGTCGCCCGAGTTAGGGAGGACCAGAAGACCGCCTACGCGACATTTATGTTAAAATCAGAAGCCAGCTACTGGTGGCAAGCAAATAAAATCAGGGGAGGAGAAGGTGTAATAACCTGGGAAAGGTTTAAAGAAATGTTTTTCGAGATGTATTTCCCGACCAGCTCCCAGAATCAAATGGAGGTGCAATTTCTGGAGTTGAAGCAGGGGAATATGTCTGTGCCCGACTACGCGACAAAGTTTAACGAATTGTCTAGGTTTGCCCAATATCAGGTGCATACTGACGAAAGAAAGGCTAGGTGTTTTGAACAGGGACTGAAACCCTGGTTGTATAGCAAGGTGTCGATGTTTCAATTGAACACTTTTGCTGGAGTTCTGGAGAAGGCAATTCTCGCTGAAGGTGGAAGCGAAGCGGTGTCTAAATACAATCAGGATCAAAAGAAGAAGAAGAATGATAGTGAAGGAAATAATAAGGCTAGTGGCAATCACACAGGGGGAACTAATAATCATAAACGAAAATGGAATGACAACCCGTCGTCTGTAAGTCGGCAAGGTAGTCAGAAGAAAAAGTTAGAACCATGCCCAACCTGTGGGAAGAATCACTTGGGAGTCTGCATGAAAGGAAAAAGAGTTTGCTACAATTGTGGTCAGGAAGGCCACATAGCACCTAACTGCCCTAACCCTAAGAAGGGCGCCTGCTACACATGTGGGTCAAAGGATCACTTGGCTAGAGACTGTCCAAAGAAGGCATCTGGAGGGGCAGGGTCAGGTGGACATAAGGGAAATAATAGTGGAAATCCTCTTACCATTACCGGACCGACTTCGACAAACCAACCAACTGCAAGGACATTTAACATGACCGTACAAGACGCTGTGCAGTCTCGTGATGTGGTGTCAGGTATCATTCCGATCAATAAAGTCAATGCTTATGTTTTATTTGATTCGGGTGCTACTTGTTCATTTATATCCGATGACTTTGCAAAGAATTTAGAATTGCTTAAAGACGAATTAGAAATCCCTATGAACATAGAGATTGTGAACAAGGAAGTAATTCCTGTTAAGTATATACACAAGAACTGTAGAGTGGATATTAAGGGTAACGTTATGAATGTAGATCTTATCCCGATTAAACTTGGGGAATTTTACGTTATCCTGGGAATGGATTGGTTATTCAATTATGGAGCAGTAATTGATTGCCAGAAGAAATGTATTAACCTTATGACTCAATCAAAGGTTGTGTTTTATGGCAGCAAGTCGCCTAGACAAGCGAGTTGTCTGACGATGATGCAGGCTAGGAAGTTATTAAGACAAGGCTGTGTGGGATTAGCCTACATAATCGATAGTCGTAAAGAGAACCCAAAGTTAGAAGAAATACCAGTCGTAAGAGACTTCGTGGATGTTTTCCCGGATGCTCTACCAGGACTTCCGCCTGACATGGAAGTAGATTTTGTTATCGATTTGGTGCCAGGAACGGCTCCAATATCGAAAGCACCATACCGGATGGCTCCGGTAGAAATGAAGGAATTAATGGTACAGCTACAAGAGCTGTTGGACAAGAAATATATTCAACCGAGCGTATCACCATGGGGAGTGCCGGTATTATTTGTTAAGAAGAAGGATGGTACAATGCGACTCTGCATTAACTATAGAGAATTGAACAAGGTTACCATTAAGAATAGGTATCCGTTGCCAAGGATTGATGATCTGTTTGATCAATTAAAAGGAGCGAGATATTTCTCGAAGATAGACTTGAGAAGTGGTTATCATCAGTTGAAGGTAAGACCAGAAGATGTCCCAAAGACAGCATTTAGGACACGATGTGGTCACTACGAATTTTTGGTTATGTCATTTGGTCTAACAAATGCGCCTGCAGCATTTATGGGCCTAATGAATGGAGTGTTCAAGCCGTTTCTGGACAAATTCGTAGTGGTTTTTATTGATGATATATTGGTCTATTCTAAGACCAAGGAAGAACATGTTGAGCATTTGAAGTTGACGTTAGAAGTATTAAGAAGAGAGAAGTTGTATGCCAAATTCTCAAAGTGTGAATTCTGGATTGAAAGGGTGCAATTTCTCAGACATGTGATTGATAAGGACGGAATTTCGGTGGATCCCTCCAAAGTCGAAGCGGTGATGAATTGGGATCAGCAAAAACACCGTCGGAAGTAAGAAGTTTTCTTGAATTAGCTGGTTACTATAGAAGATTTATTCAGGATTTTTCTAAGATCGCCACTCCGTTAACGAATTTGACTAGGAAAGTTGTGAAATTCGTTTGGACAGAGAAATGTGAGGAAAGTTTTCAAGAACTTAAGAGAAGGTTAAGTACAGCACCTGTGTTGTCCCTTCCGGATGACACAGGAAATTTTGTGGTATATAGTGATGCGTCGCATAAAGGGCTAGGTTGTGTGCTTATGCAAAACGGCAGAGTCATTGCGTATACGTCACGACAACTAAAAGATTACTGAGAAGGGATATCCAACCCATGATTTGGAATTGGCTGCGGTGGTATTCGCTTTAAAGATCTATGGTGAAAAGTGTGAAATATATACAGACCATAAGAGTCTGAAGTATATTTTCACACAGAAAGACTTGAATATACGCCAAAGAAGGTGGCTGGAGTTAATAAAGGATTATGATTGTGATATCTTATACCACCCAGGAAAAGCGAATGTTGTAGCTGACGCCTTAAGCAGAAAGGGTCGAGAAAAGTTGATGATGCTGACAGCACAGGAAGAATTGATTTCAGCAATGGAAAAGCTGGAATTGGAAGTAGGATGTCCAATGGAGACTGACGAGAAACTGTTCCAGATGCAAGCTGGTACAACTTTATTGGATAAGATTAAGGAAGCACAAATCCTGGATAACGAATGTGAGGAAGTAAAGAAAAAGTTATCTGAAGGGACTGAACTTAGATTTAAAATAGACAGCGAAGGATTGTTGAGATTTGAAAGTAGGGTTTGGGTACCGCCAATACCAGAAATCAAGGAGGACATTCTGAGCGAGGCTCATAGTTCGAGGTATTCCATTCACCCCGGAAGTACCAAGATGTATCAAGATTTACGACAACACTTTTGGTGGCCAAATATGAAGAAAGACGTTGCCGATTGTGTTGCCAAGTGTCTGACTTGCCAAAGAGTCAAGGCAGAACACCAAAGACCAAGTGGTTTGTTACAACCTTTAGAAATCCCAGAATGGAAATGGGAACATATTACAATGGATTTTGTTGTTGGCCTTCCGACGACCCAAAAAGGCTATGACGCAGTATGGGTTATCGTCGACCGATTAACGAAATCCGCACACTTTCTTCCGATCAAAATCAGATTTAACCTAGAACAATTAGCGAAGTTATATGTAAAAGAGATTGTTTCGAGGCACGGGGTGCCAGTGTCAATTATTTCTGACCGTGATCCGCGCTTCACATCGAATTTCTGGAAGCGACTGCAAGAATGCATGGGAACACAGTTGAGGATGAGCACCGCTTATCACCCTCAGACTGACGGGCAAAGTGAAAGAACGATCCAAACATTAGAGGATATGCTTAGAGCATGCATAATGGATTTTAAAGGCAATTAGGATGATCATTTGCCGCTTGTAGAGTTTGGTTATAATAATAGTTACCACGCTAGTATTGGTATGCCGCCTTACGAAGCGTTGTACGGTAGAAAGTGCAGAACTCCACTGTACTGGGATGAAGTTGGTGAAAGACAATTGCTAGGACCAGAGTTAGTCCAACAAACGGCAGAAATAGTTAAAGTGCTTCGGACAAGATTAGTAGCGGCTCAGGATAGGCAGAAGAAATACGCCGATCCACACCGCAAGAATGTAGAGTTTGAATCGGGTAGTTTTGTATTTTTGAAGGTCTCTCCTTGGAAGGGAAAGATCAGATTTGGTAAGAAGGGAAAATTGAGCCCGAGGTTCATTGGACCCTTTGAGGTACTCCGAAGAATTGGAGAAGTAGCCTATGAGGTAGCTTTACCTCCGGCACTGGAGCATGTCCACAACGTTTTCCATGTGTCGGTATTACGACGTTATAAACCCGATTACAAACATGTGATAGAATATGAACCCCTACAATTTGAGAAAGATTTATCATATGAAGAAGTTCCTGTTCAGATTGTTGACAGGAAAGAGCAAGTTCTCAGGAACAAAGTAATACCTTCTGTTAAGGTAATTTGGAGGAACCACAATGCTGAAGAAGCTACGTGGGAGCTCGAAGAGAATATGATGAAGAATTATCCACAATTATTTTCTTGAATAGATGAACGTGATTCTGGGGACAGAATCCTTTTAAGGGGGAAAAGATGTGACAAACGAGAGTTTTGCAAAGTTAGTTGTTTGAATATTTATTGAAATAAATAAATATTGAGAATTTTGCAAAGTTGTTTTGAATATTTATTGAAATAAATAAATATTTTGGTTATGAGAATGTGATGGGACGTAATTATTAATCGAACCGCGATTCTGAGGACAGAATCCTTTTAAGGGGGGAAAGATCTGACGAACGAGAATTTTGTAAAGATATTTGAATATTTATTTAAATAAATAAATATTTTTAATGATTTAATTATTGAATTAAATAATTAATTTATGAATTTGTGATAAATTAATTTAATTATATGTGTGACATTAATTAAATTAATATGTAGTAATTTAATAGTTCAAATAATATATTTAATTGAGTTTATTTGATTAATTAAATAAGCATATGTTACTTTAGTTAATTTAATAATTAATTAATGAATTAATGAATTGACATAATTAATAAATAAAAATATTAATTATGTGACAATGTGATTTAATGTGAATTATCTTATTTTATTTAATTGATTTAAATAAAATTAATTAATCAATAAGTAAGATGACAATTAACTATATAGTAAATTAATTTATTAAAATAAATGGGGAAAGAAAAGAAGAGGAAGGCAAACAAGGCCTTAAGAGAGGTTAATCCGTTTATTGTACAACGGTATAATATATATACATATACGTATATGATTGTCAGACATAAGTTATTTTCAAAGTCAGAAAAAAAAATAGAAAAGTTCAGAGAAGAAAATAGAGAGATCGGGAAGAAGAAATTGAGAGTAAAAGGGAGAAAGAGATTTGAAAAAAATCTTAAGTGTTGTCTTTGATTATCTTCATACTAACAAAGGGAAATCTTCTTTCAAAGTTTTTAAAATTATATTTTCTAAAGTTTTCATATACGAGTTTAGAGTCTTCTGTGAAATTGGGTTTCCCAATTGGGTTACGATATGGCTTTATCTATATGGGTATGGAATTATAACGTGTTTTTCTAACGTATAAACATATTTTAAAGTAATCAATTTGATTTAATTGGCCTTAATTGGGTTGTTAAGGATTTACAGAGTTTTCATGTACGTGTTTTGTAAAAGTCCTCTGTGAATGGAGAAAGTTGACCTTTGATTGATTTCATGGATATATATATAGTAACATATGTCCATGATATAATTTAGGCTATCCATTCATGATTCACAGTGATCACACCAAGTAATTTTGTTAATAATTGGGTTTATGAAATTACAGAGTATTGAATGTGAGTGAATAACCCATATGGGTTAAATTAATGATTAAATCATATGTTTATATTTAAATTGATACATGAATATGATTGTATATGTTAAAACAAAGGAAATGGAATTGAAATGAATGGATTTGGTGTAGTAACAAATCCGTAAGGAGATTTTTTTTATGTTTTTCATTAAACTCTTGAAAGTTTTGAAGAACAGTGAAAATTAATATTTTGATTTGTGTAATTACATGACTTGGAATGTTAAGAACATGTTATAAGTGATATATAATGTTCCTGTGAAGTTTATACTTCATGGATAACATTATAAATCAGTGTAATGATGTGAATTGGGAGAAAATGGGAGAAAATCTGTGTTCGTTCGCGAACTTCAGATTCTGAAATTCCGTAGCCGCGCGGCCGCGCCGGCTGCAAGGCAAAATGGCGCGCGGCCGCGCCTGTCCGAAAATTTTGAAAAAAAATTGCTAAGTGTTGGAAAATTTTGAAATGTGTTTTGAGTCTAATGAACATGAACACATGTTGTATAAATATGATAAAATATTGATATGAGTTTAATAATTTATGTTATGTGATTAATTAATAAATTAATTACGTGACTTAAACTATTATTTGTAAAGGTTAAATAATGTGATATAAATATGAAGATATTATTTTAAGTCTAATAAATATGAAGGAATGTGATGTAAGTAATAAGTTATTAATACAAGTTAATAACTTAAGTTATGTGATTAATTAACAAGTTAATTAATCAACGCAAATCATTATTTGGAGAAAAATCTAATAATGATTTTGAAGAATATAATTGTAAATCAGTAATCATATCGACCCTGTGATTAATTGATATTGTAAACGTGTGATAGGTAAGAGTAATTAAAGAAGTGAGTAATAACTGTAACTTGCGCATGAGACAAGTTTTCTATCCCTAACTTACTATTATTGTTGGGCAAGTTTCCTAAACTAAACTCTTTAAATTAAGCAATTGCTATGCTTAATTACTATTGTTGAGCAAATTCTTACTCTTGAATATCCAAGTTTAGAATTTCACATGAGATGTCATGATTCTTTTAAAAGTATCATTTAAGTGTACAATACTTATTCGATTGTATACCTTAAGAAGTTAATATTCAATTTGAATATCATTTATTGAGTTATCCAAACCAACTTTATTTGGTGCGGATTCTGATGTCAAACTGAGATGAACAACCCTAATATAGGGAATTAATGAAGATACTTAAAGCGTTAAGATAGTGTGCACAGTATCAGTACGAAGGGCTGATCTCCCTAAGTACGAGAACTAAAGTCTATAGTCTTATGACTGTTAAAGGTTGGAAAGGTTAATATACTTGACAACCTAAGACTCGGTTCAAGGTCTTAATGACCCTCAGAAGTAATTTGACTCTTGATTCAAAAGTTGAGAAGTAATTTGACTATTGATTAATATTCTTGATTCAAATGTTGAGCTTTCTGTTATTCAGAATTCTTTCACTCGCATGTTATTATTCTGTCATATTTTTTTATACTTGCGGGCATTTGTGCTCACTCTTGCATAATAACATTGCAGCTAATAATGAACAAAGTGATGTACCATCTAGTAACAAGGGCAAAGGAAAAGCTAACAAGTGATGAAGACTTGTGTTGTCATGAACAATGTTAAAGTTTAAGATTTATGTGTGATGATTTAAAACTTATTTATTTACGTTTCCGCAACAGAGATTTAAGGTTAAGTATAACCTGGGAATTATGATGTACTTTATTTCAGATGATGTAAGATGATGATTTATTTATCTAATAAATGAATTTCATTATTTATGGGTAGATAGTTGTATGATATTGGAACAGTGAACACCAAATCCTGTGGAAATTAAGATACCGGATTTGGGGGTTTCACAAAGTCGCTAAGACAAACGAGTTGTCTGATGATGATGCAGGCCAAGAGAATGTTACGAAAAGGATGTGAAGGTTATTTGGTTCATGTAGTGGATACACGAGTGGTGAATTAGGACATGGGGCAGATACCTATAGTTAATGAGTTTGGGGATGTCTTTCCAGAAGAACTTCCGGGACTTCCGCCAGACAGAGAAAAAGAATTTGTGATTGATTTAGTACCTGGGACAGGGCCGATATCGAAAGCACCATATCGAATGACTCGGGTCAAAATGAAAGAATTGATGATCCAGCTACAAGAGTTGTTGGACAAGAAGTACATCCAACCAAGTGTGTCTCCGTGGGGAGCACTTGTGTTGTTTGTAAAGAAGAAAGATGGTTCGATGAGACTATGTATGGACTATAGAGAGTTGAATAAGGTGACAATCAAGAACAAATATCCGTTACCGAGAATAGAAGATCTGTTTGATCAACTTAAGGACGCGAGATGTTTTTCTAAGATTGACTTAAGGACTGGTTACCATCAGTTGAAAGTAAGGACAGAGGATGTACCAAAGACAGCATTTAGAACTCGTTATGGTCATTATGAGTTCCTAGTAATGTCGTTTGGATTGACAAATGCACCAGCTGCTTTTATGGATTTGATGAACAGAGTATTTAAACCGTACCTGGATAAATTTGTGGTGGTGTTCATTGATGATATTCTGGTATATTCAAAGACTGAGGAGGAACATGCCGAACATTTAAGGATAGTACTGAAGACGTTAAGAAAGGAGAAGCTATATGCGAAATTTTCAAAATGTGAGTTCTGGTTGAAGAAGGTTCAATTTTTGGGACATGTCATCGACAACAAAGGAATTTCTGTTGATCCAGCGAAAGTAGAAGCGGTAAGGAATTGGGTACAACCGAAGACACCAACAGAGATCAAAAGTTTCTTGGGATTGGCAGGATATTACAGGAGATTTATTCAAGATTTCTCGAAGATAGCAACACCATTGACTAATCTGACAAGTAAGACTGTTAAGTATGTGTGGACAGAGAAATGTGAACAGTGTTTTCAGGAATTGAAGAAAAGGTTAAGTGAAGCATCTGTGTTGTCTCTACCAGATAGTACGAGGGGTTTTACAGTGTATAGTGATGCGTCACACAAGGGTCTAGGTTGCGTTTTAATGCAGAATGGTAAAGTCATTGAGTACGCATCGCGACAATTAAAGGACTATGAGAAGGGATACCCTACCCATGACCTGGAATTGGCTGCGGTAGTTTTTGCCCTTAAAATTTGGAGACATTATCTCTACGGAGAAAAGTGTGAGATATACACAAACCACAAAAGCCTGAAGTATATCTTTACACAAAAAGAGTTAAACATGAGGCAGATGAGATGGTTATAATTGATCAAGGACTATGATTGTGATATCCTATATCATCCAAGAAAGGCCAATGTAGTGACATATGCTTTAAGCAGGAAGAGCCAAGAAAGATTGTTCGTATTGACAGAACAAGAGGAATTAATCAGAGAAATGGAGAAAATGGAGTTGGAGGTGAAAAATTCGAGGGATTCGAATAAAGTAATAGAAATGGAAGCAAGGTGAAGGAGGCACAAGAAAATGATGAGGAATGTGTTGACCTCGCGAAACGGTTAGCTGAAGGTGAACAGTTAAAGTGTAAAATTGACAGCACTGGATTGCTGAGATTTGAAAGAAGACTTTGGGTACCCGCAGTACCCGAGTTGAGAGAAGAGATTTTGCAAGAGGCCCATACTACGAGGTATTCAATACATCCAGGAAGCACTAAGATGTATCAAGACTTGCGCCAACATTATTGGTGGCCTAACATGAAGAAAGAAGTTGCAGAATGCGTCAGCAGATGTTTAACCTGTCAGAGAGTTAAGGCAAAGCATCAACGACCTAGTGGACTATTACAGCCATTGGAAATTCTGAAATGAAAATGGGAGCACATCATAATGGATTTTGTGGTAGGACTCCCCACGACACAGAAAGGGTATGACGCCATATGGGCGATTGTTGATCGTCTCACAAAGTCAGCCCACTTTTTGCCGATCAGGATCAGGTATACTTTGGATCAGTTGGCCAAGTTGTATATCAAGGAAATAATTTCGAGATATGGAGTGCCAGTATCAATTGTGTCTGATAGAGATCCGCGCTTCACGTCTAACTTTTGGAGGAGTCTTCAAGAAAGAATGGGGACACAACTAAGGTTAAGTACAACGTATCATCCACAGACAGATGGGCAAAGCGAGAGAACGATTCAAACGCTAGAAGATATGCTCAGGGTCTGTGTGATGGACGTTAAAGGAAGTTGGGAAGATCATCTTCCTTTGGTAGAGTTTGCATATAATAATAGTTATCATGCAAGCATTGGAATGCCGCCATACGAAGCCTTGTATGGAAGAAAGTGCATGACACCCTTGTGTTGGGACGAGGTAGGTGAACGGCGACTGTTGGGGCCAGAATTGGTACAGCAGACCATAAAGATCATTAAGGTGATAAGAGCTCGATTAGTAGCAGCTCAAGATCGACAAAAGAAATATGCGGATATTCATCGCAAGAAAAGAGACTTTAAAGTGGAAAGTTATGCATTTCTGAAAGTATCTCCCTGGAGGGGGAAGATAAGATTTGAAAAGAAAGGCAAATTGAGTCCGAGATTTATTGGACCGTTCGAGATATTGAAGAAAATAGGTGAAGTGGCGTACGAGGTAGCTTTGCCTCCTGAACTCGAACATATTCATAACGTATTTCATGTGTCAGTGCTGCGACCATATAAACCTGATTACAAGCATGTGATATCGTACGAGCCGATTCAAGTTGAGAAGGACTTATCATATGAAGAAATTCCTATCGAAATTTTAGATAGGAAAGAACAGAAGCTAAGAAATAGGGTTATACATTCGGTCAAAGTTCTGTGGAGGAACCACAACGCTGAAGAAGCCACGTGGGAACTCGAGGAAAAGATGAGGGAGAATTATCCGAATCTTTTTGAGGAACCTTAGGTGGAATTCCGGGGACGAAATTCTTATAAGGATGGGAGAATGTAATAACCAAGAATTTCAAGTCGCATTGTAAATAGATATATCAATTATGAATGATATTGAAAACTTTGTGACATATGGTGATTGAGTGAGTAATTAAATAACAAGTGTGTTATGGGAATTTAATAGGAAGTCTCTCTTATGAAATAATTAAAGTAGTGGACTAGCCTAAGAATGTTAATAATCAAGGAAGTTGATTAAGATGATGAACCCTAATTGAATATTCAATTTACTTGTAGGTGGCAAGTCTAATTGGGTTATGAAAGTAAAGTGGTATTCTTGATTTATGAGAATATGAAATAGTCCAAGTAGTAAGTGATACTAGTGGGCTAGCCCAATTGAATGAATAATCAAGCCCACTAATTTTATTGGAGATAGACCTTAATGGCATTAGTTAATTTAATTAACTTAATTAGCCCAACATGTGGAATTAATTAAATAGTAGCCATAGTAGTGTATAAATAAGCTTGACTTCTAGTGGCCCAAATTAATTAATTGTGAGGCCAAACATTAATTAAAGAGGCCCAAACCTTGGTCTATGAAAAAAAGGACATTAAATCATTAAAGTAAGTATATAACACAATAAAAATAAATCAATAATGGGAGAAAAATGGGGTGCATGGCCGGCCACTAAGGGGTATAATGGGGAGGATTTGAAATTTTATCAAGCTTGCCCAAAATATTGGTTATAATCTTTTGAAATCAACACCCATGACATGTGTCACTCTCCTAGCATGTCCAACACTTGTGTTTAGTGACTAAGCAACTAAGTAATTATTAGGGAAGAGAGTTAGTGGAAGCATGCTTACACTTTCAATTATACCCACTCCATTAACTTATTTCATTTCATTATTCTTCCAAGTTCCTTAGCTAGAGAAAGAAAAAGAAAATATAAAGAGAGCAAGAGAGAGGGAGGTTCGGCCATACAAGGAGAAAGAAGAGGGTCTTGATCTTCATGCATGCTAAGTATTTAAGCTATTTTGGGAAGATAAGGAAGATATCAAGAAGAACTAGGTATTGATTCTTTTCATTTTCAAAGTTTTGATTTCTTATTTGATGGATTTTGATGAAACAAAGAGTCTTAAGTTTGATCTTTGAAAAACTCTTCATCTATATGTGTATAAATATTTTATATGATGATCAAAACATTTTTGAAGTTGAAAGTAAGATCAAAAGAGATATTTGTACCAAATGGGTAGAGAAATGCACATGCATGCATGCACTAAGTAATTTTATGTTAGAGTCTTGTGATGCATGTTGAATATGGTTAATATCATAATTAGAGTGTTAGATCTTAAATTTAACAAATGAGACTTGTGGATTTATATGAGTTCATGTGGTGAGATTTGGAAAAAAGATGTTAGATGAATTTTTGAAGAAATTTTTTATTTAACTAGTATGCTATAACATGTGTAAGTTGAAATCTACAAGTGATATTTGAGGTTTTCTTTCTTGTTATGCTAGATACATGAGTTAAGGGCAAAACCCCTTTGGAATCACTCAAATATGTGTTAAAATGATGAAGTTATGAATTAAATCCCAAACTACCCAACTGTTGAGGACATGCTACTGATTAGTCACTTGTGGACTATTTTAGGTAACCTAAAACAAACTCAAATTTGGTATTTGATATATGAAAAATATAGTTTGGGAAAATACGAATCCAACGATACCAAATGGACCAAAATCTGAGATGTAGATTTCGAGATATGAAGTTTTTCCGTAAAGGACCCCAAATCTGGAAAACGAACTAACTATTATGAATGTCCTTGCGGATCAGTCCACTTTAATACTGATTTTCGGGACCTAAACAGAACAGAATTTGATGTTTAATAAATGAAAATTGGAATTCGGGAAGATATGAATCCAACGCCTCCGACGGAACCAAAATCCGAGTCGTAGGCTTCGTTCTACAAGCGTTTCCGTGAAGGATCCCAAATGTGAAATTTTGGACGAAAATTAGAGTATCATTATGAAGCGAAATTAAGTAAGTTATTATAATAAATAACTTTAAAGCCACTAATGGGCTAGTAAGTTAATTACATATAGAATGAAATGTAATTATTATTTAATTATTATTTAAATAATGTTAAGTAATAATTAAAATGAAATAGCGTTAATAAAATAACTACTTATTATTTAGTTAAGATTAAATAATAAATTGAGTTAATCAATTAATACATTATTATTTAATTAATATTAAATAATAATTAAAGAGTATTTAAGTAAGATTAAGTAATAATGAAGTAATTACTTACTTACTTTGACATGAAAGTTTATAGAATTATTTATTATTTGAATAATAAATAAAGATGAATGTTAATTAATTATTCTTTTAATTATATAATGGAATGATTAAAGAAGAATGAAGTGAATAAATCAATTATTATTATTCAAAGATGAGAGAGTTATTAATTATTATTTAAAGATAAATAATAATTTAATTGTCCATTATTTAATTGACATTAAATAATGAGGAGTTATAATTGGTTATTAGTAAGTAATAACTAAGGAAAAATAGTTAATTATTATTTAACAAATATTAAATGGTAATTGAAGGAAGAAGGAGTTAACAATTGAACGAAATTGAATAACTCCTTAATTAAACAATTATAATGAATTGTTTAAAGAACTAATAAGTGATTATCACTTAAGAAAAGCCTTATTAATTATTAAATAATTAACCTAAGATCAATTAAATATCTTATAGGATTAATGATAGTACATTAAATGTATGTATCCTGTGAATGTATTAATGGTTAGATAATAATATAAGTGAGCGTATTGATGAACAAATATACGCAGTACTAATTGATAGATCTATATTATCAATGATAGGTCATTCAAAGAGTGTTAATTAAAGCTAGAAAGTTGTAGCTCGTCAAACAGGCAAGTTTCCTAACTCAAACTCGAGTTATTATTTTTCAAGCATGTTGGTGGATAAATATTGTTGATTTTTCCACATCCTGATGAATTATTGTGAATCGCACTTTGTGCAAATTAAATTCCTGTTCTACTATTTTATTGAACTGTGAATCGACTAAAGTTCTTTTATTCATGAACTGACTATGAGATGGATCTATGCTAGTTGTGTCAGCTAGATCAAGAATGTTTAAAATTGCTTATGAGATGGATCTATGCTAGTTGTGCCAACTAGATCAAGAATGTTTAAAACTACTTATGAGATGGATCTATGCTAGTTGTGTCAGCTAGATCAAGAATGTTTAAAATTGCTTATGAGATGGATCTATGCTAGTTGTGCCAGCTAGATCAAGAATGTTTAAAATTGCTTATGAGATGGATCTATGCTAGTTGTGTCAACTAGATCAAGCATGTTAAAATTTGTTAACTCAAATTCGTTTTAAAGAGCTGTTCCTAATCAATTGATGTGATAAGGACTCTTGATTGAGAAAAGAATGTTATTAAAGCATCATATTGGAGACAATTGTTGCTCGTTATTAAGTGTTTATGCATAATACACCGGGTATGAAAGGCTGATCCCATTGACTACCAAACTTAAAAGGACTAGTTTAATTAATGACAATCCTTCACAGATGTTCATGGCCACGTTGGACCACTCAGTATCTATTATTCAAATATTCGAATAATAACTTGTTGAATGTAATTCATGTTCTTCTACAATCAAATTCTATTGTTGAATATTGAAAGATAAATTTCTTTCTAATCATGATATATCTCCTTGTGTTTAAACTTACTAAGCAAACTTGTTGCTTACCCTTGCTATATCATGACATTTATTTCAGCTAAGTCAGGATCGTCTAAGAGAGACAAAGGAAAGGGCAAGGCTCTAGAGTAGTTAGTTATGAACTAATGAAGTATTATATCTAAATATTTGATGTAAACCTTTTGTAATATTAAGGGTATGTTTTATGTTGAGGTTGAGACCTTGGGATTGATGATGAAGACTTTATATTAAGGAACAATGTATGTTTATTATTCCGCAATAGTCTATAGAATGCTTATGAAAGTGATGGATCGTGAGCACCGAATCTGAGGTTAGAGGACCCGGGTTTGGGGGCGTCACATAAAAGATAGTGATGATAGCTAAAGATAATAAAATACCTTATGTGCTATGTGTTTACGTTTAAGTATGCGAAGAGTATCGACCGATGACATGTAAAAATTAAACTTTAAAATTTTATTGTCAGGATAATGAATGTTGGAGAGTCCAGTCAGGCTAGGGAGGAGTTACCCCAGATACCTAGGGATGAGGAGCCTCGAGACATCCACATTGTCTGGGAGCAGCTGGTTTAGAGAGAGCCCTCTCCATTGATCGCCGTAGTTGGTCAGGAGCATGAGCTAATTTTGGAACTAGATGACAAGGATGAGTCAGAGGAGGACGAGGACCCTGGATAGGAATGTCCACCTAACTCTGTTAGCGCAATGATGTACGAGGTGGTCTACGACCGCAACGTTGAGCTACATGGTCGAGTCAAAGAGCTTGATGAACTGGCGGACGAGAGTCAGACTACCATACAGCAGAGGGAGGAGACAATTCAGGAATGGGACGAGGAACTTGGAAACACGAAATGGGATCAAGTCCACGTGGAGAGTGAAAGGGATGATGCACTAGCAGAGCTAGCGAAACTGAAGAACGACATCAAAGAGAAGTCAGCGAAGCGTGCCAGAACTGAGGATACGTGCTTGAGGGCTACTCAACGTGCAGATCGAGCTGAAGACGAGGTTCAAGTGAAGAAGGCCAAGCTGAGGGAGACGGAATACGCTTTTCATTCGACTATAGATAGGGCCCAGGATCGTGTCTTTTATTACCCAGCTCTGTTCAAGGATTTGCCGTGGTATATGGTGGGTTGCAGAACAGTGTTCCGGGTGATGGAAGAAGAACGTGGAGAGGCTGTGCGATGTCTTAACTTGCCTAGATAGTAGAGTAATAAACTACATGTTTCCATATGAATTAAATAAGTGTAAGTCCCAGAATTTGAGATAATAATGGGATAAGATAATGATGTAATCCTGTAATTTGTTCAGTTCAGGAAAGATAATGTAAATAGCAGAGATGTTATCTATTCTATGTTTTAAAAACTATGAATGAATAAAATAACGAAGTTTATTGACGTGCTATGCGTTCAAGTGTGAGTTGATTATTTTAAATGTTTAAGTCGAACTTGAATAGTTAAGAGATGAGTAAGGGATCTAATAAGAGTATGTCTTAACAGAAAGATGCCTCCAAGAAGAAGACCTACACGTTAACACCCAGAGGGTTCAACTAATAACAACAATAACAACAACGATGGGACGAACGCCAATTCAGTTCAGCAATTGGTGAACCTACTGACGGGAGCGCTTGCGAATCAGCCGCAAGTTTAGAACACGACGATTAAGGAATTCAAAGCAGCAAGACCGCCGAAATTCCAGGGATCAGTGAACCCGATAGAGGTGCAGACGTGGGTGATGGAGATGGAGAAAGTCTTTAATGCGGCCAGAGTTAGCGAGGACCAGAAGATGACTTTCGCGACATTCATGCTGAAGTCGAAAGTTAACTTTTGGTGGCAGGCCAACAAGACTAGAGAAGGAGAAGGTGTGATAGCGTGGGACCGATTCAAAGAAATGTTCTTTGAAATATTATTTCCAATAAGCTTGCAGAACCAGATGGAGGTTCAGTTTCTAGAGCTGAAGTAGGGAACGGTGACGGTACCGGAATACGCCACGAAATTTAACGAGCTGGCAAGGTTTGCAACATACCAGGTCAGTACTGACGAGCAAAGGGCAAGAAGGTTTGAGCAGGGATTGAAGCCCTAGCTCTATAACAAGGTCTCCATATTCCAGGTGAACACATTTGCAGCGGTATTGGAAAAGGTGATCATCGCAGAAGGTGGGGGTGATGCCTTGACCAAGTATAATCAAGATCAGAAGAAGAAGAAGAATGAGACAGAGAACAAGACTGGTGGTAGCGGTGCTAACAACCAGAAAAGGAAATGGAATGACAACACATCTGCTAGGAGTCAACAGGGAAGCCAGCAGAAGAGAAGGATTGAAGTATGTGCTACATGCGGGAAGAATCACACTGGAGTGTGTCTGAGGGGGAAGCGAGTATGCTTCAACTGTGGTCAGGAAGGCCACATTGCACAGAATTGTCCTAAACCAAAGAAGGGAGCTTGCTATACATACGGGTCTAAGGATCATATGGCTCGGGATTGCCTTAAGAAGCCAGCTGGAGGGTCGACAGGAGGGAGGGGAAATGGCAGCGGCAGCACTTTGACTATCGCTGGACCACTGCAAGCGATTCGACCCACCGCCAAAACATTCAACATGACGGTGCAGGATGATGTGCAGTCAAAGAATGTGGTGTCAGGTATTATTCCGTTCAATAGTATAAATGCTTATGTATTATTTATTCGGGTGCTACTTGTTCATTCATATCTGATGAGTTTGCGAAGACTTAAGACTTACCTAAAGAGGAATTAGTTTACCCCTTGAACATAGAAATTGCGAATAGGGAGGTTATTCCTATTAGGTTTGATCACAAGGATTGTAGATTGAACATTAAGGGCCAGGAATTGATGGTAGATTTGATTCCGATTAAACTTGGGGAGTTTGATGTTATACTGGGTATGGATTGGTTGTTCAACCATGGGGCGGTGATTGATTGCCAAAAGAAGTCTGTAAACCTTACGACTCCATTGAAGGTAGTATTCTATGGTAGCAAATCGCCTAGACAAGCGAGTTGTCTGACGATTATGCAAGCCAATAAGCTATTGAAGCAAGGTTGTGTAGGCTATTTAGCCTACATAGTGGATACTCGTAAGGAGGAGAGATATCAGTAGTTAGGGAGTTTGTGGACATATTTTTGAGCGATTTTCTAAGACTTCCGCCAGATAAAGAGATAGAGTTCGTGATCGACTTAGCACCGGGGAATGCTCCGATATCGAAAGTCCCGTACAGAATGGCTCCAGTCGAGATGAAGGAGTTGATGGTTCAACTGCAGGAATTGCTGGACAAGAAGTATATTCAGCCGAGCGTATCACCATGGGGAGCGTCGGTATTGTTCGTGAAGAAGAAGGATGGATCGATGCGGCTATGCATTGATTATAGGGAGTTGAATAAAGTCACGATCAAGAATAAGTATCCTTTACCTAGGATCGATGATTTGTTCGATCAACTGAAGGGTGCTAGATACTTCTCAAAGATAGATTTGAGAAGTGGGCATCATCAATTAAAGGTGAGAAGAGAAGATATACCGAAGACAGTATTTAGAACTCGGTATGGACATTACGAGTTCCTAGTAATGTCATTTGGGCTAACGAATGCACCAGCTATATTTATAGACCTAATGAATAGGGTGTTTAACCCATTCCTAGACAAGTTCGTAGTGGTGTTCATAGACGACATTTTGGTCTATTCCAAAACTGAGGAGGAACACAATGAACATTTAAGGCTGACATTAGAATCGCTGAGACGGGAGAAGCCATACGCAAAATTCTTGAAGTGCGAATTCGGGTTAGAACGTTTGCAATTTCATGGCCACGTAATTGACAATGATGGAATTTTAGTGGATCCGTCGAAGGTTGAGGCTGTGATGAATTGGGATCAGCCAAAGACACCATCAGAAGTGAGGAGTTTTTTTGGGATTGACAGGTTACTATAGAAGGTTTATTCAGGACTTTTTCGAAATCATAACTCCGTTGACGAATTTGACTCGGGAGACGGTGAAGTTCGTTTGGATGGAAAAGTGTGAGAAACGTTTTCAGGAACTGAAGAAGAGATTGCCTACTGCGCCGTGTTGTCATTACCAGATAGTACAGGAAATTTCGTGGTATATAGTAATGCTTCACATAAGGGATTAGGCTGTGTGCTGATGCAAAACGGCAAAGTTATGCCTATGCATCACGTCAGCTGAAGGATTATGAGAAAGGATATCCGACCCATAATTTGGAATTGGAGGCAGTAGTGTTTGCTCTGAAGATATGGAGACACTACCTTTATGGAGAAAAGTATGAGATATACACAGATCATAAGAGTCTGAAGTACATCTTTACACAGAATGATTTGAACATGCGCCAAAGGAGATAGTTGGAACTCATTAAGGACTATGTTACGAGATTCTTTACCAACCGGATAAAGCTAACGTTGTTGCCGACGCTTTAAGCAGGAAGGGTTGTGAGAAGTTAATGTCGCTAACTGCTCAGGAACAGTTGGTAAACGAGATGGCTAAATTGGAGCTGGAAATTAAGCATCCGAAGGAGTCGGATGAGATGTTATTCCAAGTAACTACCGATTCAAACTTGGTGGACAAGGTGAAAGAGGCACAACTTCGTGATGAGGAATGCGAGAAGATCCGAAAGAAAATAGCCGATGGTGAAGAGATAAAGTTTAAGATTGATAATGATGGACTGCTACATTTTGAAGGGAGAATATGGGTACCTCTAGTACCAGAAGTCAAAGAGGAAATTTTGGGCGAAGCTCGTAGTTCGAGATATTCGATTCACCCTAGGAGTACGAAGATGTACTAGGATCTCAGACAACATTTTTGGTGGCAAAATATGAAGAGAGACGTTGCTGAATGCGTTGCGAAATATTTAACGTGCCAGAAAGTCAAAGCAGAACACCAGAGACCAAGTGGATTATTGCAATCGCTGGAGATTTTGAAATGGAAGTGGGAACATATCACGATGGATTTCGTGGTTGGTCTTTCAACGACTCAGAAGGGTTTTGATGCGATATGAGTTATAGTGGATTGACTGACGAAGTCAGCACATTTCTTACCAATTAAGATTAGGTTCAACTTGGATCAGTTGGCGAAGCTGTACGTTAAGGAAATTATTTCTAGACACGGTGTTCCGGTGTCAATTGTGTCCGACAGGGATCCGCGTTTCACATTGAATTTCTGGAAGCGATTATAGGAATGCTTGGGAACGTAGTTGCGAATGAGTACGGCATACCATCCCCAAACTTATGGCCAGAGCGAGAGAATGATTCAGACTCTAGAGGATATGCTGAGAGCTTGTGTTATGGACTTCAAAGGAAGCTGGGATGATCATCTACCATTGGTGGAGTTCGCCTACAACAATAGTTACCATGCAAGTATTGGCATGCCTCCTAACGAAGCATTGTACGGTAGAAAATACAGAAATCCATTGTGTTGGGATGAGGTTGGTGAACGACAACTGTTGGGACCGGAATTGGTGCAACAAACTGCTGAGATCGTCAAGATAATCAGAATGAGATTGGTTGCTGCTCAGGACAGACAGAAGAAATATGCCGATTATCATCGACAGAATCGAGAGTTTGAAGTAGGAAGCTTCGTTTTCCTAAAGGTATCTCCCTAGAAGGGGAAGATTCGATTTGGCAGGAAAGGGAAGCTGAGTCCCTAATTTATTGGACCTTTTGAGATACTGCGAAGGGTTGGCAAAGTAGCCTACGAGGTTGAGTTACCTCCGGAGCTAGATAATATACATAACGTCTTTTATATTTTCGTATTGCGACCGTACAAACATGACTACAAACATGTGATAGAGTATGAACTTTTACAGTTTGATAAAGACTTAACATATGAAGAGGTTCTTGTTCAAATAGTTGACAGAAAAGAGCAAGTAGTTAGAAATAAAGTGATGCATTCTGTTAAGGTAATCTGGAGGAACCACAGTGCTGAAAAAATTACGTGAGAACTCGAAGATGTAATGATGAAAACTTATCTCCAATTGTTTGATTAATTCTTGTATATCGATTCTGGGGACATAATCTTTTTAAGGGGGGAAGAATGTAATGAATGAGTTTTTTTTTAGTTGTGATTATGGGGACAGAATCCTTTTAAGGATGGAAGATTGTAACAAACGAGAATTTTAGAATTTTGTATTTTAAATTTAAATATTTATTGAATTAAATAAATATTTTAATTGATTTATTTATTGAGTTGAATAAATAATTTATGTGATCATGTTACAAAGAAATTTAATTAAGTGCAATATGATTAATTAAATTGATGTTTAATAATTTGTGGTGTAGTTATAATTTAATTAAGATAATTAAATTAGATGAATATTATGTGGTATTTGATTTACTAATTTGTTACATGAGAATATAATTAATGAGTAATTATAATTGCTATGTGGCAATTTTTTTAAGTTAATTGATGTTAGCTTTAATTTAATTAAATTAGAGTGTTGGGGTTTAATTAAATAAAGTGTGACATTGAAAACTATGTGTTAAATGATTTATTAAAATAAAATAAAAGGGTTTTAATTTAGTTTTTCCAAACAAAACCCTTGAATCTATTTTAATCCTATTTTACCAAAAAGGGTCTTAACTACTAAAAATCTGTTTTTAAAAATAAAGGATTTTGCCAAACAAAACCTTATGGCTTTTGATTTTCAAAAATAATATAATCGATATATTTATTAAGTGATTAAATACATATGTCAGTTATATATTATATTATTATTTGTGTAATATATGTATATCAGTTATAGGTATAATATCTATACTACGTTAGTCAAAGAGAAAGAACAGAGAAGTAGAGAGAAAGAGAAGAAAGAAGAAGGAGGAGGAAGCTTTGTTAATCAAAACAAGAGTCACCGTATTCATCTTCTTCCTCTAGAAACAGAAAGGGTATAATTCAAACTATGTCAATTTTTAGAATTTTGTTTTCATGTTCTTCATTGTTTTTACTTCTCTGTAAATTGGTTTTCGTGATAAACTATAAATTGATGATCAATATGTGTTAGATTATATATATAAACTATTATATATGTGTTATATGATAGTTTATATGGTTTAATTCATGTAAATATGATGAACATGAAGAAATCATGTTTATAATAATTTATAGTGAACTATTTTGAAAAGATGGGTTCTTAAATATCAAAATTTGTGTTTAATTATGCTATGATTATGAGAATTAAGTTTAGATTATGATAATATGTTAAGAAAAAAAATTAACATGCTTTTAATTATGTGGTTTGGTTTAAAAACAAAGTCATAGTGTTAATTTTCTTCAAGAACGCTTAACAATGGTGTTTTCTTCAAAATCATAAAATTAAGGGTGTTTGATTATGTGTTGTGGTGGTTATATATATTAAAACATGTTAGAAGCTATAAATTATGATTTTATAAAGTTTAATATGCATTATGTTAGTTAAAATTGGAATTTGGTGCGAGAAAATAAGCCAAATTGTCTTTTTCTCTGCACAGTTCGCGACCAGATTTTTCCCCTAGAAGGGACACCTGCCCCAGCGGGATTCTATTGTAGGGATTTCGGCATATAAACGCAGCAGAAATTAAAAAATTTCCAAAACCCTAAAACAGGATCCATGCGAAAACATATTAATTCAGAGGTTTAGATTTGTTTTACCGATTATTCAAGCCTGAACGGAGACAATAGAGATGCTGGAACAGCTTCCAATCTTCAACACAATCCAAAGGAACTGCGTCTCTACGGTATCCACACTAACGTCCCGCAAATCGTTACACGATCTGCAGCAAGAAAAGCTGCGGTACTAGCCGCCAAGGATCTAGACTTTTGAAGTTTTTCTCTCTAGTCTTTGTCTAAGAGCGGCTAGGGTTTGGGTTTATAATGAATACCCTAAAAACGGCTGATATATCATATATATAGCAGTTAAAGGTATTAACCAAAATCTAATCCAATTAAAAAAATAAAATTCGAATTTATATATATATATATATATATATATTATATCTTAATTAAGTCTTACTTAATTAATATACATATATATACAAATTATCCTATTAATTTAAATTCATAATTTAAATACTATCAATCATATTGATATATTTAAATCCTTACAATTTAAATTAATTTCCTTTTAATTACGTTCTAAGTGTGTGACCCTATAGGTTATTATTATGTTGGCAATAATTTTAAAATCATATTATAAAATTATAAACAGTGAGCGGCATCTAGTAATGCATCACTGCTACCCAAATAATAATAAGATCTGTGATTCGATACAACCTTTTCGTGATCAATATTTTGATGTAATTTAATTCTTTTAACCTTGACATCCTAGATTAAACACGAGGCATGGAATGCGTCATCCTCTTCATAATTTAATCTGAGTTTTCTTGATCGATGAGTAGACTATATGAAACAAATCACTATTTGATCATGTCCATGCATTTCATAGTCCTACTCAATCAAGAGGCCTATGGATATCACCCCTAATATATAGGAGGGTTAAATTTCATCTAGATTACTCATATTCCTCACACGATTCATGATGTACCCAATAATCACCTTTATTGTCTACCCTATTAAAGGTGACCTTTGATGATATCAAAGTACATAAATTCCCGTGTAGTAATATAGTGATTTCAGGTCGGAGGATCATTACATCATTGTCACTATGAGAATTGCTTATGACACTTTGCATAATGCTCTACGTAGAATTCTCATGGTGGGTCTGTCCAGTACATTGTTCTCTAACATGTTCCTATGCATTGACTCAATATCTCATATATTTATGACCAATGAGATTTAGACATCCATCAATCCACATACTAGTCTCGATGTATCATTGTTGTCCCATTAACAATGACACTTGACTAGGGACATTTAAGAGTAATGATACTAATTGTAATTATATGATCTCATATTCAAGTCACACACTTGAAGCCATATAATTTGTATCACTATTCTAAGGACTTTTATTATGTTAACATTTATATAACGCAGTAAATAAAATCATAATAAAATAATTTATTTATTCAATCAAATATAATATCAAAAATATTAAGCAATTACATCAAAGAATTGGCCTCTAGGGCATAAACTCTAACATCTATGCTGTCCGGAATTTTGTTTTTGTGTGTTTTAAGCCTAACATGAAAAGCTAACCTAATGTGATGCACTTGATGACATGTTAAGCATACATTGAGATGTTAGAATGATTTATTAACGTATTTCACATGATTAATTTGTAAGTATGAAATGTATAATGTAAATTATAATTTGATTAATTTCAATTAAAATAAAAGTGAATGTATGATTTAATATCATAATTTGAGTATAGTTTGATTGATTATTAAGATGCATGGTTTGATCACTATGTGATAATTGATAATTAAACCTAATAATAATGAGTTAACTTAGATGGGTTAACCAATGACATGAGTTAGTTACATGGTAACTGTAACGATTGAGATTTTTAAATTTAATTTTAAATATTTATTGAGTTAAATAAATATTTTATGTGATTTATTTATTGAGTTAAATAAATAAATTATGTAATTTATGGAAGTGATTTAATTAAGTGTACATACTAATTAAATGAATGTGTAATATTTAATTTAATTGATGTAGATTAATTTTATATTATAGTTCTAATTTAATTGAGAGAATTAAATTAGATGAGATATGTGATGAAGTGTTACATGAATTATAATTAGCGAGTAATTATAATTATGTGGCAATTTTATGTGATTTATTGATGTTAGATTTTAATTGATTAAATTAGATGATTAATATTTAATTAATTAAAATGTGACATTTAAAATAGGTGTTTAATGATTTGTTAAAATAAAAAAAAAAGATTTTAAATGATTTTAACCAAACAAGCCCTTGTATTTGTTTTAAACCTATTTCTACCAAACAGGGCCCTAACTATCAAAAAGCTATTTTAAATAAACTGTTTACCAAACAATACCTTAGCATTAATAATCTATTTTTGAAAATAACCTTGTTTTGCCAAACAAGACATTGTGGCTTTTGAAATTTGTAACTTATATAATAAATGTATTTATTATATATATTAATTAATTAGGAGTTACATATTATCAATATATGTATATTATATCAGTATAATAAAACTACGTTAGTTAGTCTAAACTACGTTAGTTTTTTCTAAGTCTAAACTAAGAATACAAGGAGAGAAAAGAAGAGCAGAGAAGTTGAGAGAAAGAAGAAGGAGAAGTTGGAGAGAGCAAAAAAAGCTTAAGGAAATTCATCTTCTTCATTAACAACTAGCTTAAAGATAATTTAGAATCTCTACTTTTATATTTTCAGAACTCAGCTATATGTTCTTCGTATTTTGTTCTCTGACAAAAATGAGTTTCATGAAATTATATAAACATGGCCTATATATGTATATTGTATTCATGTGTTGACTGGTTTGATTTCTATCAATGATTTTCAGAAAACCAAATTAGTGATTAAGTATGCTTTAATTGAAAATTTTGTTCTTATGTGTTATTTGATTTTGGTCAATTTAAAGTAAAAATTGATGAATTAGAATATGCTAACATGCTTATTGGGAAATTGTTTGATGATTATATGCAATTACGTATATAATGTATGTATATAGAGTGGAATTGATGGAGAAAATTTCTTATAGTGGATTATTTTGGAAAAATATAAGTTTTCATGAAAATGGCCAAATTGGATTTTAAAACTTGTGATTATCATTATTTAGATGGTTGTTGTGTTTTAGAAGCATGTTATATATATGTATTATTGCATAGGTATGATTTACAATGTTTAAATTACTGTGAATTGCCGTTTGTTGGCTTATTTGGGTTAATCGGTGAAGTAGAGTATCGTGACTGTCTGCGTCTGGCCGAGTTGCTGCGCAGCTGCGCCGGCAGCAAGGCCAGGAGCAGCGCAGCTGTGCCGCTTGCCTTTCCCAGACACGACCCCTGCGCAGCTGCGCCGGTGTCAAGGCTGCTGGCTGCGCCGCTGGCAGTGCAGAGGCAAAGAGCTGGTTTGGTTGTGCAGTTTGTTTTTATGTTTTCATTATATTATTGCTAAGATAATGAGCATGTATCTAGCTGCTATAATATGTGTTAACATGAAATTGATGATTTCATAATTTGAGAAAAAGGAATTTTTGAAAACCTAATATAGTATTTAAATTATAAACTATAATTGTTTAATTATAAAATAAGTTACTTAATTATAATTTGATTAATTATAATTACGAGTAAATGTTTAATTTAAATTATAATTCTGTGAAATTATAATGTATAGAAGTTGAATTATTTTAATCAATTAGATGTTAATTTAAATTATAATTTATGTAATTATAATTTAACAAATGCATGTTTAATTATGAATTATAAATTGATAATTGCATGATTAATTATAATTTGTGTAATGATAAATGCATGATATAGTTTAATTGATTATAAATTATAAATTTTTTATAATTTAAAAGGTAATTATAATTTAAGTAATTATAATTTGATTAAGTGTTTAAATTATAATTGTTTAATTATAATTTAATTAAATACATAATTAATTTAATTATGTGAATATGTGTGTGATGTAATTAACTATGTGATAGTTGATTATGATTATTTATTTAATTAGAGTGAGTTAACCATGAGGGTTAACCACTTATGTGAATTAGTTATGTGTTAACTGATTTAGATTATTATAATTGAATGTATATAGGAAGTGTTTAAGTACGTAGTTGAGTTAAGTAGCTTACGCGTAAGGCAAGTTTTCTAAACCCTAATCTTGTATTAATTTTATGCAAGTTTTCTAAACTCTAATATTGTATTAATTTTATGCAAGTCTTCTAACCTTAAACTTGTTAACAATTTCTTGAATTCATATATTCATTGTTGAGAATGTCCTTTCCATTTCTGTATTGGACAATTGTTTATTTAATTGAAATGATCTTAACTTATTGTTCAAGTAAGATCCAATTATTATTTTAAACGCTTTAAGTTGATTCTAAAGCATATGTTAGTTCATAATTATTTTATTTATGAATTATTGAAAGTCGATTCAACTAATCCTTAGTTGATGAACGTGAATTCTAATTTACCCTTGCAAGCTTATCCAAACCAAACTTTATTTGGTGCGGACTTGAATTCAAATTACTGAGTTGAACAACCCTATTTATTAGGGGAGGTTACTACGCATAGCGTTAAGATGTTTGTGCACAATACATGGTACAAAGGGCTGATCCCCCTAAGTACGAGTTAAGGTCCATAGTCTTATTGACTGTTAAAGGTTTAAATAGAAATATTTATAACTTAGGACAAGAGTTCAAAGGTCTTATGACACTCAGATAAATTCTATTTTTGAATTGTAATTGCGATAAAAGAATTATTATTCAATTCTTTATTGTTGAAGCGAATCATATTATTCAGATTCTTTGAAAGATATCCTTTCATATATATATTATTGTTAAACTCCAGTGAGCTGTGGTTTGCTCACTCTTGCATTAAATAACAATTTCAGTTAAGGTTGATAACTCTGATGCTCCGTCTACAAGTAAGGGCAAGGGAAAGCAAAGCAAGTGAAAACTTGTTTTATTTAATTGAGAATGATTGTAGTAAGACTTGAATGTTATATTTATATTTTCGCACTTTATTATATTCATGTTAGGGTTAGAGTAAACCGGGATTATTTTAAGAAGGTTGTAACCCTTGTTGTAAGGGAGATTTATTTATTTTAATTTAAGTTGTAGTTTACTTTGCATTATTCATTGGGTAGACGTATGTTATATTAGAAAGTGAACACCAAATCATGTGGAAACGAAGTACCCGAATTTGGGGGTGTCACAGGTTGCATTATTACAAGCATGATTATAAACATGTAATAGACGAGAATTTTTTTTTATGTGTGATTCTGGGGACAGAATCCTTTTAAGGAGGGAAGATTGTAACGATTGAGATTTTATATTTAATTTTAAATATTTATTGAGTTAAATAAATATTTTATGTGATTTATTTATTGAGTTAAATAAATAAATTATGTGATTTATGGAAGTGATTTAATTAAGTGTACATACTAATTAAATGAATGTGTAATATTTATTTGATGTAGATTAATTTTATATTATAGTTCTAATTTAATTGAGAGAATTAAATTAGATGAGATATGTGATGAAGTGTTACATGAATTATAATTAGCGAGTAATTATAATTATGTGGCAATTTTATGTGATTTATTGATGTTAGATTTTAATTAATTAAATTAGATGATTAATATTTAATTAATTAAAATGTGACATTTAAAATATGTGTTTAATGATTTGTTAAAATAAAAGAAAAAAGATTTTAAATGATTTTAACCAAACAAGGCCCTTGTATTTGTTTTAAACCTATTTCTAACAAACAGGGCCCTAACTATCAAAAAGCTGTTTTAAATAAACTGTTTACCAAACAATACTTTAGCATTAATAATCTGTTTTTGAAAATAACCTTGTTTTGCCAAACAAGGCATTGTGGCTTTTGAATTTTGTAACTTATATAATAATTGTATTTATTATATATATTAATTAATTAGGAGTTACATATTATCAATATATGTATATTATAATAGTATAATAAAACTACGTTAGTTAGTCTAAACTACGTTAGTTTTTCTTAAATCTAAACTAAGAATAAAAGGAGAGAAAAGAAGAGCAGAGAAGTTGAGAGAAAGAAGAAGGAGAATTTGGAGAGAAAGCAAAAAAAGCTAAAGAAAATTCATCTTCTTCACTAACAACTAGCTTAAAGGTAATTTATAATCTCTACTTTTATATTTTCAGAACTCAGCTATATGTTCTTCGTATTTTGTTCTCTGACAAAAATGAGTTTCATGAAATTGTATAAACATGGACTATATATGTATATTGTATTCATGTGTTGTTCGTAGTGGTTTGATTTCTATCAATGATTTTCAGAAAACTAAATTAGTGATTAAGTATGCTTTAATTGAACATTTTGTTCTTATGTATTATTTGATTTTGGTCAATTTAAAGTAAAAAAATTAATGAATTAGAATATGCTAACATGCTTATTGGGAAATTGTTTGATGATTACATGCAATTACGTATATAATGTATGTATATAGTGTGGAATTGATGGAGAAAATTTCTTATAGTGGATTATTTTGGAAAAATATGAGTTTTCATGAAAATGGCCAAATTGGATTTT
Source organism: Panax stipuleanatus (assembly GCA_020205555.1). Classification (NCBI taxonomy): domain Eukaryota; kingdom Viridiplantae; phylum Streptophyta; class Magnoliopsida; order Apiales; family Araliaceae; genus Panax; species Panax stipuleanatus. The sequence goes on from CM035118.1 coordinate 59,169,689, forward strand.
AAAACTTGTGATTATCATTATTTATATGGTTGTTGTGTTTTAGAAGCATGTTATATATATGTATTATTGCATAGGTATGATTTACAATGTTTAAATTACTGTGAATTGCCGTTTGTTGGCTTGTTTGGGTTAATCGGTAAAGCAGAGTATCATGACTGTCTGCGTCTGGCCGAGTTGCTGCGTAGGTGCGCCGGCAGCAAGGCCAGGAGCAGCGCAGCTGCGCCGCTTGCCTTTCCTAGACACGACCCCTGCGCAGCTGCGCCGGTGCTAAGGCTGCTGGCTGCGCAGCTGCGCCGCTGGCAGTGCAGAGGCAGTGAGCTGGTTTGGTTGTGCAGTTTATTTTTATGTTTTCATTATATTATTGCTAAGATAATGAGCATGTATCTAGCTGCTATAACATGTGTTAACATGAAATTGATAATTTCATAATTTGAGAAAAAAGAAGTTTTGAAAACCTAATATAGTATTTAAATTATAAACTATAATTGTTTAATTGTAAAATAAGTTACTTAATTATAATTTGATTAATTATAATTAAGAGTAAATGTTTAATTTAAATTATAATTCTATGAAATTATAATGTATAGAAGTTGATTTATTTTAATCAATTAGATGTTAATTTAAATTATAATTTATGTAATCATAATTTAACAAATGCATGTTTAATTATGGATTATAAATTGATAATTGCATAATTAATTATAATTTGTGTAATGATAAATGCATGATATAGTTTAATTGATTATAAATTATAAATTTTTTATAATTTAGAAGGTAATTATAATTTAAGTAATTATAATTTGATTAAGTGTTTAAATTATAATTGTTTAATTATAATTTAATTAAATACATAATTAATTTAATTATGTGAATATGTGTGTGATGTAATTAACTATGTGATAGTTGATTATGATTATTTATTTAATTAGAGTGAGTTAACCATGAAGGTTAACCACTTATGTGAATTAGTTATGTGTTAACTGATTTAGATTATTATAATTGAATGTATATAGGAAGTGTTTAAGTACGTGGTTGAGTTAAGTTGCTTGCGCGTAAGGCAAGTTTTCTAAACCCTAATCTTGTATTAATTTTATGCAAGTTTTCTAAACCCTAATCTTGTATTAATTTTATGCAAGTCTTCTAACCTTAAACTTGTTAACAATTTCTTGAATTCATATATTCATTGTTGAGAATGTCCTTTCCATTTCTGTATTGGATAATTGTTTATTTAATTGAAATGATCTTAACTTATTGTTCAAGTAAGATCCAGTTATTATTTTAAACGCTTTAAGTTGATTCTAAAGCATATGTTAGTTCATATTTCTTTTATTTATGAATTATTGAAAGTCGATTCAACTAATCCTTAGTTGATGAACGTGAATTCTAAATTATCCTTATAAGCTTATCCAAATCAAACTTTCTTTGGTGCGGACTTGAATTCAAATTACTGAGTTGAACAACCCTATTTACTAGGGGAGGTTACTACGCATAGCGTTAAGATGTTTGTGCATAATACATGGTACAAAGGGCTGATCCCCCTAAGTACGAGTTAAGGTCCATAGTCTTATTGACTGTTAAAGGTTTAAATAGAAATATTTATAACCTAGGATAAGAGTTCAAAGGTCTTATGACACTCAGATAAATTCTATTTTTGAATTGTAATTGCGATGAAAGAATTATTATTCAATTCTTTATTGTTGAAGCGAATCATATTATTCAGATTCTTTGAAAGATATCCTTTCATGTATATATTATTGTTAAACTCCAGTGAGCTGTGGTTTGCTCACTCTTGCATTAAATAACAATTTCAGTTAAGGTTGATAACGCTGATGCTCCGTCTACAAGTAAGGGCAAGGGAAAGCAAAGCAAGTGAAGACTTGTTTTATTTAATTGAGAATGATTGTAATAAGACTTGAATGTTATGTTTTTATTTCCGCACTTTATTATATTCATGTCAGGGTTAGAGTAACTCCTCACTTCAGACGGCGTCTTCGGCTGATCCCAACTCATTACGGCCTCAACCTTCGACGAATCCACCGAAATACCATCCTTGTCGATCACGTGGCCAAGAAATTGCACACGTTCTAACTTGAATTTGTATTTCGAGAATTTAGCGTAAAGTTTCTCTCGTCTCAGGGCTTCTAAGGTTAGTCGTAAGTGTTCAACATGCTCCTCCTCGGTCTTGGAATAAACCAGGATGTCATCTACGAACACTACCACGAACTTGTCTAGAAATAGGCGTGAACACCCTGTTCATTAAGTCCATAAATGCAGCTGGGGCATTCGTGAGACCAAATGACATTACCAAGAACTCGTAATGACCATATCGAGTCCTAAAAGCCATTTTTGGTATATCTTCCTTTCTCACCTTCAACTGATGATACCGGCTTCTCAAATCGATTTTCGAGAAGTACTTCGCACCCTTCAGTTGATCAAATAAGTCATCGATCCTAGGTAAAAGTTACCTATTCTTGATCGTAACTTTATTCAACTCCCTATAATCAATGCAAAGACGCATCGATCCATCCTTCTTCTTCACAAATAAAACAGGCGCTCCCCACGGCGAAACGCTCGGTTGGATATACTTTTTGTCTAGCAATTCTTGCAGTTGAACCATCAGTTCCTTCATCTCGACTGGAGCCATTCGGTACGGAGCCTTCGAAATTAGAGCAGTTCCTGGCTCTAAATTGATCACGAACTCTATCTCCCTATCCGGCGGAAGTCCTGGTAAATCGCTCAGAAAAACGTCTACAAACTCCTTAACTACCGCTATTTCCTCCACCTTCGAGCTTTCCTTACGTGTATCTACTATGTAGGCTAGATATCCTACACAGCCTCGCGTCAGAAGTTTCTTGGCTTGCATAACCGTCAGACAACTCACTTGTCTAGGCAATTTGCTACCATAGAACACTAACTTCGACGGAGTCGTAAGGTTCACCGACTTCTTCTGACAGTCGATTACTGCCCCATGGTTGAACAACTAATCCATACCCAGTATGACGTCGAATTCTCCAAGTTTAATCGGAATCAAATCTACTCTAAGTTCCTGACCTTTAATGTCCAATCTACAGTTCTTATAAACGCTCCTAACAGGAATAACCTCCCTATTCGCAATCTCTATGTTCAAAGGGTAAACTAAGTCCTCTACAGGTAAGTCTAGGGTTTTAGCAAAATCATCAGATATGAATGAACAAGTAGCACCTGAATCAAATAATACATATGCATTTATACTATTGACCGGAATAATACCTGACACCACGTCTTTTGATTGCACAGCATCCTGCACCATCATATTGAATGTCTGTGCAATGGGTCGAACATCTTGCAATGGTGCAACAATAGTAACGGTACTGCCGCTTCCATTCCCTCTGCTCCCTGTTGACCCTGCCGTCAGCTTCTTCGGGCAGTTGCGAGCTATGTGATCTTTGGATCCACATGTAATGCAAGCGCCCTTCTTCGGGTTTGGGCAATTAGGCGCAATGTGGCCTTCCTGACCACAGTTGAAGCACACCCGCTTCCCCTTCATGCACACGCCAGTGTGATTCTTACCGCATGTAGCACATGCTTCAAACTTCCTCTTCTGCTGGCTTCCCTGCTGACTCCCAGCAGAGGTATTATCAGACCACTTCCTCTTCTGGTTCACAGCGCTGCTACCCCCAGTCTTGGTTTCTACCTCATTCTTCTTCTTCTTATCTTGGTTGAACTTCGTTACCGCTTCGCTTCCTCCCTCAGCAAGTATGGCTTTCTCCAGCACCGCTGCAAAGGTATTCAGCTGGAACATGGAAACATTGCTGTAGAGCCAGGGCTTCAGTCCCCGCTCAAACCTTCTCGCTTTCCTAGCGTTAGTGCTAACCTGGTAAGTAGCGAACCTGGCCAACTCGTTAAACTTAGCGGCATACTCGGACACCGTCATTCCTCCCTGCTTAAGCTCTAGGAACTGGACCTCCATCTGGTCCTGCGAACTCACTGGAAAATATATCTCGTAGAATATTTCCTTGAAACATTCCCACGTGATGACTCCCTCTCCCTCTCGGGTCTTGTTAGCCTGCCACCAAAAGCTAGCATCCGACTTCAACATGAAAGCCGGGAATGCTGTCTTCTGGTCTTCCCCTACCCTAGCCACGTCAAATACCTTCTCCATTTTCATAACCCATGTCTGAGCTTCGATAGGGTTAGTCGATCCTTTGAACTTAGGCGGTCCTACTGCCATGAATTCCTTGAACGTTGTTCCCTGCACTTGTGGCTGATTTGCAAGAACTCCTGTCAATAGGTTCACCAACTGCTGAACCGAGTTAGGGTTCGTCCCATCGTTACTGTTGTTGTTTGTCCAACCCTCGGGGTTTTGACGTGTTATTCTTCTTCTAGGAGGAATTTTCTGTTAAGAAAATATTATTATTAGATTCTTTACTCAATTTTTAAATATTCAAGTTCATACTTAAACGTTTAAATGGCTCAGTTCACATATAACACATAGCACGTCCATAAACTTCTTTTATTCATTACTCGTAGTTAAAAAAAACATCAAAAAGATAGCATTTCTGCCATTTACATCATCCTTTCCTGAACTGGAAAAGTTGCAGGATTACATTATTAACTCATCCCATTCTTCTCTCAAATTATGGGATTTACTTTATTTACTACAAAAAGCAACACATAAACCAACTCTATTACTGTCTAGGTGATAGACACATAATTCATACATTTTATTATCCCTAATTTTGTTCTTTTAATTATATTAGTTTATTAAATTAATATATTTTATTTTATTTAGTAGGATTTAATATTTATTGTAATAAAGTCAAAATCTTGGTGATTAAGCGATATTTAATGCTCTTATTCATGTAAGAAATATGCAAGTCAAATCCACCAAGAGAAAGGAAAGTCTATCTAGAAGATCTCTTTGAGAAGTTGATTGCCACTAGGAAGTTAAAACCTACATGGGAACAAAAGTGTCCAAGTTCAATGTATCTAAGTTAGGGCACAAATTTATTTTCCCTATAAATAGGTCTCTTGTTTTAGAGAGAAAAGATTATTAGATATTGTATTAGTTTAGGTTAGGAGTAGAAGTAGATTAAATTACTTCTTCACTATACGCTTGTTGGAGAATCATCAATAAAGGGAGTTTTCTTATTTTATTTCTTCTTCTTTATTTTAGTTAATTATTTTATTTTTAATGTCTAGTTAATTTTTTTATATCTAGGATGAAGATGAAATTAAATAATTATTCATGATAATATTTTTCATCTCTTCTATTATTTATGCTTTTATGTTTAATTGATTTCGCCTACATATTTCGTTATTGAAATACCTTCGTTTTATAGTTCGTATATGATTTTAAATTAATTAAGAGGTTTTGATAGATTATTGTTAAGATATGAGTTTTTCATAATCCATGCTTGCTCAAAGAAGTTTTGATGGATTATAGTTAATCCTTAAATTTTCATAGTCTATGCTTGCCCACGTTAATTATAAAATTACTAAATTAAAGGGAACGGAGATCAAAATCATAATTAAGTTATAAAAATAGAATATATTGAATTATAAGTTATGCTTATTATTTAATGGATTCGGATTCCTAGATTGCTTTTTCATTATTAGTTTTCATATTCTAATTAATCAACTCTAAATATTTATTTCTAATTCTCCTAAAATAGATATTAAGGATATATTAAAATTAATCTAGTCTCTGTGGGTTCGACCTGTACTTGCCAGTTCTTCAACTTGACACTGTGCACTTGCAGTTACATAATTTTATCACATCAAGTTTTTGGCGCCGTTGCCGGGGACTTTTTATTTATTTCTTCTCTTTTGTTTTCCGCCGAAGCAGAGAGGTTTTCTTATTCTTTTTTTTTTGTTTTGAATGAAAGTCAGTAATTTTGAAGCATCAATGCAATTTGTTATTTTCTTAAGTTCATTAACTTATTAGTGTTTGTCTTGTTCCTTGGCCTTAGCATTATTTTGTTTTTTTTCCCATTCGCTTGCTCACTTATCCGTCACATTCAGGTCAGTAACTTTCCATTTGATAATATTAGTTACTTTAATTCTTTTCTTTTAGTTTTATTTTATTTCGTGCAAATAATAATAATAATAGTGTTACTTGTTTTTGTTTTAAATTTCATGGATAACTAATTCTCTAATACTTAGGATGAAGATGAAACTAACTATTTCATGATAATTAATTTCTTTCCATTCTGAAATTAGTGCCTAGTTATTTTCGCCTTCATATTTTTCTTCGCATAAATTGCATATGATTTGTACATTAATTGCGAGGTTTTGATAAGTTATAGTTAATCTGTGAATTTTTCATAACTTATACTTGCCCATATTAATTATATAAATCATTATTTTTAAAGGAAAGGAAAAATAATTTGGTAATTAATTTGGAATAAGGAATTGTTTATTATGTTAATATTTGGTGGATTCGGATTCCCAGGTAGTTTTTCTCATTAATAGTTTTCATTAGTAATTATTAGTTTATATAATTTAGTTAGTTAATCATCACCACCATATTTATTTCTAATTTGCCTAAAATATTAATTAAGGATATATTAAAGAATTGATCTAGTCTCTGTGGTTCGACCTGCACTTGCTAAATCTACGATAGACACTGTGCACTTGCAGTACATAATTTTAACTCATCAAGTTTTTGAATTCCATCACCCACAAGCTTGCAACACCATATCACCCTCAAACAAGTGGCCAGGTAGACGTCTCGAATAGGCAAATAAAATAAATCTTGGAAAAAACAGTGAGTTCCAATAGAAAAGACTGGTCTCTAAAATTGCTAGATGCCTTGTGGGCTTACCGTACTGCTTTTAAGACTAACTTAGGAATGTCACCGTATAGGCTTGTGTTTGGGAAAGCCTGTCACTTACCTGTTGAACTTGAACATCGTGCTTTGTGGGCCATAAAACAATTTAATTTTGATATGTCCACTGGTGGGAGTCATAGACAAATGCAATTAGCTGAGTTAGATGAGATTAGGAATGATGCTTATGAAAATGCTAAAATTTACAAGGAAAGAACGAAAGTGTTTCATGATAAATCAATTTTGCGAAAATCATTTTCACCTGGTCAAAAAGTTCTCTTGTATAATTCTAGGCTACATCTATTTCCTGCCAAATTGCGCTCTAGATGGGATGGACCTTTTGTAGTGAAGGTAGTTTACTCTCATGGAGCAGTTGATATTGAAAATCCAAATAGTGGAGAAATTTTCAAAGTGAATGGCCAACGAATCAAACCCTTATAAGAAATGCCAAACGGACCAGAGGAGGTGGTGTACCTTGTTGACCCACCTGATTCAGAATGACTAGCACTGCACTTATCTTTGTAATTATGTATGTATTTTTTTTTGTACAATATTGTCATCCGGTTCCTGCCCCATCCTACGAGGTACAATTCTTTTGTTTCTTTGTTCTCTTTATTCATTTGCATACATTGAGGACAATGCATGAATTAGGTATGGGGGGAGTTTTGCATTTTTATTATTAGATTTTATTTTTTAATTTTTTTTTCTCTTATCTTCTTTTTAGGAAATTATGTCTTTGTAAAAAAAAAATGAACGAAAAATTTTTGTTTGACTTTTTATGGATTGGATTTATTCTAATAAGTGCCCTGGAGTTAAAAGTCATGAGTAAGATTGAAAGATTTAGAACTCTTGAATCTTTGATAAGATACGAAATCTTAGTTTGAAATACCATCTAGACTAAAATTGATTTCAAAATCATTTTTGCACTTCACGATCGCACTAACTCTTAGTTGTGGATATAAGCTATGATTCAAGCAATTTCAAAAAAAAAGAGAGAGAGAAGAAGTTGAAGAATTTGAAGAAAAAAAAGAAAATAAAAAGAAATAAATAACTGCTTCAATGTCCATTGAACGAAATAACTGGGTATCTAAGCCTCGAGAAGCATCGATATTCACGCTGAAAAGTGTGATGGATAAAAGCAGTTTGACTAGTCTAGTTTTGTGGCCTTTGTTACTCGAGTTAGTAAGCCCTTAGGGGTGTCTCTACACCTAGTGCCCTAAAATCAACTAGTTTGGGAGTCATTGGTCCAACGCTTGCTAAATGGGTAACTCTGAAAAGCCTAAGAAAACGAAACATTGCACAAGTTAAGGAAAAAAGAATTGGGAAAAAAAAAGAAGAAAAAGAAAAATGAGTTTGCTTGATTTTCATGGTAAAATCCCTACTAAAAGTTACATTATATACACATGCATGCATCACATAGAATTAATTTTATGAAGGATGGTGTCTAGAATGAAGATTGAATATTTTTGATAAGGTGAAAGTGTGATTTTGAATTAAATCTTGCTTTTGAATAATGCCCATGGATATTTAGAAGTTTCTAATTCAATTTCATGACTTGTTAAACTCAAAAAAATATTTTTGAATTTTGTGGGTATATTCACTGCAAACCCTCACGAGACACAACTCGTCCACTTGGGGTAACCTTGGGGTTTAAAGGCTTGTTGCACATGCTAAGTGCAATCATATTTCCTACGAAAATGGGGTAGTATAGTTTTTGTTTTTATTTTGTTTTTATTTTACTCGAGGACGAGCGAAAGATAGGTATGGGGGTATTTGATATACACATTAATTATACATTTTAGTATTCTCATATTTATTATTTTGTTTGTTTATTTTATTTAACTAATACATTTTATTTGATTTTATAGGATTTATCTTGTTTTTCTTGGGGAGCAAATAAAAGATTACATGGGACTCTTGGAGGATAATCATAAAGAAGTTGGAGTCAATTTTGAAGCAGAGAGAGGGGGGACTTTTTGTTTATTTCTTCTCTTTTGTTTTCCGCCGAAACAGAGAGGTTTTCTTATTCTTTTTTTTGTTTTGAACGAAAGTCAGTAATTTTGAAGCATCAATGCAATTTGTTATTTTCTTAAGTTCATTAACTTATTAGTGTTTGTCTTGTTCCTTGGCCTTAGCATTATTTTGTTTTTTTCCCATTCGCTTGCTCACTTATCCGTCACATTCAGATCAGTAACTTTCCATTTGATAATATTAGTTACTTTAATTCTTTTCTTTTAGTTTTATTTTATTTCGTGCAAATAATAATAATATTAGTGTTACTTGTTTTTGTTTTAAATTTCATGGATAACTAATTCTCTAATACTTAGGATGAAGATGAAACTAACTATTTCATGATAATTAATTTCTTTCCGTTCTGAAATTAGTGCCTAATTATATTTGCCTTCATATTTTCCTTCGCACAAATTGCATATGATTTGTACATAATTTTAACTCATCAAGTTTTTCCTTAATTTTTATTTATTCGAATTAGTTTTTAACTATAATATTTTTTTTTCCAGGACTATTGAAGCGGATCGAAGGAGCGAGAAGATAAAGATTTTGTTGCTGCGCTTTCTTTGGTACTTCGTATCTTTATTTTTTTTAATAAAAAAAAATATATAAAAAAAATAGTAGTTTAGTTTTTTTTTTGTTAATATATTTTTTTAGCCGCATTCATGCATTCACTCACGTAGAGCACATCCTGTTAGATTTTTTTTTGTCAAATATAAACTGTGGTGATTGCTGGAGGATTGAGGTGCGTCAAAATTTCTCTTTCTTTCGTAATTCACATAGTTTTAAGATATTTTATTTGTTTATATTTGTTTTTATTTTATTTGTGTATTTTCATCTTTAATCTAACATTAAGGGCAAAACCTGTAACAAAATAAGGTGGGGATTTTATCACCCTTCCTTGGCCACAAACAACCTCACTTGCATTTTGCATAACCTTGACCTAATAAAATCAAGTAGGCGTTGGCCCCTAGGACTCTCGAGCTCAATTAGGACAAGAAACTCCAAGAGGAGGCTGAATTTTAAATTAATCAAACTACTGGTGTCTAGACAAGTGGTTCAAAAGGTAAACGCCTAAAGATTGTGTGGTTATTCAATTAGTCACCGTATCTACGGAGAGACTCCCACCTTTCTTACACTTACCTAGCTAGTGGTATGATTAATTTCGAATTTGGTGGACCTTGCGGTGTAACTTGGAGCAGTTAGGAGCTGTCTAGATTTTATTTAGGTTAACCGTAGAATTAGAATTTTTATTTATTTTATCTTATTTATTTATTTATTTATTTATTTGTGTGACTTTCGTGGTTAGTTGTCTATTTGTTTTGTGATTTGTGTAAAGATGGATTCTTATTATAGTTGGAGTAATAATTTTGCTTGGAATCAAGAACACTATGAAAATTTTAATGCACACCAAGTAAATCAATTTTTTTCAACTTATGAAAATCCTTATCTAAGTTTATATCCGTATCCATATCCATATTCGGATCTAGAACCTCAATAACACAAGAATTATCAAATAAAGAAGAGGAAAGACTTAGTGTCTTAGAGAAAACTATGGAAGTTTTAATGAAAAATCAATTTAGCGTGGATCAAGCTATATCTCGTCTAGAAATTCAAATGAGTCGATTAGCAACCATAATAAATGAACAAGAAGTGGGTGAATTTTCTAGTACCTCTGAGGTTAATTTTGAAAATCTTGATAGTTGTGAAAATGATGATGAAAACGAAAATTTTGTATTCAATTCTACACAGTTTGAGTCAAGCGAATTTAAGGAATCTAAAAATTATGAGTCTATGCCTAAAATTGATCATGTCACATTTAATGAGTCGGTTGAAAAAGTCTATAAGCCTAAAGTTCCGTACCCTAAAAGACTTATTCCAAAAAAATCACCTAGTGATTTTTTGGACCAACCCATTAAAGTAAATATGATCCAAGAGTTGTCCATGACCCAAGAAATAATTGAAAATAGACTTTTGATTGAAAAAGATCCAATTGATTTTTTCTTAAATCATCTTCACCAAAATTGGAATGAATCTGAATATTTAGATAAGGTCAATGAGCTGTTGAGATCCACTACAAATAAGTCAACTAAACTAGAACATGTATGTGAATCAATTCTTCCATCATTTGAACATGTTAGTGAAAATTTTCTTGAGGTAAATTTAAAGCATAATTCTGATGAAAATTCTGACTATTTTCAATTTCCTAGACCTCCTGAAAATCATGACAAATTCACACTCTCTTACCTATTTGTATCATTCATGTATAGTCATATAATATTTAAGATTTATAAATTTCGTAGGTATGTACATTTGTTTTTCTTCTCACCACATTTTCTTGCAGAACAAATGCCCCGCATACAAGGTACAATTCTTTCACATCTTTGTTCTCTTTTCTTCATTTGCATACATTGAGGACAATGCATGATTTAGATATGGGGGGAGTTTGTTTGTATTATTGTATTAGATATTTTTTTTCTTTTTAGGAAAATATTGTTTAAAAAAAATTAAAAATTTTGTTTGACTTTTTATGGATTGAATTTATTCTAATAAGTGTCCGTGGAGTTAAAAGTCATGAGTAAGAGTGAAAGATTTAGAACTCTTAAATCTTTGATGAAGTACGAAATCTTAGTTTGAAATACCATCTGGACTAAAATTGATTTCAAAAGCATTTTTGCACTTCACGATTGCACTAACTCTTAGTTGTGGATATAAACTATGATTCGAGTAATTTCAAAAAAAAAATGAAAAGGAAAAAAAAAGAAAAAAATTGAAAAAAAAAGAAAAGAAAGAAAAAGAAAAAAGGAAAAAATAACTGCTTCAATGTCCATTGAACGAAATAACTGGGTATCCAAGCCTTAGGAAGCATCAATATTCACGCTAAAAAGTGTGATGGATATAAGCAGGTTGACTAGTCTAATTTTGTGGCCTTTGTTACTCGAGTTAGTAAACACTTAGGGGTGTCTCTACACCTAGTGCTCAAAAACCAACTGGTTTGGGAGTCATTGGTCCAACGCTCGCTACATGGATAACTCTGAAAAGCCTAAGAAAATGAGACATTGCACAAGTCGAGAAAAAAAAATAATTAAAAAATATGGAAAAAAAAGAAAGAAGAAAAAGAAAAATGAGTTTGCTTGATTTTCATGGTAAAATCCCTACTAAGAGTTACATTATATACACATGCATGCATCACATGGAATAAATTTTATGAAGGATGGTGTCTAGAATGAAGATTGAATATTTTTCATAAGGTGAATGTGTGATTTTGAATTTAATCTTGCTTATGTATAATGCCCATGGATATTTAGAAGTTGTAATTCAATTTCATGACTTGTTGAACTCAAAAATATTTTTGAATTTTGTGGGTATATTCACTGCAAACCCTCACGAGACACAACTCGTCCACTTGGGATAACCTTGGGGTTTAAAGGCTTGTTGCACATGCTAAGTGCAATCGTGTCTCCTACGAAAATGGGGTAGTATAATTTTTATTTTACTCGAGGACGAGCAAAAGTTAGGTATGGGGGTATTTGATAGACACATAATTCATACATTTTATTATCCCTAATTTTGTCCTTTTAATTATATTAGTTTATTAAATTAATATGTTTTATTTTATTTTGTAGGGTTTAATATTTATTGCAATAAAGTCAAAATCTTGGTGATCAAGCGATATTTAATGCTCTTATTCATGTAAGAAATATGCAAGTCAAACCCAACAAGAGAAAGGAAAGTCTATCTAGAAGATCTCTTTGAGAAGTTGATTGCCACTAGGAAGTTAAAACCTACATGGGAACAAAAGTGTCCAAGTTCAATGTATCTAAATTAGGGCACAAATTTATTTTCCCTATAACTAGGTCTCTTATTTTAGAGAGAAAGGATTATTAGATATTGTATTAGTTTAGGTTAGGAGTAGAAGTAGATTAAATTACTTCTTCATTATACGCTTGTTGGAGAATCATCAATAAAGGGAGTTTTCTTATTTTATTTCTTCTTCTTTATTTTAGTTAGTTATTTTATTTTTAATGTCTATTTAATTTTTTTATATCTAGGATGAAGATGAAATTAAATAATTATTCATGATAATATTTTTCATCTCTTCTATTATTTATGCTTTTATGTTTAATTGATTTCGCCTTCATATTTCGTTATTGAAATACCTTCGTTTTATAGTTCGTATGTGATTTTAAATTAATTAAGAGATTTTGATATATTATTGTTAAGATATGAGTTTTTCATAATCCATGCTTGCTCAAAGAAGTTTTGATGAATTATAGTTAATCCTTAAATTTTCATAGTCTATGCTTGCCCACGTTAATTATAAAATTACTAAATTAAAGGGAAGGGAGATCAAAATCATAATTAAGTTATAAAAATAGAATAGATTGAATTATATGTTATGTTTATTATTTAATAGATTCGGATTCCTAGATTACTTTTTCATTATTAGTTTTCATATTCTAATTAATCAACTCTAAATATTTATTTCTAATTCGCCTAAAATAGATATTAAGGATATATTAAAATTAATCTAGTCTCTGTGGGTTCGACCTGTACTTTCCAGTTCTTCAACTTGACACTGTGCACTTGCAGTTACATATCTTTATCACATCACTAGGCATATTAATACGTCGCACAGCCTCTCTGCGTTCCTCTTCCATTACCCGAAACGTCATTCTTCGGTCCACCACATACCACGGTAAACCTTGGAACTGAGCTGGGTAGTAGAAAATACGGTCCTGAGCTCTCTCTATTGCTGTATGAAAAGCATATTCCGTTTCCCTCAGCTTGGCCCTCTTGGCTTTAGCTTCATCTTCAGCTCGATCAGCTCGTTGATTAGCCCTCAAGCTTGACTCTTCAGCTCTGGCACGCTTCCTTGACTCCTCCTAGATGCCTTGCTTCAGTTTTGCCAGTTCAAATCGAGCAGCTTAAGGAAATTCATCTTCTTCACTAACAACTAGCTTAAAGGTAATTTATAATCTCTATTTTTATATTTTCAGAACTCAGCTATATGTTCTTCGTATTTTGTTCTCTGACAAAAATGAGTTTCATAAAATTGTATAAACATGGACTATATATGTATATTGTATTCATGTGTTGTTCGTACTGGTTTGATTTCTATCAATGATTTTCAGAAAACCAAATTAGTGATTAAGTATGCTTTAATTAAAATTTTTGTTCTTATGTGTTATTTGATTTTGGTCAATTTAAAGTAAAAATTGATGAATTAGAATATGCTAACATGCTTATTGGGAAATTGTTTGATGATTACATGCAATTACGTATATAATGTATGTATATATAGTGGAATTGATGGAGAAAATTTCTTATAGTGGATTATTTTGGAAAAATATGAGTTTTCATGAAAATGGCCAAATTGGATTTTAAAACTTGTGATTATCATTATTTAGATGGTTGTTGTGTTTTAGAAGCATGTTATATATATGTATTATTGCATAGGTATGATTTACAATGTTTAAGTTACTGTGAATTGCCGTTTGTTGGCTTGTTTGGGTTAATCGGTGAAGCAGAGTATCGTGGCTGTCTGCGTCTGGCCGAGTTGCTGCGCAGCTGCGCCAGCAGCAAGGCCAAGAGCAGCGCAGCTGCGCCGCCTGCCTTTCCCAGACACGACCCCTGCGCAGCTGCGCCGGTGCCAAGGCTGCTGGCTGCACAGCTGCGCCGCTGGCAGTGCAGACGCAGTGAGCTGGTTTGGTTGTGCAGTTTGTTTTTAAGTTTCCATTACATTATTGCTAAGATAATGATCATGTATCTAGCTGCTATAACATGTGTTAACATGAAATTGATAATTTCATAATTTGAGAAAAAAGAAGTTTTGAAAACCTAATATAGTATTTAAATTATAAACTATAATTGTTTAATTATAAAATAAGTTACTTAATTATAATTAAGAGTAAATGTTTAATTTAAATTATAATTTTGTGAAATTATAATGTATAGAAGTTGATTTATTTTAATCAATTAGATGTTAATTTAAATTATAATTTATGTAATTATAATTTAATAAATGCATGTTTAATTATGAATTATAAATTGATAATTTCATGATTAATTATAATTTGTGTAATGATAAATGCATGATATAATTTAATTGATTATAAATTATAAATTATTTATAATTTAAAAGGTAATTATAATTTAAGTAATTATAATTTGATTAAGTGTTTAAATTATAATTGTTTAATTATAATTTAATTAAATACATAATTAATTTAATTATGTGAATATGTGTGTGATGTAATTAACTATGTGATAGTTGATTATGATTATTTATTTAATTAAAGTGAGTTAACCATGAGGGTTAACCACTTATGTGAATTAGTTATGTGTTAACTGATTTAAATTATTATAATTGAATGTATATAGGAAGTGTTTAAGTACGTGGTTGAGTTAAGTAGCTTGCGCGTAAGGCAAGTTTTCTAAACCCTAATCTTGTATTAATTTTATGCAAGTCTTCTAACCCTAAACTTGTTAATTCTATACAATTTCTTGAATTCATATATTCATTGTTGAGAATGTTCTTTCCATTTATGTATTGGACAATTGTTTATTTAATTGAAATGATCTTAACTTATTGTTCAAGTAAGATCCAGTTATTATTTTAAACGGTTTAAGTTGATTCTAAAGCATATGTTAGTTCATAATTATTTTATTTATGAATTATTGAAAGTCGATTCAACTAATCCTTAGTTGATGAACGTGAATTCTAAATTACCCTTGTAAGCTTATCCAAACCAAACTTTCTTTGGTGCGGACTTGAATTCAAATTACTGAGTTGAACAACCCTATTTACTAGGGGAGGTTACTACGCATAGCGTTAAGATGTTTGTGCACAATACATGGTACAAAGGGCTGATCCCCCTAAGTACGAGTTAAGGTCCATAGTCTTATTGACTGTTAAAGGTTTAAATAGAAATATTTATAACCTAGGACAAGAGTTCAAAGGTCTTATGACACTCAGATAAATTCTATTTTTGAATTGTAATTGCGATGAAAGAATTATTATTCAATTCTTTATTGTTGAAGCGAATCATATTATTCAGATTCTTTGAAAGATATCCTTTCATGTATATATTATTGTTAAACTCCAGTGAGCTGTGGTTTGCTCACTCTTGCATTAAATAACAATTTCAGTTAAGGTTGATAACGCTGATGCTCCGTCTACAAGTAAGGGCAAAGGAAAGCAAAGCAAGTGAAGACTTGTTTTATTTAATTGAGAATGATTGTAGTAAGACTTGAATGTTATGTTTTTATTTACGCACTTTATTATATTCATGTCAGGGGTTAGAGTAAACCGGAATTATTTTAAGAAGGTTGTAACCCTTGTTGTAAGGGAGATTTATTTATTTTAATTTAAGTTGTAGTTTACTTTGAATTATTCATTGGGTAGATATATGTTATATTAGAAAGTGAACACCAAATCATGTCAAAACGAAGTACCCGAATTTGGGGGTGTCACAGTAACTAATGTATGTTATTATTGTTAATTACGTATACGTAAGATAATTGTGGAACGTGATAGTAATTGCTAGCTTGCGCACGAGGCAAGTGTTCTAAACTCAAACTTTACTTTTATTGAGCAAGTTTCCTATCCCTAACTTGTTATTTATATGCAAGTTATCTTATTATGTAATTTCCATATTGAACAAGTATGTTATTGAAGTCATTATTGAATTAATGTGACCTTGACTTAATTATTCAAGCAAGGTCTATTTTATCTTTCAAATGCTTGAAGTTTAATTCTAAAGCATTACTATTGATTATGATGTCTATTGTTATGACTCATAGTATTTGTCGAATTCTTAATTATTGTAAATTGATTCAACTACTTCTTAGTTGATGATAGTTGAACTCCAAATTACCTTTTGAACTTATCCAAACCAAATTTTTTTTGGTCCGGACTTGTTATTAAATACTAAGATGAACAACCTTATTTGATAGGGGATTACCATGCGAAAGCGTTAAAATGTTTGTGCACAATACATGGTATGAATGGCTGATCCCCCTAAGTACGAGTTAAGAGTCCATATCGTCTAACGATTGTTAAAGGTTTTAAATAGAAATATTTATAACCTAGGACATCGTTCAAGGTCTTATGATTCTCAAATGAATTCTAAATCTTATTCTTGATTATCGTTGAATGAAATATTATCTATTCAGTTGAAGCTATTCAATACTATGTCATCACTATTGTTTGCTATTTCAAGTGAGCTTTTGTTTGCTTACTCTTGCATTATATACTCTATGCAGTTAGAGTTGAGAAAGTTGACGAACCGTCAACTAGCAAAGGCAAGAGCAAGATGAACAAGTGAAGACTTTTTTATATATTTGATTATGAATTGTAATAAGACTTAATTTTATTATGTGATGTTTTATTTCTCGCATTTGTTGATGTTAAGGTTAGATAACTCTGGGAATGTTTTTGGACAAGGTTGTAATCCTTTTTATAAGTAAGATTTTATTTGATTAAGGTTGTAATTTATTTTTCATTCCTTATTTATTGGAAATAGTTACATTTTATTAAGATAGTGAGCACCAAATCCCGTGGAAATGAAGTATCCGGATTCGGAGGTGTCACAGTAACGCCCTCGAATCCGGGCGCTCTTCCGCCCGAACAAGGGTCGACACTAACTCAACATCTTTCATAACTTAACCAATGATCCCATAATCATACTGGTTGGATTATTCTATTAAAGACTATAAAATTATAAATTTTTCTAAACTTCATTCCTGGATCTTAACTTGATCTCGCTCTCATTCTTTCTACAAGTATCAACTTGTAGTTCATTCATATATATGGATAACACCATATATATATATATATATATCGGTCAATTTTTTAACCTTATGATTTAAACATTCTATACTTCTATATATCCAAGGTTCACAGTATTAATAACAAAGATTGTTCTTGGCAACAGAAGATCGCATTCCGGTAAATTTGGCATCTTACCAGCGCTCATTAATGTAACCTCAGTGCTTATAGAAATCCCATTATTATTTAATACCATCACTTAGATACATATCGTTATAAAGATATCTCTTCATATCGATATTTCCTATTTATCTGAAATTCACAATATTAATAACACACTTGTACTTGGAACATAGAAACTTTGCGATGAATTTGGTTTCTTCATCGGTGTTAAATCTCTGTTCTTACAGCACTTACAATGTTATTCAATATCTTAATTCAGATTTATAGTTCTTTATTAACATTTTATTAATGTTTTACTATCTATCTAAAGTTCAGTGTATCGGCATAACATGATCAGTCCATATTACTAATACCCTCACTCATATTAATAGATCTTTAATAATTCTAAGTTATATCAAATTAAAGACATAACACCATTCTGATGATAATAACATGATATTATTAATATAATTTTTGATTACATGGTTTGCTTTTTCGTATTACAGAATTCATTATGACTTAATACAAATACAAGTAAATAAAATATGAAACCTAATCTACGTTTCTTCTTTACGTTCATGATCTTCTTATCATTCTTCTTTAACTGCAAATAAAGTTTTATTCGCAAGAATGAGCACAACGGCTTAGCAAGTCTAACAAATAACACATACACAGTTTATACTTTCATATAAACTTTAACATGCTTTGACTTATCATATTCCTCAATTTAATATCACAATTAATTTTTGTTTCAACAATTTATATCACATTGTCACACAAAGCGTATAAATTAGATTCTTAACTTGTAAACATAATACATAATAGTTAGAAGACTTGCATAACAGAATATCATGTAAGTTTAGAGAACTTGCCTCGTATATCTTTTACAGATAAATATAACGGTCTAAATATTCTTCGTAAATCCTACACGATTATAAGTTTATTTAGACTAGTTAATCGTTTAATATATAAATCTTTTAAGTTTTATTTCGGGCATTATAACCGCTTATAAATAAGACTTCTTCTACTATACATGAAATAATTTGAGTATTATAACTGCTCATAAATGAATATTCAGCTATTATATTTAAAATAAATTGAGCATTATAACTGCTTACCAAATGAATATTTTTATTAAATACTTGAAGAAAATCGGATATAGTAACTGTTTGTAAAAGTATATTTTCTACTTTATAAGAGGAATAAATCGTACATTATAACTGCTTTTAAATAGAACTTTTGTACTATATACTTAAAATAATTTGGGAATTATAACTTCTTGAAAAATTATATTTTTACTAAATATATAAAGAAGAATAATAACCACTAGAGTAATACCTCTTGAAGTTGCTAGCTTTACTTCCAATCTCGTAGCGCTTCGATGCTTCAAAATTAATTTTTGTCTCACAATATATCTTAGAATATAAATATAGAGTGTTTTTGCTCTTGAATTGCTCTTGAAATGGTAAGAAATAATGAATCGATGAAGGAGTATTTATAGGCTAGGAAAAAGTGGCTTATTACACTTTAATCACCTAAACTTTTCTTAGTTTTTCATTGAAAATTACACTTTAGTTGAAAATATCTTCCACCAAGCGACATCATCGCTTGCATCATCCTTCGCTATGATTGGTCGATTTTTCTACACTTGTATTGAGTTACTACTTAATTAGTCTAACTAGGTTTTCTTTCACTAGTTTGAGTTATATCAACTTAGTTATCTTTCAACTAAGTTCATTTTTAAGTCTTCTGGTTTAATTGACCTTTACTGATTTAATGTCTGACATTATTGAGTTTTGTTCTGTATAAACACTAATTTGTAAAACGGAAAGTTTATCCGAAAAGACACGTTTTTTGATGAATATTATTTTTGGCGATAATTTCTTAGAAAATGGTTAAACGATCAAAAAGCTGATAAAAATATATTTCATCTTTTCCTTATTTTGTCTTATTCCCGTGAATAGTGATTTGCACATTTTTTAAGAAAAACTTTTATTTGACATTATGACTTTTCACGATGTATTACCGGTAGATCTTGAAACAGAAAGTCAATAGGACGTACGAATCTCTCAAAAGAGCTTAGGGTCAAAACCTAACTCGTATTGTTCTTCGCGTGAATAGTTTTTTACGCAAAATTTCTCGAATATTTTTTTATTTTTGTCTTCAAAATTCTTATTCTAAGATTCATGCACGCATCATAAATACTACCACATTCACACAATCCTAGGTCATAAAACGACCTTTAAACACATAATACAAATAATATTCATTAAATATTATTTTATACATTAATATTCCACAAAAACTTAAATTTTAAACTACGTGGAATTTCTCGGTCATTACATTCTTCCCGCCTTATAAGGATTTTGTTCCCAGAATCACGATACACATTACTCATAAAAAGATGGGGATAACTATTCTTCATATTTGTTTTTATATTCCCACTTTGCTTCAAATGCATTGTGCTACAATCACACTAACTTTATTAGTTCTTGTCAGATCACATTTGAAATATTTGGGATATTACATTCAACCCAACTTACTAGAATTTCGTCCTCGAAATTAACTCTAACTTAGTTGTTAATATGAATTTTCTTAATTCATTATAAACTTACATTATCTCCCTAACACTTAGATTAGGTCTAAAAATGTTCAATTATTTCTAATTGATATTGAGGTGTCAATTAAGATCTTAAACCTTTCATATGATATGAGAGTTATGTTACCCACAACCGTTTAACAGTCACAAGGACTGAAACATTTATTTTGTGTAGCAATCAAATAAGATTGAGAGCACACTCCATGTTTAACAATCACAAGGATTGAAAACACTAATATTAGTACTTTTTAAATGATTAGCCTTTTGTACCACAGCCATATATGACATTCAGTTTTAAAGATACGATATGTTGCATCTACCGGAATCATAAGTCTGTTCCAAATTTTCGTTATTAAAAGGGTTGTCTAGCCGAAACAATTGGCATTGACTCATCTTTAAACCATTCAAAACTTTTGAAAATCAATTTTATGACTGTATACCGCACCTTGCAAGAGTGAGTTGATGACTCATCATTTATCATACCACACCAGGTTAAATAGTGTGTTGATGAAAAATTCATTTTTTTTTATTAAATCTGTCTAGCCAAAACAATTAGCATAGACCTATGAATAACATAACTAAATCAATTTTATGACTTTATCATGTCCACACAGATAACAATGTGTTAATCTTCACACCTCAGGCTACCGTGTGTTGATGATAAAAATCATTTTATCTTTTTCAAATCAACTCTGTCTAGCTTGAAAAATTAGCATAGACACAGGTTTAAAATATTTCTAGTTCAATCGTTTGAACAATTCTTTTTCTAAGCCACCCAAGTGCGAATATACGCATGAATGTCTAGCATAGCTAGAAGAATTTGGAATACCCCTAATCCTTTATTATTTTGATTTTTCTCTATGGACAACACAAGTTTTGAAAATATATAGTAATATAGTAAACTGATTGGTTGTAACACCAAGTACAAACAAATATATCAGTTCCCCTTCTTATTAACACGGGATTGAAATTGTCTCAGTTCGCATTGATTTGTTTCAATACCCCCCTGAATTCATTTCGTAGCCGCATCTCATAAGTCGGTTCGACTGGCATATCATAGTCCTTTCCCATACAATGGTTCATTAACTCAATAACTAACATACAATTATCTTTAAAACTATTGTTTTGACATAACAACTAATAACTATTCAATATACATATGAGAAATGAATCACATTCTCAAAATATATATAAGGAATAATTTGACAACAAGATTTCAATCTATTATCATGATAGTAACCGAGTTTTTCCTCCACCCAAGAACTAATGAATCATTTCCCTGACTCATCAACACTACTACAATTATATCCCGGTGTGTACCGCTTCTACGATACGTCAACTCTACAACAATTGTTTCTTCAGTGAGTTAGATCGGTTTCCTAACACATTAAACTCCTGCCCATTCAAGAGAGTCGTTCCACTCAGTTGACAACATAAGTTTTCAATTGAAATCCCTACTCATTTCTTAACTATCTCATGAATTTCTTTATTCATACATCTTACATTTCTCTATGGGTTTACTCCTATACTTACTTAGGTTTTTATAGAGTAATATTATAATTATACTTAATACTAATCTAACCATTTCATTTGGATGAAACAGTTTCACACAAAAATAATTAAGATTATTTTATCTTATTACTTGCTTGGGAACTCCTTATGAGTTCATTCATCTCTAGACATTATCGTAAAGAGTTTATCTTAATTTAGTATATTTCATTCACATAATGTTTTATATATTAAGATTTATGCATATCTTTTAATTATCTAAGACTCTTCACAAGTCCATTTAATCCAATCCTCATATTATATTCTAAGGTACTCGTTACCTTAGAGCTATAATCCACTGCTTTGATACCAACTATAACGCCTAGAATTCGGGCACTCATCCGCCCGAACAAGGGTCGATGCTAACTCAACAACTTTCATAACTTGACTAATGATCCCATAATCATATTCATTGAATTAGTCTATTACAAATTATAAAATTATAAATTTTCCTAAACTTCATTCCTGGATCTTAACTTGATCTCGCTCTCATTCTTTCTACAAGTATCAACTTGTAGTTCATTCATATATGGATAACACCATATATATATATATATATATATATATATATATATCGGTCAATTTTTTTAACCTTATGATTTAAACATTCTATACTTCTATATATCCAAGGTTCACAGTATTAATAACAAAGATTGTTCTTGGCAACAGAGGGGCGCATTTTGGTAATTTTGTCATCTTACCGGTGCTCATTAATGTAACCTCAGTTCTTACATAACTCCCATTATCATTCAATACTCTCACTTAGATACATATCATTATAAAGATATCTCTTCATATCGATATTTCCTATTTATCTGAAATAACACACTTGTGCTTGGAATAGAGGAACCTTGCGATGAATTTGGTTTCTTCATCGATATTAAATTTGTGTTCTTATAACACTTACAATGTTATTCAATATCCTTATTTAGATTTATAGTTCTTTATCAACATCGTATTAATGTTTTACTATCTATCTGAAGTTCAGAGTATCGGCATAACATGATCAGTTCATATTACCAATACCCTCACTCACATTAATAGATCTTTAATAATTCTAAGTTATATCAAATTAAAGACATAAACCCATTCTAATGATAATAACATGATATTATTAATATAATCTTTGATTACATGGTTTGCTTTTTCGTATTACAGAAGTCATTATGACTTAATACAAATACAAGTAAATAAAATATGAAACCTAATCTACGTTTCTTCTTTACGTTCATGTTCTTCTTATCATTCATCTTTAACTGCAAATAAAGTTTTATTCGCAAGAATGAGCACAACGGCTCAGTAAGTCTAACAAATAACACATACACAGTTTATGCTTTCATATAAACTTTAACATGTTTTGACTTATCATATTCCTCAATTTAATATCACAATTAATTTTTGTTTCAACAATTTATATCACATTGTCTCCCAAAGCGTATAAATTAGATTCTTAACTTGTAAACATAATGCATAATAGTTAGAAGACTTGTATAACAAAATATCATGTAAGTTTAGAGAACTTGCCTCGTATATATTTTACAGATAAATATAACGGTCTAAACGTTCTTCGTAAATCCTACACGATTATAAGTTTATTTAGACTAGTTAATTGTTTAATGTATAAATCTTGTAAGTTTTATTTCGGGCATTATAGCCGCTTATAAATAAGACTTCTTCTACTATACATGAAATAATTTGAGCATTATAACTGCTTATAAATGAATATTCAGCTATTATATTTGAGATAATTTTAGCATTATAACTGCTTATAAAATGAATATTCATCAATTATATTTAAAATAAATTGAGCATTATAACTACTTACCAAATGAATATTTTTATTAAATACTTGAAGAAAATCGGACATAGTAACTGCTTGTAAAAGTATATTTTCTACTTTATAAGAGGAATAAATCGGACATTATAACTGCTTCTAAATAGGACTTTTGTACTATATACTTAAAATAATTTGAGAATTATAACTGCTTGAAAAATTATATTTTTACTAAATATATAAAGAAGAATAATAACCACTAGAGAAATACCTCTTGTAGTTGCTAGCTTTACTTCCAATCGCGTAGCGCTTCGATGCTTCGAAATTAATTTTTGTCTCACAATATATCTTAGAATATAAATATAGATTGTTTTTGCTCTTGAATTGCTCTTGAAATGGTAAGAAATAATGAATGGATGAAGGAGTATTTATAAGCTAGGAAAAAGTGGCTTATTACACTTTAATCACCTAAACTTTTCTTAGTTTTTCATTGAAAATTACACTTTAGTTGAAAATATCTTCCACCAAGCGACATCATCGCTTGCATCATCCTTCGCTATGATTGGTCGATTTTTCTTCACTTGTATTGAGTTACTACTTAATTAGTCTAACTAGGTTTTCTTTCACTAGTTTGAGTTATATCAACTTAGTTATCTTTCAACTAAGTTCATTTTTAAGTCTTCTGGTTTAATTGACCTTTACTGATTTAAAGTCTGACATTATTGAGTTTTGTTCCGTATAAACACTAATTTGTAAAACGGAAAGTTTATCCGAAAAGACACGTTTTTTGATGAATAGTATTTTTGGCGACAATTTCTTAGAAAATGGTTAAACGATCAAAAAGCTGATAAAAATATATTTCATCTTTTCCTTATTTTGTCTTATTCCCGTGAATAGTGATTTGCACATTTTTTAAGAAAAACTTTTATTTGACAATATGACTTTTCACGATGTATTACCGGTAGATCTTGAAACAGAAAGTCAATAGGACGTACGAATCTCTCAAAAGAGCTTAGGGTCAAAACCTAACTCGTATTGTTCTTCGCGTGAATAGTGTTTTTACACAAAATTTCTCGAATATTTTTTTATTTTTGTCTTCAAAATTCTTATTCTAAGATTCATGCACGCATCATAAATACTACCACATTCACACAATCCTAGGTCATAAAACGACCTTTAAACACATAATACAAATAATATTCATTAAATATTATTTTATACATTAATATTCCACAAAAACTTAAATTTTAAACTACGTGGAATTTCTCGGTCATTACATTCTTCCCTCCTTATAAGGATTCTGTTCCCAGAATCACGATACACATTACTCATAAAAAGATGGGGATAACTATTCTTCATATTTGTTTTTATATTCCCACTTTGCTTCAAAAGCATTGTGCTACAATCACACTAACTTTATTAGTTCTTGTCAGATCACATTTGAAATATTTGGGATATTACATTCAACCCAACTTACTAGAATTTCGTCCTCGAAATTAACTTTAATATCATATTTATAATTCTATAAATATTAAGGATATTACATTCTCTCTTCCTTATCAGAATTTCGTCCTCGAAATTAACTCTAACTTAGTTGTTAATATGAATTTTCTTAATTCATTATAAACTTACATTATCTCCCTAACACTTAGATTAGGTCTATAAATGTTCAATTATTTCTAATTGATATTGAGGTGTCAATTAAGATCTTAAACCTTTCATATGATATGAGAGTTATGTTACCCACAACCGTTTAACAGTCACAAGGACTGAAACATTTATTTTGTGTAGCAATCAAATAAGATTGAGAGCACACTCCATGTTTAACAATCACAAGGATTGAAAACACTAATATTAGTACTTTTTAAATGATTAGCCTTTTGTACCACAGTCATATATGACATTCAGTTTTAAAGATACGATATGTTGCGTCTACCGGAATCATAAGTCTGTTCCAAATTTTCGTTATTAAAAGGGTTGTCTAGCCGAAACAATTGGCATTGACTCATCTTTAAACCATTCAAAACTTTTGAAAATCAATTTTATGACTGTATACCGCACCTTGCAAGAGTGAGTTGATGACTCATCATTTATCATACCACACCAGGTTAAATAGTGTGTTGATGAAAAATTCATTTTTTTTATTAAATCTGTCTAGCCAAAACAATTAGCATAGACCTATGAATAACATAACTAAATCAATTTTATGACTTTATCATGTCCACACAGATAACAATGTGTTAATCTTCACACCTCAGGCTACCGTGTGTTGATGATAAAAATCATTTTATCTTTTTCAAATCAACTCCGTCTAGCTTGAAAAATTAGCATAGACACAGGTTTAAAATATTTCTAGTTCAATCGTTTGAACAATTCTTTTTCTAAGCCACCCAAGTGCGAATATACGCATGAATGTCTAGCATAGCTAGAAGAATTTGGAATACCCCTAATCCTTTATTATTTTGATTTTTCTCTATGGACAACACAAGTTTTGAAAATATATAGTAATATAGTAAACTGATTGGTTGTAACACCAAGTACAAACAAATATATCAGTTCCCCTTCTTATCAACACGGGATTGAAATTGTCTCAGTTCGCATTGATTTGTTTCAATACCCCCCTGAATTCATTTCGTAGCCGCATCTCATAAGTCGGTTCGACTGGCATATCATAGTCCTTTCCCATACAATGGTTCATTAACTCAATAACTAACATACAATTATCTTTAAAACTATTGTTTTGACATAACAACTAATAACTATTCAATATACATATGAGAAATGAATCACATTCTCAAAATATATATAAGGAATAATTTGACAACAAGATTTCAATCTATTATCATGATAGTAACCGAGTTTTTCCTCCACCCAAGAACTAATGAATCATTTCCCTGACTCATCAACACTACTACAATTATATCCCGGTGTGTACCGCTTCTACGATACGTCAACTCTACAACAATTGTTTCTTCAGTGAGTTAGATCGGTTTCCTAACACATTAAACTCCTGCCCATTCAAGAGAGTCGTTCCACTCAGTTGACAACATAAGTTTTCAATTGAAATCCCTACTCATTTCTTAACTATCTCATGAATTTCTTTATTCATACATCTTACATTTCTCTATGGGTTTACTCCTATACTTACTTAGGTTTTTATAGAGTAATATTATAATTATACTTAATACTAATCTAACCATTTCATTTGGATGAAACAGTTTCACACAAAAATAATTAAGATTATTTTATCTTATTACTTGCTTGGGAACTCCTTATGAGTTCATTCATCTCTAGACATTATCGTAAAGAGTTTATCTTAATTTAGTATATTTTATTCACATAATGTTTTGTATATTAAGATTTATGCATATCTTTTAATTATCTAAGACTCTTCACAAGTCCATTTAATCCAATCCTCATATTATATTCTAAGGTACTCGTTACCTTAGAGCTATAATCCACTGCTTTGATACCAACTATAACGCCTAGAATTCGGGCACTCATCCGCCCGAACAAGGGTCGACGCTAACTCAACAACTTTCATAACTTGACTAATGATCCCATAATCATATTCGTTGAATTAGTCTATTACAAATTATAAAATTATAAATTTTCCTAAACTTCATTCCTGGATCTTAACTTGATCTCGCTCTCATTCTTTCTACAAGTATCAACTTGTAGTTCATTCATATATATGGATAACACCATATATATATATATATATATATATATATCGGTCAATTTTTTTAACCTTATGATTTAAACATTCTATACTTCTATATATCCAAGGTTCACAGTATTAATAACAAAGATTGTTCTTGGCAACAGAGGGGCGCATTTCGGTAATTTTGTCATCTTACCGGTGCTCATTAATGTAACCTCAGTTCTTACAGAACTCCCATTATCATTCAATACTCTCACTTAGATACATATCATTATAAAGATATCTCTTCATATCGATATTTCCTATTTATCTGAAATAACACACTTGTGCTTGGAACAGAGGAACCTTGCGATGAATTTGGTTTCTTCATCGATATTAAATTTGTGTTCTTATAACACTTACAATGTTATTCAATATCCTTATTTAGATTTATAGTTCTTTATCAACATCGTATTAATGTTTTACTATCTATCTGAAGTTCAGAGTATCGGCATAACATGATCAGTTCATATTACCAATACCCTGACTCACATTAATAGATCTTTAATAATTCTAAGTTATATCAAATTAAAGACATAAACCCATTCTAATGATAATAACATGATATTATTAATATAATCTTTGATTACATGGTTTGCTTTTTCGTATTATAGAAGTCATTATGACTTAATACAAATACAAGTAAATAAAATATGAAACCTAATCTACGTTTCTTCTTTACGTTCATGTTCTTCTTATCATTCATCTTTAACTGCAAATAAAGTTTTATTCGCAAGAATGAGCACAACGGCTCAGTAAGTCTAACAAATAACACATACACAGTTTATGCTTTCATATAAACTTTAACATGCTTTGACTTATCATATTCCTCAATTTAATATCACAATTAATTTTTGTTTCAATAATTGATATCACATTGTCTCCCAAAGCGTATAAATTAGATTCTTAACTTGTAAACATAATGCATAATAGTTAGAAGACTTGTATAACAAAATATCATGTAAGTTTAGAGAACTTGCCTCGTATATATTTTACAGATAAATATAACGGTCTAAACGTTCTTCGTAAATCCTACACGATTATAAGTTTATTTAGACTAGTTAATTGTTTAATGTATAAATCTTGTAAGTTTTATTTCGGGCATTATAGCCGCTTATAATAAGACTTTTTGTACTATACATGAAATAATTTGAGCATTATAACTGCTTATAAATGAATATTCAGCTATTATATTTGAGATAATTTTAGCATTATAACTCTTATAAAATGAATATTCATCAATTATATTTAAAATAAATTAAGCATTATAACTGCTTACCAAATGAATATTTTTATTAAATACTTAAAGAAAATCGGACATAGTAACTGCTTGTAAAAGTATATTTTCTACTTTATAAGAGGAATAAATCGGACATTATAACTGCTTCTAAATAGGACTTTTGTACTATATACTTAAAAATAATTTGAGAATTATAACTGCTTGAAAAATTATATTTTTACTAAATATATAAAGAAGAATAATAACCACTAGACAAATACCTCTTGTAGTTGCTAGCTTTACTTCCAATCGCGTAGCGCTTCGATGCTTCGAAATTAATTTTTGTCTCACAATATATCTTAGAATATAAATATAGAGTGTTTTTGCTCTTGAATTGCTCTTGAAATGGTAAGAAATAATGAATGGATGAAGGAGTATTTATAAGCTAGGAAAAAGTGGCTTATTACACTTTAATCACCTAAACTTTTCTTAGTTTTTCATTGAAAATTACACTTTAGTTGAAAATATCTTCCACCAAGCGACATCATCGCTTGCATCATCCTTCGCTATGATTGGTCGATTTTTCTTCACTTGTATTGAGTTACTACTTAATTAGTCTAACTAGGTTTTCTTTCACTAGTTTGAGTTATATCAACTTAGTTATCTTTCAACTAAGTTCATTTTTAAGTCTTCTGGTTTAATTGACCTTTACTGATTTAAAGTCTGACATTATTGAGTTTTGTTCCGTATAAACACTAATTTGTAAAACGGAAAGTTTATCCGAAAAGACACGTTTTTTGATGAATAGTATTTTTGGCGACAATTTCTTAGAAAATGGTTAAACGATCAAAAAGCTGATAAAAATATATTTCATCTTTTCCTTATTTTGTCTTATTCCCGTGAATAGTGATTTGCACATTTTTAAGAAAAACTTTTATTTGACAATATGACTTTTCACGATGTATTACCGGTTGATCTTGAAACAGAAAGTCAATAGGACGTACGAATCTCTCAAAAGAGCTTAGGGTCAAAACCTAACTCGTATTGTTCTTCGCGTGCATAGTGTTTTTACGCAAAATTTCTCGAATATTTTTTTATTTTTGTCTTCAAAATTCTTATTCTAAGATTCATGCACGCATCATAAATACTACCACATTCACACAATCCTAGGTCATAAAACGACCTTTAAACACATAATACAAATAATATTCATTAAATATTATTTTATACATTAATATTCCACAAAAACTTAAATTTTAAACTACGTGAAATTTCTCGGTCATTACATTCTTCCCCCCTTATAAGGATTCTGTTCCCAGAATCACGATACACATTACTCATAAAAAGATGGGGATAACTATTCTTCATATTTGTTTTTATATTCCCACTTTGCTTCAAAAGCATTGTGCTACAATCACACTAACTTTATTAGTTCTTGTCAGATCACATTTGAAATATTTGGGATATTACATTCAACCCAACTTACTAGAATTTCGTCCTCGAAATTAACTTTAATATCATATTTATAATTCTATAAATATTAAGGATATTACATTCTCTCTTCCTTATCAGAATTTCGTCCTCGAAATTAACTCTAACTTAGTTGTTAATATGAATTTTCTTAATTCATTATAAACTTACATTATCTCCCTAACACTTAGATTAGGTCTATAAATGTTCAATTATTTCTAATTGATATTGAGGTGTCAATTAAGATCTTAAACCTTTCATATGATATGAGAGTTATGTTACCCACAACCGTTTAACAGTCACAAGGACTGAAACATTTATTTTGTGTAGCAATCAAATAAGATTGAGAGCACACTCCATGTTTAACAATCACAAGGATTGAAAACACTAATATTAGTACTTTTTAAATGATTAGCCTTTTGTACCACAGTCATATATGACATTCAGTTTTAAAGATACGATATGTTGCGTCTACCGGAATCATAAGTCTGTTCCAAATTTTCGTTATTAAAAGGGTTGTCTAGCCGAAACAATTGGCATTGACTCATCTTTAAACCATTCAAAACTTTTGAAAATCAATTTTATGACTGTATACCGCACCTTGCAAGAGTGAGTTGATGACTCATCATTTATCATACCACACCAGGTTAAATAGTGTGTTGATGAAAAATTCATTTTTTTTATTAAATCTGTCTAGCCAAAACAATTAGCATAGACCTATGAATAACATAACTAAATCAATTTTATGACTTTATCATGTCCACACAGATAACAATGTGTTAATCTTCACACCTCAGGCTACCGTGTGTTGATGATAAAAATCATTTTATCTTTTTCAAATCAACTCCGTCTAGCTTGAAAAATTAGCATAGACACAGGTTTAAAATATTTCTAGTTCAATCGTTTGAACAATTCTTTTTCTAAGCCACCCAAGTGCGAATATACGCATGAATGTCTAGCATAGCTAGAAGAATTTGGAATACCCCTAATCCTTTATTATTTTGATTTTTCTCTATGGACAACACAAGTTTTGAAAATATATAGTAATATAGTAAACTGATTGGTTGTAACACCAAGTACAAACAAATATATCAGTTCCCCTTCTTATCAACACGGGATTGAAATTGTCTCAGTTCGCATTGATTTGTTTCAATACCCCCCTGAATTCATTTCGTAGCCGCATCTCATAAGTCGGTTCGACTGGCATATCATAGTCCTTTCCCATACAATGGTTCATTAACTCAATAACTAACATACAATTATCTTTAAAACTATTGTTTTGACATAACAACTAATAACTATTCAATATACATATGAGAAATGAATCACATTCTCAAAATATATATAAGGAATAATTTGACAACAAGATTTCAATCTATTATCATGATAGTAACCGAGTTTTTCCTCCACCCAAGAACTAATGAATCATTTCCCTGACTCATCAACACTACTACAATTATATCCCGGTGTGTACCGCTTCTACGATACGTCAACTCTACAACAATTGTTTCTTCAGTGAGTTAGATCGGTTTCCTAACACATTAAACTCCTGCCCATTCAAGAGAGTCGTTCCACTCAGTTGACAACATAAGTTTTCAATTGAAATCCCTACTCATTTCTTAACTATCTCATGAATTTCTTTATTCATACATCTTACATTTCTCTATGGGTTTACTCCTATACTTACTTAGGTTTTTATAGAGTAATATTATAATTATACTTAATACTAATCTAACCATTTCATTTGGATGAAACAGTTTCACACAAAAATAATTAAGATTATTTTATCTTATTACTTGCTTGGGAACTCCTTATGAGTTCATTCATCTCTAGACATTATCGTAAAGAGTTTATCTTAATTTAGTATATTTCATTCACATAATGTTTTATATATTAAGATTTATGCATATCTTTTAATTATCTAAGACTCTTCACAAGTCCATTTAATCCAATCCTCATATTATATTCTAAGGTACTCGTTACCTTAGAGCTATAATCCACTGCTTTGATACCAACTATAACGCCTAGAATTCGGGCACTCATCCGCCCGAACAAGGGTCGACGCTAACTCAACAACTTTCATAACTTGACTAATGATCCCATAATCATATTCGTTGAATTAGTCTATTACAAATTATAAAATTATAAATTTTCCTAAACTTCATTCCTGGATCTTAACTTGATCTCGCTCTCATTCTTTCTACAAGTATCAACTTGTAGTTCATTCATATATATGGATAACACCATATATATATATATATATATATATATATATATATATCGGTCAATTTTTTTAACCTTATGATTTAAACATTCTATACTTCTATATATCCAAGGTTCACAGTATTAATAACAAAGATTGTTCTTGGCAACAGAGGGGCGCATTTCGATAATTTTGTCATCTTACCGGTGCTCATTAATGTAACCTCAGTTCTTACAGAACTCCCATTATCATTCAATACTCTCACTTAGATACATATCATTATAAAGATATCTCTTCATATCGATATTTCCTATTTATCTGAAATAACACACTTGTGCTTGGAACAGAGGAACCTTGCGATGAATTTGGTTTCTTCATCGATATTAAATTTGTGTTCTTATAACACTTACAATGTTATTCAATATCCTTATTTAGATTTATAGTTCTTTATCAACATCGTATTAATGTTTTACTATCTATCTGAAGTTCAGAGTATCGGCATAACATGATCAGTTCATATTACCAATACCCTGACTCACATTAATAGATCTTTAATAATTCTAAGTTATATCAAATTAAAGACATAAACCCATTCTAATGATAATAACATGATATTATTAATATAATCTTTGATTACATGGTTTGCTTTTTCGTATTATAGAAGTCATTATGACTTAATACAAATACAAGTAAATAAAATATGAAACCTAATCTACGTTTCTTCTTTACGTTCATGTTCTTCTTATCATTCATCTTTAACTGCAAATAAAGTTTTATTCGCAAGAATGAGCACAACGGCTCAGTAAGTCTAACAAATAACACATACACAGTTTATGCTTTCATATAAACTTTAACATGCTTTGACTTATCATATTCCTCAATTTAATATCACAATTAATTTTTGTTTCAATAATTGATATCACATTGTCTCCCAAAGCGTATAAATTAGATTCTTAACTTGTAAACATAATGCATAATAGTTAGAAGACTTGTATAACAAAATATCATGTAAGTTTAGAGAACTTGCCTCGTATATATTTTACAGATAAATATAACGGTCTAAACGTTCTTCGTAAATCCTACACGATTATAAGTTTATTTAGACTAGTTAATTGTTTAATGTATAAATCTTGTAAGTTTTATTTCGGGCATTATAGCCGCTTATAATAAGACTTCTTGTACTATACATGAAATAATTTGAGCATTATAACTGCTTATAAATGAATATTCAGCTATTATATTTGAGATAATTTTAGCATTATAACTCTTATAAAATGAATATTCATCAATTATATTTAAAATAAATTAAGCATTATAACTGCTTACCAAATGAATATTTTTATTAAATACTTAAAGAAAATCGGACATAGTAACTGCTTGTAAAAGTATATTTTCTACTTTATAAGAGGAATAAATCGGACATTATAACTGCTTCTAAATAGGACTTTTGTACTATATACTTAAAAATAATTTGAGAATTATAACTGCTTGAAAAATTATATTTTTACTAAATATATAAAGAAGAATAATAACCACTAGACAAATACCTCTTGTAGTTGCTAGCTTTACTTCCAATCGCGTAGCGCTTCGATGCTTCGAAATTAATTTTTGTCTCACAATATATCTTAGAATATAAATATAGAGTGTTTTTGCTCTTGAATTGCTCTTGAAATGGTAAGAAATAATGAATGGATGAAGGAGTATTTATAAGCTAGGAAAAAGTGGCTTATTACACTTTAATCACCTAAACTTTTCTTAGTTTTTCATTGAAAATTACACTTTAGTTGAAAATATCTTCCACCAAGCGACATCATCGCTTGCATCATCCTTCGCTATGATTGGTCGATTTTTCTTCACTTGTATTGAGTTACTACTTAATTAGTCTAACTAGGTTTTCTTTCACTAGTTTGAGTTATATCAACTTAGTTATCTTTCAACTAAGTTCATTTTTAAGTCTTCTGGTTTAATTGACCTTTACTGATTTAAAGTCTGACATTATTGAGTTTTGTTCCGTATAAACACTAATTTGTAAAACGGAAAGTTTATCCGAAAAGACACGTTTTTTGATGAATAGTATTTTTGGCGACAATTTCTTAGAAAATGGTTAAACGATCAAAAAGCTGATAAAAATATATTTCATCTTTTCCTTATTTTGTCTTATTCCCGTGAATAGTGATTTGCACATTTTTTAAGAAAAACTTTTATTTGACAATATGACTTTTCACGATGTATTACCGGTTGATCTTGAAACAGAAAGTCAATAGGACGTACGAATCTCTCAAAAGAGCTTAGGGTCAAAACCTAACTCGTATTGTTCTTCGCGTGCATAGTGTTTTTACGCAAAATTTCTCGAATATTTTTTTATTTTTGTCTTCAAAATTCTTATTCTAAGATTCATGCACGCATCATAAATACTACCACATTCACACAATCCTAGGTCATAAAACGACCTTTAAACACATAATACAAATAATATTCATTAAATATTATTTTATACATTAATATTCCACAAAAACTTAAATTTTAAACTACGTGAAATTTCTCGGTCATTACATTCTTCCCCCCTTATAAGGATTCTGTTCCCAGAATCACGATACACATTACTCATAAAAAGATGGGGATAACTATTCTTCATATTTGTTTTTATATTCCCACTTTGCTTCAAAAGCATTGTGCTACAATCACACTAACTTTATTAGTTCTTGTCAGATCACATTTGAAATATTTGGGATATTACATTCAACCCAACTTACTAGAATTTCGTCCTCGAAATTAACTTTAATATCATATTTATAATTCTATAAATATTAAGGATATTACATTCTCTCTTCCTTATCAGAATTTCGTCCTCGAAATTAACTCTAACTTAGTTGTTAATATGAATTTTCTTAATTCATTATAAACTTACATTATCTCCCTAACACTTAGATTAGGTCTATAAATGTTCAATTATTTCTAATTGATATTGAGGTGTCAATTAAGATCTTAAACCTTTCATATGATATGAGAGTTATGTTACCCACAACCGTTTAACAGTCACAAGGACTGAAACATTTATTTTGTGTAGCAATCAAATAAGATTGAGAGCACACTCCATGTTTAACAATCACAAGGATTGAAAACACTAATATTAGTACTTTTTAAATGATTAGCCTTTTGTACCACAGTCATATATGACATTCAGTTTTAAAGATACGATATGTTGCGTCTACCGGAATCATAAGTCTGTTCCAAATTTTCGTTATTAAAAGGGTTGTCTAGCCGAAACAATTGGCATTGACTCATCTTTAAACCATTCAAAACTTTTGAAAATCAATTTTATGACTGTATACCGCACCTTGCAAGAGTGAGTTGATGACTCATCATTTATCATACCACACCAGGTTAAATAGTGTGTTGATGAAAAATTCATTTTTTTTATTAAATCTGTCTAGCCAAAACAATTAGCATAGACCTATGAATAACATAACTAAATCAATTTTATGACTTTATCATGTCCACACAGATAACAATGTGTTAATCTTCACACCTCAGGCTACCGTGTGTTGATGATAAAAATCATTTTATCTTTTTCAAATCAACTCCTGTCTAGCTTGAAAAATTAGCATAGACACAGGTTTAAAATATTTCTAGTTCAATCGTTTGAACAATTCTTTTTCTAAGCCACCCAAGTGCGAATATACGCATGAATGTCTAGCATAGCTAGAAGAATTTGGAATACCCCTAATCCTTTATTATTTTGATTTTTCTCTATGGACAACACAAGTTTTGAAAATATATAGTAATATAGTAAACTGATTGGTTGTAACACCAAGTACAAACAAATATATCAGTTCCCCTTCTTATCAACACGGGATTGAAATTGTCTCAGTTCGCATTGATTTGTTTCAATACCCCCTGAATTCATTTCGTAGCCGCATCTCATAAGTCGGTTCGACTGGCATATCATAGTCCTTTCCCATACAATGGTTCATTAACTCAATAACTAACATACAATTATCTTTAAAACTATTGTTTTGACATAACAACTAATAACTATTCAATATACATATGAGAAATGAATCACATTCTCAAAATATATATAAGGAATAATTTGACAACAAGATTTCAATCTATTATCATGATAGTAACCGAGTTTTTCCTCCACCCAAGAACTAATGAATCATTTCCCTGACTCATCAACACTACTACAATTATATCCCGGTGTGTACCGCTTCTACGATACGTCAACTCTACAACAATTGTTTCTTCAGTGAGTTAGATCGGTTTCCTAACACATTAAACTCCTGCCATTCAAGAGAGTCGTTCCACTCAGTTGACAACATAAGTTTTCAATTGAAATCCCTACTCATTTCTTAACTATCTCATGAATTTCTTTATTCATACATCTTACATTTCTCTATGGGTTTACTCCTATACTTACTTAGGTTTTTATAGAGTAATATTATAATTATACTTAATACTAATCTAACCATTTCATTTGGATGAAACAGTTTCACACAAAAATAATTAAGATTATTTTATCTTATTACTTGCTTGGGAACTCCTTATGAGTTCATTCATCTCTAGACATTATCGTAAAGAGTTTATCTTAATTTAGTATATTTTATTCACATAATGTTTTGTATATTAAGATTTATGCATATCTTTTAATTATCTAAGACTCTTCACAAGTCCATTTAATCCAATCCTCATATTATATTCTAAGGTACTCGTTACCTTAGAGCTATAATCCACTGCTTTGATACCAACTATAACGCCTAGAATTCGGGCACTCATCCGCCCGAACAAGGGTCGACGCTAACTCAACAACTTTCATAACTTGACTAATGATCCCATAATCATATTCGTTGAATTAGTCTATTACAAATTATAAAATTATAAATTTTCCTAAACTTCATTCCTGGATCTTAACTTGATCTCGCTCTCATTCTTTCTACAAGTATCAACTTGTAGTTCATTCATATATATGGATAACACCATATATATATATATATATATATATATCGGTCAATTTTTTTAACCTTATGATTTAAACATTCTATACTTCTATATATCCAAGGTTCACAGTATTAATAACAAAGATTGTTCTTGGCAACAGAGGGGCGCATTTCGATAATTTTGTCATCTTACCGGTGCTCATTAATGTAACCTCAGTTCTTACAGAACTCCCATTATCATTCAATACTCTCACTTAGATACATATCATTATAAAGATATCTCTTCATATCGATATTTCCTATTTATCTGAAATAACACACTTGTGCTTGGAACAGAGGAACCTTGCGATGAATTTGGTTTCTTCATCGATATTAAATTTGTGTTCTTATAACACTTACAATGTTATTCAATATCCTTATTTAGATTTATAGTTCTTTATCAACATCGTATTAATGTTTTACTATCTATCTGAAGTTCAGAGTATCGGCATAACATGATCAGTTCATATTACCAATACCCTGACTCACATTAATAGATCTTTAATAATTCTAAGTTATATCAAATTAAAGACATAAACCCATTCTAATGATAATAACATGATATTATTAATATAATCTTTGATTACATGGTTTGCTTTTTCGTATTATAGAAGTCATTATGACTTAATACAAATACAAGTAAATAAAATATGAAACCTAATCTACGTTTCTTCTTTACGTTCATGTTCTTCTTATCATTCATCTTTAACTGCAAATAAAGTTTTATTCGCAAGAATGAGCACAACGGCTCAGTAAGTCTAACAAATAACACATACACAGTTTATGCTTTCATATAAACTTTAACATGCTTTGACTTATCATATTCCTCAATTTAATATCACAATTAATTTTTGTTTCAATAATTTATATCACATTGTCTCCCAAAGCGTATAAATTAGATTCTTAACTTGTAAACATAATGCATAATAGTTAGAAGACTTGTATAACAAAATATCATGTAAGTTTAGAGAACTTGCCTCGTATATATTTTACAGATAAATATAACGGTCTAAACGTTCTTCGTAAATCCTACACGATTATAAGTTTATTTAGACTAGTTAATTGTTTAATGTATAAATCTTGTAAGTTTTATTTCGGGCATTATAGCCGCTTATAATAAGACTTCTTGTACTATACATGAAATAATTTGAGCATTATAACTGCTTATAAATGAATATTCAGCTATTATATTTGAGATAATTTTAGCATTATAACTCTTATAAAATGAATATTCATCAATTATATTTAAAATAAATTAAGCATTATAACTGCTTACCAAATGAATATTTTTATTAAATACTTGAAAGAAAATCGGACATAGTAACTGCTTGTAAAAGTATATTTTCTACTTTATAAGAGGAATAAATCGGACATTATAACTGCTTCTAAATAGGACTTTTGTACTATATACTTAAAATAATTTGAGAATTATAACTGCTTGAAAAATTATATTTTTACTAAATATATAAAGAAGAATAATAACCACTAGACGAAATACCTCTTGTAGTTGCTAGCTTTACTTCCAATCGCGTAGCGCTTCGATGCTTCGAAATTAATTTTTGTCTCACAATATATCTTAGAATATAAATATAGAGTGTTTTTGCTCTTGAATTGCTCTTGAAATGGTAAGAAATAATGAATGGATGAAGGAGTATTTATAAGCTAGGAAAAAGTGGCTTATTACACTTTAATCACCTAAACTTTTCTTAGTTTTTCATTGAAAATTACACTTTAGTTGAAAATATCTTCCACCAAGCGACATCATCGCTTGCATCATCCTTCGCTATGATTGGTCGATTTTTCTTCACTTGTATTGAGTTACTACTTAATTAGTCTAACTAGGTTTTCTTTCACTAGTTTGAGTTATATCAACTTAGTTATCTTTCAACTAAGTTCATTTTTAAGTCTTCTGGTTTAATTGACCTTTACTGATTTAAAGTCTGACATTATTGAGTTTTGTTCCGTATAAACACTAATTTGTAAAACGGAAAGTTTATCCGAAAAGACACGTTTTTTGATGAATAGTATTTTTGGCGACAATTTCTTAGAAAATGGTTAAACGATCAAAAAGCTGATAAAAATATATTTCATCTTTTCCTTATTTTGTCTTATTCCCGTGAATAGTGATTTGCACATTTTTTAAGAAAAACTTTTATTTGACAATATGACTTTTCACGATGTATTACCGGTTGATCTTGAAACAGAAAGTCAATAGGACGTACGAATCTCTCAAAAGAGCTTAGGGTCAAAACCTAACTCGTATTGTTCTTCGCGTGCATAGTGTTTTTACGCAAAATTTCTCGAATATTTTTTATTTTTGTCTTCAAAATTCTTATTCTAAGATTCATGCACGCATCATAAATACTACCACATTCACACAATCCTAGGTCATAAAACGACCTTTAAACACATAATACAAATAATATTCATTAAATATTATTTTATACATTAATATTCCACAAAAACTTAAATTTTAAACTACGTGAAATTTCTCGGTCATTACATTCTTCCCCCCTTATAAGGATTCTGTTCCCAGAATCACGATACACATTACTCATAAAAAGATGGGGATAACTATTCTTCATATTTGTTTTTATATTCCCACTTTGCTTCAAAAGCATTGTGCTACAATCACACTAACTTTATTAGTTCTTGTCAGATCACATTTGAAATATTTGGGATATTACATTCAACCCAACTTACTAGAATTTCGTCCTCGAAATTAACTTTAATATCATATTTATAATTCTATAAATATTAAGGATATTACATTCTCTCTTCCTTATCAGAATTTCGTCCTCGAAATTAACTCTAACTTAGTTGTTAATATGAATTTTCTTAATTCATTATAAACTTACATTATCTCCCTAACACTTAGATTAGGTCTATAAATGTTCAATTATTTCTAATTGATATTGAGGTGTCAATTAAGATCTTAAACCTTTCATATGATATGAGAGTTATGTTACCCACAACCGTTTAACAGTCACAAGGACTGAAACATTTATTTTGTGTAGCAATCAAATAAGATTGAGAGCACACTCCATGTTTAACAATCACAAGGATTGAAAACACTAATATTAGTACTTTTTAAATGATTAGCCTTTTGTACCACAGTCATATATGACATTCAGTTTTAAAGATACGATATGTTGCGTCTACCGGAATCATAAGTCTGTTCCAAATTTTCGTTATTAAAAGGGTTGTCTAGCCGAAACAATTGGCATTGACTCATCTTTAAACCATTCAAACTTTTGAAAATCAATTTTATGACTGTATACCGCACCTTGCAAGAGTGAGTTGATGACTCATCATTTATCATACCACACCAGGTTAAATAGTGTGTTGATGAAAAATTCATTTTTTTTATTAAATCTGTCTAGCCAAAACAATTAGCATAGACCTATGAATAACATAACTAAATCAATTTTATGACTTTATCATGTCCACACAGATAACAATGTGTTAATCTTCACACCTCAGGCTACCGTGTGTTGATGATAAAAATCATTTTATCTTTTTCAAATCAACTCTGTCTAGCTTGAAAAATTAGCATAGACACAGGTTTAAAATATTTCTAGTTCAATCGTTTGAACAATTCTTTTTCTAAGCCACCCAAGTGCGAATATACGCATGAATGTCTAGCATAGCTAGAAGAATTTGGAATACCCCTAATCCTTTATTATTTGATTTTTCTCTATGGACAACACAAGTTTTGAAAATATATAGTAATATAGTAAACTGATTGGTTGTAACACCAAGTACAAACAAATATATCAGTTCCCCTTCTTATCAACACGGGATTGAAATTGTCTCAGTTCGCATTGATTTGTTTCAATACCCCCCTGAATTCATTTCGTAGCCGCATCTCATAAGTCGGTTCGACTGGCATATCATAGTCCTTTCCCATACAATGGTTCATTAACTCAATAACTAACATACAATTATCTTTAAAACTATTGTTTTGACATAACAACTAATAACTATTCAATATACATATGAGAAATGAATCACATTCTCAAAATATATATAAGGAATAATTTGACAACAAGATTTCAATCTATTATCATGATAGTAACCGAGTTTTTCCTCCACCCAAGAACTAATGAATCATTTCCCTGACTCATCAACACTACTACAATTATATCCCGGTGTGTACCGCTTCTACGATACGTCAACTCTACAACAATTGTTTCTTCAGTGAGTTAGATCGGTTTCCTAACACATTAAACTCCTGCCCATTCAAGAGAGTCGTTCCACTCAGTTGACAACATAAGTTTTCAATTGAAATCCCTACTCATTTCTTAACTATCTCATGAATTTCTTTATTCATACATCTTACATTTCTCTATGGGTTTACTCCTATACTTACTTAGGTTTTTATAGAGTAATATTATAATTATACTTAATACTAATCTAACCATTTCATTTGGATGAAACAGTTTCACACAAAATAATTAAGATTATTTTATCTTATTACTTGCTTGGGAACTCCTTATGAGTTCATTCATCTCTAGACATTATCGTAAAGAGTTTATCTTAATTTAGTATATTTCATTCACATAATGTTTTATATATTAAGATTTATGCATATCTTTTAATTATCTAAGACTCTTCACAAGTCCATTTAATCCAATCCTCATATTATATTCTAAGGTACTCGTTACCTTAGAGCTATAATCCACTGCTTTGATACCAACTATAACGCCTAGAATTCGGGCACTCATCCGCCCGAACAAGGGTCGACGCTAACTCAACAACTTTCATAACTTGACTAATGATCCCATAATCATATTCGTTGAATTAGTCTATTACAAATTATAAAATTATAAATTTTCCTAAACTTCATTCCTGGATCTTAACTTGATCTCGCTCTCATTCTTTCTACAAGTATCAACTTGTAGTTCATTCATATATATGGATAACACCATATATATATATCGGTCAATTTTTTTAACCTTATGATTTAAACATTCTATACTTCTATATATCCAAGGTTCACAGTATTAATAACAAAGATTGTTCTTGGCAACAGAGGGGCGCATTTCGGTAATTTTGTCATCTTACCGGTGCTCATTAATGTAACCTCAGTTCTTACAGAACTCCCATTATCATTCAATACTCTCACTTAGATACATATCATTATAAAGATATCTCTTCATATCGATATTTCCTATTTATCTGAAATAACACACTTGTGCTTGGAACAGAGGAACCTTGCGATGAATTTGGTTTCTTCATCGATATTAAATTTGTGTTCTTATAACACTTACAATGTTATTCAATATCCTTATTTAGATTTATAGTTCTTTATCAACATCGTATTAATGTTTTACTATCTATCTGAAGTTCAGAGTATCGGCATAACATGATCAGTTCATATTACCAATACCCTACTCACATTAATAGATCTTTAATAATTCTAAGTTATATCAAATTAAAGACATAAACCCATTCTAATGATAATAACATGATATTATTAATATAATCTTTGATTACATGGTTTGCTTTTTCGTATTACAGAAGTCATTATGACTTAATACAAATACAAGTAAATAAAATATGAAACCTAATCTACGTTTCTTCTTTACGTTCATGTTCTTCTTATCATTCATCTTTAACTGCAAATAAAGTTTTATTCGCAAGAATGAGCACAACGGCTCAGTAAGTCTAACAAATAACACATACACAGTTTATGCTTTCATATAAACTTTAACATGCTTTGACTTATCATATTCCTCAATTTAATATCACAATTAATTTTTGTTTCAACAATTTATATCACATTGTCTCCCAAAGCGTATAAATTAGATTCTTAACTTGTAAACATAATGCATAATAGTTAGAAGACTTGTATAACAAAA
Source organism: Panax stipuleanatus (assembly GCA_020205555.1). NCBI lineage: Eukaryota > Viridiplantae > Streptophyta > Magnoliopsida > Apiales > Araliaceae > Panax > Panax stipuleanatus. The sequence continues at coordinate 59,212,801 of CM035118.1, forward strand.
TATCATGTAAGTTTAGAGAACTTGCCTCGTATATATTTTACAGATAAATATAACGGTCTAAACGTTCTTCGTAAATCCTACACGATTATAAGTTTATTTAGACTAGTTAATTGTTTAATGTATAAATCTTGTAAGTTTTATTTCGGGCATTATAGCCGCTTATAATAAGACTTCTTCTACTATACATGAAATAATTTGAGCATTATAACTGCTTATAAATGAATATTCAGCTATTATATTTGAGATAATTTTAGCATTATAACTCTTATAAAATGAATATTCATCAATTATATTTAAAATAAATTAAGCATTATAACTGCTTACCAAATGAATATTTTTATTAAATACTTGAAAGAAAATCGGACATAGTAACTGCTTGTAAAAGTATATTTTCTACTTTATAAGAGGAATAAATCGGACATTATAACTGCTTCTAAATAGGACTTTTGTACTATATACTTAAAAATAATTTGAGAATTATAACTGCTTGAAAAATTATATTTTTACTAAATATATAAAGAAGAATAATAACCACTAGAGAAATACCTCTTGTAGTTGCTAGCTTTACTTCCAATCGCGTAGCGCTTCGATGCTTCGAAATTAATTTTTGTCTCACAATATATCTTAGAATATAAATATAGAGTGTTTTTGCTCTTGAATTGCTCTTGAAATGGTAAGAAATAATGAATGGATGAAGGAGTATTTATAAGCTAGGAAAAAGTGGCTTATTACACTTTAATCACCTAAACTTTTCTTAGTTTTTCATTGAAAATTACACTTTAGTTGAAAATATCTTCCACCAAGCGACATCATCGCTTGCATCATCCTTCGCTATGATTGGTCGATTTTTCTTCACTTGTATTGAGTTACTACTTAATTAGTCTAACTAGGTTTTCTTTCACTAGTTTGAGTTATATCAACTTAGTTATCTTTCAACTAAGTTCATTTTTAAGTCTTCTGGTTTAATTGACCTTTACTGATTTAAAGTCTGACATTATTGAGTTTTGTTCCGTATAAACACTAATTTGTAAAACGGAAAGTTTATCCGAAAAGACACGTTTTTTGATGAATAGTATTTTTGGCGACAATTTCTTAGAAAATGGTTAAACGATCAAAAAGCTGATAAAAATATATTTCATCTTTTCCTTATTTTGTCTTATTCCCGTGAATAGTGATTTGCACATTTTTTAAGAAAAACTTTTATTTGACAATATGACTTTTCACGATGTATTACCGGTTGATCTTGAAACAGAAAGTCAATAGGACGTACGAATCTCTCAAAAGAGCTTAGGGTCAAAACCTAACTCGTATTGTTCTTCGCGTGAATAGTGTTTTTACGCAAAATTTCTCGAATATTTTTTTATTTTTGTCTTCAAAATTCTTATTCTAAGATTCATGCACGCATCATAAATACTACCACATTCACACAATCCTAGGTCATAAAACGACCTTTAAACACATAATACAAATAATATTCATTAAATATTATTTTATACATTAATATTCCACAAAAACTTAAATTTTAAACTACGTGAAATTTCTCGGTCATTACATTCTTCCCCCTTATAAGGATTCTGTTCCCAGAATCACGATACACATTACTCATAAAAAGATGGGGATAACTATTCTTCATATTTGTTTTTATATTCCCACTTTGCTTCAAAAGCATTGTGCTACAATCACACTAACTTTATTAGTTCTTGTCAGATCACATTTGAAATATTTGGGATATTACATTCAACCCAACTTACTAGAATTTCGTCCTCGAAATTAACTTTAATATCATATTTATAATTCTATAAATATTAAGGATATTACATTCTCTCTTCCTTATCAGAATTTCGTCCTCGAAATTAACTCTAACTTAGTTGTTAATATGAATTTTCTTAATTCATTATAAACTTACATTATCTCCCTAACACTTAGATTAGGTCTATAAATGTTCAATTATTTCTAATTGATATTGAGGTGTCAATTAAGATCTTAAACCTTTCATATGATATGAGAGTTATGTTACCCACAACCGTTTAACAGTCACAAGGACTGAAACATTTATTTTGTGTAGCAATCAAATAAGATTGAGAGCACACTCCATGTTTAACAATCACAAGGATTGAAAACACTAATATTAGTACTTTTTAAATGATTAGCCTTTTGTACCACAGTCATATATGACATTCAGTTTTAAAGATACGATATGTTGCGTCTACCGGAATCATAAGTCTGTTCCAAATTTTCGTTATTAAAAGGGTTGTCTAGCCGAAACAATTGGCATTGACTCATCTTTAAACCATTCAAAACTTTTGAAAATCAATTTTATGACTGTATACCGCACCTTGCAAGAGTGAGTTGATGACTCATCATTTATCATACCACACCAGGTTAAATAGTGTGTTGATGAAAAATTCATTTTTTTATTAAATCTGTCTAGCCAAAACAATTAGCATAGACCTATGAATAACATAACTAAATCAATTTTATGACTTTATCATGTCCACACAGATAACAATGTGTTAATCTTCACACCTCAGGCTACCGTGTGTTGATGATAAAAATCATTTTATCTTTTTCAAATCAACTCTGTCTAGCTTGAAAAATTAGCATAGACACAGGTTTAAAATATTTCTAGTTCAATCGTTTGAACAATTCTTTTTCTAAGCCACCCAAGTGCGAATATACGCATGAATGTCTAGCATAGCTAGAAGAATTTGGAATACCCCTAATCCTTTATTATTTTGATTTTTCTCTATGGACAACACAAGTTTTGAAAATATATAGTAATATAGTAAACTGATTGGTTGTAACACCAAGTACAAACAAATATATCAGTTCCCCTTCTTATCAACACGGGATTGAAATTGTCTCAGTTCGCATTGATTTGTTTCAATACCCCCCTGAATTCATTTCGTAGCCGCATCTCATAAGTCGGTTCGACTGGCATATCATAGTCCTTTCCCATACAATGGTTCATTAACTCAATAACTAACATACAATTATCTTTAAAACTATTGTTTTGACATAACAACTAATAACTATTCAATATACATATGAGAAATGAATCACATTCTCAAAATATATATAAGGAATAATTTGACAACAAGATTTCAATCTATTATCATGATAGTAACCGAGTTTTTCCTCCACCCAAGAACTAATGAATCATTTCCCTGACTCATCAACACTACTACAATTATATCCCGGTGTGTACCGCTTCTACGATACGTCAACTCTACAACAATTGTTTCTTCAGTGAGTTAGATCGGTTTCCTAACACATTAAACTCCTGCCCATTCAAGAGAGTCGTTCCACTCAGTTGACAACATAAGTTTTCAATTGAAATCCCTACTCATTTCTTAACTATCTCATGAATTTCTTTATTCATACATCTTACATTTCTCTATGGGTTTACTCCTATACTTACTTAGGTTTTTATAGAGTAATATTATAATTATACTTAATACTAATCTAACCATTTCATTTGGATGAAACAGTTTCACACAAAAATAATTAAGATTATTTTATCTTATTACTTGCTTGGGAACTCCTTATGAGTTCATTCATCTCTAGACATTATCGTAAAGAGTTTATCTTAATTTAGTATATTTCATTCACATAATGTTTTATATATTAAGATTTATGCATATCTTTTAATTATCTAAGACTCTTCACAAGTCCATTTAATCCAATCCTCATATTATATTCTAAGGTACTCGTTACCTTAGAGCTATAATCCACTGCTTTGATACCAACTATAACGCCTAGAATTCGGGCACTCATCCGCCCGAACAAGGGTCGACGCTAACTCAACAACTTTCATAACTTGACTAATGATCCCATAATCATATTCGTTGAATTAGTCTATTACAAATTATAAAATTATAAATTTTCCTAAACTTCATTCCTGGATCTTAACTTGATCTCGCTCTCATTCTTTCTACAAGTATCAACTTGTAGTTCATTCATATATATGGATAACACCATATATATATATATATATATATATATATATATCGGTCAATTTTTTTAACCTTATGATTTAAACATTCTATACTTCTATATATCCAAGGTTCACAGTATTAATAACAAAGATTGTTCTTGGCAACAGAGGGGCGCATTTCGGTAATTTTGTCATCTTACCGGTGCTCATTAATGTAACCTCAGTTCTTACAGAACTCCCATTATCATTCAATACTCTCACTTAGATACATATCATTATAAAGATATCTCTTCATATCGATATTTCCTATTTATCTGAAATAACACACTTGTGCTTGGAACAGAGGAACCTTGCGATGAATTTGGTTTCTTCATCGATATTAAATTTGTGTTCTTATAACACTTACAATGTTATTCAATATCCTTATTTAGATTTATAGTTCTTTATCAACATCGTATTAATGTTTTACTATCTATCTGAAGTTCAGAGTATCGGCATAACATGATCAGTTCATATTACCAATACCCTCACTCACATTAATAGATCTTTAATAATTCTAAGTTATATCAAATTAAAGACATAAACCCATTCTAATGATAATAACATGATATTATTAATATAATCTTTGATTACATGGTTTGCTTTTTCGTATTACAGAAGTCATTATGACTTAATACAAATACAAGTAAATAAAATATGAAACCTAATCTACGTTTCTTCTTTACGTTCATGTTCTTCTTATCATTCATCTTTAACTGCAAATAAAGTTTTATTCGCAAGAATGAGCACAACGGCTCAGTAAGTCTAACAAATAACACATACACAGTTTATGCTTTCATATAAACTTTAACATGCTTTGACTTATCATATTCCTCAATTTAATATCACAATTAATTTTTGTTTCAACAATTTATATCACATTGTCTCCCAAAGCGTATAAATTAGATTCTTAACTTGTAAACATAATGCATAATAGTTAGAAGACTTGTATAACAAAATATCATGTAAGTTTAGAGAACTTGCCTCGTATATATTTTACAGATAAATATAACGGTCTAAACGTTCTTCGTAAATCCTACACGATTATAAGTTTATTTAGACTAGTTAATTGTTTAATGTATAAATCTTGTAAGTTTTATTTCGGGCATTATAGCCGCTTATAAATAAGACTTCTTCTACTATACATGAAATAATTTGAGCATTATAACTGCTTATAAATGAATATTCAGCTATTATATTTGAGATAATTTTAGCATTATAACTGCTTATAAAATGAATATTCATCAATTATATTTAAAATAAATTAAGCATTATAACTGCTTACCAAATGAATATTTTTATTAAATACTTGAAGAAAATCGGACATAGTAACTGCTTGTAAAAGTATATTTTCTACTTTATAAGAGGAATAAATCGGACATTATAACTGCTTCTAAATAGGACTTTTGTACTATATACTTAAAATAAATTGAGAATTATAACTGCTTGAAAAATTATATTTTTACTAAATATATAAAGAAGAATAATAACCACTAGAGAAATACCTCTTGTAGTTGCTAGCTTTACTTCCAATCGCGTAGCGCTTCGATGCTTCGAAATTAATTTTTGTCTCACAATATATCTTAGAATATAAATATAGAGTGTTTTTGCTCTTGAATTGCTCTTGAAATGGTAAGAAATAATGAATGGATGAAGGAGTATTTATAAGCTAGGAAAAAGTGGCTTATTACACTTTAATCACCTAAACTTTTCTTAGTTTTTCATTGAAAATTACACTTTAGTTGAAAATATCTTCCACCAAGCGACATCATCGCTTGCATCATCCTTCGCTATGATTGGTCGATTTTTCTTCACTTGTATTGAGTTACTACTTAATTAGTCTAACTAGGATTTTCTTTCACTAGTTTGAGTTATATCAACTTAGTTATCTTTCAACTAAGTTCATTTTTAAGTCTTCTGGTTTAATTGACCTTTACTGATTTAAAGTCTGACATTATTGAGTTTTGTTCCGTATAAACACTAATTTGTAAAACGGAAAGTTTATCCGAAAAGACACGTTTTTTGATGAATAGTATTTTTGGCGACAATTTCTTAGAAAATGGTTAAATGATCAAAAAGCTGATAAAAATATATTTCATCTTTTCCTTATTTTGTCTTATTCCCGTGAATAGTGATTTGCACATATTTTTAAGAAAAACTTTTATTTGACAATATGACTTTTCACGATGTATTACCGGTTGATCTTGAAACAGAAAGTCAATAGGACGTACGAATCTCTCAAAAGAGCTTAGGGTCAAAACCTAACTCGTATTGTTCTTCGCGTGAATAGTGTTTTTACGCAAAATTTCTCGAATATTTTTTTATTTTTGTCTTCAAAATTCTTATTCTAAGATTCATGCACGCATCATAAATACTACCACATTCACACAATCCTAGGTCATAAAACGACCTTTAAACACATAATACAAATAATATTCATTAAATATTATTTTATACATTAATATTCCACAAAAACTTAAATTTTAAACTACGTGAAATTTCTCGGTCATTACATTCTTCCCCCCTTATAAGGATTCTGTTCCCAGAATCACGATACACATTACTCATAAAAAGATGGGGATAACTATTCTTCATATTTGTTTTTATATTCCCACTTTGCTTCAAAAGCATTGTGCTACAATCACACTAACATTATTAGTTCTTGTCAGATCACATTTGAAATATTTGGGATATTACATTCAACCCAACTTACTAGAATTTCGTCCTCGAAATTAACTTTAATATCATATTTATAATTCTATAAATATTAAGGATATTACATTCTCTCTTCCTTATCAGAATTTCGTCCTCGAAATTAACTCTAACTTAGTTGATAATATGAATTTTCTTAATTCATTATAAACTTATATTATCTCCCTAACACTTAGATTAGGTCTATAAATGTTCAATTATTTCTAATTGATATTGAGGTGTCAATTAAGATCTTAAACCTTTCATATGATATGAGAGTTATGTTACCCACAACCGTTTAACAGTCACAAGGACTGAAACATTTATTTTGTGTAGCAATCAAATAAGATTGAGAGCACACTCCATGTTTAACAATCACAAGGATTGAAAACACTAATATTAGTACTTTTTAAATGATTAGCCTTTTGTACCACAGTCATATATGACATTCAGTTTTAAAGATACGATATGTTGCGTCTACCGGAATCATAAGTCTGTTCCAAATTTTCGTTATTAAAAGGGTTGTCTAGCCGAAACAATTGGCATTGACTCATCTTTAAACCATTCAAAACTTTTGAAAATCAATTTTATGACTGTATACCGCACCTTGCAAGAGTGAGTTGATGACTCATCATTTATCATACCACACCAGGTTAAATAGTGTGTTGATGAAAAATTCATTTTTTTATTAAATCTGTCTAGCCAAAACAATTAGCATAGACCTATGAATAACATAACTAAATCAATTTTATGACTTTATCATGTCCACACAGATAACAATGTGTTAATCTTCACACCTCAGGCTACCGTGTGTTGATGATAAAAATCATTTTATCTTTTTCAAATCAACTCTGTCTAGCTTGAAAAATTAGCATAGACACAGGTTTAAAATATTTCTAGTTCAATCGTTTGAACAATTCTTTTTCTAAGCCACCCAAGTGCGAATATACGCATGAATGTCTAGCATAGCTAGAAGAATTTGGAATACCCCTAATCCTTTATTATTTTGATTTTTCTCTATGGACAACACAAGTTTTGAAAATATATAGTAATATAGTAAACTGATTGGTTGTAACACCAAGTACAAACAAATATATCAGTTCCCCTTCTTATCAACACGGGATTGAAATTGTCTCAGTTCGCATTGATTTGTTTCAATACCCCCCTGAATTCATTTCGTAGCCGCATCTCATAAGTCGGTTCGACTGGCATATCATAGTCCTTTCCCATACAATGGTTCATTAACTCAATAACTAACATACAATTATCTTTAAAACTATTGTTTTGACATAACAACTAATAACTATTCAATATACATATGAGAAATGAATCACATTCTCAAAATATATATAAGGAATAATTTGACAACAAGATTTCAATCTATTATCATGATAGTAACCGAGTTTTTCCTCCACCCAAGAACTAATGAATCATTTCCCTGACTCATCAACACTACTACAATTATATCCCGGTGTGTACCGCTTCTACGATACGTCAACTCTACAACAATTGTTTCTTCAGTGAGTTAGATCGGTTTCCTAACACATTAAACTCCTGCCCATTCAAGAGAGTCGTTCCACTCAGTTGACAACATAAGTTTTCAATTGAAATCCCTACTCATTTCTTAACTATCTCATGAATTTCTTTATTCATACATCTTACATTTCTCTATGGGTTTACTCCTATACTTACTTAGGTTTTTATAGAGTAATATTATAATTATACTTAATACTAATCTAACCATTTCATTTGGATGAAACAGTTTCACACAAAAATAATTAAGATTATTTTATCTTATTACTTGCTTGGGAACTCCTTATGAGTTCATTCATCTCTAGACATTATCGTAAAGAGTTTATCTTAATTTAGTATATTTCATTCACATAATGTTTTATATATTAAGATTTATGCATATCTTTTAATTATCTAAGACTCTTCACAAGTCCATTTAATCCAATCCTCATATTATATTCTAAGGTACTCGTTACCTTAGAGCTATAATCCACTGCTTTGATACCAACTATAACGCCTAGAATTCGGGCACTCATCCGCCCGAACAAGGGTCGACGCTAACTCAACAACTTTCATAACTTGACTAATGATCCCATAATCATATTCGTTGAATTAGTCTATTACAAATTATAAAATTATAAATTTTCCTAAACTTCATTCCTGGATCTTAACTTGATCTCGCTCTCATTCTTTCTACAAGTATCAACTTGTAGTTCATTCATATATATGGATAACACCATATATATATATATATATATATATATATATATATATATATACGGTCAATTTTTTTAACCTTATGATTTAAACATTCTATACTTCTATATATCCAAGGTTCACAGTATTAATAACAAAGATTGTTCTTGGCAACAGAGGGGCGCATTTCGGTAATTTTGTCATCTTACCGGTGCTCATTAATGTAACCTCAGTTCTTACAGAACTCCCATTATCATTCAATACTCTCACTTAGATACATATCATTATAAAGATATCTCTTCATATCGATATTTCCTATTTATCTGAAATAACACACTTGTGCTTGGAACAGAGGAACCTTGCGATGAATTTGGTTTCTTCATCGATATTAAATTTGTGTTCTTATAACACTTACAATGTTATTCAATATCCTTATTTAGATTTATAGTTCTTTATCAACATCGTATTAATGTTTTACTATCTATCTGAAGTTCAGAGTATCGGCATAACATGATCAGTTCATATTACCAATACCCTCACTCACATTAATAGATCTTTAATAATTCTAGGTTATATCAAATTAAAGACATAAACCCATTCTAATGATAATAACATGATATTATTAACATAATCTTTGATTACATGGTTTGCTTTTTCGTATTACAGAAGTCATTATGACTTAATACAAATACAAGTAAATAAAATATGAAACCTAATCTACGTTTCTTCTTTACGTTCATGTTCTTCTTATCATTCATCTTTAACTGCAAATAAAGTTTTATTCGCAAGAATGAGCACAACGGCTCAGTAAGTCTAACAAATAACACATACACAGTTTATGCTTTCATATAAACTTTAACATGCTTTGACTTATCATATTCCTCAATTTAATATCACAATTAATTTTTGTTTCAACAATTTATATCACATTGTCTCCCAAAGCGTATAAATTAGATTCTTAACTTGTAAACATAATGCATAATTGTTAGAAGACTTGTATAACAAAATATCATGTAAGTTTAGAGAACTTGCCTCGTATATATTTTACAGATAAATATAACGGTCTAAACGTTCTTCGTAAATCCTATACGATTATAAGTTTATTTAGACTAGTTAATTGTTTAATGTATAAATCTTGTAAGTTTTATTTCGGGCATTATAGCCGCTTATAAATAAGACTTCTTCTACTATACATGAAATAATTTGAGCATTATAACTGCTTATAAATGAATATTCAGCTATTATATTTGAGATAATTTTAGCATTATAACTCTTATAAAATGAATATTCATCAATTATATTTAAAATAAATTAAGCATTATAACTGCTTACCAAATGAATATTTTTATTAAATACTTGAAGAAAATCGGACATAGTAACTGCTTGTAAAAGTATATTTTCTACTTTATAAGAGGAATAAATCGGACATTATAACTGCTTCTAAATAGGACTTTTGTACTATATACTTAAAAATAATTTGAGAATTATAACTGCTTGAAAAATTATATTTTTACTAAATATATAAAGAAGAATAATAACCACTAGAGAAATACCTCTTGTAGTTGCTAGCTTTACTTCCAATCGTGTAGCGCTTCGATGCTTCGAAATTAATTTTTGTCTCACAATATATCTTAGAATATAAATATAGAGTGTTTTTGCTCTTGAATTGCTCTTGAAATGGTAAGAAATAATGAATGGATGAAGGAGTATTTATAAGCTAGGAAAAAGTGGCTTATTACACTTTAATCACCTAAACTTTTCTTAGTTTTTCATTGAAAATTACACTTTAGTTGAAAATATCTTCCACCAAGCGACATCATCGCTTGCATCATCCTTCGCTATGATTGGTCGATTTTTCTTCACTTGTATTGAGTTACTACTTAATTAGTCTAACTAGGTTTTCTTTCACTAGTTTGAGTTATATCAACTTAGTTATCTTTCAACTAAGTTCATTTTTAAGTCTTCTGGTTTAATTGACCTTTACTGATTTAAAGTCTGACATTATTGAGTTTTGTTCCGTATAAACACTAATTTGTAAAACGAAAGTTTATCCGAAAAGACACGTTTTTTGATGAATAGTATTTTTGGCGACAATTTCTTAGAAAATGGTTAAACGATCAAAAAGCTGATAAAAATATATTTCATCTTTTCCTTATTTTGTCTTATTCCCGTGAATAGTGATTTGCACATTTTTTAAGAAAAACTTTTATTTGACAATATGACTTTTCACGATGTATTACCGGTTGATCTTGAAACAGAAAGTCAATAGGACGTACGAATCTCTCAAAAGAGCTTAGGGTCAAAACCTAACTCGTATTGTTCTTCGCGTGAATAGTGTTTTTACGCAAAATTTCTCGAATATTTTTTTATTTTTGTCTTCAAAATTCTTATTCTAAGATTCATGCACGCATCATAAATACTACCACATTCACACAATCCTAGGTCATAAAACGACCTTTAAACACATAATACAAATAATATTCATTAAATATTATTTTATACATTAATATTCCACAAAAACTTAAATTTTAAACTACGTGAAATTTCTCGGTCATTACATTCTTCCCCCCTTATAAGGATTCTGTTCCCAGAATCACGATACACATTACTCATAAAAAGATGGGGATAACTATTCTTCATATTTGTTTTTATATTCCCACTTTGCTTCAAAAGCATTGTGCTACAATCACACTAACTTTATTAGTTCTTGTCAGATCACATTTGAAATATTTGGGATATTACATTCAACCCAACTTACTAGAATTTCGTCCTCGAAATTAACTTTAATATCATATTTATAATTCTATAAATATTAAGGATATTACATTCTCTCTTCCTTATCAGAATTTCGTCCTCGAAATTAACTCTAACTTAGTTGATAATATGAATTTTCTTAATTCATTATAAACTTACATTATCTCCCTAACACTTAGATTAGGTCTATAAATGTTCAATTATTTCTAATTGATATTGAGGTGTCAATTAAGATCTTAAACCTTTCATATGATATGAGAGTTATGTTACCCACAACCGTTTAACAGTCACAAGGACTGAAACATTTATTTTGTGCAGCAATCAAATAAGATTGAGAGCACACTCCATGTTTAACAATCACAAGGATTGAAAACACTAATATTAGTACTTTTTAAATGATTAGCCTTTTGTACCACAGTCATATATGACATTCAGTTTTAAAGATACGATATGTTGCGTCTACCGGAATCATAAGTCTGTTCCAAATTTTCGTTATTAAAAGGGTTGTCTAGCCGAAACAATTGGCATTGACTCATCCTTAAACCATTCAAAACTTTTGAAAATCAATTTTATGACTGTATACCGCACCTTGCAAGAGTGAGTTGATGACTCATCATTTATCATACCACACCAGGTTAAATAGTGTGTTGATGAAAAATTCATTTTTTTTTATTAAATCTGTCTAGCCAAAACAATTAGCATAGACCTATGAATAACATAACTAAATCAATTTTATGACTTTATTATGTCCACACAGATAACAATGTGTTAATCTTCACACCTCAGGCTACCGTGTGTTGATGATAAAAATCATTTTATCTTTTTCAAATCAACTCTGTCTAGCTTGAAAAATTAGCATAGACACAGGTTTAAAATATTTCTAGTTCAATCGTTTGAACAATTCTTTTTCTAAGCCACCCAAGTGCGAATATACGCATGAATGTCTAGCATAGCTAGAAGAATTTGGAATACCCCTAATCCTTTATTATTTTGATTTTTCTCTATGGACAACACAAGTTTTGAAAATATATAGTAATATAGTAAACTGATTGGTTGTAACACCAAGTACAAACAAATATATCAGTTCCCCTTCTTATCAACACGGGATTGAAATTGTCTCAGTTCGCATTGATTTGTTTCAATACCCCCCTGAATTCATTTCGTAGCCGCATCTCATAAGTCGGTTCGACTGGCATATCATAGTCCTTTCCCATACAATGGTTCATTAACTCAATAACTAACATACAATTATCTTTAAAACTATTGTTTTGACATAACAACTAATAACTATTCAATATACATATGAGAAATGAATCACATTCTCAAAATATATATAAGGAATAATTTGACAACAAGATTTCAATCTATTATCATGATAGTAACCGAGTTTTTCCTCCACCCAAGAACTAATGAATCATTTCCCTGACTCATCAACACTACTACAATTATATCCCAGGTGTGTACCGCTTCTACGATACGTCAACTCTACAACAATTGTTTCTTCAGTGAGTTAGATCGGTTTCCTAACACATTAAACTCCTGCCCATTCAAGAGAGTCGTTCCACTCAGTTGACAACATAAGTTTTCAATTGAAATCCCTACTCATTTCTTAACTATCTCATGAATTTCTTTATTCATACATCTTACATTTCTCTATGGGTTTACTCCTATACTTACTTAGGTTTTTATAGAGTAATATTATAATTATACTTAATACTAATCTAACCATTTCATTTGGATGAAACAGTTTCACACAAAAATAATTAAGATTATTTTATCTTATTACTTGCTTGGGAACTCCTTATGAGTTCATTCATCTCTAGACATTATCGTAAAGAGTTTATCTTAATTTAGTATATTTCATTCACATAATGTTTTATATATTAAGATTTATGCATATCTTTTAATTATCTAAGACTCTTCACAAGTCCATTTAATCCAATCCTCATATTATATTCTAAGGTACTCGTTACCTTAGAGCTATAATCCACTGCTTTGATACCAACTATAACGCCTAGAATTCGGGCACTCATCCGCCCGAACAAGGGTCGACCCTAACTCAACAACTTTCATAACTTGACTAATGATCCCATAATCATATTCATTGAATTAGTCTATTACAAATTATAAAATTATAAATTTTCCTAAACTTCATTCCTGGATCTTAACTTGATCTCGCTCTCATTCTTTCTACAAGTATCAACTTGTAGTTCATTCATATATATGGATAACACCATATATATATATATATATATATATATATATCGGTCAATTTTTTTAACCTTATGATTTAAACATTCTATACTTCTATATATCCAAGGTTCACAGTATTAATAACAAAGATTGTTCTTGGCAACAGAGGGGCGCATTTCGGTAATTTTGTCATCTTACCGGTGCTCATTAATGTAACCTCAGTTCTTACAGAACTCTCATTATCATTCAATACTCTCACTTAGATACATATCATTATAAAGATATCTCTTCATATCGATATTTCCTATTTATCTGAAATAACACACTTGTGCTTGGAACAGAGGAACCTTGCGATGAATTTGGTTTCTTCATCGATATTAAATTTGTGTTCTTATAACACTTACAATGTTATTCAATATCCTTATTTAGATTTATAGTTCTTTATCAACATCGTATTAATGTTTTACTATCTATCTGAAGTTCAGAGTATCGGCATAACATGATCAGTTCATATTACCAATACCCTCACTCACATTAATAGATCTTTAATAATTCTAGGTTATATCAAATTAAAGACATAAACCCATTCTAATGATAATAACATGATATTATTAATATAATCTTTGATTACATGGTTTGCTTTTTCGTATTACAGAAGTCATTATGACTTAATACAAATACAAGTAAATAAAATATGAAACCTAATCTACGTTTCTTCTTTACGTTCATGTTCTTCTTATCATTCATCTTTAACTGCAAATAAAGTTTTATTCGCAAGAATGAGCACAACGGCTCAGTAAGTCTAACAAATAACACATACACAGTTTATGCTTTCATATAAACTTTAACATGCTTTGACTTATCATATTCCTCAATTTAATATCACAATTAATTTTTGTTTCAACAATTTATATCACATTGTCTCCCAAAGCGTATAAATTAGATTCTTAACTTGTAAACATAATGCATAATAGTTAGAAGACTTGTATAACAAAATATCATGTAAGTTTAGAGAACTTGCCTCGTATATATTTTACAGATAAATATAACGGTCTAAACGTTCTTCGTAAATCCTATACGATTATAAGTTTATTTAGACTAGTTAATTGTTTAATGTATAAATCTTGTAAGTTTTATTTCGGGCATTATAGCCGCTTATAATAAGACTTCTTCTACTATACATGAAATAATTTGAGCATTATAACTGCTTATAAATGAATATTCAGCTATTATATTTGAGATAATTTTAGCATTATAACTCTTATAAAATGAATATTCATCAATTATATTTAAAATAAATTAAGCATTATAACTGCTTACCAAATGAATATTTTTATTAAATACTTGAAGAAAATCGGACATAGTAACTGCTTGTAAAAGTATATTTTCTACTTTATAAGAGGAATAAATCGGACATTATAACTGCTTCTAAATAGGACTTTTGTACTATATACTTAAAAATAATTTGAGAATTATAACTGCTTGAAAAATTATATTTTTACTAAATATATAAAGAAGAATAATAACCACTAGAGAAATACCTCTTGTAGTTGCTAGCTTTACTTCCAATCGTGTAGCGCTTCGATGCTTCGAAATTAATTTTTGTCTCACAATATATCTTAGAATATAAATATAGAGTGTTTTTGCTCTTGAATTGCTCTTGAAATGGTAAGAAATAATGAATGGATGAAGGAGTATTTATAAGCTAGGAAAAAGTGGCTTATTACACTTTAATCACCTAAACTTTTCTTAGTTTTTCATTGAAAATTACACTTTAGTTGAAAATATCTTCCACCAAGCGACATCATCGCTTGCATCATCCTTCGCTATGATTGGTCGATTTTTCTTCACTTGTATTGAGTTACTACTTAATTAGTCTAACTAGGTTTTCTTTCACTAGTTTGAGTTATATCAACTTAGTTATCTTTCAACTAAGTTCATTTTTAAGTCTTCTGGTTTAATTGACCTTTACTGATTTAAAGTCTGACATTATTGAGTTTTGTTCCGTATAAACACTAATTTGTAAAACGAAAAGTTTATCCGAAAAGACACGTTTTTTGATGAATAGTATTTTTGGCGACAATTTCTTAGAAAATGGTTAAACGATCAAAAAGCTGATAAAAATATATTTCATCTTTTCCTTATTTTGTCTTATTCCCGTGAATAGTGATTTGCACATTTTTTAAGAAAAACTTTTATTTGACAATATGACTTTTCACGATGTATTACCAGTTGATCTTGAAACAGAAAGTCAATAGGACGTACGAATCTCTCAAAAGAGCTTAGGGTCAAAACCTAACTCGTATTGTTCTTCGCGTGAATAGTGTTTTTACGCAAAATTTCTCGAATATTTTTTTATTTTTGTCTTCAAAATTCTTATTCTAAGATTCATGCACGCATCATAAATACTACCACATTCACACAATCCTAGGTCATAAAACGACCTTTAAACACATAATACAAATAATATTCATTAAATATTATTTTATACATTAATATTCCACAAAAACTTAAATTTTAAACTACGTGAATTTCTCGGTCATTACATTCTTCCCCCCTTATAAGGATTCTGTTCCCAGAATCACGATACACATTACTCATAAAAAGATGGGGATAACTATTCTTCATATTTGTTTTTATATTCCCACTTTGCTTCAAAAGCATTGTGCTACAATCACACTAACTTTATTAGTTCTTGTCAGATCACATTTGAAATATTTGGGATATTACATTCAACCCAACTTACTAGAATTTCGTCCTCGAAATTAACTTTAATATCATATTTATAATTCTATAAATATTAAGGATATTACATTCTCTCTTCCTTATCAGAATTTCGTCCTCGAAATTAACTCTAACTTAGTTGATAATATGAATTTTCTTAATTCATTATAAACTTACATTATCTCCCTAACACTTAGATTAGGTCTATAAATGTTCAATTATTTCTAATTGATATTGAGGTGTCAATTAAGATCTTAAACCTTTCATATGATATGAGAGTTATGTTACCCACAACCGTTTAACAGTCACAAGGACTGAAACATTTATTTTGTGCTAGCAATCAAATAAGATTGAGAGCACACTCCATGTTTAACAATCACAAGGATTGAAAACACTAATATTAGTACTTTTTAAATGATTAGCCTTTTGTACCACAGTCATATATGACATTCAGTTTTAAAGATACGATATGTTGCGTCTACCGGAATCATAAGTCTGTTCCAAATTTTCGTTATTAAAAGGGTTGTCTAGCCGAAACAATTAGCATTGACTCATCTTTAAACCATTCAAAACTTTTGAAAATCAATTTTATGACTGTATACCGCACCTTGCAAGAGTGAGTTGATGACTCATCATTTATCATACCACACCAGGTTAAATAGTGTGTTGATGAAAAATTCATTTTTTTTATTAAATCTGTCTAGCCAAAACAATTAGCATAGACCTATGAATAACATAACTAAATCAATTTTATGACTTTATCATGTCCACACAGATAACAATGTGTTAATCTTCACACCTCAGGCTACCGTGTGTTGATGATAAAAATCATTTTATCTTTTTCAAATCAACTCTGTCTAGCTTGAAAAATTAGCATAGACACAGGTTTAAAATATTTCTAGTTCAATCGTTTGAACAATTCTTTTTCTAAGCCACCCAAGTGCGAATATACGCATGAATGTCTAGCATAGCTAGAAGAATTTGGAATACCCCTAATCCTTTATTATTTTGATTTTTCTCTATGGACAACACAAGTTTTGAAAATATATAGTAATATAGTAAACTGATTGGTTGTAACACCAAGTACAAACAAATATATCAGTTCCCCTTCTTATCAACACGGGATTGAAATTGTCTCAGTTCGCATTGATTTGTTTTAATAACCCCCTGAATTCATTTCGTAGCCGCATCTCATAAGTCGGTTCGACTGGCATATCATAGTCCTTTCCCATACAATGGTTCATTAACTCAATAACTAACATACAATTATCTTTAAAACTATTGTTTTGACATAACAACTAATAACTATTCAATATACATATGAGGAATGAATCACATTCTCAAAATATATACAAGGAATAATTTGACAACAAGATTTCAATCTATTATCATGATAGTAACCGAGTTTTTCCTCCACCCAAGAACTAATGAATCATTTCCCTGACTCATCAACACTACTACAATTATATCCCGGTGTGTACCGCTTCTACGATACGTCAACTCTACAACAATTGTTTCTTCAGTGAGTTAGATCGGTTTCCTAACACATTAAACTCCTGCCCATTCAAGAGAGTCGTTCCACTCAGTTGACAACATAAGTTTTCAATTGAAATCCCTACTCATTTCTTAACTATCTCATGAATTTCTTTATTCATACATCTTACAGTTCTCTATGGGTTTACTCCTATACTTACTTAGGTTTTTATAGAGTAATATTATAATTATACTTAATACTAATCTAACCATTTCATTTGGATGAAACAGTTTCACACAAAAATAATTAAGATTATTTTATCTTATTACTTGCTTGGGAACTCCTTATGAGTTCATTCATCTCTAGACATTATCGTAAAGAGTTTATCTTAATTTAGTATATTTCATTCACATAATGTTTTATATATTAAGATTTATGCATATCTTTTAATTATCTAAGACTCTTCACAAGTCCATTTAATCCAATCCTCATATTATATTTTAAGGTACTCGTTACCTTAGAGCTATAATCCACTGCTTTGATACCAACTATAACGCCTAGAATTCGGGCACTCATCCGCCCGAACAAGGGTCGACGCTAACTCAACAACTTTCATAACTTGACTAATGATCCCATAATCATATTCGTTGAATTAGTCTATTACAAATTATAAAATTATAAATTTTCCTAAACTTCATTCCTGGATCTTAACTTGATCTCGCTCTCATTCTTTCTACAAGTATCAACTTGTAGTTCATTCATATATATGGATAACACCATATATATATATATATATATATATATATATATATATCGGTCAATTTTTTTAACCTTATGATTTAAACATTCTATACTTCTATATATCCAAGGTTCACAGTATTAATAACAAAGATTGTTCTTGGCAACAGAGGGGCGCATTTCGGTAATTTTGTCATCTTACCGGTGCTCATTAATGTAACCTCAGTTCTTACAGAACTCCCATTATCATTCAATACTCTCACTTAGATACATATCATTATAAAGATATCTCTTCATATCGATATTTCCTATTTATCTGAAATAACACACTTGTGCTTGGAACAGAGGAACCTTGCGATGAATTTGGTTTCTTCATCGATATTAAATTTGTGTTCTTATAACACTTACAATGTTATTCAATATCCTTATTTAGATTTATAGTTCTTTATCAACATCGTATTAATGTTTTACTATCTATCTGAAGTTCAGAGTATCGGCATAACATGATCAGTTCATATTACCAATACCCTCACTCACATTAATAGATCTTTAATAATTCTAGGTTATATCAAATTAAAGACATAAACCCATTCTAATGATAATAACATGATATTATTAATATAATCTTTGATTACATGGTTTGCTTTTTCGTATTACAGAAGTCATTATGACTTAATACAAATACAAGTAAATAAAATATGAAACCTAATCTACGTTTCTTCTTTACGTTCATGTTCTTCTTATCATTCATCTTTAACTGCAAATAAAGTTTTATTCGCAAGAATGAGCACAACGGCTCAGTAAGTCTAACAAATAACACATACACAGTTTATGCTTTCATATAAACTTTAACATGCTTTGACTTATCATATTCCTCAATTTAATATCACAATTAATTTTTGTTTCAACAATTTATATCACATTGTCTCCCAAAGCGTATAAATTAGATTCTTAACTTGTAAACATAATGCATAATAGTTAGAAGACTTGTATAACAAAATATCATGTAAGTTTAGAGAACTTGCCTCGTATATATTTTACAGATAAATATAACGGTCTAAACGTTCTTCGTAAATCCTACACGATTATAAGTTTATTTAGACTAGTTAATTGTTTAATGTATAAATCTTGTAAGTTTTATTTCGGGCATTATAGCCGCTTATAAATAAGACTTCTTCTACTATACATGAAATAATTTGAGCATTATAACTGCTTATAAATGAATATTCAGCTATTATATTTGAGATAATTTTAGCATTATAACTGCTTATAAAATGAATATTCATCAATTATATTTAAAATAAATTGAGCATTATAACTGCTTACCAAATGAATATTTTTATTAAATACTTGAAGAAAATCGGACATAGTAACTGCTTGTAAAAGTATATTTTCTACTTTATAAGAGGAATAAATCGGACATTATAACTGCTTCTAAATAGGACTTTTGTACTATATACTTAAAATAAATTGAGAATTATAACTGCTTGAAAAATTATATTTTTACTAAATATATAAAGAATAATAATAACCACTAGAGAAATACCTCTTGTAGTTGCTAGCTTTACTTCCAATCGCGTAGCGCTTCGATGCTTCGAAATTAATTTTTGTCTCACAATATATCTTAGAATATAAATATAGAGTGTTTTTGCTTTTGAATTGCTCTTGAAATGGTAAAAAATAATGAATGGATGAAGGAGTATTTATAAGCTAGGAAAAAGTGGCATATAACACTTTTTATCACCTAAACTTTTCTTAGTTTTTCATTGAAAATTACACTTTAGTTGAAAATATCTTCCACCAAGCGACATCATCGCTTGCATCATCCTTTGCTATGATTGGTCGATTTTTCTTCACTTGGATTGAGTTACTACTTAGTTAGTCTAACTAGGTTTTCTTTCATTAGTTTGAGTTATATCAACTTAGTTATCTTTCAACTAAGTTCATTTTTATGTCTTCTGGTTTAATTGACCTTTACTGATTTAAAGTCTGACATTATTGAGTTTTGTTTCGTATAAATACTATTTTGTAAAACAGAAAGTTTATTCGAAAAGACACGTTTTTTGATGAATAGTATTTTTGGCGACAATTTCTTAGAAAATGGTTAAACGATCAAAAAGCTGATAAAAATATATCTTGTCTTTTACCTATTTCGTCTTATTCCTGTGAATAATGATTTGCGCATTTATCGAGAAAACTTTTATTTGACAATATGACTTTTCACGACGTATTATCAGTAGATCTTGAAACAGAAAGTCAATACGACGTACGGATCTCTCAAAAGAGCTTAGGGTCAAAACCTAATTCGTATTGTTCTTCGCATGAATAGTATTTTTACGCAAACTTTCTCAAAAATTTTCTATTATCGTCTTCAAAAATTTTATTCTAAGATTCATGCACGCATCAAAAATACTACCACATTCACACAATCCTAGGTTACAAAACAACCTTTAAACACATAATACAAATAATATTCATTAAGTATTATTTTATACATTAATATTCCACAAAAACATAAATTTTAAACTACGTGGAATTGAAAGTAGTATGCATAAAAGTCAATCATGTTTGATGATAAAGCATATACTTTGTAACAATTTTATTTATTTATTAATAAAATATTATTTAATTAAAGGCATTTAATTTATCTACATGATGCTGTTTTTATAATATGTGATAAACCCATAGTTTTAAGCAATGCTTTTAAAATCATGATGATGATCATGCTAATGAGATCTAAATTCTTAGATATCTTTAAAATTAAAATAGTTCCCAATCGATGGATTACTAAAAAGGGGATTAACAAATCCAAATAGATTGGTACATATGTTGCTTGCTCATTGGATGAGGATGATTGATCTCATGATCATTTGTGTGGAGACACTAAAGCAAGTATGTAGGTGCTTATTGGAGAATAAGTACACTGAACGTGACTCGCTAAGGAATACCTAATGGTGTTTTACTTGCCTGTCAATAGAAATTTCTAATGTGATAGTAGTGCAAGTGATCCTTAGACTTGAGATCATCATAGTATCTTGTGTATGATGAATTATACTTTGACATGTCCTTTAAGGCCCTTAGGGTATATCAAAGGATATGCTTGGATGTAATAAGTTATATATGGAGATAACGAATGATCAATAAAGAATCTGTCACTTCTAGTAAAAGAAGAGATATATCCTATGTGATTCGATAAATGACAACCCATGAATCATTGGCCAAGGTGGAATAAAATTAGAAAGGAGTTTCTAATTTGCATTATTTGGAGTTGTGCATTTTAGAATCGAAATACATATAATTAAATAAAATAAGATTTGATAGTAATTTCATGTCTTATATTTAATTGGGACATTGTATGGTGGAAGGATTGAATTGTACGGTAACTATTTACTCACAAGTTCTTTTATGATTACTGTTGAAATCTATATTATTTGGAAAGTCGTTGTGATCGCTAAGGAGGCTTATTCTTATTGTAGAATAAATGTTATTTATTTAAATAAATTATTAGTTTAATTTATTTATTTAAATAAGATTAGAATTGTTCTAATTGATTTATTCACAACCGGTTTAATATGGAGAACCTAAAGGGTCAAACCATAAAAGGAAGAATATTAATTTAAGAAGGAAATGACATAATCGTAATAATAAGTTAAGTGTATTTAATTTAATCTATGGTGATAGAATAAATTTAATAGCTTAATATTTATTATTTAATATTTTGGAAATATTAAATATAAATTAATAAGAGGAGTCTTATTATTATTACTATTAATTGAGCTATGCAGCTCTTCTATGTGGATCATTATTATCAGTAGCACTTTATTATTATTATTATTTAATTCCTAAAGGAGTTTGAGAATTGACAAGAGTTGTCTACCTATTTATTTATATATCGTTTATTGTGCACACACAAGACTATATACATTTGAAATGAGATTCTTATTCTCACTAACAAATCTTTAATTAGATGTTTTCGAACTTCGAAGTGATCCGAGCACCACAAACCAAAATTTAATTATGTCAGGGCCTTAAATCTGTATCCCCGCTTTAAGGCCCATGATTACATTTACAAAGGCTTGCAAGCTATATATACAGTCAAAATTTGTTCATTATGGGAATCGGATCCAGATCCATGTGATTAATCAAGGATCCTATGACTGCTAGGCTCACACAATATCATCCAAAAGCTTGCACGACAGATATATTGAAATAAAAGGCGAATGATAATCTAGACTTCGCAAAACAAAGGATTCATCAGTTAAATCCTTGCATTAGCCAAGCTTCCCGTTCCTTCTAGATACAGATCTAGGGTCGTGTAGTTGCTTAATATTTACAAAACTAGAAAGAAAACCAAATTTAAATAAATCTTAGCCATTCTAGCTCAACGGTTCCAGTTTTACAACTTTTAACCCGATTAAAAGTTAAATATGGCTAGATTTAGCTAAATCTACTCTAGAAACTTTACATTAGTACAGATTTACATCAAATGAACAGTTAAAATTGATATTTAATCAAATTAAATAACTAATATATATATATATATATATATATATTAAAGTAGGAAAAAGCCACAGATTCACAATCTAGGCGTGACTGATCAATATAAATATATATATGCTTATATACATATTAAAGCTGAAAAGACCGCGGATTAGCAATCCAGGCCAAACGAATTAATATATATATATACTAAAGAAGTAAAAAGCCACATATTTACAATCCAGGCATAATGAATACTTCCACGGATTAACAATTCAGGTTAAACGAGTTAATATAAATATATATATGATTATATATATATTAAAGCAGTAAAAAGCCACAGATTTATAATCCAGGCATAATGAACACTTATAAATATATACTTACATATATATATACTTATATATATATATATATACTTATATATATTAAAGCGATAATAGTCACAGATTTACAATCCAGGCCGAAATAGCACTTATAAATACATATATATACTTATATATACATATATTAAAGCCAGAAAATCCGCGGATTTGGGATCCAGACAAAACAAAAAGTTATAAATGTATATAAATAAATATATATATATATATATATATATATATGCTTATATATATATATATTTATATATATGTTAAAGAAGTAAAAAACTTCAGATCTGAAGAAATCTCATAGTGTACAATGAGAAGGGCTTTGATCCACTTTTGTAGCTTGAAAACTCGGTTTCCACCGGTTAAAACTTGATATGTTAGTATATATTCGTATATAAGTGCTTGGAAAGAATAATATTGAAGTTTGGAACACTGATGGTAGGGCTAAGAGCTGAAACGGGCGGAATTTTTTTTTTCTTTTTTTACAGGTGGGGGGTTTTATTTATAGACAAGGAAGCCGCGGGTCCACCTGCAACAGTCGCGGTCTACCTACGGCTGATTTGGGTGGCCCCGGTCCCGTGGGTCCTGTCATCTCGAAGTACGTGCAATCCGACCAACGTGGTGTCTACTTAAAAGCTTAATAACTTTCAATCCGGTAATCCGATGGAGGCGTGCTATACCTTTCCGGAAATCCCTTTTCGAGAGCTACACAATGAAATGGGATTTGACCTTTTTTGAATCACAAAAGATGGGTCCATGACCAGATCTTCGAGTCTTCGCAGTCCATCCGTTGAGCTGTCTTGTGATGTTTTCACTCGGGATTGACGTTATGGTTCTGCATGACCTTCATGGCAGTGATTTAACTTGATTTGATGTTGAGTTGGCAAAATGGCCATTTTGGCCTTCCCGGGGTTGTCTCTAGGATTGACAGGGCTTTCGAATGTTTTTCGGGGTTGTCTCCAAGGTTTGATCCCAGCCGACTCTGTTCTTCCTCAAGGTCGTCTCCGAGGTTGATTTTGAAAGTAGTATGCACACAAGCCAATCATGTTTGATGATAAAGCATTTATTTTGTAACGATCTTATTCATTTATTAATAAAATTATTATTTAATTAAAGATATTTATTTATCTACATGGTGCTATTTTTATAATATGTGATAAACCCATAGTTTTAAGCAATGCTTTTAGAATCATGATGATGATCATGCTAATGAGATCTAAATTCTTAGATAGCTTAAAAACTAAAATTGTTCCAAATCGTTGGATTACTAAAAATGAGATTAGTGAATTCGGATAGATTGGTACATACGTTGCTTGCTCATAAGATGAGGATGATTGATCTCATAATCATTTATGTGGAGAAACTAAAACAAGTATGTAGGTGCTTATTGGAGAATAAGTTCACTGAACGTGGCTCGATTAGCAATACCTAATGGAGTTTTACTTGCCTGTAAATAAGAATTCCTAATGTGATAGTAGTACAAGTGATCCTTAGACTTGAAATCATCATAGTATCTTGTGTATGATGATTATACTTTGCATGTCCCTTAAGACCCGTAGGGTATATCAAAGGGTATGCTTGGATGTAATAAGTTATATATGGAGATAATGAATGATCAATAAAGAATCTACCACTTATAGTAAAATAAGAGATATGTCCTACGTGATTCGATAAATGACAACGCATGAATTCTTGGCCAAGGTGTAATGAAATTATAAAGGAGTTTCTAATTTGGATTATTTGGAGTTATGCATTTTGGAATCGAAATACATATAATTAAATATAATAAGACTTGATAGTAATTCAATGCCTTATATTTAATTGGGACATTGTATAGTGGACGGATTGAATTGTACGATAACTATTAACTCACATGTTCTTTTATGATTAATGTTGAAATCTATATTATCTGAAATGTCATTGATCGCTAAGGAGGCTTATCCTTATTGTAGAATAAATATTATTTATTTAAATGAATTAATAGTTTAATTTATTTATTTAAATAAGATTAGAATTGTTCGATTTATTCACAACCGGTTTAATATGGAGAACCTAAAGGGTCACACCATAAAAGGAAGAATATTAATTTAAGAAGCAAATGACTTATCGTAATAATAAGTTAAGTGTATTTAATTTAATCTATGGTGATAGAATAAATTAAATAGCTTAATATTTATTATTTAATATTTAGGAAATATTAAATATAAATTAATAAGAGGAGTCTTATTATTATTATTATTATTATTATTATTACTACTATTATTATTATTTTTTAATTCCTAAAGGAGTTTGAGAATTGACAAGAGTTGTCTACCTATTTATTTATATATCGTTTATTGTGCACACACAAGACTATAGACATTTGAAATGAGATTCTTATTCTCACTAACAAATCTTTAATTAGATGTTTTCGAACTTCGAAGTGATCCGAGCACCACAAACCAAAATTTAATTATGTCAGGGCCTTAAATCTGTATCCCCGCTTTAAGGCCCATGATTACATTTACAAAGGCTTGCAAGCTATATATACAGTCAAAATTTGTTCATTATGGGAATCGAATCCAGATCTATGTGATTAATCAAGGATCCTATTACTCCTAGGCTCACATAATATCATCCAAAAGCTTGCACGACAGATATATTGAAATAAAA
The DNA here is from genome assembly GCA_020205555.1 of Panax stipuleanatus. Lineage (NCBI taxonomy): Eukaryota > Viridiplantae > Streptophyta > Magnoliopsida > Apiales > Araliaceae > Panax > Panax stipuleanatus. The sequence continues at coordinate 59,239,061 of CM035118.1, forward strand.
GGCGAATGATAATCTAGACGTCGCAAAACAAAGGATTCATCAGTTAAATTCTTGCATTAGCCAAGCTTCCCGTTCCTTCTAGATACAGATCTAGGGTCGCGTAGTTGCTTAATATTTACAAAACTAGAAATAAAACTAGATTTAAATAAATCTTAGCCATTCTAGCTCAACGGTTCTAGTTTTACAACTTTTGAACCGATTAAAAGTTAGATGTGGCTAGATTTAGCTAAATCTACTATTGAAACTTTACATTAGTACAGATTTACATCAAATGAACCGTTAAAATTGATATTTAATCAAATTAAATAACTAATATATATATATATATATATATATTAAAGTAGGAAAAAGCCACAGATTCACAATCTAGGCGTGACTGATCAATATAAATATATATATGCTTATATATATATTAAAGCTGAAAAGACCGCGGATTAGCAATCCAGGCCAAACGAATTTATATATATATATATATATATATATATATATATATATATATATATATATATATATACTAAAGAAGTAAAAAACCACATATTTACAATCGAGGCATAATGAATACTTCCACGGATTAACAATCCAGGTTAAACGAGTTAATATAAATATATATATAAGATTATATATATATTAAAGCAGTAAAAAGCCACAGATTTACAATCCAGGCATAATGAACACTTATAAATATATACTTACATATATATATATATATATATATCCTTACACATATATATATATATACTTATATATATATTAAAGCGATAATAGTCACAGATTTACAATCCAAGCCGAAATAGCACTGATAAATACATATATATACTTATATATACATATATTAATTCCAGAAAAGCCACGGATTTGGGATCCAGACAAAACTAAGAGTTATAGATGTATATATATATATATATATACTTATATATATATATGTTAAAGTAGTAAAAAACTTCAGATCTGAAGAAATCTCATAGTGTACAATGAGAAGGGCTTTGAACCACTTTTGTAGCTTGAAAACTCGATTTCCACCAGTTAAAACATGATATGTTAGTATATATTCGTATACAAGTGCTTAGAAAGAATAATATTGAAATTTGGAACACTGATGGTAGAGCTAAGAGCTAAAACGGACGGAATTTCTTTTTTTGCTGGTGTGGGGGTTTTATTTATAGACAAGGAAGTCGCGGGTCCACCTGCGACAGTCGCGGTCTACCTGCGACTGATTCGGGTGGCCCCGATCCCGTGGGCCCTATCGTCTCGAAGTATGTGCACTCCAACTAACATGTTGTCTGCTTAAAATCTTAATAACTTTCAATCCGGTAATCCGATGAGGCGTGCTATACCTTTCCAGAAATCCCTTTTCGAGAGCTACATAATGAAATGAGATTTGACCTTTTCTGAATCCCAAAAGATGGGTCCATGACTAGATCTTCGAGTCTTCGCAGTCCATCCGTTGAGCTGTCTTGTGATGTTTTCACTCGGGATTGACGTTATGGTTCTGCATTACCTTCATGGCAGTGATTTAACTTGATTTGATGTTAAGTTGGCAAAATGGCCATTTTGGCCTTCCCGGGGTTGTCTCTAGGATTGACAGGGCTTTCGAATGTTTCTCGGGGTTGTCTCCAAGGTTTGATCCCAGCCGACTCTGTTCTTCCTCAAGGTCGTCTCCGAGGTTGATTTTGAAAGTAGTATGCACACAAGCCAATCATGTTTGATGATAAAGCATTTATTTTGTAACAATCTTATTCATTTATTAATAAAAATATTATTTAATTAAAGACATTTATTTATCTACATGGTGCTATTTTTATAATATGTGATAAACCCATAGTTTTAAGCAATGCTTTTAGAATCATGATGATGATCATGCTAATGAGATCTAAATTCTTAGATAGCTTCAAAACTAAAATTGTTCCAAATCGTTGGATTACTAAAAATGAGATTAGTGAATTCGGATAGATTGGTACATACGTTGCTTGCTCATAAGATGAGGATGATTGATCTCATAATCATTTATGTAGAGAAACTAAAACAAGTATGTAGGGGCTTATTGGAGAATAAGTTCACTGAACGTGGCTCGATTAGCAATACCTAATGGAGTTTTACTTGCCTGTAAATAAGAATTCCTAATGTGATAGTAGTACAAGTGATCCTTAGACTTGAAATCATCATAGTATCTTGTGTATGTTGAATTATACTTTGACATGTCCCTTAAGACCCGTAGGGTATATCAAAGGGTATGCTTGGATGTAATAAGTTATATATGGAGATAATGAATGATCAATAAAGAATCTACCACTTATAGTAAAATAAGAGATATGTCCTATGTGATTCGATAAATGACAACCCATGAATTCTTGGCCAAGGTGTAATGAAATTAGAAAGGAGTTTCTAATTTACATTATTTAGAGTTGTGCATTTTGGAATCGAAATACATATAATTAAATATAATAAGACTTGATAGTAATTCAATGTCTTATATTTAATTGGGACATTGTATGGTGGACGGATTGAATTGTACGATAACTATTAACTCACATGTTCTTTTATGATTAATGTTGAAATCTATATTATCTGAAATGCCATTGATCGCTAAGGAGGCTTATCCTTATTGTAGAATAAATATTATTTATTTAAATGAATTAATAGTTTAATTTATTTATTTAAATAAGATTAGAATTGTTCGATTTATTCACAACCGATTTATTATGGAGAACCTAATGGGTCACACCATAAAAGGAAGAATATTAATTTAAGATGCAAATGACTTAATCGTAATAATAAGTTAAGTGTATTTAATTTAATCTATGGTGATAGAATAAATTAAATAGCTTAATATTTATTATTTAATATTTTGGAAATATTAAATATAAATTAATAAGAGGAGTCTTATTATTATTATTTCTACTATTATTATTGTTATTATTATTTAATTAATAAAGGAGTTTGAAAATTAATTAATAAGATACTCTCTCTCATATATATTCCTAATAAGATTAAGAAGCTAATTAATTAAACGAGTTTAATTATTTCCAATAGAATTGGAAAGCCTAATTAATTAAAAGGGTTTAATTAATTAATATGAAACCCTAATCTTATTATGAAACAAGGTTAGATATTTTAATTCCAAGAGTTGGGAGATCACTCCTTTTTTAGAAAGAAGGAAACTAGGGTTAAGCCAAACACCATTTTTCTTGAATTCTTATTCTTTCTTTGTGGATCACCTTTATAGGCCAAACACTTGGGTGACTAACGTTGATCAATAGAAGGAATTAACCCATTACATTCAAGTAGAACGCGAAAAGGATTTAGAGTTGAACTTGTACTTGAGGAAGCTAGAATCGTCAAGGGTATGAATCTTAATCTCCATCTATTTCGTTTAATTAATAACTGTGCATAAAGAATGATCCGGGTATATGGTTTGTAAAATTTTAAAACTCTGATTTACCATGCTTCCGTTATTTTATGCAATATGATTGTATCCATGAATCTTACAAACCTAACAGTGGCATCAGAGCCAAGCCTTTATGCAAGTTATTAATTATTCAGATTTGATATGTGTTTAGAATAATTTTTTTGGGCATAATTATTGGCATAGAATCATATTTTTTGGAAAAAAACTGCACAATTCGCCAACTGGAAAAACAGTTTCTGGAGACTGGCGCCGCAACGTTTGATTGTAGTACAATTATGGTGCCGCAGCGTCGGCTCCGTGTTTTGTCACTGATGACGTGGGGCCGCAGCGCCTGATGCTAGTTCACTAGCGGCGGCGCAGCACTACTCTCTAGAAACAAAAATTTATTTATTTTTTATTATTTTTAATTAAGATAAAAGGTTTATTTTAATTAAAATTAAATTATATATTTTTTCAGTAATTCTAAATTTAAATAAAGTACTTTAGTTTTATTTGGAATTGGATTAAAATAAAGATCTTTATTTTAATTTGAATTTAATTTCATGCTAACTAATTAGAGTTGGATTTGGATTTCATGATAACTAATTGGAGATGAAATTGAATTCCTTGTTTCCTAAAAATAAAGGAGTTTACTTGTGAATTAGGAAAAGGGATTCCATGTTTCCTTAAATAAAAGAGTTTATTTAGATATGAAATAGGATTTCATATTAATTAAAATAAAGGAGTTTATTTTGATAAGGAATTAGATTCCATATATTTTGTTTTTTCCATAACAGTTTTAAAAGTTAGAATAAAGTAGTTTATTTTGACTTGGAATTGGATTCCATATTAATTAAAATAAAAGAGTTTATTTTGATTAAATAATTTGATTAAAAATAAAGGAGTTTATTTTTATTCAAAAAATGGATAAATTAAAATTAAAATTTTATTTTTGATTTAAATTTGGATTAAAATAAAAGAGTTTATTTTAATTTAGAATTAAATTTTATGCTAACTAAAATTGCCCATTAAATTGATATCAATGTATATATTGAATGTTTATTATTCATGAGATGAATGTTTTATTTATTGATGTGTATGATAATAAATGGGGTTGATTATGGACTGTTAGTTTCCAGAGGCACAATAGTTATCTAGAAGGGGGGATGAATAGAAATTTTAAAACTTTTTCCTTTTCAAAATACTTGTCAGATTTGTTAATAAATTAACCACAGCGGAATATGATTTGTCTCTCCCCCTTAAGATAAAGCAAGTTTAGTTTAGTTAGTTTGATAAGTAGTTATAGCAGTTATGACATATATAGAGGACACAATGATTTTAAGTGGTTTAGAGCACTAAGGCTCCTAATCAACTCTTCTACTCCATGAGTAGGAAATCCACTAAGGATATCTTTACAATCTTCGAATCACTTAGATTCCTTCAAGACCAGCAGTCTTGAAACTTCTTAGTTCACTGGGAACTCTAAAAATCCAACAGACTTGGAATACACTTGAATTGAGAGTTTGGATCTTGGGTGTGCTACTCAGTTGCCATTAAGCATAAGTTCGAAAGAACTGAGTAGTGAAGCAAACTTTCTTTTAGGATCGTAGAGTTTGGCTTTTAGTGTTCTTGAGCTTAACTTGTTCATTTGTGCTTTCTTAGATTGAATCTCCAATCTGTTTTGCTTATGAAGGAGCCTTTGAAATCTTTTCGTTGAAGGCATCCGTTGTAGCATTTAATGTTTCAGACATTTCTGAGCACTGATGTTGACTTCCTGGGAATGTAGTGTCTGCTGTCTGACTCGCCTGACACAACAGACCGCTTTCTCACCTAACACCTGAAAAGGTGCTTTCAGCAGACAGAAAGTACACTTCTTAGCTTCTTCCATACGCTTCTTCGATTCAAACTAAGGATGAGTGTTAGATCATTGGGACTCCCGAAATGTCAACGTCCATAAGCCATTCTTCAATCGTTAGACATCTTCCTTCATCAGATAGGCGAATCTTGATACTCTGATACTAACTGAAGAAGCACCACGATCGTTATCTTCATGCCACGATCGTTGTGTGTTGGTGTGCTCGTACTTGATTCAGTCTTGATCGTAGAGAACACTACGATTCTTCTTGAGCTCTGATTGACTACGATCTCTACTTACTCAGTTTGCAGATTCCACGTCTCCGAGAGCTGACTGCGATTCTTGACTTGGCTCGGTAGGCGCTCGGACTGTCTCCACGATTCTGAATATGGCTTCCATGACAGACTACGATTATGGAGCGACTTCCTCGATACTCCATGATTCTGCCTTGGCTTCTGCAAACTCTTGACAGGCTCGACAGACTATGATTCTGTTTAGGCCTAACTATTACATCTCAATAGATCAACCTACTCTCATGTCTTAAAGGAGCAAATCACTCCGCCTGAAAGCAACCAAGATGAAGTAATCATTTTGGAAAATATAGAACCAGAACCAAATATGGTGTTATTGACAGATAGTGATTCAGACACTGAAGTTGGAGTTGGCCAAGCATCAACGAAAGTGCAGAATCTAAAGAACAAGTTATTATGTTTGGAAAGGTTGTTGTAAATGGAAAAGCTATTAAATAGCCAGTTGCAAAAGGCGTTAATCAAAACAATGAAAGAACAAGATAAGTTGATGGTTCAAATTGAGTAGATGGGAGCCAAATGTAGCAAATCGTGTGCAGCTCCAAGCCAGAAAGGGAAAAGAAAAATGAATAACCGTGATTTAGGAAATTCTGATTTTAATCAAGGGAACTTCAAGAAAGTAGGAACGTGTGCGAACTGTAATTGGAAACATGAAGGCGTATGTATGAAAGGACAGAATGTATGCTATAATTGTGGACGTGAAGGACATATCTCATCTCATTGCCCTGATCCGAAGCAATGCGTATGTTTTGTATGTGGGTTGATAGGTCATCAGGCAAAGGCTTGTCCAGGATCTGGGGAAGGCGTAGAAAATGAATAGGATAAGTAAAATAGGATTATGTATGGAATGTGATATAGTATGTATTGGTGGGAAATGTATTACTTTTGCATAAGTATCATGATGAATCCCGACTTTTGTTACCACTATGGGATAGTAAGTAACTATGGCAGACTGTGCTTTGTAATGAAAAGTACTATATACTGTTTGAATGAATATCAATGTTATGATATTATTATATGTCAAGTTAGTATGTTGATTAAATGACAATTTGTTAATTCGGCAAGCTGAATTTGGGAATTCAGCAAACTGAATTGGTCTAAATTTAGAATTTTATATTCTATCTTTTATGATACCATTAATAATGGTATATGAATGATAAGATAATGCATCCAAGAAGCCGAAACCGAAACCAAAGGGCAGAAGAATCTGTTAATAACGCAGAAGGTCAAGCAAACCCGATGCAGAACCTTGCGAATATGTTGGCACAAGCCATGCAAAATGGAGCACCAACAACAAGAAATTGGTCAGATAATCAATTGGCGAACTTCAAAGACTTCAAGGCAGTAGGATCGCCTGAATTCAAAGGAATGACTGACCCTATAGAAGCCCAAACTTGGGTAAAGGAAATAGAAAAAATGTTTGTTATTGCTAGGGTAGCGGAGGAGAAAAAGACAGCTTTTGCTACCTATATGATGAAAGGGAAAGCGAACTTCTGGTGGGAGGCTAATCAAACTCGAGTCGGAGCAGAAGTGGTGACATAGACAAGGTTTAAGGAACTGTTCTTCGAGAATTACTTCTCGTCTAATATGAAGGACAGGATGGAGGTTAGATTTTTGGAATTGAAACAAGAAAATATGACTGTCTTAGAATACGCTGCAAAGTTTAACGAATTAGCTAGGTTCACTCCACAATAAGTGAATACGGAGGCAAAGAAGGCAAGAAGGTTCGAACATGGTCTAAAATCCTGGATCTACAATAAGGTGGCGGTTTTGCAGATTAATTCGTTTGGATCATTATTGGAAAAGGCTATTATTGCCAAAGGAGGAAGTGAGGCCATGAGCCTCTATAATAAGGAAAAGAAGAAAAAGGGTAGGGTTGAAGGAAAAGTTAAGGTGAAAGGAAACAGTGGAAGTGCAAGTGGGAAAAAGAAAGTGAACAAATTCTGGAAGTACTGGTAATAGTCAAGAAGGAATAAGGAAAAAGGTTGAACCGTGTGGAAATTGCGGGAAGAATCACTCAGGTGAGTATCTTAAGGGAAAGTTTGTGTGCTACAAGTGCGGGTAGGAGGAACATATCTCTCCTAATTGCCTCAATCCAAGAAAGAATAGTGGTTATTTCATTTGCGGATTAACTGATCATATGTCAAAGGATTGTTCGAAAAGAAACGCCAATTGGGGAAATGCGAATGCTGGGAAAAGCAGTGGAAAGCTGGCGATCACTTATCCAACTCCAACAACCAAGCCAACTGCGAGGACCTTCAATATGACGATTCAAGATACGGTAACAGCCGGATATGGAATTCTAGGTACTATTTGAATAAATTTTATTTTCTTATTTATGGTTTTCTTATTAATAATAAAACGTTTTATTAAGAAATTTTGAAGGATGAATTTGAGTTCTATTAGAAATCAGATTCCGTTTAATTAAGATAGATAAGCTTTATGCTGAATAAGTTAAAGATCAGTTCGATCGAATCTGATCGAGATCTACTTACAATGAATGTGTATATTATTTACCCTTGTGTGTATAAATTTTGAAACGATGATTCCGGGGACGGACTCCTTATAAGGGAGGGTGAATGTAATAACCCAAGATTTTTATATAATTAAATAAGAAATTTTGCGTAATTTTATTTTTATTTTTTATTTAATATTATTTCTATCAAAATAAAGGTGGGAATATGTGCAAAGTAAAGCACATGTGTATATGTGATAAATATTTATTTGTTTATTATATGAATGATTTCGAATATATTTTTTAAAAAAGGAATTGTTGATTATTATAAATTATATTCTTATAATAAATTAATTTTGATTGTAAAAATATTTTATTATTGAATTTCCATGAAAATATGATTAATGTATTATTTAAATAATATATGAAATAATTCTTAGAATTATAATCATTATTATTTTATTATATGAATTTATCAAGATTAGTTAAGTTAATTATTTTAACTTAATTAAGAATGGTATATAAGGTAAAGTGTGACTATAGATCAAAACCCTAATTTTTGATCTATGTTATGGAATTTCATGATTTATACAATTATTGTATAATTGTATTTAAAAGGAAGTATATTTATGTTATGTATAATAAGAAATTATTTTCTTAAGGAATTTGAATATTAAATATATCATATTAACTATATTTGTATTCAAATATATGTAAGTATATTAATTCGATTTATAATTATGGATTTTAATTATAATTATGATAATTGACATAATTATACGAATATATGTTAAGAATTTAGTTATTTTTTTAAATTTAAATATTAAACATAATAATTGATTATGTTTGTATTTAAATGAAAGTGTTTATATTATGTGATTAAGGATAATGATTAGAAAACCCTAATTCATAATTTGGGAACCCTAATAATATCAAGAAACCTTAATTTTCAAATAGAAAACCCTAACTATTTTTTGAAAACCCTAATTTTAAATTAGGACATTTTAATTAAATTTTTATTAAACCTTAAACTTAAGTTTACAAACCCTAGAATTATTTGGCAAACCATAGGGTTAAAACCTAAGGGTTAAACCCTAGAAATATGTGGGATGACAAGAATACCCATAAAATTATTTATTAGTTTATTAAAATACCCTTTTTAGAGTTATTTAATTTGGTTAACTTGTAAATCTTTACAAGAGATATGATTCATTAATGCTAGGATACTCCCACATGCACATATCTCCTCTAATCAGCTGAAAATCGACACCTAGCAATCCTTGGTTCATTGAATCAAATGGATAAGAATTAAAGAAAGAGAAAAGTAAAGAAAGCTTTTATTTTTTTCACAAACACAAACACAAGCCAAGTCTCTCTCTCTCTAAACCCACGAATTTTTCTCTCAAACTCAGACACAAGCTAAGCCCATAACACCCCATAGCAAGCCAAGATCAGAATCAAAAAGTAAAAAGCAAAATTTATTCAAGAAAGGTATAAAATCCTAACCCTAAGCTAGATATTGTATGCTTAGAAAAATTATGTTTAAGTGTTTATATATGTGCTATAATATGTTATTTAGTGATCTGGGTTGTTAGATCATGGATCCATAACATTTAAATGCATGAAAATAGAGATTTAAGAAATCTGGATAAACCCTAAAAATGTGGCCTGACAGTCAAATGTCAGGCCTGAAGATCTTGATCTGTTAATTTTTAGATCTGTTAAGTGTATCCTTGTTGTAGTATGACATGAGTAGAGTAAACTTGAAGTGAAATCATGACCATAGCATGTTTAGATTTCAAGTTATTCACGATCAAAACCCGTTGACCAGTCACGAAAAATTTTCTGGAAAACCCAGAAAACCCAAATAGTGGTCTGACAAGATTTTGTAGAGCTTAGATGTTCCATTTCTGATGTTGTTAGGATGTTAGAGTGCATCACTTTTGTATCCTGACATATATACTACAAATCCATGACATCAAAACACCTAAATAATAATCAGGATCCAAGTTATTAATGGTCAAATATGGGTTGACCAAATTGAAAATTTAATTTTCTGGAAGTTCGAGAAAATTGAAAAACAAGTTCTGACAGAACGTTTGACCAAGCTAAATCTTGCTTATATGATGTTGTTAGGCTAAGCCAATGTATCACGCTTGTAGCCTGACATGTATACTACAAAAGTGTGACACTGGATTACCTAAAACTTACCCAGAACCCATGTTATTAAAGCCACAAATTGATCCCTCGCGCTGTTTTCATTTTCTGAAAATTCCAAAAAATAAAGAACATGTCTGACATCACTTTTGATCCTGTATAACTTCTTCATATAGTATAGTTAGACCCAGAAATTGATATAGACTTGTAGTATTACATTAGTAGAACACCATTGAAGCACTCTCATGCCAAGGAACATCATCAGATCAAAATTATTAATGGTCAAACTAGTCCCCAGGGCATTGACCAAGACTGTTCTTTGTTGATGAAGAACACCTATCGCAACAGATTTCGTCACTAAAGCCCTTTAGCGACGGTTTAAATGAAAAAAATAATTATATTAATTAAAATAAATAGAAATTAATTATTAAAAATTCATAAAATTATTTTAAAAATTATTTTAAGTTATAAAAATTAACTTTTAAGATTTTGACATAAATTTCATTAATATTTTAATTTAATTAAATATTAATGTTATTAAATAAATTAGTTAAAAATGATTCTAATATATTAAAAATTATTTTAAATGATATTAAAGTGTTAAAAATATTTTTAGTTATAATAAATGACTTTTCATATTTTGAGATAAATTCCATTAATAATTTAATTTTAATGATAATAAATTTATTTAATAATTATATTAAATAAATTAGTTAAAAATAATTTTAATATTTTAAAAATGATATTAAAGTTTTAAAAAGTATTTTAAGTTATAATAAATAACTTTTAATATTTTGATAAGAATTTCATTAATATTGTAATATTAATGATAATAAATTTATTTAATAATTATATTAAATAAATTATTTAAAAATGATTTTAATATTTTATAAATCATTTAAAGGTGAAATAAATGTTTTAAAAATATTTTTAGTTATAATAAATAACTTTTAATATTTTAATATAAATAACATTAATATTTAAATATTAATGGTAATTATTTAAAAATAATTTTAATATCTTAAAAATTATTTAAAGGTAATATTAAGGTTTTAAAAATATTTTTAGGTTATAATAAATAACTTTTAATGTGTTGACATGAAGTTAATGAATATTTTAAATTATTTAAATATTAATGATAATGAAATTATTTAGCAATTAAATCATTAAAAATGATATAAGTGTTTGAAAAATTATTATAAATGATTTTAATGTTTGGAAAAATATTATAGATGATAATTAAATTATCTAATATAATATTTAAGTTCTTGAACAAAGTTTCATTGAAAAGAAATTCGTTAATTATCCGATAATACAATCGGGATGTCGAAGCGATACTGAACTCAAACCAAACCTACATAGTTTGACTAGGTATACGTTTTTATGTGTTTTAATGACTGATATGAATATGTGACAATATGATTAAGCAGTATTATGTGTTAAGTTATATTATTCTAATTAAAAGAATAATTCTATTGATGATAGGACTTCGTATTAAAGATAAAAGCTTAAGCTATACTACGTAGCAGTAAACAGCGATCAAGGCAAGTTTCTTAACTCAATTTCTTATTGAGCAAGTATCTCTACTCTTTGTATTTACTTTATGCGATGGATCCCAGTAAGCGAAAAGCATGTTCATGAATAATTATTGTCAATTATTCATATCCGTAATGATATCCATGACTCGTCTATGAAATTATTTTTATATTGTGGAATTTTATTCAATTCGTTTATTGTTTATTAATATCTCATTATTGTCTTTTATTATACCAGTGTCCCCACTTGTATGAACTGTTGTATTCATGCAAGAACTCTTGAACTTGAAATTCTTTGATATGACAAATCCTGTTACATACTATTAAACTTCGGTATGTATTTTGGTTTAAAGACTGCCTAAGCTATTTGATTCGGCTAGACATAGGTTGAATATTATTGTTATGATAAAGTCCTCCAACTGAATTGTTTAGTTAGGACTCCAAACTAAGTATGAACAACCTGAAATGGGGAAATTGTTTATGTGCCTAAGGAGAACAGAGTGAACGAAATTATCGTTCAAACAGATAGTATTGATCAATACAGGACATAACGGGGCTGATCACCCTACATGTCCGTAAGACCAGAGCGGTTTGCAGATGAATTTCTATTTAAACCTTTTCGAAAGTAAAAAATAAAAGTTCATGGTCCATTGACCGCTCAGCATTTATAGTCACTACGTCGTTTCAAAATTTTAAACAATTTGATATGTTATTAAGAATTATTTCAAATGACTTCACAACTATTGATTTGTTGTAGAAGTAGTCGTCCTTAAAGAAAACATTCATTTCTTTCAGCTGATGTTTATTATCTGCTATTACTTGCTGAGCAATTAAATACTCATTATTGCTTTAAATTAAATATTTTCAGTTAAGCGTGATCAACCAAAAGGCTATGGCAAAAACAAAGGGAAAGGAAAACTGATGGAATAAGTTTATGGTATCTTTTGTAATAGTTAGCCTTTATTAAGATGATAATATTTATTATCTATCACGTAATATAGTACTTTAAAGGTTGTGTACCTGGGATTATACAACTCCGATATGTATATTAAGTTTGTTAATTATATTATTCCGCTCAAAGAAAAGATATCGTGTAGCACCAAGTTCGAGTTTCAAGTACTCGGATTTAGGGGCGTCACAGGGTTTAGGGGCGTCACAGGGTTTATGATTTGGAAGTTTAAAACCCTTTAATCTAGGTGTTTTATATGGATTTAAGTATAGATCTAACTTATTTAAGTGTTAGAAAATGAATCAAAAGGAAAAAAATGAAATTAGGTTTCTAGAAAGCTAAAAAATTCTCTCCCTTTGATCAACTAGTATTTTAGATATACACCTTCTTTTCGCAATCCGTCGTAAAGGGATGCTAGATATATGTGTTAACTAATAAACCCAAGTGGTAGCACTTAAAAATCACGTATAGAAAAGTCGTGATGTGGGGTTTAGTCAAAATAGTCTATGTAGTGTACGAAAAAGTTAAAATGCTTACTAATCAGTCTGCCCCAAGGGCATTTTTGTCTAACTTTTTTTCTTTAAAAATTCTAGAAAATTTTGGAGGGTTAATATCAGAGGTTATGTAAATCCTGTAAAAATTTAAGAATTTTTTTCCATACAGAATGAGAGTTCTGGATTTTTCGGCCAATGACTACTTTTAGAAATCTACCAGAATAACTCTCTGCGTGTAAGTACAAAATTTATGTAATGTTTACTGGAAGTACATGTATATAATAGAAGCATACCCTGAAAATTTCAGAAGTTTTGGAGATAAGCTCGATTTATGAAAAATCTGACAATATTTGGATATTTTGGACTATTTAAATATAGTAAATGAATTTTAAAAATTTTCAGAAAAATATATTTTCATGGGGGGATTATATATAGTTGCTTTCAGAAAAGAAATGATTTTAGAGATATTTTGCTATTTTTTATATAAATGATGTTATATGGATAAGTGATTTAAATTAAAAATATGATGTGAAAAATATAGAAAATACGGTTTTACGATTTGAGACCCTTAAGCATGGTTTATACAGATTTTAGATGAAGGTTTCAGTCAGTTGTGAAGAGTTGTATGTTTATGGCGTTTTAGAATGCTTAAAAAGAATTAATTAATAAAAGATAAACAATTAAAATAAATTATTTATTAATTGATTAAATGATTTAAAATATTTTTACATAACTAATGATATTGGATGAAAATATTATTAGTAATATTTGACTTGAATATTATTAGAAAGTTAATAACATTAGCTTAAAATATTATTACATAGTTAATAATATTAAACGAGAAATTAAAATAAAGAATTAAGTTATTTTAAATATAGTTGTTGAATTTAGTATTCAAGGAACTATATTATGTATGTAGTAGACTGAAAAAAGAATTCAGGGTGCTGAATTGGATTTCGAGTTGCTGAAATAATTTCGATTTATTGAGTTTGATTTTGGTCTGCTAAAATTATGATTTTAGGATACTGAAATGTAATCTGATTTACTGAAATAGTATTTTCAGTTTCCTAAAATGTTATCTAGTTTACTAAGATGACATATAAAGAAAAAACTTATAAGTATAAGCTATGACACGATGAAAAGATTATCAAAGTATAATAGTAACACTAAAACTTTAATGTAAGGGAAAAAACACCTTTACCCCATTGTGGTTGTCGTGTTTTAAACAATTAGCCACTGTGCTTTTAAAATATTCAATTAACCCACTGTGCTTTTTAAAAATGTACAATCAGGCCATTCCGTCAAATTTTCTTGACAAACGTTAAAAATTATCCTACGTGGCTTTTTGAAAAATAAAATAAAATACGTGTATTTGCTGACTGGGCGGGAGGAAGCTTGGTTATCCTACGTGGCTTTTTTCTTTTCCTTTTATCTCTTTTCCTTTCTTTAAATAATTATTTTTATTTTAAAAATTATTACTAATATATATTTTAATGATATAAAAAGGTAAGTACATAATTAACATAAAATAGAAAATTGATACAATTAGCAAAAATTAGTTAAACAAATTTTGATACAATTTAATAATTATTATCTATTTTCCTTTCTTTTAATTATTATTTTTATTTTAAAAATTAATATTAATATATATACAATGAAATCATTAAATTTAGGCTTAAACATAAAAAAAACATACTATTAAAAATATTAAAACCTATTAATAACTAAACATAAAAATAAAAAACAAAATCAAAAAAAAAAAACAAAACCAAATCAAAATCAAAATTCTCAGCAGCGTGCTTCTTCTTCCTCGATCGAATCACCGTCCGATACCACCACCGGCAGCAACTGCTAACCTTAAACTTTCGCGCCTTTATATACTTCACCATTGCAACGTGTTCTTCTCCTCCACAATTTATTTTTTCTTCCCAACTGGCAACTGCTACAGATCTAAGCTATTCCATCGCCGCCTCTACCTCTTTTTCCAAAAATAGCAACTCTTCATCCATACACGGTACTATATCTCAACAATTTCTTTCATATATATATATATATATATATATATATATATATTGCAAGTATATAACTGTGTATATATTTCATTTTTATAGTTATGTTTCAATGTTGTTTTTAGTGTAGCAGAGCTCTATGGTTGGAATGGAATCGACGATGTCAGTACAATCGAATTGTAAAATGGAGCTGGCGACGGAGGAATTCGATCCGACGACTGTGGTTTCGGAGCCAGTGCCGAAAAGGACCAAGCTACTAAATCTAATACGGTCATTTCAGACCTTGCAAATGAAAAGGACCGAGCTACTAAATCTAATACGGTCATTTTAGAGCTTGAATCTAAGCTCGAGAACACCAGAATTAGCATCCGGTCAAGAAAGGAGGAGGATGTCAAACTCAAGCTGGAAACAGATGAAGAACGCAAAGCAAGAAGAAGAAGATCTAAATCTTGATACAATTAATATTACTTTTAATTTTCAAAATAAAAATAATAATTAAAAAAAAGGAAAAGAGATAAAGGAAAAGAAAAAATTATAAAAAAATGAATTAATTATTTCACCTCTCTTAATTATATTATTTGTGTAATTTATTTAAGTTAATTGTATAATTAATTTTAATTTTTATGTCATTTGTTTAACTATTTTTTGCTAGTTGTATCAAATTTTCTATTTTATGTTAATTATGTACTTACCTTTTTTATATCATTAAAATATATATTAGCATTAATTTTTTAAATAAAATAATTATTAAAAGAAAGGAAAAGAGATAAGGAAAAGAAAAACCATAAAGAAAATAAATTAAAAAAATTATTTTAATTTTATTATTATTTTATTTATTTTTTGTCACATAATTAATGATTTTTTATTTTTATTTTTTTTGAAATTAATATAATGTTGTAATAGATCTCATTGATACAAAAATTTTGATATATTATTTGTATTATTTGGAATTAATTTGTAAAATAAAAATAATTATTAAAAGAAAGGAAAAGAGATAAAAGGAAAAGAAAAAATTATAAAAAAATGAATTAAAATATTTATTTTAATTTTTATTATTTTTTGCCACATAATTAATTATTATTTTTAATTTTTTTGTTGAAATTAATATAATGTTGTAATAGATCTCATTGATACAAAATTTTTGATATATTATTTGGAATTAATTTTTAAAATAAAAATAATTATTAAAAGAAAGGAAAAGAGATAAAAGTAAAAGAAAAATTTATAAAAAAAATTAATTAAAATATTTATTTTAATTTTATTATTAATTTTATTATTTTTTTACCACATAATTAATTTTTATTTTTATTTTTTTGTTGAAATTAATATAATGTTGTAATAGATCTCATTGATACAAAAAATTTGATATATTATTTTTATTATTTGGAATTAATTTTTAAAATAAAAATAATTATTAAAAAAAGGAAAAGACATAAAAATAAAAAAAAGCCACGTAGGATAACCAAGCTTCCTCTCGCCCAGTCAGCAAATACACGTATTTTATTTTATTTTTTCAAAAAGCCAAGTAGGATAATTTTTAACGTCTGTCAAGAAAATTTGATGGAATGGCCTGATTGTACATTTTTAAAAAGCACAGTGGGCTAATTGAATATTTTAAAAACACAGTGGCTAATTGCTTAAAACACGACAACTACAATGGGGTAAAAGTGCTTTTTCCCAATACTTAACTATATGTTTGAATGTTAGACAATTTAATATAAGATAATGAGATTATAAGTGAGTTATGTTATGACTAATTGAAAGATCAATTATAGGTCTTTTTCTCTAAAGAAGTTAAAGTAAATTGCATAGCAGTAGACTACGATTGAGGCAAGTTCTCTAACTCAAATTTGAGTTATATTTTCAAAGCATGTTAGTGAATAACTATTGATGATTATTCACCTCTATAATGATTGTTGATATTCGCACTTTGTGCAATTGAATTTCTATTCTATTATTATTGAACTGTGAATTAGTTAAAGTTCTTTCATTCATGAACTGTTTATGATATGGATCTATGCTAGTTGTATCAGCTAGATCAAGCATGTTTAAATTTGTTAAATCAAATATGTTTTAAAAGCGATGCCTAACCAATTAAAATGGTAAGGACTCATGACTGAGAAAAAGAATAATTTTACTAAAGCATTATTGGAAAACAATTGTTACTAGTATACTGAGTGATTATGCATATTTCGCAGGATATGAAAGGATGATTCCCTTGATTACCAAATTTTATTAAAAGGACCAGTTTAAATACTGGCAACCTTAGTATATGTTCATGGTTATTTCAAACTACTCAGCCTCTGATATTCAATTATTCGAATATTCAGTTATTAAGATTTAATTCATGTTCTTTCACTATTCATTTATCTGATTGAACTTTGAAAGTTAAATTCTTTTCTAATCATGATATATTTCCTTCAAATTTAAACTTGTTAAGCAAATTAGTTACTTACCCTTGCTATATCATGACATTTATTTCAGCTAAGCCCGAAGGTTCGAGTAAGAAAGACAAGGGCAAGGGAAAGGTCTAAGAATAGTTAATATATGTGTTTATATGATACACTATGTTAATGATTATGTAAACCTTTTGTGTTTCTATATGTAATTAAGGTACTTTTAAGTTAAGGTAAGAGACCTTGGGATATGTTTGTAAGACTTTATTATAATGAACAATGTATGTTTATTATTTCGCAATAGTATATAGAATGCCTATGATGATGATGTATCGTGAGCACCAAACTCGAGGTTAGAGAACCCGGATTTGGGGGCGTCACATCTTACCTTTCTAGAAAATAGAAAGAAGTACAGTATCTATATGAACTTTACATCTAAATGGTAGTATTGAAAGATCTTGGGAGTTCTCTGACGCACTGAAGTCACGCCCCTCAATTCCAAGAATGATCCTAGAATTAATACTGCGAATGTCAGATAGATAGGAATTATTGATATAAAAGAAATATCCGTGAGGTTGTAAACCAATTCATCCAAGTGAGGGTATCCAAACACAGTAAATGTTCTGACTAGAACAACTGTTCATTGTGGAATACTGTGAATCTTGGATTGATAGGAATTATTATCTTATGAAATATTTACGTGAGCACCAAATCTGCTATAGGGGATGTAGAGAATTTGGGGGCGTCACAAGTTATATATATATTAAAGCTGAAAAGGCCACGGATTAGCAATCCAGGCCAAACGAGTTAGTATATATATATAATTATATATATAAAAGCAATAAAAGACCACAGATTAGCAATCCAGGCTAACGAAGTTAGAATATATATATAGTCATATATATACGAAAGTAGTAAATGCCACGGATTTACAATCTAGGCTTGACGAAATTAAATGTTAGTATATATACTATTAGTTATATATATTGAAGTTGAAAAGGCCACAGATTAGCAATCCAGGCCAAACAAGTTAGTATAAATATATATATATATATATATATATATAAAGTTATATATATATATATATATATATATATATATATTAGCAATCCAGGCTGCGCAAGCAATTAAAAACGTATATATATACTTATATATACATAAAAGTAAGCTAGAAAGGCCACGGATTTGAAATCCAGGCGAAATCCGAAGCTATATATATATATATATATATATATATATATATATATATATATATATATACGCTCATATATATATGATAAAGTAGTAAATAGCTTTTGATCGTAAAACTTTTTATAGTGTGTAGCGCTACGGGCTTTAAACCACTCAGAAGGCTTTAAATCTCCGTTTCCACCAGTTAAAACTTGATATGTTGCCATATATACGTATGCAAACGTATTAGAAGAATAAAATTGAGGTTTAGAGAACTATAGGTAGGGCTAAGGGTCGAAATGGACAGAGTTTTCTTTATTTTCTTCTTTTTTTCTTCTCTTTTTTTTTTGCTAAATGGGGGGTCTTATTTATAAACCAGATGGCCACGGGTCTACTCGCGGCAGTTGCGGGTAGAGGTATGGATCCCCGAGTGGGCCCCGGTCCCGTGGGCTCTGTTCTCTCGAAGTACGTACACTCCGACCAACGCGCTCTCTACTTTGAACTGTCATAACTTTCAATCCGGGAGTCCGTTTGAGGCGTGATATACCTTTTCAGAAAGCCCTTTCTGAGAGCTACACAATGACAAATGATTTGACATTTTCCTAATCGTAGAAGATGGGTCCATTACAAGATCTTTGAGTCTTTGCAGTCTGTCCGTTGAGTTGTCTTGTGCTATTTTCTCTCAGGATTGACGTTATGGTTCTGCATGACCTTCATGGCATTGATTTAACTTTATTTTGACTTGATTTGATGTTAATTCAGTAAAATGACCATTTTGCCCTTCCGGGGGTTGTCTCCAGGATTAACAGGATTTTCGACTGTTTCTCGGGGTTGTCTCCGAGATTTAATCCTAACCAACTCTGTTATTCCTCAAGGTTGTCTTAGAAGTTGACTTGATATCCCAGGGTTGTCTCTAGGGATGATTTGATACTTCAGGTCTATCTCCGAAGGTTGATTTGATCTCTCGATGTCGTCACCGGGGTTGACTTGACCTCCCAGTGTTGTGGTCGGGGCTGACTTTGGTCTCCAGGTGTTGTTGTCGGGGTTACTGTACCTCCAGGGGTTGTCGTCGGGGTTTGACTTGACATCCCGGTGCTGTTGTCGAGACTGACTTTGGTCTCCGGGTGTTGTTGCTGGGGTTACTGTACATCCCGGGGTTGTCGCCGGGGTTTGAATTGTTATCGGGGCTGACTTTGATCTCCCGGTGTTGTTGTCGGGGTTACTATACCTCCCGAGGTTGTCGCCGGGGGTTTGACTTGACATCCCAGTGTTGTCGCTAGGGCTGACTTTGGTCTCCCGGTGTTGTTATCGAGGTTAACTTTGTTGATTTGGATTTCCATGGTTGTCTTTGGAAGGTGAAAGATGGTTTTGCCCTCCTGCAGGGTTAGTAACAGGAATGCAAAATTTCGAGTGTCTACAAAGGTAATCTGGAGGAACCACAATGCTGAAGAAGCTACGTGGAAACTCGAAGAAGCTATAATGAAAAACTATCCTCAGTATTTGCTTAAATCCTTGTATAGCGATTCTGGGGACATAATCTTTTTAAGGGGGGAAGAATGTGACGAATGAATTAATTGAGTCGTGATTCTGGAGACCGAATCCTTTTAAGGAGGGAAGGATGTAACGAACGAGATTTTTGTATTTAATTTTAAATATTTATTGAATTAAATAAATATTTTAGTTGATTTATTATGAGTTAAATAAATGTATGATGAAATTGTTGTAGATTAATTTGATTAAGTGTTATATGTTAATTAAATTAATGTTGAATAATTTTATAGTTAAAGTTTGAATTTAATTGAGATAATTAAATTAAATGAATTGTTTAATAATTGTAATGTTGTTCTAATTTAATTTAATAATTAAATTAGAGATTAATAATTTGTTAAGTAAAATTATAAGTATAAGTTAATATTGATTTTAGTTTATTTGAATTTAAATAGTAAGGTTTGATTAATTAAAAGAGTGACAAATAAACTATATGTTATGTAAGTTATTAAAATAAATTAAAAGAAGGTTTAAAGTGTTTTGCCAAACAAAGCGTTATGGCTTTTGAATTTTAAAACTGATGGAATTGATTTTCTGTTTACGTAACTGATATAACATAAGTAGGCTTTATGCATTCTTAACGTGTTATATTATATATCAGTTAGTAAGAAAGAGAGAAGAGAAAAACAGAGAGTTTGAAATAGAGAAAAATATACTTTGTGAGTTTGGAAGTGGAAGATTGAGAGGAGAGTGAAGGTTCTGAGAGTCAAGAAGGGTTATCAAAGCAATTTTCATCATCTAACAAGCATAAACAAGGATTAAAGGTAGTAATTTTTACCCTTTTGTTTTTAGTTCTCTTTGTTCTTGAGTTTCATGAAATTGGAATTTGTAGTTGATGATTTGGTTAGATAAGTGTTATATGAATTAGTAGATGTTTATAATTCATTATATGTATGCTGTAAATGATTTTCAGAAATCACGATATTATAAAACAAGTTTTAAATGGAAAATTTGTGTTCTTACGGAGTATGTATGTTTTGGTTGATCTTTAGAGTGAAAATTGATGATTTAATTATGTTTTAATCTGCAAATTGAGAGTTGTTTATGATATTATCTTTAAAAACAAAAACAATGCATGCGTTATGGATTGATTTGGTTGAAAATTGAATCCATGGTGAATTATTTAGGTAAATGTACGAGTTTTGGGAAAATAGCAAAATTTGGATTTAAAAACCATTGATTTTGGTTGTTTAGATGGTGTTTGTTGTTAGAGTCATGTTATGCATGTGGGTTGTTGCATATATGTGGTTTATATTTTTTGGGCAGCTTTGAATTGCCGTTTGTTGGAGTTTTGGGGAAGAACAGTGCAGCAGAGAGCAGCCTGCAACGTTCTTGTCTGTGTTCCGGCGCATTTGCGCCGGCAGCAAAGGCAGAAACGGCGTAGCTGCGCCGGTGCCAAGACTTAGGGAAGTGCAGCTGCGCCCGACTCTGAGCAAAGGCAGTTTGCTTTATTTTTTGTTCAGTCTTTAAAACCCAATCTGATTTGGTCTAATGATAGTGGTTATGTGTTAGACACATGACAAGTTACTATAGTATATTCTTAACATGTATTTGATGATTTCAAATTGAAAAGTTAGTAAGTTGTGAGAACTTTAAGTTATTGTTGTAAAGTCTAGAGATGTTGATTAAGTATTGTATTGCTTTACTAAGACTTGGGTTTTAGAGTTGTGTATAAAGATGGTCAGAACTTGAACTAAGATAACGAGTTCAACTAAGATGGAATTTAACTTGTTAAGTTAATGTTAGTGCAGCTAATTGGCATTACAATTCTAATGGTATGTGCAGGGTATTCAAGAAGCGTGAGTATTAATTGTGTAGCTAACGCACGACGCAAGTTCCTTACCCTAACTTAATTATGATTACGCAAGTTCAAATCTTTAATCTTGTTTGATATTATCCAAGCTTTCTAACTTAAGCTTTCCTTGAGCAATTCATTGTTTCTATATTGATTATTGTTGTAAGCCTCGATTCTCTATTTCAAAAGAGTATCTTTGATTATTCCAAGGATGCAACTCTTTGAAGAGAATTACTCAGTTTCAAACGCTTATTCAGTTATAATTGACTATTGATGATCTTTGAGCTTGATATCATTATTTAATTCTCTTATGTTATACAAAGCCTTTATATAGCTAGTGAACCTTATTGACTCAACTAGTCCATGGTTGACGAAGCGTTCTAAAATTCTAGAACTGTTTAGAAGTTAATCCAAACCAAACTTTCTTTGGTGCAGACTCGAATATCAAAACTGAGATGAATAAACCCTATTATAGGGATTATTTACGCTTAGCGTTAAGATGTTTGTGTACAATATATGGTACAAAGGACTGATCCCCTGAGTACAAGAAGTAAGGTCCATATAGTTTTATAACTATTAAAGGTTTAAAGTAGAAATACTTGACAACCTAGGACGTAGTTCGTGGTCATACGACCCTCAGACATACTTTTGAACTTGTATTATATTCTTGATTCAGAAGTTGAGTTTCTATTGAGCTTTCTGTTTATACTTATCTGTGACAGGAAATATTTATTGTTCAGCTGATGTTATTCGTTGTGATTTCATTTATTGTTAATCTTCATGATTATTCTAGTGAGCTTTGTTTTGATCACTCTTGCATATAATAACATTTCAGCTAAGGTTGAAAAAGTCGACGATCCATCCACAAGTAAGGGCAAGGGCAAGATGAACAAGTGTTGAAGACTTGTTTATATTAATTGATTTATTTATGTAATGGAACTGTTTGGTTCATTTTTCTGCATTTGAATGATGTTAAGGTTAGAGATTACCTGGGATTATTTTAAAGGTTGTAACCCTTTAATAGGGAAGATTATTATTTAAATTATTTAAGGTTTATGTTTTAATGTTATCCTTTATTGTGGGTAGTTAGAATGTGATATTTGGACAGTGAACACAAAATCCTATGGAAATGAAGTATTCGAATTTGGGGGTGTCACATAGTCTGCATACCAAGGAATATCTGTAGTCACTGCGAAAAGCTGTTCATCAAGGAAGTACCCGTTGATCACTTCTTTGTCCCTTTTATCCTGTTTTGAACTCACTAGTCTGGAGAGATGGTGTGACACCCCCGAATCCGGGTCCTCTGACCCTGGTCCGGTCGTCACGATCTAACATAAACATCCACCTCTAAACAACATACAATAACTAAATGCGGAATATAATAAACGTATGTCGTTCATTCAAAAGGTGTTACTAGTCCCAAGATTTGATAACCTTAAATACAAACATACAAACATACCCTAGAATAGTCATGAGGGTTCATATTTCATAACAATAAATAATTAAACATAAAAATAAAGTCTGCTCCTTGCAAACTAATCCTACATCTTCCCTTTACCCTTGTCCTTCCCTGAAGTCTCGGGCTTAACTGCAATATAAGTCATGATATAGCAAGAATGAACAACAAATTTGCTCAGCAAGTTTAAGTACAACAATAAAGGATATATCATGATGAATTCAACGATATGAATATCGAAAGCAAGAATAATGATTACTTTTAGAATAACTGATAGTCAAGTAGACTTTTGAACTATAAAACTCCAACAGAATCAATAGCTGATTGACCCTTTGGTTACTGGCTACAGAATAATTACTTGAGGGGATCAGCCTCGCGTACGCCATGTATATGCATAACATTCAACTCTGCTGTTTGTATCTTTATACTAGATACCTAGGGTACTCCCCTATATATACAAGGGGTGTTCTTTCAGTCTAAGAATCCTTACCATCAATTGGTTTCGATAGCTTTTATAAAAATTTTATACAATTGTCTGACCGAACATGGGTTCAGACTCTATCTGACGCAGTTCAAGAATTATAGAATTTTAAATAATGTACAAGTCCAAGACTGTACGAAATCAAGTGCACCAAGTGCGAATAACAATAATATCGATGTGGAATAATTGTAAAGTAATTAAACCACCTATTAGCATGCTTGGAAATAAAGTTCAAGATTTAAATAATTAACTGTCAATACGATAATAACCTGCTCAATACAATATGAGAAGGATAGGAACTTGTACAAATAAGAATTAAAGAACTTGCACAACCAAATAGTGAAGTTCGGAGACTTGCCTGATTGCTCAGCTACAATTAAGTTCTAGCTTTAATTAAATCTCGCTGAAATAACCTAACATTAATAAGTCAGTATTCCAATTAGCATGTGTAAACTAATACGAGTCTACACTTACAAGAATCTGCTTATCATATCAATCTATCCATAATTCACGTAAGTCAATCTAATCATGTCATAGATTTAATAACTTTAGATTATCTAGTTTCTATGCATCAATATAGACTTGAACACATAATACTTCAAGTTACTTATATTTTTATCAACACACATGCTTTATGATTATAATTTTCAAGTTTGAAAACCTAGCATGCTCATCCTAATCCAATTTAAAATCATATGTCTTTATGCCGACCATTTACATACTTTAAGCAATACACGTTCATGCTTCAAAATCGGTTACTAGAGTCACGTCATCATATAACAAGGCTAAACAATATTTAATATGCATGCTTGAGTATACTACACGCATATACTTTAATCACGTAGTTCATGTTTCAGAAATTCATTTCTTATGAATACGTGCATATGCGAAATTCACGCTTTGACCAAACGAGGTCTATGTTAATATGCTAATAGGTATAATGAACGTTAATACACATGCTCGCATGATCATAATATCATTTTCATGGTAATCGACGCTATTTAACTTTCACTTTCTAAGTTTTTCGTTGAAAAAATCACACTAAGCCAATAAGGTATCATAATACATGTTAAGTGCCTTGTGCTCATAACTCGTATGTCTTAGGATTCATATATAAACCATATATATGCTCTCAAATAGTCAGAATCTAAAAGATATTAACCTTAGCCAAGTTCACTTTGAAAGTTCTTAAGTTTCTTATTTCAAAATCGCTAGAATCTTGCTATCACGTATGCTAGTGTGTGAACACACTTTAGACTCGCATTTCATGACAATATAAACCACACTATTGTGTTTACAAAATCAGAATGTTCACGTGATACGTCCATGACAAGGTTTACTTTTGAATTACAAGTTTCCCTTTTTAAAACATATGGTCATGGCATATACGTTTAGCATCAACGAATACATACTTATATCATGTTATTGTACTAATATCTACATTTAAATCATGTTCACAAGCTTGTTTCAATGGTATATCACATGTTAGTATATCACAGCAGCTTAACAGAAGCAGAAAACAAAAACTGGCCACAGGAAACTGCGCAGCTGCGCAGGCACCAGGTATAAACCCGGAGCAGCTGCGTCGGTGTCCTGCCAATCCAAGAGCAGGTTGTGGCGCAGCTGCGCCGCTGGCCAGTATAATACTGGTGCAGCTGCGCAGGCTATCGGCCAGACCAGAAGCTAAACTGCTTTGGCAGTTCTGCAAACCCAACTTAGAAAATAATTACGAAATTTGTTTCTATCATGACATATTGCAATTCTAACATATTAAGAAGTTTGTATAACACTTATCAACATATCCCAAATCAATTATCAACAATTACATGCTTAATTCCAATAATCAAAGATTAAGAATTTTACAGAAATTGAAATGGAGTTATACCTCTGTAAATGAAAACTAAACTTGCTGCTATCTCTCACTCTCTCAATAAAATTGTTCTACTTACCAATATCACAGCAATTGTAAATGAGAAGGAGGAAGCTCATTATATAGATAATTCAATAACCAGTTAATGCAATTATCCTTCAAATCAATTCAAAGGATTGTAAGAATGTATAATGGATAAGAAGAAGTTGGTGAGAGTTGGTGATTCCACTCATGAATCCCACTCCCCATCTCATGATTATGGCTATGTTTGTTGAATTTGAGAGAGAAATGTAGAGTGTAGCTAGCTTTGTTTGTTCACGTGAGAAGAAGTTGGGCTCTTATTATGGGACAATGTAAACTCAGCACTTGCTAATACACTAAGTTGTATACTATATATATACAAATAGTATATACCTAAGTTATACAATTAAATGGGTGCTACAATGTTATTTCTTACTTACAAGGTATCAAGTAGTGTATATACATATAATCCATGTACATTTTCTATTAACACCAAATATAATATAATTGTGTATTGCTCATTATTTATTACCATAACTGTTATTATTATAATCCTAATAACTTAATGAAATCATTATCAATTAATAATGTTTATTGATATTACTATATGTTGATGAGGCATACATGAATGTTTACTTACACCCTTCAAGTCACATCAGAAATGTTATCATGCAATTCACATGAATGTAGTAAAGCTTACTATATAGTCTATATATATAATATTCACCACAATAATATGTCACATTGCATTATGTATAATATAGATAGCTACCATATAGTAAAGGTTTAGTATCGCATGCTTGTGTATAACAGTAAATCAAGTAAATATAATAATATTATATTATCAGTTCTCTTACTCATTAATTATTATTTATTCATAATAATAATTAAACAACACATTATCGATTAATTAATCATAATTAAAATTAATCAATAGGTTCAAATCTTGCCACTATATTCAAATAAATTGAATATTTAATTGTTAATAGTCCTATCAATTTTCTGATATTAAAGCCTCAGGGCTAGTCCACTAATTTAAATAAACCATTAGTGACTTCCTTAATTATTTCACAAATTCACATAACCACATAAGGTTTAAATAAACTCACAAAACTAACTCGTTAAAATTAAATCACATATTTAATAAATAAGGAGTTTAAAATTCATGGTCGTTACATCCCTCCCCCCTTATAAAAATTGCGTCCTCGGAATTGTAAAAATAAGGTTACTCAAATAAAAACGGATAATTTGCTCTCATTTTCTCTTCTAGCTCCCATGTAGCTTCTTCAACTGCGTGATTCCTCCAAAGAATATTAACGGAATGAATGATCTTATTCCTCAGCTTCTGTTCCTTCCTATCTAGTATCTGGACAGGAACTTCCTCGTATGATAAGTCTTTCTCGACTTGGATTGGTTCATAGGAGATAACGTGCTTGTAGTCTGATTTATACGGCCGTAATACTGACACATGAAACACGTTGTGAATGTGCTCAAGTTCAGGAGGTAACGCCACCTCGTACGCCACTTCACCGACTCGCCTCAGAATCTCAAACGGTCCTATGAACCTAGGGCTCAACTTGCCCTTCTTCCCAAAACGAATCTTCCCCTTCCAGGGAGATACTTTCAGAAAAGCATAGCTTCCTAATTCAAATTCTTTCTTCTTGCGATGCAAGTCCGCATACTTCTTCTGGCGATCTTGAGCAGCTACCAGCCGTGCTCTTATCACCTTGATAATCTCTACAGTCTGCTGTACCAATTCTGGTCCCAACAGTCGACGTTCTCCAACTTCGTCCCAACACAACGGTGTTCGACATTTTCTCCCATATAGTGCCTCGTACGGTGGCATTCCGATACTAGCGTGAAAACTATTATTGTACGCAAATTCTACTAATGGTAGGTGATCCTCCCAACTACCCTTGAAGTCCATCACACAAGCTCGGAGCATGTCTTCAAGTGTTTGAATTGTTCTTTCGCTTTGCCCATCGGTCTGCGGATGATACGCGGTACTCATTCGTAATTGTGTCCCCAATCTCTCTTGAAGACTCTTCCAGAAATTTGACGTGAATCGCGGATCTCTATCTGATACAATAGATACCGGCACCCCATGTCTCGAGATAATTTCCTTGACATATAATCTGGCTAGCTGATCCAAACTATACTTAATCTTAATCGGCAAAAAGTGAGCTGACTTCGTAAGACGATCTACAATTACCCATATGGCGTCGTGCCCTTTCTGCGTTGCCGGAAGTCCTACCACAAAGTCCATCGTGATGTGTTCCCATTTCCATTCTAGAATCTCTAACGGTTGTAATAACCCGCTTGGTCGTTGGTGCTCTGCCTTTACTCTTTGACAAGTTAAACACCTACTTATGCATTCTGCAACTTCCCTCTTCATGTTTGGCCACCAAAAGTGATGACGCAAGTCTTGGTACATCTTCGTGCTTCCTGGGTGTATCGAGTATCTCGTGCTATGCGCTTCTTGTAAAATTTCTTCTCTTAATTCCGGTATTAATGGTACCCAAATTCGTCCTTCAAACCTTAGCAGTCCAGTGCTATCAATCTTGAATTTCAAATCATCAGCCTCAACAATCCGCTTCTTGATAATATCACAATCTTCGTCCTTCTCTTGTGCCTCCTTAACCTTATCTAATAAAGTCGGACTCGCTGTCACTAAAAATAATCTCTCGATGGTCTCCGTCGGATACTTAACCTCCAAACCTAGTCGTTCGAAATCTTTCACTAACTCTTCTTGAATGGTTAACTTCAATAACTTCTCTCTGCCTTTTCTGCTCAAGGCATCTGCCACTACATTTGCTTTGCCTGGATGGTACAGAATCTCACAATCATAATCTTTGATCAATTCTAGCCATCGGCGCTGCCTCATGTTTAATTCTTTCTACGTGAAGATATACTTCAGACTCTTGTGGTCCGTATATATCTCACACTTCTCACCATACAAATAATGCCTCCAAATATTCAAGGCAAAAACTACTGCTGCTAATTCCAGGTCATGAGTCGGATAACCCTTCTCATAATCTTTTAGCTGACGTGAAGCGTACGCAATGACCCTGCCGTGTTGCATCAGTACACAGCCAAGACCCTTGTGGGACGCATCACTATACACTACGAACCCTCCTGTGTTATCTGGTAAAGCTAACACAGGTGCTTGACTAAGCCTCTTCTTCAACTCTGGGAAACTCTCTTCACACTTCTCCGTCCAAACGAACTTAACTGCCTTTCTAGTAAGATTGGTCAACGGCGATGCTATTTTTGAAAAATCCTGGATGAATCTCCGATAGTATCCCGCTAACCCTAAGAAACTCCTGATTTCTGTTGGCGTCTTCGGCTGCTCCCAATTGATAACCGCTTCTACCTTTGCTGGATCCACCGAAACACCATTCTTGTCGATAATGTGCCCCAAAAACTGCACTCTCTACAACCAAAACTCACACTTGGAGAATTTTGCATACAGCTTCTCTCTCCTTAATGTCTCCAACACTATTCGAAGATGCTCGGCGTGTTCTTCCTCCGTCTCGGAATACACCAGAATGTCATCGATGAATACGACAACGAACTTATCCAAATACTGTTTGAATACTCTGTTCATCAAGTCCATAAATGCTGCCGGCGCGTTCGTCAATCCGAATGACATTACCAGAAACTCAAAGTGTCCATACCGAGTTCTGAATGCCGTCTTTGGAATATCCTCCGGCCTCACTTTCAGTTGATGATAACCGGTCCTCAAGTCAATCTTTGAAAAGTACTTCGCCCCCTTCAACTGATCAAACAAATCGTCGATCCTAGGCAATGGGTACTTGTTCTTAATGGTGACCTTGTTCAACTCTCAGTATTCGATACAAAGTCTAAGCGATCCATCTTTCTTCTTCACGAATAAGACTGGCGCTCCCCACGGTGATACGCTCGGTCGAATGTATCCCTTATCCAATAACTCTTGTAATTGAGCCATCAGTTCCTTCATCTCTACCGGTGCCATACGGTACGGCGCTTTGTATACCGGTGCTGTCCCTGGTGCCAAATCAATAACAAACTCAATTTCTCTATCCGGTGGCAATCCAGGAATCTCGTCTGGGAAGACATCGGCGAATTCCCTTACAATAGGTATCTGACCCAGTTCACCCTCGACTCGTCGAGTATCAACCACGTGAGCCAAATAACCTACACAACCCTTCCTAAGCAATCTCTGTGCTTGCATCATCGTCAGACAATGAGATTGTCTCGGCGATTTACTACCATAAAATACCACTTTTGACTTATTCGAAGTCTTAAGGTGTACGCACTTCTTCTTACAGTCGATAACTGCTCCGTGATTCGATAACCAATCCATTCCAAGGATTACATCGAACTCCCCCAAACGAATCGGTATCAAATCCACTCTGAGCTTAAATCCTCGCAATTCGGTATAACAGTTCCTATGAATGTATTCTACGGGAATAATTTCCTTGTTCGCTACTTCTACGTTCATAGGGTGTTCTAATCTTTCACGGGGTAAGTCTAGCCGTTTAGCAAATTCTTCGGAAACAAAAGAACAGGTAGCACCCGAATCAAATAACACATATGCATCTATATTGTTGATTGGGATGATACCTGACACCACGTCCTTAGAGTCCACCGCATCCTGAACGGTCATGTTGAACGTGCGTGCCGTTGGTCTGTTGGCTTGACTGGCTGGCCCTCCGATGCTCAGTCCGTTGTTGTTGTTGTTGCGATTGCCGCTAGCTGCGTCGCCCTTTCTCTTCGGGCAGTCCTTAATTTGATGGTCTAGGGCTCCACACGAGAAACACCCTCCTTTCTGCTTATTCGGACACTGAGGAGCCATGTGCCCCGGTTGTCCACAACGGTAACAAGCGTTCTTTGCCTTCATGCACTCCCCCGAGTGATTCTTCCCACAGTTGTTACACTTTACACTTTTCTTGGCCTCCCCCCCAGACTTGTTGCCTCCAGAGGATTGGCTCTCTGTCCATTTACGCTTGTTGGGGTTGCTGCCTCCGCTGCTTCCCCCTTTCTGTCCCTCCTGACCAGTCTTCCTTTCTTGCTTGAATCGAGCAATGGCTTCATTACCTCCTTCGGCAATGATAGCCCTTTCTAGTAGGTCAGAGTAAGTCTTAATATTCAATACCGCGACTGCTTTCTGCACCCATGGTTTCAGTCCTAATTCGAACCTCCTTGCCTTCCTGGCTTCCGTGTCAACCTGATGTGAAGCAAATCGGGCCAACTCGTTAAATCTTGTCGCGTACTCTGCGACAGACATACTACCTTGTTTCAGTTCCAGAAACTTAACTTCCATATCCTGTTGCGTATTCTCTGAGAAGTAATTCTCGAGAAATAGCTCCTTAAATTTATCCCAAGGAATAACTCCTTCGACCGCTCGTCCCTTATTGGCTTTCCACCAATAGTTAGCTTCGCCCTTCATCATGAAAGTGGCAAAACTCGTCTTCTGTGCGTCGGCCACTCGTGCGACCTCAAACACTTTCTCCATCTCTTCTATCCAGGTTTGGGCTTCGATTGGGTCCAAGGTCCCCCGGAACTCTGGCGGTCCTACCAATTTAAAATCTTTGAAGCTTGCCAAGTGATGTCCTGGCTGCCCTGCTGCTGGCTGGGGTCTATTCTGCATTGCCTCCGTTAATAAGTTAACGAAGTTCTGCATAGGGTCGATATTTTCCCCTCCGCCATTATTAACGGATCCTTCCTCCCTCTGGTTCCGCTGGAGTCTCCTAGGCAGCATGATCCTGAGGAAAAAAGGAAGAAAACATTAGGGTTTATGTGATATGCTATTTATGTTAGCATTAAGAAGTTTAAGACGTCTATCAATCATATGTGATTCAAATAAACAACTTTAGTATCACAATAAAACCCGATGGATCTCCTCAACCCATCACTTACATACTCTACTTGAGTTTCTACTAAGGTTATAGCCTAGGTTTCGCATTCCTAACGTTTATAACCTAAAGCTTTGATACCAACCTGTGACACCCCAGAATCTGGGTCCTCTGACCCTGGTCCGGTCGTCACGATCTAACATAAACATCCACCTCTAAACAACATACAATAACTAAATGCGGAATATAATAAACGTATGTCGTTCATTCAAAAGGTGTTACTAGTCCCAAGATTCGATAACCTTAAATACAAACATACAAACATACCCTAGAATAGTCATTAGGGTTTATATTTCATAACAATAATTAATTAAACATAAAAATAAAGTCTGCTCCTTGCAAACTAATCCTACATCTTCCCTTTACCCTTGTCCTTCCCTGAAGTCTCGGGCTTAACTGCAATATAAGTCATGATATAGCAAGAATGAGCAACAAATTTTCTCAACAAGTTTAAGTACAACAATAAAGGATATATCATGATGAATTCAACAATATGAATATCGAAAGCAAGAATAATGATTACTTTTAGAATAACTGATAGTCAAGTAGACTTTTGAACTATAAAACTCCAACAGAATCAATAGCTGATTGACCCTTTGGTTACTGGCTACAGAATAAGTACTTGAGGGGATCAGCCTCGCGTACGCCATGTATATGCATAACATTCAACTCTGCTGTTTGTATCTTTATACTAGATACCTGGGGTACTCCCCTATATATACAAGGGGTGTTCTTTCAGTCTAAGAATCCTTACCATCAATTGGTTTCGATAGCTTTTATAAAAATTTTATACAATTGTCTGACCGAACATGGGTTCAGACTCTATCTGACGCAGTTCAAGAATTATAGAATTTTAAATAATGTACAAGTCCAAGACTGTACGAAATCAAGTGCACCAAGTGCGAATAACAATAATATCGATGTGGAATAATTGTAAAGTAATTAAACCACCTATTAGCATGCTTGAAAATAAAGTTCAAGCTTTAAATAATTAACTGTCAATACGATAATAACCTGCTCAATACAATATGAGAAGGATAGGAACTTGTACAAATAAGAATTAAAGAACTTGCACAACCAAATAGTGAAGTTCGGAGACTTGCCTGATTGCTCAGCTACAATTAAGTTCTAGCTTTAATTAAATCTCGCTGAAATAACCTAACATTAATAAGTCGGTATTCCAATTAGCATGTGTAAACTAATACGAGTCTACACTTACAAGAATCTGCTTATCACATCAATCTATCCATAATTCACGTAAGTCAATCTAATCATGTCATAGATTTAATAACTTTAGATTATCTAGTTTCTATGCATCAATATAGACTTGAACACATAATACTTCAAGTTACTTATATTTTTATCAACACACATTCTTTATGATTATAATTTTCAAGTTTGAAAACCTAGCATGCTCATCCTAATCCAATTTAAAATCATATGTCTTTATGCCGACCATTTACATACTTTAAGCAATACACGTTCATGCTTCAAAATCGGTTACTAGAGTCACGTCATCATATAACAAGGCTAAACAATATTTAATATGCATGCTTGAGTATACTACACACATATACTTTAATCACGTAGTTCATGCTTCAGAAATTCATTTCTTATGAATACGTGCATATGCGAAATTCACGCTTTGACCAAACAAGGTCTATGTTAATATGCTAATAGGTATAATGAACGTTAATACACATGCTCGCATGATCATAATATCATTTTCATGGTAATCGACGCTATTTAACTTTCACTTTCTAAGTTTTTCGTTGAAAAAATCACACTAAGCCAATAAGGTATCATAATACATGTTAAGTGCCTTGTGCTCATAACTCGTATGTCTTAGGATTCATATATAAACCATATATATGCTCTCAAATAGTCAGAATCTAAAAGATATTAACCTTAGCCAAGTTCACTTTGAAAGTTCTTAAGTTTCTTATTTCAAAATCGCTAGAATCTTGCTATCACGTATGCTAGTGTGTGAACACACTTTAGACTCGCATTTCATGACAATATAAACCACACTATTGTGTTTACAAAATCAGAATGTTCACGTGATACGTCCATGACAAGGTTTACTTTTGAATTACAAGTTTCCCTTTTTAAAACATATGGTCATGGCATATACGTTTAGCATCAACGAATACATACTTATATCATGTTATTGTACTAATATCTACATTTAAATCATGTTCACAAGCTTGTTTCAATGGTATATCACATGTTAGTATATCACAGCAGCTTAACAGAAGCAGAAAACAAAAACTGGCCACAGGAAACTGCGCAGCTGCGCAGGCACCAGGTATAAACCCGGAGCAGCTGCGCCGGTGTCCGGCCAATCCAAGAGTAGGTTGTGGCGCAGCTGCGCCGCTGGCCAGTATAATACTGGTGCAGCTGCGCAGGCTATCGGCCAGACCAGAAGCTAAACTGCTTTGGCAGTTCTGCAAACCCAACTTAGAAAACAATTACGAAATTTGTTTCTATCATGACATATTGCAATTCTAACATATTAAGAAGTTTGTATACCACTTATCAACATATCCCAAATCAATTATCAACAATTACATGCTTAATTCCAATAATCAAAGATTAAGAATTTTACAGAAATTGAAATGGAGTTATACCTCTGTAAATGAAAACTAAACTTGCTGCTATCTCTCACTCTCTCAATAAAATTGTTCTACTTACCAATATCACAGCAATTGTAAATGAGAAGGAGGAAGCTCATTATATAGATAATTCAATAACCAGTTAATGCAATTATCCTTCAAATCAATTCAAAGGATTGTAAGAATGTATAATGGATAAGAAGAAGTTGGTGAGAGTTGGTGATTCCACTCATGAATCCCACTCCCCATCTCATGATTATGGCTATGTTTGTTGAATTTGATAGAGAAATGTAGAGTGTAGCTAGCTTTATTTGTTCACGTGAGAAGAAGTTGGGCTCTTATTATGGGACAATGTAAACTCAGCACTTGCTAATACACTAAGTTGTATACTATATATATACAAATAGTATATACCTAAGTTATACAATTAAATGGGTGCTACAATGTTATTTCTTACTTACAAGGTATCAAGTAGTGTATATACATATAATCCATGTATATTTTCTATTAACACCAAATATAATATAATTGTGTATTGCTCATTATTTATTACCATAACTGTTATTATTATAATCCTAATAACTTAATGAAATCATTATCAATTAATAATGTTTATTGATATTACTATATGTTGATGAGGCATACATGAATGTTTACTTACACCCTTCAAGTCATATCAGAAATGTTATCATGCAATTCACATGAATGTAGTAAAGCTTACTATATAGTCTATATATATAATATTCACCACATTAATATGTCACATTGCATTATGTATAATATAGATAGCTACTATATAGTAAAGGTTTAGTATCGCATGCTTGTGTATAACAGTAAATCAAGTAAATATAATAATATTATATTATCAGTTCTCTTACTCATTAATTATTATTTATTCATAATAATAATTAAACAACACATTATCGATTAATTAATCATAATTAAAATTAGTCAATAGGTTCAAATCTTGCCACTATATTCAAATAAATTGAATATTTAATTGTTAATAATCCTATCAATTTTCTGATATTAAAGCCTTAGGGCTAGTCCACTAATTTAAATAAACCATTAGTGACTTCCTTAATTATTTCACAAATTCACATAACCATATAAGGTTTAAATAAACTCACAAAACTAACTCGTTAAAATTAAATCACATATTTAATAAATAAGGAGTTTAAAATTCATGGTCGTTACAGATGGTCGGCCACTTGGTTTTCTGTACCTTTCTTATCCTAAATTTCCAAGTCAAACTCTTGAAGATAAAGAATCCATCTGATTAATATGGGCTTTGCATCTTTCTTAGATATCAAATATCTAATAGCCGCATGATCAGTATACTCTCGTCCCAACGAGGTAAGACCTGAACTTGTCAAATGCGTACAAAACTGCTAATAACTCTTTTTCAGTGGTGGTGTAATTTAACTGAGCATCTGATAGAGTCTTGATGGCATAATATATCACATGAAATATCTTCTCTCTGGGCTGACCTAATACTTCCCCAACTGCATAATTGCTAGCATCGCACATAAACTCAAATGGTAAAGACCAATCTGGTGCCACAATCACTAGTGCCGATGTTAGCTTCTTCTTTAATAAGTCAAATGCAGCCAAGCAATCCTCATCAAATCTAAATGGGACATTCTTCTCTAGCAAACTTCACAATGGTTTTGTAATTTTGGAAAAGTCTTTAATGAATCTTTGATTGAACCCGGCATGTCCCAAAAAACTACGATTCCCTTTGACTGATGTCGGCGGTGGTAGATTCTCAATTGTCTCCAATTTAGCTTTATCAACCTCCAATCCATTTGTTGTCACCTTATGCCCGAGTATAATTCCCTCATGTACCATGAAATGGCACTTTTCCCAGTTTAGTACAATGTTGGTTTCCACACACCATGATCAGATTCTCATGACATCTATCAAATGAGTCTCCGAACACAGAGAAGTCATCAATGAAAACTTCAACATTTTTCTCCACCATGTCTGAGAAAATAGCCATCATACATCTTTGAAATGTATCAGGAGCATTGCAAAGCCCAAAGGACATCCGTCTGAATGTGAAGGTATCGTAAAGACAAGTAAAAGTTGTTTTCTCTTGGTCCTCTGGAGCTATGACAATTTGGTTATACCCAGAATATCCATCTAGCAAGCAATAGTACTCGTGTTCAGCAAGTCTATCCAACATCTGGTCAATGAATGGTAATGGAAAATGATCCTTCCTAATTACTTTATTGAGCTTCCTGTAGTCCATACACACTCTCCAACCCGTCACTGTCTGTGTTGGAATCAACTCGGTGTTCTCATTTTTCACCACTGTCATCCCTCCTTTCTTGGGCACACACTGCACCGGGCTCACCCATGAGCTATCTGAGATGGGGTAAATGATCCTAGCATCTAACCATTTCAGAATCTCTTTCTTAGCCACCTCTTTTATTATGGAGTTTAGCCTTCTATGTTGTTCAAATGTAGGCTTGCTATCATCCTCCATCAAAATTTTATGCATGTAGAAGAAGGGACTGATTCCTTTGATGTCAACAATGGTCCACCCAATAGCATTTTTGAACTCTCGAAGGACTCTAATCTGCTTACTTTCCTGAAATGTCGTTAGTGCAGTTGAAATAATAATAGGTAAAGTATCTGATTCGCCTAAGTATGCATACCTGAGATGAGAAGGTAGTGGTTTGAGCTCAAGTGTTGGAGGCAACTCTAAGGATGGCCTCAAACAGTTTGAAGAATTATCTGAACTTTCTAATGGCTCAAACGGTACCTTAAACTTGTTCACTCTTGGTAGTGCATCTAACAACTGGAGATATTCAATCAATTCTGGCTCATCTATTTCGATATCCCCCATCAGTGTAGTCTCCAACGGCATAACTCTCAGAAACTCATCATCCACGGCTCTATCTACAACATCCACCCAAAAACATTCCTCTTCGTCTGTAGGGAATTTAATAGCTTTAAACATATTGAACGTGGCTTCTTGATCTTGAACTTTCATAGTAAGTTCTCCTTTTTGCACATCGATGAGAGTCCTCTCGGTAGCGAAAAATGGTCTCCCCAAAATGATAGGAATGTCATTGTCTTCTTCATAGTCAACGATGATAAAATCTACTGGGCAGATAAATTTATCCACCTTTACATAGATGTCCTCCACAATCCCTCTCGGATAAGTAACAGACATATCTGCAAGCTGAAGAGATATGTTTGTTGGCTTTGGTGCCGGCAGACCCAACTGTGTATAAACTTAAAAAGGCATGAGGTTGATGCTAGCACCCAAGTCACACAGACACTTGTTGAATGACATGCTACAAATAGAACATGGGATAGTGAAACTGCCAGGATCCTTCAACTTGGGAGGTAGCTTTCTTTGTAGAACTGCACTGCACTCCTCGGTCAAGGCCACTGTCTCAAAATCTTATAATTTCTTTCTCCTGGACAGAATACCCTTCATGAATTTGGCATAGCTTAGCATCTGTTCTAAATCCTCTGCAAATGGTATGTTAATATGTAGCTTCTTGAACACTTCAAGGAATTTGGCAAATTATTTGTCTAATTTTTTTTTTTTTAGCCTCTGTGGATACGGAACTGGTGGATATGTCCTAGGAGGAGGGACAAGTGTTTTCTCAGCTGTTTCCATCTGTTTTGGTTCATTTTCTGCACTATCTTCTTTCTCCTTAGAAATTTCTGCAGATTCTAATTTTGGGGTAGGGCGCAGCTGCGCGCTATCACTTTGTAATTCAGGCACAGCTGCGCCTACCTGCTGAAGTTATTTTCCACTTCTGGTTATTACTACTTGACACTGCTCCTTTCCCTCTCTCCTTGGATTAGCTTCTGTATTGCTGGGAAGGGAGCCTTGTGGTCTACTTGTCAACAAACTAGCCATTTGCCCCACTTGATTCTCCAAATTCTTGATGGTTGCCGCTTGGCTTTTTAGCATCACATCATTGTTGGCCATGTATTTTGCAAACATCTCTTCCAAATCTAACTTCTTTTTCGATTGTGAAGATTGTGCTGCATGTTGTTGTTTTGGAACCCTGGGGGATACTGTGGTTTTGGAGCTTGTTGGTAGTTTTGGTTGTTTAACCATGAAAAGGTGGGGTGGTATCTAGCTATAGAATTGTAAGTGTTTTGATAGGGATTTGGCGATTTTTGGTAGCTACCCACAAATTGAACTGCCTCAAGGTTGATTGCACATTAATCGGTGTCATGTGCCCTCGCACATAACTCACAAACAAAAGCTACTTGCTGCACTTTTGAATCGGCAATGGAATCAATCTTCTTTGACATGGCTGACAACTGAGCTGCTAAAGCCGTGATGGCATCCACTTCTAATACTCCGACGATTTTATGTTGATTTAATCTAGAAGTAGGCCATTGGTAGTTATTCGTGGCCATGGTCTCTAGTAGCTCATATGCCTCTTCATAACTCTTGGCCATGAATGCCCCTCCCGAAGCTGCATCAATGCTTATCCGAGTGTGCGTTCCCAACCCATTGTAAAAGGTATTTATTTGCATCCATTGAGGTAATCCATGGTGAGGGCAACTTTGAAGTAATTCCTTGTATCTCTCCCACGCCTCATACAATGACCCACCATGTTATTGCTCATAGGTTGAAATATCATTTCTCATCTTGGCAATCTTTGCAGGAGGGAAGAATTTTGCCAAAAATTTATGTGCTAGATCTTCCCAAGTGGTAATGGACCCCGGCGGTAACGAATGAAGCCAACTCTTTACTTTATCTCTCAGAGTGAATGGAAAGAGTCTAAGCCTCACAAAATCATCTAATACTCTATTAGATCTAAAAGTATCACATATCTCGATGAAGCTCAATAAATGTTTATTTGGGTCATCATTAGCCATACCCTCAAACTGCACCGAGTTTTGCACCATTTGGAATGTGCCCTGTTTGATTTCGAAGGAATTGGTGGCTATTGCTGGCCTTGTGATACTAGATTGTAATTCGTTGATTCGCGACGTTGCAGAATCTCTCAATGCTTTATGCTCTGGTGCCGCCATGACTACCGGTGTTTCAGTATCCTCTTGAGTGCTAGTAGTACCCTTACTCAATGGCCGAACCCTTTCGTTAATGTTGTCCTTGATAGGCAACAAAGTAGGCTTCTTAGACCGAGTTTGCATACACTATTCAAGAGTACCTTAAATAAAAAAAAAGAAAAAAGAAATAAGATAAGAAAGTTTTGTTTAACTCAGACCAATCTAATTTAAACTAATGACGAAAGTAATAAAAATAATCAATAAATCCCCGGCAACGGCGCCAAAAACTTGTTGGCTTATTTGGATGTTAATCAAAACAACACACACACACACACAAGTGCACGTGGTCCACAAGTAATATTGAGTGAGTAGAGTATCGTTCCTATAGAGAATAATGATTAAGTTTTAATCTATCATGCAACAATTTTATAATTTTCTCACTTTACTTAAATAGTTGAATAATTTGTATCTTAGCTAAAATAATGCTAAAGCAAGGAAACAGTAAAATAACAAGTAAAATAGCCAAATAAAGGGGATGTGGAGTATATGACTTCAATTAATATTTCATTCAAGATACTACACTTCCTTTTAAGCTTAGTTAATTATTTTGGATTGTTAGCCGAGAACACACGAGTAAGATATGACCATCTCTTGATGTATCATATCCGTATTAGATTCAATCCACAAAAGATAGAATAAATACAAACACCCAATTTGACTAAAGCAATATATGTCTATGTGAATTATAATCAAAACAGGTTGAAGTTCAAGTACTCAATGGACTACATATGGTGCTTCAATATATGTCTATCTTAGGCACAAAACATAAATTCCATCTCAATGTAAAATTCACATACATATGCTAATATGATTAGTTCTAAGCCTATACTTCATTTTTCAAGTTCATATAGACTAACATGGTAATTGGCGATCAAGCAATTAAATATTTAAAGCAAATCACATTAGACAATCCAATACAAATAATCAACAAAGTCTCATAAAGAAAGATAGAAATCTGAACTACATTTTAAGATTCATCATAACCCCATAATGGAAATTAGTTCTTATATAAAGCAAAATCCATCACAAAAGATTGTTCATACATTGGAAACCAAAATGAAAAGAAAGAGAAATTAGAGAGTGAAAGATGCAAATCTGATCTCCTTCTCAAATCTGAGCATACAATGTTCCCAAATTCAACCCTAATCTAAGCTATCTATCAAAATCTACTATAGAAACCAAGAGAGAAGCATAGATATAGAAAAGGAGGCTATAACTATCTATCTGTGTATCTTTAACCCTAAAAAGGCAATAAAAAAAAATTATGAATGATGCCCTAACTTGAAATGACCTCCGCTTTTAGTAAGAGGTCGATTAGTGCAATAAGTGAAAAGTCAGCTGTTGCAGAATCAGTGACCGGCGTAGCTGCGCCGGATTTGTGCTTTGTTTGGGAGCAGCTACGCACCAGGGTATCCGGCTGTTGGCTTGGGCGCAGCTGTAATTTACTGTTATGTTGCTTGCTTCTGCTACATCACTCCAAATACTTTAAACACTTTTGTTGCATCATGCTTTGGTCCATCATTTTCCCATACATTCTGTTACCTGTATACCATGCCAGTTTGACCTCATTTTTGCTAAAATGTGCCACCAGGAGAGTTTTCGTCATGAAACCTACAAAATGATAAGAAATGCATGAAAAGCTACTAAAACACATGAGTTTAAACAACAGTTATGGTAAGATAGCATCCAATAAGTAGGTATAAAACCTACTTATCATATGCTTAGAACGTTCGTTCGACATGAATGCGATTTCATGTATATCTGAATACAGTGTCCCATATTCAATTACGTACTTTGCATTCACATTGCATTTATATTATTTTAACCTCCATTATGGCTTTGTAACACTTCTATGTCATAAGTTACCATCTCCGTACAACATCTAGGTATTACAACCTATGTAAACCCAAGACATTCGTCCGACGCGAATACGATTCATGAATATCGTTTATATATTCTGCGTTCACGTTGTTCATTTTTTAAACCTCCATTCAACCTTTACTTAAGGTTTTAATCACTTTCATTAGTGATCCATTACATGAACTTCACGTTCATCATCATCTCTTAATGTCTAAATTATACTGTTTGTGGTATGCTAAGACCGATCGTCCATCGTAATAACTTTGCATTTACAACGTTTATACGCTTTACACATAACTTTCATTACTGTGACGCCCCCAAATTCGGGTACTTTCAACCCACAGATATGGTGCTACACGGTTCTACTAACTATACATTCATTCCAATGAAAACTTCATCAAGATGAACATATTTACTAAATTCTTATTATAGTAATAATAATAAATCCTTCCCAAGTTCTGTTAACCATTACATCATTCATTGTTATAGTATAAGTTCATACAAACATACTATTCTATTACAAGATAACTTATTTATCCATCTTGGCTTTGCCCTTATCCTTACCAAAACCCTCGGTCCATTAGCTCTTAGCTGCAATCATATAATTCAAGCAAGAAGTGAGCATAACTAGCCCGAAAAGTCTACCGATTTATAAAATAACCATAAAATCAAGAATCATATAATTGATCTTCGATAACTGAACAAATAGTTATGAAGCACTATGAACAATTGAAATAGCACTTTTCATTCTCTTAAAAAAATTCCAAAGTACATATAGTAACTTAAGAATTCTGAGTAGGTCAAAAGGCCATGAACATTCTCATTTTGTTTTCATTAATAAAAAGGACATCCCGGCACTAAGACCTTACATCCGATATAACTTACGAGCACTTCTAGGTGATCAGCTTATAGTACTCTATGTTGATCAACACTCATCCGTTTAACGTATTTACGTTTAAGTTTTGGCAACCTCACGTGCCCGTCAAAAAATGATGTAAAATACCCTTGTTTATTCATACTCAGGCTTACCTTTGAATACGTACCAAACAATTGGCGTAGGATAGTGTTATCAATACTACTTTGAAAGACTTCTTAATAAATTAATCAAATCTTTAAGATTCGTCTAGCCGAGTTAAGAATGGCATCGACTCTTTCGTAAATAATTCATGCACAATATAATATGAATCACAGAAACTTGACTAACACGAAGGTCAGACAAGCGTTAGTTCAAACTTAAGTTCAACCGTTCTCGGTTTTTACAGTTTCTACGTGATATATTCACATAGCACACTGAAATTAGCTACCAAACAATCTACACACGTTGTTTATACCAACTTCTTTCTCTTCTATAGCTTAATCAAAATTATTTCAATAATAATGTTTGTTTAAGGTATTTAACTTTCATTACGGCTTATTACCATATAAAGTCACAAACCGACACTTATCTATCGTTGTTTAAGTATAACGATAGCTAGAACCCTAATTAGTTCATTAGTTCGGATACATTTCCCCCAGATTATCGATATAGGACCCCGTATAGAAATTACATAAGTTTTATCTTCATTTCTTATTGTGACACCCCTAAATTCGGGTAATTCAATTCCACAGGATTTGATGTTCACTGTCCAATAATAACGCATCTATCTACCCATAATAAATGAAACTCATAAATAAATAGAAATCCTCCCCTTAAGGGTTACAACATCATAACGGAATCAATCCCAGGTTAACTAACCTTAAACATCAATACGGAAACATAAATAAACAATTAAGTCTTAACATAACATCATAAGTCTTTAAACAAAACATTCTCAAATAAATAAACAAGTCTTCATCACTTGTTTGCTTTGTCCTTTCCCTTACTAGTGGATGGCTCATCAGTTCTTTCAATCTTGGCTGCAATGTTATTATGCAAGAGTGAGCAACGATTGCCCACAAGTATAAAAATATAATAACAATAATAACATGCGAAAAATTAATGAGTTCTGAATAATAGAAAGTTCGACTTTTTAATCAAGATTAGAAACAAGAATCAAAAGTATATATGAGGGTCACAAGACCAAGAACTATGTCCCAGGTTATCAAGTATTTCTACTTTAACCTTTTAACAGTCGTAAGACTATATGGACCTACTTCTCGTACCTAGGGGGATCAACCTATAGGACCATGTATTTGCACATCATCTCAACATTAACGCGTAAATAATCCCCTATAAAGGGTTGTTCATCTCAGTTTGACATCAGAGTTCGCACCAAAGGAAGTTTGGTTTGGATAAGCTCAATAACAGTTCTAAATTTAGAACGCTCATCAACTATGAACTAGTCGAATCAATAAGGGTTCGCTAGTCTTTCAAGGTTCAACAATAAAAAAATGATACTCAATCAAATAATGAATCTCAAAGGTATACAATTGAATAAGTATTGTATAACCGAAGTATTACTTTAAAAGAATTAAAACGTCTCATATGGAATCATGAACTTGAATAAACAAGAGTAAGAACTTGTTTAATGAAAGAATAGGATTTATAAACTTGCTCAATTAAAAGTAGAGTTAAGAAACTTGCATGACGATAACAAGTCAGGGATAGAAAACTTGCCTCGTGCGAAAGCTATAATTATAAATCACGTTCTCCAACATAAACAATACAAATTAATTACAACATAACTAGAACCTCGAGTATGTTATCTTAACTCTGGATCCGATTATATTAATAGAATCCACAAATGTTAACTCTTAGTCACATTATTAGACTTCACGAATAACAAGTTTAAACCACGTATTTAACTTATCAATTAATCACGTAAACATCATTGACGAGTTAATAATCTATTTTAACATCTCAATATATGATTAACACATTATCATGTTCATTACATTAGGTTTTAAATTACATTTTTGAACATGAACACTTAAATAAAATTCTCTGGGCCATTCTGCTAGCCGGCGCTGCAGCGCCCAGTTTGAACTGGGGACTGACGCTGCGGCACTAAGCCTACGTTAGCCGACTACTAGCCTGGCGCTGCAGCACCTAG
This sequence comes from Panax stipuleanatus, assembly GCA_020205555.1. Taxonomy (NCBI): domain Eukaryota; kingdom Viridiplantae; phylum Streptophyta; class Magnoliopsida; order Apiales; family Araliaceae; genus Panax; species Panax stipuleanatus. The sequence continues at coordinate 59,283,404 of CM035118.1, forward strand.
TTTCTTCACAGAACCAGCGCCGCGACGCAGTGAGGCCTTACAGTGTTCGCAAAGAACACAAAAAAAGCCATTTAATGCCAAAATTAAGCTCAAACAACAATGTTAATGTTACCTATAAGTTATAAACTTAACATAAACATTTAATAACATTCTTAGCATGCTTTTAACAACTTAAATCACATAAACAACTAAATTAGAACACATAATTTTCATGTTCTTGATATTTTTCATAGTTTAATCAATTTTCATGAAATCATACTTTACAGATTCATTATAACACCGAATCTATCCGTTTAAGTTTCGTTCTCTTCATTTTTACATGCATAAACATAATCAATCATCAATTTTTAGTTTAATATACAATTGAAGCATGAAGTTTTGTACATATAAGCCATATTCATATGTTCTTACTCTATAAACTATAAAACTCTAATTTAAACATGATTACATGGATTTGATTACTCTAAAATAGTTTATAATTGTTATAAAACATGTTATAAACATCTATTAACACATACAAATCACTATCTCATGCATTAGTCACAAAAGGTTGTTTACAGAGAACTCAAATTGACTTTCATGGAGAAAGCATAATAACATAAAATTAAAAACTGGGATTAAGAATTTACCCTTGCTAACCTTGTTAAGATGATATAAACCTTTAATTCCAAATCTCTTCTTCAATCAAATTATTCTCTCAAACTCTTTTTTCTCTCTGTGTTTTTATCTAACTGATATGAATATATTGAATGAACTTAACTGATATAACTTATAATATGTATATATGATATAACTAAAGAGTTCATGGGTGTCACTTAATCGTATAATGGTTTTAACTGCTCCCATGATCTTAAAGCTCTGTTTGGCTTGTCCAATTTAACTCATTTTCCTATTATTTTAATTAACTTATTTATTATATATTTTATTTATCACATATTAATTAATCAAATAATATCATTTAAATTCAATTAAATAAAAGAAAATATTACACATTAAATCACATCATCACATAATTAAAATTCTCCTTTATTAATTATGACAAATCATTAAATCTCTAATTAATTGTTAAATTAATTAGGATAACATTGTAGACACTCAAAATTTTGCTTTCTTTATACTAACCTTGTAGAAGGGCAAAATCATAATTTTACTTCGGAGATAACCCCGATGTAGGGCCAAAACATCTGGTCACCCCGGAGACAACCCTGTGGGTGATTTAGAGGGCCAATGACGTTTGAACATGACGCGAACCGAACGAGGATCACAAAGCTGAGAAAGTGTCCGTAAGAAGTCACCTCAACAAACATTGAACTGCGTGCTATCAAGACGAGCTGTTCGACGACCCTCGAGAGCCGAAAGATACTTTTCAAATTACAGCATCATCTTCCCGGACTCCAATTTCGTCAAACTCGGCCTAATTTTAAAGCCTTCCGCAAGGACTTTTTGGGATTTTTGGGTACGGAGCTTAACTTTCAACAAACTGAGACCTAAGGCACGTATTTCAAGGCAACCAGGCGTGTAGGCCCAGCCTCAGGTGTAATTACTCCAGTCGTAGTCTCAGGTGTACCTGCGGCTGCCATAGACAGTGTATATTAGAAGCTAGCAGCTCATAAACACAAAAAGAGGAAGAAGTTAGAGAGAAAAAGTCACTTTCTAGAGAGAGAGGCTCGGGTTTAACATTTTCTTCCATATTTGAGTTGTTTAATCTTGTTTAACACCTACTTTGAGTCCCGAGAGTGTTCGTGGTTGATCCCGGGTGATAAAACTCTTGTTCACGTGTCCCCCAATGTGAAAAACGTTCTTTTTAGCCACTTTCTTTGTAAACTTTGTTTGATGTACTAGATTGATGTTATATATTGTTTAAATCTAGTTAAACTTGTTGTTTTTAAGTATATTGTGTAGTAGTTGGTAGATATTGAGTTTCTATCGATTATATTGTGTATATTTGGTTGTAAATCAAGTCCTGAGGCTAGATCTACCAAGATCTAAGCCGGATCTAGCCTTTTGAGTGGTTATTAAGCATGAAGCTTTAACCCGTATGCTTGATCGACTTAGATCCATGGTATTTCTACGTATTTACTGCTTTTAATCGATTTCGGTTACCCCGTATATCTCTAGATCTATATCTAGAGGCAAAAGGGGTCCAAAATGGCTTGAAATGGTGATTTCAACTGATGAAATCATCTAATATCACAGTCTAGAACATTGTACATATATATATATATATATATATATATATTCGTGCATAATAATGTGAGCCTAGGAATCCCGGTATCGAGATCCCATTATTGGATCCCGACTCGATTCCCATGATAGACCGATTTTGTGATGTAATGTTTAAATAACGAAAAAACCATTGTATATGTAATGTTTGGATCTTGAAGACGAACGCGAGAGGTTAGTCCCGAGAAGTCGGATTCAAGATCCCGTGAGAGTGAAAACTTTGATTGTGGGTGTTTGGATTCATCGAGATGGCTTACATTCTCGATGATCTGACCCTTTTTAACACTTTTTGCATGCACGTCATCAAAATGATTTCTAAAAAAACCACAAAGAGCTTTCAATGAGAGTAAAGCGGTTTGGGGATAGACATTAGATCATAAATGGAAGTATCTAAAGACCTCGATTATTATTTGACGAAGGATTTGAAAACTTTGTTTTCAAAATATCATTGATATATATTCTGCTCTAAAATGAACTTTTATATAAATCAAATCCTTTGTGCGTAGGGTTAAAGAGGTACAACACTACTTTCATAATACTTACATCTAGTAAAAATCAATAATGGAAGTATTAAAGGTCCTTGATTACTATTCGGGCGAAGGATTTGAAAACATTGTGTTTTCCCAAAATATCATATGAAATGTATATTTTGTCTAAAAATGAACTTTTGCTAAATCAAACCCTTCGTAATAGGTGGAAAAGAAACACTGTTACAACACAACGGAGTCAAGAGACGACAGTTAATTATGAATACTGTGCTGGCAACAATATGAGTCATCAGTGCCCCATCAATTTTGGACAAGTGCAATATGGGGGTGAGTACTCCAACAACAATGAGTATCCCAATCATCATCAAGACTTGGGGTATCACCTTGATCCTTCAGGGAGCTATTATCAAGACCAATACTGGTATCCAAATCCAGCATACGCACCAGAATTCACATTCCAAACTTCAACTCATGAGCCTCAATACATGGATTTCGAGGCTGAAATAGAAAAGGCAAGAGTGGATGAAGAATGTTGCATAGCATCAATGAAGGAGACCTTGATTGAGCAAGCAAAGTTAATTGAGAATCTTCAGAATTGGACGGATCAAAATAGCATAGCTTTGATGAAAGAGGAATTGATTGAGCAAGGGATAAAAACTCAGAATCTTCAGAATCAATTGTCTCAAATATTGGAAGCCATGAGCAATGGTCCTCAGACTAATTGGTGCTATGACTTGGACGCTGACAATGATGGAGAGCCCAAAGTGTACACGCAACTGGACGAACTGAAAGAAGTCGACATAGAGGAGACAAGTGGGGACGTGGAAAATTATGAATGTGAGCCAACAGTGATAATAACCGAAGTGCCCCCTCCATCAAACTTAGAAAAACTAGTGAAGTTTGCACACCCGTGTCCCCTTGGTAGTCACCTCACAGACAAGGATCTTGATGATATGAGAGATTCCACATTTCTAAAACCATGGTGGTCCGGCGAAGAGAGAATTGAAGAAGAGTCCGTTGTATTGTTCACGCCTCACTGCAAAAATCTTTTCACAAATACAACGGAAGAAATGCCTAGATATCCGAGTTTCAGAATGGGGAATTCATGTATAAGACATGCTAGGTAGCTTATATCTGAAGCCTCTCGTGAAGGGAAACCTCCCAACGCACACTGCTGTCCTAATGGATGGAGGATATCTCAAATATCGTAGGGGAATCGGATAGCGGTGTTAAAAAAAAGTCCAGCTATCGGACTATAAACGAGCGCTAGATGGGAGGCACCCCATTATTTTCTCTCTTCTCCCTCATGTTTAATTCTACTTTCTTATCTCCATTTCCCTCCCCCTGCTTAATTCTAAGTAGATTGAAAAAGTTGAAAATTTTTCAACAATTTTGGTTTTGGAAGTTCATTGCCTACATTTTTGGACTTGGGCATTTGTGCATCTATTTTTGGGACTTAAGATCTTTTTCAACATATTTTTGGATTATGAGCTTGTTGCATATACGCACATATAGGAATTTTTGGGAATTCACATGCATACATCCCCCCTATGTTTAATTCTCCTAGTTGTAAATAGTTAATATTAAGTTTTGGTGGTTTAAGAGGGTTTAATAAATCTTGTATGCATTTCTCAGGTTAAATTTGCTGGAATGAATCAAAGTTCAAAAGGCACATCCTCAATGCATATAAAAAGCTGCATATCAGAAATCTGGGAAAGAGCACGGCCGCGCCAGGTCAACCCTATGTTGGAGCGCGGCCGCGCGTCGTGCAAATTGTTCCTGACTTAAGTCAAAAACTCGGCAGAAACTGAGGACACCCTCATCATTTCATCTAGCAGACGAGCTTAGCCTAAATCTCTCTCTAATTCCAACCTTCTAGTTCCTTCATTCCTACCATCCTTTTTCATCTCAAACCGAAATCCTTCACAAACCCTAAACCCACCATATCCACCATACTCCCTAACTCCACCACTGAACCCTAAATTCTTTGAGGGTGAAAATTGCAGCTGATTAGGTCAGACTCCGGCTGCAAATTGAGACAATGGGTGTGGGTTTGAAAAGCATTGCAAGGCTGGTATTGAAGTGTTGGTATTGAGCAAAAGTGTAGCTTCCTTTTCAGTCTAAATGGCTTCCAAGCATAATCGAAAAGAGTTTACATCAATGGGTAGCGATTCTGAGCAAGGGGGAGGTGGTATCGCTTATGATGACTACAAGTTTATTAGTCTGAAGGCTCAGCAGTACTTCCAGAATGCGTTGGTGGGCAGAAATTTTATCTTGGAGCGAGGATTATTGCCAGATAGGAAATTGGATGGGCATATGGCATCTATGATCAGAGCACGGGGCTGGAATTTGTTTTACGAGGATCCTATGGCAGCACCCATATCTGTGATACAAGAGTTCTATACCAATGCTAAGTTCACACAGTCGAATTTGATATTTGTGCGGGGGTGTGAAGTGTCATTTTCAAAGAAGAGCATCAACGAGCTATTCGATTTATCGAACATTGCATTGGATCATCCCGAGTCACTTTATGCTAGGGAGTGGGGCTCGGAGTTGGATGCTATCTGTGCTTATCTGTGCATGCCAAGCACGACATGGAAACTGAAGTAGGGCACCGATTAGAAGCTACATTTCCCATAGGCCGCCTTGAGCAGATATAAAAAGACATGGTACAGCTTTATATGTGCGAATCTGATGCCAACCCGGCATCAGAATGAGGTCACCAAGGACAGGGCTGTTTTGCTATATGGTATCATCAAAGGAAAGAAAATTAACTTGGGATACGTTATCAACAGTTCAATCCGCAGATTTTTGAGAGGCGGTACTTCAGCGGGTATCCCACATGCATCAGTGATCACCAGGATCTGTGCTATGAATGGAGTTATGTGGTCTAACGCCGAGCCGATGTAGATGCCCATGAGCACAATTGACCAAGCAGCAATTAAAAAATTCACTGTGTCGAAAGGAGGCAACTCCCATCCTCAGGGAGCGGGGTTTATATTGCCAGAGCAGAGAGAGGCTGGAGAGACTTCTGAGAGGGTGCCACCAGTGCAGGCTGAGTCCTCCCACGTAGTTCAAGAGCAGCTGGATAGGATGGAGAGGCGATTGCAGCACAGGATGGATGCTATGACCACCAACTTCTAGGCTTTTACGACAGACTTCTGTGGGGCTTTGTCCCAAGCTTTTGGCTAGATGGGAGTGTATGTGCAATTCCCTACCTATGGATCCGCTGCGGCTTACCCTCCTCCAGACATACCTCCCAAGAAGGCTAAAGAAGAGGAAGATGACGAGGCTGACTAGGGGAGTTCCCTTTTACCTTTTACCTTCAATGAGGACATTATAGTTTTTAAGTTTGGGGGTATTAGGGTTATTTTTGCATTTAGTGTAGTTCATGTCATCTTGCATATTGTGTTAGTTTATTCAGCGTATGTTAGGTCGTGTTTTGCGTATTTTGTTAAATTTTTCAAATTTTTTTTGTTTTGTTTTAGTTAACTGTGTTAGGACATATTGTATAAATCCAGTTTTCAGTCGGTTTTGTTAGTTATTTGACCTATGAGGAAATTGAAATTACTTGATTGGTTAAACTGATTTGAGATTTAAGCTTGATTATAATGTCATATATGTAAATCCTTATCTGTCAGATACTGATGTTACCGGTTAGCACTCTAGAGTAACCATCATGATATGCTTAGTTTAAATTTTCACATACTTATCTTCTGGTGGGAAATTTATGTTTTAATGAAAGAGTTCAGTGATCAAGTAATAATAACTAGGACTGTAAAAAGCGTAAGTTTGGGGGAAACAGGGGGTATGCATGCTAGTTGTGGAAAAATAAAATAAAAAGAGAAAAAAGTGAAAAAGAAAAGAAAAAGGAAAAAGAAAATTTATTGTGAATAAACACTTCGGCTACATCGAGTTATGTGGCCTTTGATATTCGAGCAAGTAAGCCCTCGGGGTGTCTTTACACCCAGCGCCCTAAGGCCTCGCGGTCTGGGAGTCGTTGGTCGAAAGCTCGCTACACAGGTATCATTGAAAAGCCTAAGAGGACTAGGCATGGCACAATCGAGTGTATACACGGGAAAGAGCAAAAACGCCCTCGTGAGTAAATAAAAAGCATAATAAACCCCCTGTGGACTCTTAGCTTAAGTGATGCATGGTCTTGGGTAGGACTTATCTGATTTACTACTTTTCTTGAGTTGAAACTTGTTTTTCCCCTAAGAAGTATAGTATGTGATAAATTTGTTCAGTAGCAGGTTTAATGGTTGCTAGTCACACACACAATACATCAGTGCCGATAGATTTGGATTTGCGAGGATATGCCTTATGATCTTGTCTTGGGTAGCTTTTCTGGTTGATTAACCTGTGATTTTTCTGAGGCATTTCATTTGAATATCAATTCTGACTGATACTTGGATTCGCATTCATGATAGGATAGGTTGCATTTATTGTAGTTATTGCATTGCATCTTTTGTTTGGTTTTGTTTTGGTTACTTGAGGGCAAGCAACGTTTAAGTTTGGGGGTATTTCATAAGTGGTTTTTATGACCACTTATTCAGATATTATCTAACTTGTTTTGTTGCTTAAACTCGAGTATTTTTATGCTTTTCATGTGTTTTTGCTTTCTTTTGTAGTTTTCTCTAATTGGGACTCTCTTGGTGCACAATGGGCTAATAATGATGAATGAATGCTAAAAGGGATAAGAAGGGCTTAAGGCATGATGATGGCATGGGTGAAGGGCAGGAAAATGCAGCAGCAGCAGAAGAAAAGCTGCAGAAAAATCTGCAGATGCGCGCGTCCGTGCCTGAACCAAGGCCAAAAGGAGCGCGGTCGCACCGGCTCGGCTTGGCCAGAAATTTGACTTTTCATTAAGGCAGAGCTTTGCTTGGAGAATAGGGGGGCTCGACTTGGGATGCTATATTAGGGCTTGTGTGCTCATTTTATCAGACATCTCCCTTCTTGGGAGCTTAGCTTAGTTTGCTTTCTCTTCCCTCTTTACTCTTATTGACTAGATTAGATTATGTAAAAATTAGTTAGTTTCCTAGAGTTGATTGGATAGAAGATTGAGACAAGTGGATATCATTGATGATTCAACCGTGGAGCTTGAGATATCAGATTTGAACTTTCTATCTTTTTTTTCTCTTGAATCCTTTTATGTAATCTATTGATGTTTATTCAACTTGTGCATGATAGATTTGAGTCAATCATGACTTAAAATTTATTTTGAGATTTCAATGGAACCTAATGAGTAGTTTAGATTGATATGCTTCCTGGTTGGTGTTATTAATTGTTATGTAGTTTGCCTATTATGATTTATGCTTGAATTGCTTAATTGCTTAGCTACCAATTACTGTGATAATTTATACGGACTTGAAAGACGAAGTATGAATTTAGATCTGATCATAGCAGCTTGCGATTGTATGTTCTACATGGCGTTGGGATGTATGATTTGTGCTTAGGATAGACATATACCGAAACGCCGCTCATAGTCATTGGAGATTCTATTCTTAAACCCTAATTATTTATAAATCACATAGACATATAGAGGTTTAGATAATGTGGGTGTTCATATGTGTTCTATCATCTATGGATTATATATCATATGGATTTGGTACATCGAAAGATGGCCTTATCTCACTTTCGTGTTCTCGGCTAGCATTCAGTGATGTTTAATTTGACTTAAAAGGAAGTACATTGACTTAGATGAATCTATAGGGGAAATTAAGATCTCATATCTTCATTATCTGGTTTTACTCTAGGGTTAATTAGTTTTAATTTACGTAATTAGTTTTAATTCAAAAACAATTGGTCGTTCGTTTAGATAAGGCTGAAATGGTTATGGGCTAGTGGTTTGGTGACTTTTGTTAATTAATTCTCTATGGGAACGATATCTTACTTACTCTTTATTACTTATTGACAGCGTATACTTGCGCGTATTTGTTATTATATAAATCGGACAACACTTCTCCATCCATACGAATTTCACTGATTTCCTAGTCAAATTTATCAACGAAGTCGCAATTTTGGAAAAGTCCTGAATGAACCTTCTGTAATATCCTGCCAATCCAAGAAAACTTCTCACTTTCGACGGTGTCTTTGGCTGATCCCAGTTCATCACAGCTTCAATCTTTGAGGGATCTACCGAAATTCCGTCCTTATCTATCACATGTCCAAGAAATTGCACCCGCTCTATCCAAAATTCGCATTTTGAAAACTTGGCATTCAAGTTCTTTCTTCTCAATGCCTCCAATGTCACCTTCAGATGTTCTACATGCTCCTCCTTAGACTTAGAATACACCAGAATATCGTCGATGAACACCACCACGAATTTGTCCAAAAACGGTTTGAACACCCTGTTCATTAGGTCCATAAATGCTGCAGGAGCATTCGTTAGACCAAATGACATCACCAAAAACTCGTAGTGACCATATCGAGTCTTGAACGCTGTCTTCGGAACATCTTATTTCGTCACCTTCAATTGATGATACCCACTTCTTAAGTCTATCTTCGAGAAGTATCTAGCTCCCTTCAACTGGTCAAATAAGTCGGCGATCCTTGGTAATGGATACTTATTCTTGATTGTTACCTTGTATAACTGTATGTAATCAATGCAAAGCCGCATCGTTCCATCCTTCTTCTTCACGAACAACATCGGCGCTCCCCACGGTGATGCGCTCAGCTAAATATACTTCTTGTCCAATAACTCTTGCAGTTGCACCATTAATTCCTTCATCTCCACCGGAGCCACACGGTACGAGGCCTTCGATATTGAGGCAGTTCCTGGCTCCAAATCGATCACGAATTCTACTTCCCTATCTAGCAAAAGTCCTGGCAAATTATCCGAAAATACGTCTACAAAGTCTCTCATGACAGGTATCTCCTCTAAGTTCGGACTCTCTTTGCGACTATCGACTATGTAGGCTAAATACCCTACACAACCTTGTCTCAAATACTTCTTGTTAGGTTTGTACGAAATCATGGCGCAATCAAATTGCAAAACTTAGCAGAAGCATGGTATATCAGAGTTTAGAAATTTCTACAAAACCATTACCCGGATCATCCTTTATGCATATTATGAATTTAAAACAATAAATAAGAAGTTATGAAATTCATACCCTTATAGAATGAAGCTTCCACAGGTACAAGTTTAACTCCTTGTTCTTCGCGATTTCCTTGAATATCCGGGATTGATTCTTTCCTTTGATCAACTTTAGCCGCACAAGTGTTTGGCCTCTAGAGGAGATCCACCAAGGCATAGGAATTATTCAAGAAGGAGGGTGGTTGGCTAAACCCTAGTTTTCTATCCTCTATAGAAAAGGAGTACTCTCCAACAATTGAAATTGCATCAACTGATATCTAACATAAGACTCCTCTTATATAGATATTGGTCAACCCTTCTGATCCTATTAGAAATAGGTTTTTATTTAATTAATTAAACTCCTTTAATTAATTAGGCTTTCCAATCATATTGGGATTAATTAATTAAACTTCTTTAATTAATTTGCCTCCTAATCTTATTAGGAATAAATCAGAGTACTAATACTAAATTAATTCCTAAACTCTTTTAGAAATAATAATAATAATAATTGTAATAATATTAATAAGACTCCTCTTATTAATTTATATTTAATATTTTTAAAATATTAAATAATAAATATTAAACTATTTAATTTATTCTATCACCATAGATTAAATTAATTACACTTAATGCATTATTACGATTATGCCATTACATTCTTAAATAATTATTCTTCCTTTTCTGGTGTGATCCTTTAGGTTCTCCATATTAAATCGATTGTGAATAAATCAATTAGAAAAATTCTAATCTTATTTAAATAAATAAATTAAACTAATAATCTATTTAAATAAATAATATTTATTCTACAATAGGGATAAGCCTCTGTAGCGATCAACGACTTTTCAGATAATATCGATTTCAACATTAATCATAAAAGAACCTGTGAGTAAATAATTACCGAACAATTCAATCATTCCACCATACAATGTCCCAATTAAATATAAGACATGAAATTACTGTCAAGTCTTATTTTATTTAATTATATGTATTTCGATTATAAAATGTACAACTCCAAATAATGCAAATTAGAAACTCCTTTCTAATTTCATTCTGTCTTGGCCAAGGACTACTGGGTTGTCATTTAACGAATCACATAGGACATATCTCTTCTTTTACTAGAAGTAGTAGATTCTTTATTGACCATTCATTATCTCCATATGTAAGTTATTATACCCAAGCATACCCTTTGATATCCCTTAAGGGTCTTAAGGAATAAGTCAAAGTATAATTCATTATACACAAGATACTATGATGATCTCAAGTCCAAGGATCACTTGTACTACTATCACATTAAAAATTCCTATTGATAGACAAGTAAAACTCCATTAGGTATTTCATAGCGAGTCACGTTCAGTGAACTTATTCTCCAATAAGCACCTACATACTTGCTTTAGTGTCTCCATACAAATGATCATGAGATCAATCATCCTCTTCCAATGAGCAAGCAACATATGTACCAATCTATCCATATTTACTAATCCCCTTTTTAGTAATCCCACGATTGAGAACTATTTTAGTTTTAAGCTTTCTAAGAATTTAGATCTCATTAGCATGATCAACATCATGATTCTAAAAGCATTGCTTAAAACTATGGGTTATTTACATATTATAATAACAGCATCATATAGATAATTAAATGTCTTTAATAAATGAATACTTTTATTAATAAATAAATAAGACCGTCTCCAAAGTATATGTTTCATCGTCATACATGATTGGCTTGTATGCATACTACTTTCAATCTCCTACTTGCACTAAAGTCAATCGCTATAGTATCTCATACCCACCTTCTCTAAGTGACGATCAAACTGATATTTTGTTAAAGCTTTAGTAAATAGATCTACAATATTGTCTTGAGAGTCTACACGCTCTAAGGTGACGTCTCCTCTTTCAATGATTTCTTTAATCAAAGTGTCGCAATACATGTTTAGATTCAAGATAAGACATAGGAACTATTCCTATTTCTGTAATGAACTTTTCATCCGAAACATCAACTTGCAGCTTCACTTAAAATTGTATACTTTGTCTTTGTCACTAGACCAGCAACCTTTAGCTGTTTGGAACCTTTCCAATTCACTACACCACCTTTCAAGGTAACGACCTACCCTATAGTGGATTTGCTGTCGTCTTGGTTAGTCTGAAAAACTTGAGTCTGTTTAGTCCTCTACTTTAATTCAGACCCATCATGTGTCATGATGACATCCTTAGTGTCAGTTAAGTACTTTAGGATATTTATCACTGTCCTATAGTGATCTTCTCCAGAATCTGACTAATCAACATCAAGTCTCGTATATTTCATTACATACATGATAGTAACTCATGCGATCTCTCTTTTATTGAGAACAATTTTAGAGAGATACACTCCATGGCTCATCATCATGAGACACCTTTTTGGAGTTTACCATGCTAAACGCCTTTAGCATCTAATGAATATACGTTCTTTGGGTTAAGCCGAACATCCTTTTAAATCTATCTATACAGATTTATATCCCCAATGTAGGATGTTATACCCAAATCATTCATGGAGGAATGTTTAGACAACTTTATTTTGATCGATTGTAGCATAGGAATGTTATTCCCTATCAGTAATATATCATCAACATATAATACAATGAATGAAACAGCACTCCCACTAACCTTCTTGTACATACTTGGTTCATTCTCGTTTTTGATAAAATCAAACTCTTTGATTGCCTCATCAAAATGAATGTTACATCTACGAGAAGCTTGCTTCAATCCATAAATGGATTGTTGTAGCTCATATACATGATTTTCTTCAACCATTGAAACAAATCCATCTGACTGTATCATGCATACATTCTCCTCTAATAATGCATATTTGAGGAAGGGTGTCTCCATGTCTATTTTGCCAGATTTAGTAATAATAAGCTGCAATCGCAAGTAAAATTCAAATGGACTTGAGCATTTCTTCAAAGATCCATTTTAGATTTTTTGGGCATCTTATATTTTCCTGAGTCTTCATTACTCATAGCATATTTGTATTTAATGGATCATCATCATTCATGATGTGTACCTCATCGTCATCCTCTATAACAAATCCATACCTTTCAGGTATCTTCGTTACTCTTCCAGGTTTACGAATAGGGTGTCGTACAGAAGGTATCTCTACTTGGACAGGTTCATCCAATTGATCTGTAGTGGTTTGTGGTTCTTGAATTTCTTCAAGATCTATTTTTCCTCCCATTAACCCTTTCAAGGATATACTCCCTTTCCAAGAAGGCATCGTGTTTCGCAACAAACACCTTTTGCTCAGTAGGATTGTAGAAATAGTATCCCAAACTTTCTTTAGGATATCCCATAAATGTGCACTTATCAGATCTTGTCCTAAGCTTATCATTTTAAAACCTTTTCATATAAGGTGGACATCCCCAAATCTTAACATGCTTAAGACCAGGTTTCCTCCCTGTCCACATCTCATATGGAGTCTTGGGGACGGATTTTGAGGGGACCTTATTTAATAGATATGCAGCCGCTTCTAGAGCATAACCCCAGAATGATACTGGAAGATCGGTAAAACTCATCATGGAACATACCATGTCCAATAATATTCAATTTCTCTTTTTAGATACTCCATTCAACTATGGTGTACCTGGTGGAGTCCATTGTGAGATTATACCATTATCTTTGAGACAATTGAGAAACTCACCGCTGAAGTATTCTCCACCTCGATCTGATCAAAAAATCTTAGTACTCTTGCTCATTTGTTTCTTTACTTCACTTTTGAACTCTTTGAACTTTTCAAATGATTCAGATTTGTATTTCATTAAATACACATATCCAAATCTTGAGTGATCATCAGTGAAAATAATAAAATAATAAAATTAGAATACCCTCCCCGTGCATTCGTTGTCATAGGTCCACAAACGTCTGTTTGAACCAACGCTAACAACTTTGAAACTCTTTCTCCTTTTTCACTAAAAGGAGATTTAGTCATTTTACCCATGAGACAAGATTCACAAGTTGGATATGATTCATAATCGGATAGCTCTAAGAGTCCATCTTTATGCAACTTGGATAATATTATTTCATTGATATGACCGAGTCTACAGTGCCACATATAGGTATAATTAACATCTTCTCTTTTTCTTTTCTTAGTTTGTTCTATTTAAAATATATTTTCATGCAAGTCAAGTATGTAAAGTCCATTTCGCAAATTACCAACACCATATAAAATATTTTTATTGTAAATATAACAACTGTTGTTCTTTATTATAATGTCAAATCCATCCATATATAATACAGCAATAGAAATAATGTTTCTAATGATATTCGGAATAAAATAACAATTATTTAAATAAATGGACTTGCCCATAGGCGGTGCTAAACAATAAGTGCCTATAGCTAATGCAGCAACCTTTGCTCTATTTCCCACTCATAGGACAACCTCATCCTTGTTCAGATTTCTACTTCTGACCAGTCCCTACACAGTATTACATATGTGAGAACCACAGCCAGTATCCAATACCCAAGTAGAATTTTAAATTTCTAAAAAATTAATTTCAATCATGAACAAACCTTGATTGGAAGTCGAAGCTTCTCCATGCTTCTTCTCTGCTAGAAAGTTCTTGTAGTTCCTCTTCCAGTGACCCGTGTGACACCCCCGAATCCTGATAGTAGTGTGCATACAAGCCAATCATGTATGATGATAAAGCACGTACTTTGTAAACAATCTTATTTATTTATTAATAAAATATTCATTTATTAAAGGCATTTAATTATCTACATGTTGCTGTTTTTATAATATGTAAATAACCCATAGTTTTAAGCAAAGCTTTTAGAATCATGATGATGATCATGCTAATGAGATCTAAATTCTTAGAAAGTTTTAAAACTAAAATAGTTCCCAATCGTGGGATTACTAAAAAGGGGATTAGTAAATCCGGATAGATTGGTACATATGTTGCTTGCTCATTGGATGAGGATGATTGATCTCATGATCATTTGTGTGGAGACACTAAAGCAAGTATGTAGGTGCTTATTGGAGAATAAGTTCACTGAACGTGATTCGCTATGGAATACCTAATGGAGTTTTACTCGCATGTCAATAGGAATTCCTAATGTGATAGTAGTACAAGTGATCCTTGGACTTGAGATCATCATAGTATCTTATATGTAACAAATTATACTTTGACTTATTCCTTAAGACCTTTTAAGGCATATATAGGGTATGCTTGGGTATAATGAGTTACATATGCAGATAATGAATGATCAATAAAGAATCTACCACCTCTAGTAAAAGAGGAGATATGTCCTATGTGATTCGTTAAATGACAACCCAGGAATCCTTGGCCAAGGTGAAATGAAATTAGAAAGGAGTTTCTAATTTGCATTATTTGGAGTTGTGCATTTTCTAATCGAAATATATATAATTAAATAAAATAAGACTTGACAGTAAATCCATGTCTTATATTTAATTGGGACATTGAATGGTGGAAGGATTGAATTGTACGGAACTATTAACTCACAGGTTCTTTTATGATTAATGTTGAAATCTATATTATCTGGAAAGTCGTTGATCGCTAGGGAGGCTTATCCCTATTGTAGAATAAATATTATTTATTTAAATAGATTATTAGTTTAATTTATTTATTTAAATAAGATTAAAATTGTTTTAATTGATTTATTCACAACCGGTTTAATATGGAGAACCTAAAGGGTCACACACCATAAAAGGAAGAATAAATATTTAAGAAGGTAATGGCATAATCGTAATAATGCATTAAGTATAATTAATTTAATCTATGGTGATAGAATAAATTAAATAGCTTAATGTTTATTATTTAATATTTTGGCAATATTAAATATAAATTAATAAGAGGAGTCTTATTAATATTATTACAATTATTATTATTTTAATTTCTAAAGGAGTTTAGTAATTAATTTAATATTTAGTACTCTCATTTATTCCTAATAAGATTAGGAGACAAATTAATTAAATGAATTTAATTAATTATTCCCATGTGGTGGGAAGCCTAAATTAATTAAAGGAGTTTAATTAATTAAAAGAAATCCCATGTCTAATAGGATTAGAAGGATTGACCAATGTCTATATAAGAGAAGTCTTATAATAGATATTAGATTGATGCAATTCCAATTGTTGGAGAGTACTCCTTCTCTATAGAGGATAGAAAACTAAGGTTAAGCCAAACACCCTCCTTCTTGATAATTCCTCTTCCTTGGTGGATCACCTCTAGAGGCCAAACACTTGGGTGGCTAACGTTGATCAAAGGAAAGAATCTAACCCGAAAATTCAAGGAGATCACGAAGAACAAGGAGTTGAACTAGTACCTGTGGAAGCTTCGTTCTACAAGGGTATGATTCCATAACTTCTTATTTATCGTTTTAAATTAATAATTTGCATAAAGGATGATCCGGGTAATGGTTTTGTAGAAATTTTTTAAACTCTGATATACCATGCTTCCGCTACGTTTTGCAATTTGATTGCGTCACGATTTCGTACAAACCCAACAGTGGTATCAGAGCCAAATCTTTATGCAATTATTAATTTATTTTTGATTTCATATACATATGGGTATGTATTTAAAATAATTTATTGGGCATAATTTTATTGTATAAAATTATATTTTTTAAGGAAAAAAAAAACAAAAAAAAGAGACTTTTTTTGGGACAAATCACAATTTTTTTTGGTGCTAATCTTGAATTCTGCAAAGAAAAGGTGTTGTCTCTTTCTTACTCCAAAAAGAAGGTGACCCATCAGGAAAGGACTTTTTTAATAAACCTGCAGGACTCTTTTAATAAAAGAAGGTGACTTCCTTTTAAAAAATAAATATGATATATTTATATATTATATTCTAAATAATTTTATAATTAAAATAAAGAGTTTATTTTAATCTTGAAATTGGATTTCATGCAATTTAAAATTGCCCATTAAATGATACTCATATATATATGGAATGTTTTAATTCATGAAATGAATATTTATTTATTGATATATATGGTGATATGTATGAAAATAAATGGGGATTGATTATGGACTATTTGACCAATGTGATTGGATTTTATTTTAGTTGAATGCTTGAATGAATGGGTTTTATTAAATGGGGTCTGCGTATCTCGTCTTCTCTAAATTTTTTTTCTTGATGTAAAATTCTATCTCCCTCCTATGTACTTCCCCTTGACTGTTGATCAAGGTTTCTATTTAAATTAAATAGTTTAATGTAATAAGAATAGTTAGAATTATCTTGAAGAAATTGGAGACCAAGGAGCAAGGAGCGCGTGAAGACCCGTTT
Organism: Panax stipuleanatus; assembly: GCA_020205555.1. NCBI lineage: Eukaryota > Viridiplantae > Streptophyta > Magnoliopsida > Apiales > Araliaceae > Panax > Panax stipuleanatus. The sequence continues at coordinate 59,300,461 of CM035118.1, forward strand.
GTATGGAGCCCGGGTTTAAATGTAATAGTTACGTTTAAATTTAAATTCTTGCACCCCTAGGTTTGACCTTTTGGTTCACTTGGTGGCTCTAGTGAACCAAACTAGAATAAAAGTCCATAATCAATCCGGGTAGAATATAGTATTCTATATTACATGCTAAATATTATATATATTATATTTTATGCAAACATGCTTCGCATGTTTAATAAAATGACGCGTATTTTATATATATATGTGCATGCGCGCTAAACAAAGATGAGACTAATAATAACAAATCCCTCAAAGAAATAATATTAAGTCCGAAGTGTTCAAATGATATTTGGAATATCGAACGTCGCCTTCTAGCATGATAAATTAATAGAGTATTAGATATTTAATATGAGCTTGTTGTGCTATCCACAAGGCGAGTATTGCGTATTTAAGATGTTAATTAATCACATTTGATGCTTATCAAGAAAATTGAACGATCTAGTCTTGTTGTGCTATCCACAAGGACGAACATTTTTCTTTTTTGAATTTATGAAAGTGCTAGGCTGGACTTAACTTAAATTATTTTAGTTCGGATGTGCACACACTTGACCATTATGATTTAAGAGGCAAAATAAAAGGAATTACATGGTGATGTAATTGACAAGAGTTGTCTACCTATTTATTTGTATATCGCTTGTTGTGCTATCCACAAGGTTATATACATTTGAAATGGGATCCTTATTCTCACTAGTAAATCTTTAATTAGATGTTGCCGAACTATATAAGTGAGGGTAATATAGTTTGATAAAAATAGTGGGAGATACCAATTTAAAATAAAGACCTAAATTTATTTTGGTATGCAAAATTAATAAAATGAATGTTTGCTAAAATGTTGTTTTTCACATGCAGAATTTTAAAAATGTCAAAATCACTAATTTCACTGCGAAGCATACTTGATGCTAATAAGCTTACCGGGCCGAATTATACGGACTGGCTAAGAAATCTGAGAATAGTTCTCACTGCTGAAAAGATTTCTTATGTCCTAAACTCACCTGTCCCTGGAACTGTTCCAGAAACAGTCTCTGAGGAAGAGATTGCCACCATTGTAAAGTGGCAAGATGATGCATCTGTGGCTCAATGCATCATGCTCGCATCCATGAATAACGAGCTTCAGCGTCAGCACGAAAATATGGATGCTCTTACTATGTTGATTCACCTCAAGGAGTTGTATGGTGAACAAAGTAGGACTGCTAGATATGAGATATCTAAGGAGCTCTTCCGATCTCGGATGACCAAGGGCAAAGTGAACATAAAGGAACAAAAGAAATCTGATCCAGCTAGCAAAGGAATGTGCTTCCATTGCAACGAGCCGGGTCATTGGAAGAGGAACTGCAAGAAGTTTCTGGCAAAGAAGAAGCTTGGAGAAGCTTCGACTTCCAATCAAGGTTTGTTCATGATTGAAATTAATTTTTCAGAAAGTCAAAATTCTACTTGGGTATTAGATACTGGCTGTGGTTCTCACATATGTAATAATGTGAAGGGACTGGTCAGAAGTAGAAAGCTGAACAATGATGAGGTGATCCTACGAGTGGGGAATGGAGCAAAGGTTGCTGCCATTAGCTGTAGGAACTTATTATTTAGCAATGTCTTCGGGCAAGTTCATTTATCTTAATAATTGTTATTATGTTCGAATATTATTAAAAACATTATTTCAATTTCTGTATTGGATATGGAAGGATTTAACGTTGTTATAAAGAACAATAGTTGTTCTATTTATAAAGACGATGTTTTATATGGTATTGGAAATTTGCGAAATGGACTTTATACACTTGACTTACAAGAAAATATTTTTCAAATTGAACAAACTAAGAAAAGGAAAAGAGATGATATTAATTATACTTACATGTGGCACTGTAGACTCGGTCATATCAATGAAACAAGATTATCCAAGTTGCATAAAGATGGGCTCCTTGAGTTATCTGATTATGAATCATATCCAACTTGTGAATCTTATTTCATGGGTAAAATGACTAAATCTCCTTTTAGTGGAAAAGGAGAAAGAGTTACAGAGTTGTTGGCATTGATTCACACAGACGTTTGTGGACCTATGACAACAAGTGCACGGGGTGGGTATTCTTATTTTATTACTTTCACTGATGATCACTCAAGATTTGGATATGTGTATTTAATGAAATACAAGTCAGAATCATTTGAAAAGTTCAAAGAGTTCAGAAGTGAAGTAGAGAAACAAACGGGCAAGAGTATAAAGATACTTCGATCAGATCGAGGTGGAGAATACTTAAGCGGTGAGTTTCTCTATTGTCTCAATGAAAATAGTATAATCTCACAATGGACTCCTCCAGGTACACCACAGTTAAATGGAGTATCTGAAAGGAGAAATCGAACACTGTTAGACATGGTTCGATCCATGATGAGTTTTACCGACCTTCTAATTTCCTTCTAGGGATATGCCCTAGAAACGGCTGTATACCTACTTAACAAGGTACCTACCAAATCCGCCCCAAAGACTCCATATGAGATGTGGAAAGGGAGGAAACCAAATCTTAAGCATGTTAAGACTTGGGGTTGTCCAGCTTATGTCAAAAAGTTTGAACATGATAAGCTATAGACTAAATTCGAAAAGTGTAGATTTGTGGGATACCCTAAAGAAACTGTAGGGTATTATTTCTATCATCCAACTGATCAAAAGGTGTTTGTTGCGAAACATGCTGCCTTCTTGGAAAAGGAGTTTATCCATGAAGGGGTCAGTGGGAGTAAGATATATCTTGAAGAAGTTCAAGAACCATAAATTACCACGGATCAAAGTCAGGTACCTGACCAAGTAGAAGAACCTACTATGCCACACCCTGTTCGTAAATCTGAGAGAGTACCGAAGATACCTGAGAGGTATGGATTCGTTATAAAGGATGACGATGAGGTACACATCATGAATGATGATGATCCATTGAATTACGAACAGGCTATGAGTAATAAAGACTCAGGGAAATGGCTAGAAGCCATGAAATCCGAAATGGACTCCATGTATGAAAACAAAGTATGGACTTTGGTTTCACCACCTGAAGGCATTAAGCCTATTGGGTGTAAATGGGTCTTTAAAAGAAAGACTGGAGCGGACGTCAAGGTAGAGACCTATAAGGCCCGACTGGTTGCAAAAGGTTTCAAACAAAGACAAGGAGTTGACTATGATGAAACCTTTTCACCAGTAGCTATGCTCAAGTCCATTCGGATTTTGCTTGCGATTGCAGCTTATAACGACTATGAGATCTGGCAGATGGACGTGAAAACGGCCTTCCTCAATGGAAAACTTGAGGAGGATGTGTATATGACACAGCCAGAGGGATTTGTTTCAAAGGTTGGAATAAATCAAGTCTGTAAGCTGCAACGATCCATTTATGGATTGAAGCAAGCTTCTCATAGATGGAACATTCGTTTTGATGAGACAATCAAAGAGTTTGATTTTATCAAAAATGACGATGAACCATGTGTGTACAAAAAGGTTAGTGGGAGCGCAGTTTCATTCCTTGTATTATATGTTGATGATATATTACTGATAGGGAATGACATTCCTATGCTACAATCAATTAAAATCTGGTTATCTAAACACTTCTCCATGAAGGACTTGGGAGAAGCATCCTATATTTTGGGGATAAAGATCTATAGAGATAGATCTAAAAGGATGCTTGGTTTATCCCAAGGAACGTACATTGATGCAATGCTAAAGAGATTTAGCATGGAAGATTCCAAAAGAGGTCTCATGCCGATGAGCCATGGAATACATCTCTCCAAGAAACAGGCCCCAAAGACACCTGAGGAGAGAGACCGTATGAGTAAGATCCCTTATGCTTCTGCAATAGGATCTATCATGTACGGTATGATATGTACTAGACCGGATGTTGCTCATTCACTTAGTGTAATGAGCAGATACCAGTCGAATCCAGGAGAAGAGCACTGGAAGACAGTGAAGAATATCCTAAAATACTTGAGAAGGACTAAGGATATTTTTCTTGTCTACGGTGGGTCTGAATTAAAACTCGAGGGCTTCACAGACTCAAGTTTTCAAACGGACCAAGATGACAGTAAATATGTTTTAGGGTATGTTTTTACCTTGAACGGAGGCACAGTGAGTTGGAAGAGTTCCAAGCAGCAAACAGTTGCTGATTCAGTGACAGAGGCAGAGTATATAGCTGCAAGTGAAGCTGCAAAAGAAGCTGTTTGGATGAAGAAGTTCATAACTGAACTTGATGTGGTTCCTAGCATTGGAGAAGCAGTTCCCATTTACTGTGACAACACAGGAGCAGTCGCTATGGAATACCTAATGGAGTTTTACTCGCATGTCAATAGGAATTCCTAATGTGATAGTAGTACAAGTGATCCTTGGACTTGAGATCATCATAGTATCTTATATGTAACAAATTATACTTTGACTTATTCCTTAAGACCTTTTAAGGCATATATAGGGTATGCTTGGGTATAATGAGTTACATGTGAAGATAATGAATGATCAATAAAGAATCTACCACCTCTAGTAAAAGAGGAGATATGTCCTATGTGATTCGTTAAATGACAACCCAGGAATCCTTGGCCAAGGTGAAATGAAATTAGAAAGGAGTTTCTAATTTGCATTATTTGGAGTTGTGCATTTTCTAATAGAAATATATATAATTAAATAAAATAAGACTTGACAGTAAATCCATGTCTTATATTTAATTGGGACATTGAATGGTGGAAGGATTGAATTGTACGGAACTATTAACTCACAGGTTCTTTTATGATTAATGTTGAAATCTATATTATCTGGAAAGTCGTTGATCGCTAGGGAGGCTTATCCCTATTGTAGAATAAATATTATTTATTTAAATAGATTATTAGTTTAATTTATTTATTTAAATAAGATTAAAATTGTTTTAATTGATTTATTCACAACCGGTTTAATATGGAGAACCTAAAGGGTCACACCATAAAAGGAAGAATAAATATTTAAGAAGGTAATGGCATAATCGTAATAATGCATTAAGTATAATTAATTTAATCTATGGTGATAGAATAAATTAAATAGCTTAATGTTTATTATTTAATATTTTGGCAATATTAAATATAAATTAATAAGAGGAGTCTTATTAATATTATTACAATTATTATTATTTTAATTTCTAAAGGAGTTTAGTAATTAATTTAATATTTAGTACTCTCATTTATTCCTAATAAGATTAGGAGACAAATTAATTAAATGAATTTAATTAATTATTCTCATGTGGTGGGAAGCCTAAATTAATTAAAGGAGTTTAATTAATTAAAAGAAATCCCATGTCTAATAGGATTAGAAGGATTGACTAATGTCTATATAAGAGAAGTCTTATAATAGATATTAGATTGATGCAATTCCAATTGTTGGAGAGTACTCCTTCTCTATAGAGGATAGAAAACTAAGGTTAAGCCAAACACCCTCCTTCTTGATAATTCCTCTTCCTTGGTGGATCACCTCTAGAGGCCAAACACTTGGGTGGCTAACGTTGATCAAAGGAAAGAATCTAACCCGAAAATTCAAGGAGATCACGAAGAACAAGGAGTTGAACTAGTACCTGTGGAAGCTTCGTTCTACAAGGGTATGATTCCATAACTTCTTATTTATCGTTTTAAATTAATAATTTGCATAAAGGATGATCCGGGTAATGGTTTTGTAGAAATTTTTTAAACTCTGATATACCATGCTTCCGCTACGTTTTGCAATTTGATTGCGTCACGATTTCGTACAAACCCAAGAAATCCGAGTCCTCTGACCCCGGTCCGGTCGTCACGATCTAACACAAACATCCACCTCTAAATAACATACGATAACTAAAATGTGGAATATAATAAACGTACGTCGTTCATTCAAAAGGTGTTACTAGTCCCAAGATTCGATAACCTTAATAAAATCTTACAAACATACCCTATAATAGTCATTAGGGTTTAAATTACAATAATAATAATTAAATTAAACATAAGGTAAAGTCTGCTCCTTGTGAACTATCCTACATCTTCCCTTTACACTTGTCCTTCCCTGAGGTCTCGGGCTTAACTGCAATAAAATTCATGATATAGCAAGAATGAGCAACAAGTTTGCTCAGCAAGTTTAAATACAGCAATAAAGGATATATCACGATGAATGAAAAATATCTAACAATGAATTCAACAATATGAATATCTGAAGGATTCAACAATATGAATATTAGAGGGATTCAACAATATGAATATTAGAAGCAAAGATAATGATTACTTTTAGAATAACTGATAGTCAAGTAGACTTTGAACTATAAAACTCCAATGGAATCAATAGCTGATTGACCCTTTGGTTACTGGCTACAGAATAAGTACTTGAGGGGATCAGCCTCGCGTACGCCATGTATATGCATAACATTCAACTCTGCTGTTTGTATCTTATATTAGATACTTGCTACTCCCTTATAATATAAGGGTGTTCTTTCAGTCTAAGAATCCTTACCATCAATTGGTTTGGATAGCTTTTATAAAATTTTATATACCTGTCTGACCCAATAAGGGTTCAAACTCTATCTGACACAGTTCAAGAATTTTAGAACTTTAAATGATGTACAAGTCCAAGACTGTATGAACTCAAGTGCACCAAGTGCGAATAACAATAATATTGATGTGGAATAATTGTAAAATAATTAAACCACCTAATAGTATGCTTGAAAATAAAGTTCAAGCTTTAAATAATTAACTGTCCATACGATAGTAACCTGCTCAATACAATATGAGAAGGATAGGAACTTGCACAATAAAGTGTGTAAGGGAACTTGTATTCCAATCAAGTGAAGTTAAGAAACTCGCTTACACGATTCATTGAATAAGGTAGTGCAAGAATTTAGAATACTTTCTCAAGTAAAAAAGTAAGAATTAAAGAACTTGCCTGATTGCACAGCTACAATTAAGTTCTAGCTTTAATTAACTTGAGTTGAAATGACCTAACATTAATAAGTCGGTCTCTCAATTAGTATGTGTAAACTAACATAAGTTCATGCATACAAAAATCTAGTCATCAGGTAAGTCTATCACATAAGACCACAATTTATATCAAACAGACCATATTTAACATGTTACAGGTCATTATATGTTAACTGCCAAAAACCAGATTTCACAAACTATCCAGACTTGAAAGTGGCCTGGCGCAGCTGCGCAGGTTTAAGCTTTAAGAGTGGCGCAGCTGCGCCACTCACTGGTCAAACCAAAAATGAGTTTTTTTTTATGCTGCTAGACAACCTGAGTTTATTCACTAGCATTCAGACTACTGACATTAATTAATATACATGCTCTATGGTTATAATTTCAAGTTCGAAACTTAGCATGCTCATTCTAACCACATTTAAAGTCATATGTTTTCATGCCGGTAATTCATATACTTTAACTAATAAATTCCATGTTACAAGGGTTAGCTACATAGTCATATGACCACATCACGTGGCTAACAATACTTAGTAAGCATGCTTGTGCGTATATTACTTGTAATACCCGAGAATTTCCATATATTATTAAATAAATATATTAATGGAAATGAGAATTTATTTGAATATAAATGATTTTGTGTTATGAGATGAATTAATTCAATTATATATAATTGGATAAGTATAATAATTGAGAAATTGGTGGAGTTTGTGATAAACTCGTTGATTGCCTTGTGTGGCACAGTGACGTAATATAAGAATGATTATATTAATTTAAGCGAACAATTAATCTATATTAATTGTTAATCGAAGAATATTAATTAACTGTTATAAAATACTAATGAGGATTGATTAATAATATGTGATTATTATTGCAAGAAACATAATAATAATGAGCAACGTGTTTATAAATATAATAAGATTATATTAATTGATATGTGCAAATGTGCAATATTTGAATATATAAAGTATATGGAATACAACTATATTATATAGTGTAGAGAGACACTTAAGTGTGACCATGCATGTATATACGTAAACTATGTTATATAATGCAATGCGAATATATTACACATAGAAACCATATATTACATGAAGCATAATGTGATTATGTTAAAACTATATGTTATGAATGCATGATAATACTGATGTGACAATAAATATGTGAGAATACACTGTATAATATATCATGAACATATTGTAAACTATTAATTTTAATAAAGTGAGACATCATGAATATATGGTGAACAATTTAATAATACATGAGATAATGTAATGTGATAACATCCGATTAAATTATACCAGTATGATAAAAATGTACATGAATTATATGTGCACAATTCACACTTATTACATTATGTGAATCCATGTTAGTATCATTAGAATTACATTGTAACTATAATTATAACCTAAGAGTACATATAATATATAACATAAGTGTAGCATATAGTCCATTTGTGAGAATGCTGAGATTTGCTTGGCTTGTCCCAATATAATAGTCACTCTCCTTTCCCTCATTCACGTGCACAGCCATTATGGCCTAAGCCTATTGCTTCTCCTTAAACTCAGTAAATTTCCATAGCCTTGTAGCAATGATGAGCAAGGGAGTGGTGTTAATGATGAATTCTAACAACTAAATACCTACCATTCTATAACCTTCGTGCAATTTGACAATCCGTTAGTTTGATTTGGGAGTTAGAAACTTGGACTGTGTATTCATTCTTCTATATAAAGAACTCCCTGCACCTTCATTTCATTGCTGAAATATTTCTAAGAGAAGAGAGTATACTGTGATTGTCTATTTAGTTCAGAAGGAATTTTTATAGTAGCATCAGCAAGCTTACTCCATAACAGAGGTATAAATCCTCTTCGTGTCTTCATTTTCATTTTCTGTCAAAAGAACTCCATTGTTGTTCTCTGAGTTTTGTTGAAATTCTTGATTATGCCGAATTGGTTCATGATTGGTTTGTAGAACCCTTATATTGTTGTTATATGAACATACCCACATGATGGAACCACTGAATAGTCTTTCATTTCCATTGTTCCTCTTCAATTTCTGTAAATACATGAAATTCGTAAATTAGTTAGAGTTCATGAAATTGGGAATTGATAATTGCTATTGACTGTTATATAAGCATACATGTATGTGTTAGTAGGTTAAACGAGTCTGGGTATGTTGAAATTCGATGAGATGGGAGGTTTTGGGTCGTTTTTCGCTGCCATCTGAACCGAAAAACTGCCTCGAAGCCGCAGCACCGCAGCCCGCGCCGCAGCGCCGCACGCAGCGCCACTCGCGCCGCAGCGCCAGTAGTGCCGCGCCGCAGCGCCAGCCTCTGTGTTCAGTTTTCTGCATTCTGCAACAAAACGGTTATGTGCCAATTGTTTGATTTTTGTTTAAACAAGCATGGAAGCATGATTAATACATATATATAAACCTAATGAGGCAATGTAAGCATGTTTTAGTATATTAGCATGCATGGTTAACCAAACGACACATAGTTTGGAAACGAATTTAAAGTTTCATAAACGACGTTAACATATATAAAGCATGTTTACATACTGACCTTGCAAGAACGTTAGTACCACCTAGAGACACATGAAGTGCATGTTAGCTTATCTATATTGGTTCCGTAATAAAATGTGAACATGTGAACCTAACTAGTGCTCATTCCTAACAAAAATATAAGTTTGAAGGTGGATATGATCATGTAAATGCTATATAGTCATTTTGATGTTATGAGCATGTTTAGATAACTTTGAAATATATGAATGAAGCCTTAACTTGTGTTTATATAGTTCGTAAGGAAGCATGAACATGTTAGGCTCTATTAGTAAGATTCACCAATAGAAATACAAGCCTTGCACATGAGCATTAACACGATACGTGGAGATTTAAATTCTGATATTTATGGACACATGTGATAGTACTCTTAGACTCATTCATGTGTCATGCATATATATATACCATGATTGGTTGCCGTGATTAAAGTTTAGCATAAACAAAGCATGTTTTCAAGATAATAACAATGCTAGCTACATATATGCAATACGAGTACTCATGAGCATGACTAATACAAGTTATATGAATATCTTATGTGTTTAAAAGCAATCATGTTAGACCATATGAGTTCGTGTCCTTGAATGGCTTTAAGTATTAACTTAAGAACCTATACCATGTACGATTGGATTTGGAAAAGTTATACAAGCATGTAAAGTATCCTTTAAATATGAATACATGCTACGCGATATTATATGATGTTAGTTGAACCCGATTTTGACGGTTAACTTAAGGAGATGCCGTAACTTGCTAAAATGAAATATATTTAGTATTGATTGTGGTCTTATGTGATATTAATAATATGCAAGCATGTTTGTTAATTGTTGAGATCTTATATGATATGAGAATGTGTTTAAACTCTAAAGAAGGAACGTTAAGGATAGAAATTATATTCTATATAACTGTGTAGCTAGGCAAAACTTAGCTTATGTGTTGATCGTATATTCAAAGAGAAAATGTGAAGTTAAATTATATGACTAATGAATATCATATATATACGTAACTGTATTACGATAGGAATTCGAAAGTGTTGATTGCTTTTCGTGGATAAACTACGCTAAAGGCAAGTTCTCTTACTTACACTCTCTTAAAGTGCAAGTATCCTAACCGACGCATTTACTTTATGCAAGGAAAGCTATGATTGTGAAAGTTTCCTAACTTATACTCTTTTACTATGCAAGTATCCTATCTTGTGTATTGCGAACAAGTTTTCTATTTAATCAGTTGAATTGAATTAGCATACTTGAACTCTTATTTCATTAAAGCTAGTATTCATGTTGAACTTAGTATTGTTCTTGAATATTGTGAAAGTGTCTATGCCATTTGATTCGGATAGACTTATATTATTGAAAAGCGACCCAAACTAATTGATTGGTACGGGATCTTGTATTTGACTGAGAAGAACAACCTTCTTTAAAGGGAATATATAATTGTCGGAGAACCGACGTGCACACTTGAGTATGGTTGATTGTTATGCATAACAAGGGTACTTTAGGCTGATCACCTGTTGTACCTATTTTTGTTGGATTTTCAGTTTATTACTGTCAATTCTAGTAGAAGTTCATAGTCCGTAGTGACTACTCAGTATTCAATTATTTGAAATCTTGAATTGACTTATTATTGAATCATATTGATATTATCCTGTCCTTAGCGACTGATATTGAGAACTGTTGATATTCTTGTTATTCTTGAACTATCAAATCTTGTTATACCCTTTCGAGAATTGAGAATCTTATTACTCACCCTTATTGTATATTACTTGCTGGGCAATTTGTGCTCATTCTTGCTTTCCCTAAAACATTTCAGTTAAGGCAGAGCATGGTGAACCTTCGGGCGTTGATAAGGGCAAGGGCAAAGCTACCAACTAGCTTATGTCTGTTATGTTTTAAATATATTAATATTGTATGAAGATGATGTAGTAAGACTGGATTTGATTATGTTTAAGCTTAAGTTAGATTATGTAATAAGTCGTTAACTGATATTATTATGTAATCTATTAAGTACTGTAGGTTGCGAGACTTGGGGGAATAATTATAATAAATCATTGTAAATTATTCTAGAATAGATTTTCCGCTGTGATCGTATGATATTTAATTATTATTATTGTGATGTATTACCATGAGCACGTGATGAACCGAATTCGAGAGACCAAGTGGCGGTCCTGGAATTTGGGGGCGTCACATTACTCATGTATACATGTTAATCACACAGTTTATGCCTTAGAAATTTATTTCTTAAATACTGTGTGTATAGGTGATATCCATATTTCATCACATGATGCTCATGTCAACGCGTCCAAAGGCATAATGAATCCTAATATACAAGCTTGCGTGATCATAATATCATTCTCATGGTAATCGATGCTATTTAGTTTTCTCATTCTAAGTTTTCACATCGGAAATCACATTAAGTTAACAAGGTATCATAGTACATGTTAAGCGTCTCGTGCTCATAACTCGTATGTCTTAGAACTCATATATAAACCACATATACGTTCTCAAATGGTCAGAATCTAAAAGACTCAAGTCTTGGTCAAGTTTGTTTTCAAAAGTCATAAGTTTCTCATTTCGAAATCGTCCGAATCTTGCAATCACGAATGCTAGTGTGTGAACACACTTTAAACTCGCATTTCATGAGAATATAAACCACACTATTGTGTTTACAAAATCAGAAAACACACATGCTATGTTCGTGACAAGGTTCACTTTTTAAAACTACAAGTTTCCTTTTAAAACATATATTTTTCTTTCGTAAAACATGGCCATGACATATATGTGTAGCATCAAGGAATACCTACTTATACCATGTCATTGTACTAATATTTATAGTTTAATCATGTTCACATACTTGCTTTAACAAGGTACTTCATGATAGCATATAACAGTTTATAGTAGGAAACAGAAAACTCTGTCCAGGGCCCGGAGCAGCTGCGCAGGCTATTGGCCAGTGACAGTAGCTGCCCGGCAACGGCAGAACTTAGCCCAACTCAGAAATTTTCCTACGAAAATTGATTCTAACATAACCTTTAGCAATTCTAAACTATTATAACATTATATAACCACTTAATAACATATCCCAATCAATTAATTACTCAATCCATGAATCAATTCAATAATCAAGAATTTTGAAAATTATGCAGAGAATGAGAATGGGAAGTTATATACCTCTGCTAAAGGAACTGAACTTGCTGCTAAACAGATTCTATAATGCTACTATGATACTCTCCCTTAAATCAAATGAAATGCTCAGCAAATGAATGAAGGAGAAGAGATGTCATATATATAGGCAATTTGTATATCCAGATAATGTGATTGCCTTCCAATTTAAACCAATGGAATGAAGAATTGCTTGTTGGCTAATAAAGAGTTGTTGATTGGTAGGTGAAATCCATCATGAAGACCACATCCCTTATAATTATTAGCTAGGATTTGTGAATTTGAGAAGAAGTAGAGTAGACTAGCTTTTCACGTGGGAAGAAATGGAACTCTCAAACAACCTCAGCAACTTGCATTTGTATATTATATATGTCCCATACTTGGTTACATAATAAATACACTAGATAATATAATATATATACACATAGTATATTATAATGTTACTTCTAATGAGCAATTGTTGATATAATATATCAAGTAGTATACATACATATAATTCATGTACATTTTCTATTAACACTAAAGATAATTCAATCATGTATTGTCTATTTTTCCATTACCATAACTGTTATTATTATAATTATAATAACTTATTAAAAATCATTATCAAATAACAATAGTTTATTGATATTAATATAAAGTGATAGGGTATCATATTAATGTTTATTCATACATAACATGTAACTCACATAATGTCATTAATCATACTATATAGTCTACATATATAATATGTAGACGTATTAATGTGTCACCTTGTACTATATATAATATATAGTTAACTACCATATATTACAAGGTTTACTTATCACATGCTTGTATAAAACAATTAATCAAGTAAACATAATTACATATTATATTCATTACTTTTTTGCTCATTAATATATTATTCCCAACAATAATATTTTCATACGTTATCGATTAATTACTCAATTAATCACTATGTTCAATTCATGCCACTATATTCAAATAAGTTTAATATTTAATTATTAATAATCTCATCAATTCTCACCACCACATAAGGTTTAAATAAACTCACAAAATTAACTCGTTAAAATTAAATCACATATTTAATAAATAAGGAGTTTAAAATTCATGATCGTTACAACCCGGCTCGTTGCAATGGAAGCACATTCCTTTGCTAGCTAGATCAAGTTTCTTGTATTCCTTCATGTTCACCTTGCCCTTAGCCTTCTTGGATATTTTTCTTTTCAAAAGATACATTGGGCCTCTTCCTTTTCTTGGAAGAATCCACCATTAAGACATGGTTCTTCTTGGATGGGAAGTGACCTTTTGCAGTTTTTAACATGTTAAGTAATTCAGGCAAGCTGACATCTAACTTATTCATGTGTAAATTAACAACGAACTTTGAGAAGGTCTCAGGGAGTGACTGCAAGACTAAGTCTTGACTCAACACCCCATCCATGACGAACCCAAGCTGCCCAAGGCGTTCAATCAGATTGATCACCCTTATGAGATGAGTCTCAACGGCAATTCCCTCGAACATCAGAGATCAGAAGAGCTCCTTAGATATCTCATATCTAGCAGTCTTACTTTGTTCACCATACAGCTCTTTAAGGTGAAGCATCATAGTAAAAGCATCCATGTTTTCATGCTGACGCTGTAGCTCGTTATGCATGGATGCGAGCATGATGCATCATCTTGCCACTTTACAATGGTGGCAATCTCTTTCTCAAAGGCTGATTCTGGAACAGTTCCAGGGACAGGTGAATTTAGGATATACGAAATCTTTTTAGCAGTGAGAACTATTCTCAGATTCCTTAACCAGTCCGTGTAATTCGGCCTGGTTAGTTTGTTAGCATCAAGTATGCTACGTAGTGAGATTAGTGATTTCCACATTTTAAATTTCTGTATGTGAAAAGACAATATTTTAGCAAACATTCATTTAATTAATTTTATATACCAAAATAAATTAGGTCTTAATTTAAATTAGTATCTCCCACTATTTTCTTCAAACTATATTACCCCCACTGATATAGTTCGGTAACATCTAATTAAAGATTCGCTAGTGAGAATAAGGATCCCATTTCAAATGCTATTAGTCTTGTGTGTGCACAACAAACTATATATAAATAAATAGGTAGACAACTCTTGTCAATTACATCAACATGTAACTCCTTGTATTCTGCCTCTTAGATCATAATGGTCAAGTGTGTACACATCCGAACTAAAATAATTTAAGTTAAGTCCAACCTAGCACTCCATATATTCAAAAAAAAAAATATTATCCTTGTGTGTGGACAATAAAATAATATTGTTCAATTTACTTTATAAGCATAAAATGTGATAAAATTATTATCTTAAATACTTAATACTTGTCTTATGTGTGCACAACAAACTCATATTAAATATTTAATACTCTATTAATTTATCATGTTAGAAGGCGACGTTCGATATTCCAAATATCATTGAATGCTTTAGACTTAATATGATTTCTTTGAAGGGTTTGTTATTATTTGTCTCATCTTGTTTAGCGCCCATGCACATATATATATAAAATACGCATCATTTTATTAAAACATGCGAAGCATGTTTGCATAAAATATAATATATATAATAATAACATGCACATATAGAATACTATATTCTATCCGGATTGATTGTAGACTTTTATTCTAGTTTGGTTCACTAGAGCCACCAAGTGAACCAAAATGTCAAACCTAGGAGTGCAAGAATTTAAATTTAAACGTAACTATTATATTTAAACCCGGGCTCCATACAAACGGGTCTTCACGCGCTCCTTGCTCCTTGGTCTCCAATTTCTTCAAGATAATTCTAATTATTTATATTACATAAACTATTTAATTTAAATAGAAACCTTGATCAGCAGTCAAGGAGAAGTACATAGGAAGGAGATGGAATTTTACATCAAGAAAAACTAGAGAAGACAAGGTACGCAGACCCCATTTAATAAAACTCATTCATTCAAGCATGCAACTAAAATAAAATTCAATCACATTGATCAATAGTCCATAACCAACCCCATTTATTATCATACATATCACCATATGCATCAATAAATAAATATTCATCTTATGAATTAAAGCATTCCATATATATACGAGTATCATTTAATGGGCAATTTTAAATTGCATGAAATCCAATTTCAAGATTAAAATAAACTCTTTATTTTAATTATAAAATTATTAATAATATTGTATATATATATAGCAGTTATAATTGTATTATATATATATATATATATATATATATATATATTAATATATAGGGAACTAATCCATGACAACCGGTTGCCATGACACTATTCCTAGTAATCATTCTTATAGTCGTAGATCTACTAAATGAAAGGCTCAGATTGATTTGCTATTATACCTAGCCGCTACTGCAAGTAGCGGCTTGTAAGATAAATTAAAAGTCAATCAAGTGGGCCCCCCTAAAAGAAAAGGTTACAAAAAAGTAACTGTGAGTAGCGGCTGATAACATATATTTGTCCCAAAACTCATGTCACCTTCATTATATTAATTTGTTATAATAAATTCTAATAATAATAATAATATTAATTATATTAATTATTTGATTTAATAAATAAAATTATAAATAATATTAATTGAATTTAATGTAATACTAATAATAATTATAATAATAATAATAATAATATATTGTTACTTATTATTATTATTATTATCACTATTATTATTATTATTATTATTATTACTACTATTATTTTATTTTTTTTATTATTATTATTATTATTACTATTATTATTTTTTTGATCCCTCAACCGCTGCACATAGTAATAATAGTAATAATTTAATTTTATTATTATTATTATTATAATAATAGCATTAATAATAATAATAATAATTTAATTATAAAATACTTACTCACCTTAGAGCAGTAGCTTTTTCAATTTGGTTAAAGTTATGACTTTTAATTTGGGACAAGACTTTCAATTTGGGACAATACTAGGAACGGAAAACGAGGGGGGGGAAAGAAGAGTCAGCCGAAAAAGGCAGTAGCGGCTGTGCACGACACACGAAGGAAAAAAAAGGAAATTCGGCCGGGACTTTCAATTTGGGACAAAGGAAATTTAGCCGTGGGACAAAGAAAATTCAACCGGGACTTTCAGTTTGGGACAACATGAGGGAAAAAAAAGGAGAATCAGCCGGTCAAGGCAGTAACGACTGTGCACAAAACACGAGGAAAAAAAAGAAAAGTCAGTCGGTACAGGTTGTCAGCTAGCCGGTCAATAATAACAATAATTATTATAACAATAATATTAATAATAATAATATTAATAATTATTATTATTATTAGTAATAACAATAATAATAATCAAAATTAATATTATTATTATTATTATAATAATTAATATTGTTATTATATATTACTAAGTAATAATGTTATTATATATTACTATTAATAATAATATTATTATTATTATTATGAAAATTATTATTAATATAATAATAATATTAATTAGTAATAATAATTATTTTATATACGAAACTCGAGAAATGGGAAGGAAAAGATTGTTTCGGGGAATGGGAAAAGCTGACATTGGGAATGGGAAAAGCTGACATTGGGACTGGGAAAAGTAAATAAATTTGGTTTTGAAAGTATTAGCCCCTACAACATGTAGCGGCTGGTCTCTTCTCCCTTTTTATTCTCTTGCAGCTTAGTTTTTTCTGCAAGTTGTCTTCCTATCCTTCCTTTCCCCTATCTCCTACAGCTTGTAAGTTCTCTCGGATCATGTTTTTTTTTTCACATCTTCATAGCTTGTAACACTTTCACTACCCAAGTTCAACTTGAATTTCTGATCCGACAATTCTTCATTATTATCCATAGGTAAGTTTTTCGAAATGGCATATAATATCCATAAGAAATTATTTGTATCTAGTTCATCAGATTCTGTTGCAAGTTTAGATTGTGAAAATGCATCTGAGTTTGTAAGTGAAGTTGAAAGTCGTAAATCTGAAATGGTTCCATACGTTGGTCAATTATTTTCTATGTTGGAAGAAATTGAAAATTTTTATAGATCATATGCTCATAAAAATGGATTTGAGATTAGAATTGCAACTAGTCATAAACATGTTCATACGAATGATGTGTCATCTAAGTTGTATGTCTGTAAAAAAGTCGATACACCAATTATTGTAAAGAGTTTACTTGATGATGAAGATGGTAGTAATAAAATTAGTAGACAGAGAGACTCTATATGACGCACATAATGCAAAGATAGAATATATGTTGTCCACAATAAAAAAGAAGACAATTGGCGTATTTCTACTGTTCAATTAGAGCATAATCATCACTTAGTCACCCCCACCAAAGTAGATTTGATTGAGACACATAGAAATATTACTCCTGTTGCAAGAAATTTAATTGACACTTTAAATAAGTCTGGTATTGGTCCTAGTAGGATGATGAACGTTTTAAGCACAATAGGTGGTGGGATGAAAAATGTTCCTTTCTCTAATGTAAATGTTCAGAATGTGGTGAGAGATTTAAGGCGTGATTCTGCCGATGAAAATGATGCACAAGCTGCTGTTAATTATTTAAAAAAACTTGCATCCGGAAGTGATAGTAAAAAAAAATTCGAGTGAAACCCGGTGAAAACAATCACATAGCTTGTATTTTGTGGGTTGACGCCCGATCAAGGTTTATGTATCAACGGTTCGGAGATGTTGTGACATTTGATAGTACATACCGGACAAATAAGTATGGCATGCCGTTCGTTCCATTTTGGTCAACCATCATTATCAGTCTATATTATTTGGATTTGCATTGTTAAGAGATGAGACAGAGGACACTTTCGTTTTGGTATTAGAGACATAGCTCGAAGCCATGGACTACAAGGAACCTACAACCATCATCACTGACCAAGATATATAAAGCCATGAGCAATGCTATTGCTACGGTACTTCCTTTTAGTTATCATTTATTGTGTTCTTGGCATATTAGCAATAAATTTCCTGAGAAGTTGCATCATGTTTAGTTTGAGCACCCATCATTTAAAAATGATTTTAACAATTGTGTCTATAATTCATTGTCCATCGGGGAGTTTGAAGAGAGTTGGTATATTCTGATAAGTTCTTATGAATTGTATACCAATGAGTGGCTTGGAAGTTTGTATGATGTATTAAATAAATGGATTCCAGCATATACAAAGAGATCTTTTGCCGCAGGAATGACTACCACCGGAAGAAGCGAGAGCATGAATAGTTTTTTTGATAAGTACGTTAATGCTTCAACAGGTATGAAAGAATTTATAGTGCAGAGTCAGAAGGCTATAGAAAAATAATTTATCAAAGAGAGGAAGGCCAACTACATAACAAAACATCGGAAAAGAAATATGGTACTCAGTTCATCATTAGAAGTTCATGCTAGACAGGTGTACACAAAAGAGATGTTTAGACGTTTTCAGCGTCAATTCGTCTATTCCATGAAATACAATGTTCATAAAGTTAGTGAGTTGTGTGTCACTGATACTAAGGTCTATGCAGTGTATATTGCAGATGCAACTGAAAGTGGTGGAAGATATAAAGAAATTGTCAACAATCGTCAACAGGGGTCGGTGACATGTAATTGTAAAATGTTTTCTCATTCTGGTGAATTATACAGGCACATCTTGAGATATTTCATGTTTAAAAGCATTTCACAAATACCGAGCGAGATGATTCTTCATCGGTGGACAAGAGACGCGAACAAAAGTAATGGTGAAGAATTACTCTTTAACACCACAGCTGCTGACTTCGAACAAGATCATGGTTGATGCTATAATCATTTAATGAGTGATTACCAAGAGTTAGCGAGCAAAGCTGCTTGCTCAGTTCGCGGTTACAAAACTATTCTTAAACTCAATGCACGAGGAAAGTCGTTGGTTGACCAGTATGATCCGGATGAGAATATTACTGATCTGGCAGACGACGAGATTGATGGCACGGTTGGAGATCCACCTCAGGATATAGGTTACGATAATAATGATGAAGATGCAGAGGAGGAAGCAAAAGAAGATGAGTTTTTGCCGCCTATTATATCTCAAACAAAGGGCCGCAAAAAATAATCCAGAATAAAAAGTGCACTCGAGAAAATTATAAGTTCTAAGCCTCATTGAAAATGTGCAATTTGTGATTTTGAAACCGACCATGATAAGCGCAACCACTATCAAGTGTTAGGAATTCCTAAGCCAAAAAAATTGACGTCAGTTGTATTATTTATGCTATATTTTTTGTACAAATGAAAATGAACATGTAGTTTGGTTATGTTAATGTATTTCTAATATTAATTATCACATTATTATTACTAATATTATTAATGACAATAAATTATAGGTAATTTTAATAATTGATATTAATATAAAAATAATCCATAATTAAAATGACTCTATTGTTTTTAAATTATAAATTTTTTATAGTATTGGATTTTAAGAATTTTACAAAATGATCAAAAATATTAAATGTACATATATTTCATTCCAAAATTAGGTGTGCCGGTACATGTATTAATGTTGTCCCAAATTGAAAGTCCTTATGTATTAATCTTGTCCAAATTATAAGGTCACATATTCAATAAACATCAGCCGCTACACCCTGTAGGGGCTGGCTGACATTTCCTCGTGTTCCGTTCATGTTGCTATAATGATTTAATTCCAATAATTTGGTAATAATTTTGTCCTTGGAAATTGTAATAATTTTGTCTTTCAGAATGTCAATAATTGTCTTTGGGAATTGTAATAATTTTGTCTTTGTCCCAAATTGAATGTCTCATTTGTTCACCAAGCCGCAACATAGAGTGGTGGCTTACATTATAATTATTTCTTGCCTCGTTTTTCGTTCCAAGTAATTATTTTGTCCCATTTGCCTCGTAGGCCATTCCATTTAAGTTTGGTTGTTTCGGACAGTGAATTACATACCGGACAAAATGCTAAAAAATATTGGGGGCACAAATAATTTAATTATTATTAAATTTAAATATTCAAATTGCCACATTTTTGTTTGTTTTGATAATAATAAAAAACATTGTCATCAATTTTTCAAGTGAACATCACGAAATAATAATTTTATATCAAGTTGAATGAAAAAATTAATAATAATATGAAATATATAATTAACATAACATATAGAAATTCAATTCATGTAAATTAGATTAAAGCTCCAACGATTTTTTATGTCATCATCCGGAAGTAGTCTTGCAATTTTTTTACAGAGTTCCCACGCGATTCGGTATCGAAATATCGTTACATCTTCTAAGGACCACTTCTCATGGAGGATATCAACACTGCCCCTAACGAAATAGTCGACATACTTGCATACTAAAACAATACAGTCATCGGTGTTATGTTGCATCGGTCGGGTCTTTGCTACAACCACATAGGGATTATCGTTGGGCCACCTACGCATTTGATTACCAATTCGCAAGCACATTGGTATCACTTGTATAGCAACGTCAACTAATCCTTTGTAAATTTGTTGTAGCGTCATGCTCTTGGTATCATTGAAGTACGGGTCGAGGATGGTCACTATCCAATCGTTAACCGAGAATACTAACAGGATAAAATGCTTCTGATGTGTACAGCAAGCTGGCAGGAAGATAAAATTACATTCGTGTAAAGGTGGGCCCACATCTGGGTGCACATACGGTTGGCAAAATTTAAATTCACCATTTTCTTGGCTGGGGGGCACATATTGCTGCCCAAGATGCAGGAAGAATGACTTCATGAATCCAAATTGGGTCCACCTTTTTATTCCCAGCAACCTGTAGTGCTCCTCTCTATCCCGCAGTAACATCATATACGCGTGCACAATATGCTCGAATACCCATTGATTAGGTGCTAAGGAATGTAATGCAGGATGGTCTAATATATACCACCTCCACGGATGTACCACATTATAATTATCTAAATCCACCACCTTTCTAAACATATTTTGATCAATGAACATCACCTTTTGCTCCCTCAGCTTTTTGGTTGGGCATCGTTTCCTTCCATATGAGATGTGCAATCCCACTGCTTCACATAATATATTTATTAATTATTGATGACATTTATAGTACTAATTGTTGTAATATCAATATTAAAATGAATCCTCAAGTACCTGTGGTTCTCCAGTTCATATTAAATCAGAAAGACCCATAAAGTCTTGGGTGGTGGGAATGTAGCACTCCTCTTAGGCTTGGGTAGTGGGAATGTAAAACTCGTTGTAGGCTTGGGTGGTGGGAATGGAGCTCTCCTCATAGGCATGTGTGGTGGGTATGTAGCTCTCTTGTAGTGGATACTCAGCTTGCTTCCCAAGCTCTTCATTGAATTGTGATAATTGGGATTGAAACCCAAATTTAGTGGGACCCCCTTGCTGGGGTATTTCTTTTCCTCTTACTACAAAGTTGTATATACTGTACTGGTAATCCCAATTTTGTTTCTCTAGAGCATACTGAGGAGGCAGCTGAGTAAATGTTGAGAATTTATCAAGTAATGATTTTGCACTCTCAACCTGTTATGTAATAGGAAAAACAAGTAAATATCAGGAACAATAAGTAATATCAATAAATGTACGAGTAATATATACTACAATGTCAAAAAATTAAACAAATGGATAATTGTGTACCATTTGAATAAGGTGATGTTGACTGTAAATGGCTCGAGGCTCATATGAACTGTCTGGGATATTTCGAGGACGATGAATTTTCCAACGTGTGATTTTCCTATACCAAGCCATGTAATCATCTTGTGACGCATAATTATAAATTTCACACTGTTGTCCTTCAAGATGGTCCATGTATGCTCCCACAGCTCGATGTACTTCTTCCTCAAGGCCATGCAATCCTCGATATCAATAAACTTCTTTTCTCAGGGTATCGTGGTTTTTGGCCGCTGATGGTATGCGTTGCATAAACTCAAACTGTCTCATCACACGGTCCGACATCTAAAATTCCACAATATCAAAGTGGATCAACGGGACCCTACCAGATCCCAACAACCTCCCTTCAAAATTAAACTCACTGAGTTTATCATCCCACCTCATGTATGACCACCAAACCACCTCCCACATAGACTCAATATCAAACTCCCCCGATAAAATGACAAATGGTGATGAGGATCCTCTCGTCTACCAGGGTAACTGCGAGTTCCGTAATATGCCCATGTTAAGGCCCTAAGCAATCATAAGTCTGATTGTGCCCAAGGGTTTGGCCGACCAATATGTACACGCTCAATAGGCCCAAATTTATAATAGTGTGACACACCCATTAATATATTTAACTTTTTTCCTACTAGCAGTGTATAATGTCCTATACAAATATCCTAACAATGCCGCCCTCAGGAGTACGTGACACAATCTTTAGCGTTGACAATAAAAGACATATATCTTGAGTGCACACTATTCTTATTCCTAGTTGGGAATAATATTGCCCCACACAGCCACAACATGTAAGCCTTTGTGTGTCTACCTACGACATCTTTACTTGCTTTCTCAGGACAATTATTAAAATATTCGTGCAACCACACTAATGAAACTGCACTTCATTTTTTTGAACTAACATATTCAGCAGCTAATTCATCTCCAAAACAAGCTCTAAAATAAGTCCAGGGGTCTCAAATAGGGGACAAGTTAAGGGTCTGCCCACCACTGGCAACCCCAAAATAAAGTGAACATCCTCTAACGTTATTGTTACTTCTCCACCATTTAAATGAAAGGTATTGGTCTCCGACCGCCATCTCTCCACCAGGACATATATCAAACCAAGATCAATTTGGGGTATAATCCCTCAAAATTGAAAAACACCAAACTCACTTTTATCTAAAAGATTTTTTTGCTCTTTTGTCAAATTCCATTGATTATATTTTTGATCGATATATTGACTTGAGCATAATTTTTCCCTATCTTTCCCTTGATATACGTCATCTGAGACGTGATTTTGTTGATCATGCAGAACACTTTTGTCAATTGGCCCATAATCCCAGCTATCCATCCTTGACCTAAAATTACAACAATAATCCATTATTAATATTAACACTAACAATAATAATAACAATATTAATATTATTATTAGCATTACAAATAATAACAATGATAATATTAATAACAACAACAATAACAATAACAATAATATTAATAATAATACTAACTAACATAAACTTTATAATAATAATAAGAGATCCCAATAACTAAAAGTTATGCAACAACTTGCAAGGAAAATTTTCCCCTTTAGCCCCTTTTGGTTGCAGGATTATTTAGTACTCGGTGAGGACACAAGTCGGCTAAATGGGATGAAAATAAATACTGTAAAGGAAAATATAAATAAATACAATAATAAGAGATTAATAATAATATTATTATTAATAGATCCCAATAATAATAATAATAATAATAATAGTAATAATAACATTAAGCACAATAACCACAACAATAAAAATGAAAATAATATAATAATAAGATTAAGCACAGTAATCACAACAATAAAAATGACAATAATAAAATAATAATAATAATCACAACATAATAAAAAATCTTACTTCACAATGAGTTCTTTCCTCCTCCGGTTTTTCTTTCTCTCCTCACTAGTACAAAAATGACCTTTGGACACGGTGTTAAACCGTGACTATTTGCTTTTAGATACGAATTTTCGTTTCACAAGTTGCATGTCTACAAGTTTCGTAACCAATTTTGATAACGATGATTCCACCGTGTCGTTTTTTTTCTTCTTTAAACCGTATCTAATTTCACCCCGTGACTAAATGATGATCGATAAAAAATATATATAGGTATTAAATACGGTGATAGTTATAACACCGTGACCAATATCTATGTTTATAATTTTTTGTCACGCGAATATTATAAAAATTGTATCTACAAATTTTTGTTGTATGCCTATGATCACGGTTTGGAAGTTCAACCAGAGACCAATATGAATGTAAATTTTTTTTTCGTCACGTGAATTTTATAAAACCGTATCTAAATTACAAAAATAGTCACAACAATGAATTAAAATACGTGTCTAATTGTTGGTAACCCATTTTCAACCGTGACGAAACAAACATTGGTTTCGATTTTTCACCATGTCTAAACGGTTCCATTTTTCTTTAAAAAAAATAATTTTTGTGGCACAATGCCAATCGCCAATAACAACCTCCAAATGAACATGAATTCAAAAGCAAACAATATATATAACCTGGACACACCTTAACCCAAATCGACACATTAAACCATTCATACCATTAACTCATTCATTCATATTTATTTAAGTATATGCATACATCTTTAATCAAAAGTCAAAACTCATAATATATATATATATAGAACCACCCCAATAATTCATTAACTTCTCTCCAAGCACGGAGTAATGAAATTGATCCACTCCTATCTAATTTCGTCAATGTCCGACATATTATATTCATTTTTGAAGTTAAAAACCTGCAATTAAGAGTTTGTAATATATTTAGGTACATTCCCATAACAATGCAAGTCTTAATAGTTCTAAGTTGAAAATTTTGTTTTACGTACCATTTTAGAGTCTAGTGTGACAAAATTGTGGCCTTCTATAATGTCCTTCATGTACCGCATAACGAAATAACCACATTCACAATTTTCCTTTTGTTTCGGAATTCCCTACATATATATAAGATGAAATTAATGATAGTCTACAAAATTTATTAATTTAATTTTTATACGAAACAAATAATCTTACTTCATTTACCTTCTCGTCTACCCAAACCTGTTTGTCTTTCGACCTGTTCTTTTTTAATGTTT
Organism: Panax stipuleanatus; assembly: GCA_020205555.1. NCBI lineage: Eukaryota > Viridiplantae > Streptophyta > Magnoliopsida > Apiales > Araliaceae > Panax > Panax stipuleanatus. Next base: position 59,325,827 of record CM035118.1, read on the forward strand.
TTAGGGCTTCTCCAACACTAAAACATGAAAGTGAAATTGTCAGTATACGTATGTAAATTAAGACAATTATTGATAATAATGGCATTCTTCTTTTAGTGCAGAGGGAGTACTGTAAGGAACAAATAATTGCAAGAATTGTTATGTATATTTTCCTATTGTGCAAGAGCTTCATTTTTATCATCAAACGCAAAGACCTTGTTAGGCTCAACAAGGATAGTAATCCCACCCCCTTTCCCCCTCTTTTGAGTAGCATGCATGCCCACATGGCTTAGAGACTCCATATTATTAACTCAATTAACATATCTGTTATCCAGAAATTACAAATTCAAAAAAAAAAGTGAAACAAGTTAGGATGAGTATTTGGTTTACCACTTCTCATCGAACATAGTTGATATCTCCTTCCAAGCCCCATCTTCCAAGAGCAAATAGTTACCTTCAACAATCACCACTTTGTGCCTGCAAAGAGGAAAAAAGACAAATGAAGCATGATGAATATGGTACTTAATTCTCTCAGCTTTCTCCTGGGCCAGACAAAACACAGCGTTTTCTCATACTACTAAACACGGCATATTAATCTTCCTATAATAATATATCTGTATAGTGCTTAGAAATTACTATATTTATGCAATTCATATAATTGTTCTTGAGAATAACATATGATTCTGATAGTATAGCCTGTATAGGAAATACCAATACCTTCAACTAGCAAAATCACTGTAGATCCAACAATCTAGTCATGGAAGATAAAACTTGAGGAAATAACAAAGTTACACATTGCAATGTCCAGGATAAAAACTAAACAAACAAATAATGATAGGATAATAAAACAAAACAAACTAGAAAAGGAAATCAAGGAAAAGAACCCAAAAAAATGTAGCAAACAGGCTCCTATATCTGCACTTTATCAAGTAGTAGAACAACTCCCGACGGAGAGGAAGATACCTCTCTGGGATTTGAAAGCAATTTCCTGTTGACAGAACTCGAAGGGCATGTCGACAAAGGATTCCAAAGAACTCAAACTGATGGCAGCTATAAGTTATGATGCCATCACGTGGAACCCAATAAACACTCCGTCCTCCCTCAAGTTTGGTGTGATGCCTAACAAGAAAAACATCTTCCATCGGAAATGATGCATAGTGAGCAGCCAAAACAAGTTCTTGGAGCTTAGAAAATGCAAAAGGGGTCAGAATTGAGGTAGCATGGGATTCCATGGGAGCCCCAGTTTTTAGGCAAATGTTTTGAAGATTCTGTCATTGTTTGTTGTTCTCCTGCCTGATCTTTGAAATCCACAGCAACAGCTACCTATTTTGGAAAATTATGTCAGTAGTAGCAGGGAAGCAATTTTATTCTAATATTTTTTGGATTAAATTATATTGCCTATACCTATATTATGCATACAGTAGAACTCTCAAATCAAGACATCCTACTGCAGATTGACCATATAGGCTTCAACTGCAGGCCATCCTAAACTATAGCTGTAGATAATTTAACTTGTCGACCAAACCCCTAGTCACATGGTATTGATCAAAATGCTTAACCCTTTCCAACGTATATTTCAGCAACACAATGCAAAAGGGGCTGGCAACTACTTTTATACATTGTTAAACCACCAACAGTGAGGTCAACCACTGAGACATCAGCAGTTGGAACACGGAACGCCATCCCTGTCAGCTTTCTATTTAGCGAGGGCAGAACTTTCCCCACAGCCTTCATCAATCACAAATGAGTAAGTTGAACAAATAACAAGAAGAAATTCCTTAGCTCTATATAACAAAAATACTATATTTAAACACCAGATAAATTCAAGACTCAACTTGCAGAAACCATAACTAAACAAAATTTACGTACAGAATTCATTGAAGACCATCATACTATGCTCAAATCACTTTCAGATAAAATGTATTTAGCATACCAAACGAACATACGGAGTTTGTGCGAATCTGTTGACCATTGTCACCCTCTCTGTAAATAAGAATCTTTCTTATTTTGATACCTTTACAACATGCTCGCAATGCATTTTCCATACTTTCACATTAATATAACATAACTAAATAAGCATCAACCAAACTGGGCTTAATTTATTGGAAGATGGATCAATATTGGCTTAATTCTACGAAAGATATCCCAAAAAGATGCCTATAATTGATATGAAGATGCTTAAACTTGGGCTGCAAATTAAGTAAATGCAAACTAAATGCCATAATGTCGTTCAAACCATAACATACCAACTTGCAAGGTAAAACGTAACATAATGTATGAAATCAAACAAAAGCATCCTGGGGGGTTGGGGGTTCAACAAACAAAATCAGTAAATGGCCATGATAAGGAACTCAAAAAATACATGTACTGCCATTTTTGCTTACCTCCATTTGGTGATGACAAGGTTGCATTCGCAGCCATTTTCATCCGCTTGATATAAATCATGGTCTAATTATACAGCTCAGGAAGACGGGAACAGAAACTAAAAACTTACATAGGTTAGATATAAATTTATTAAAAGAAAATACAAAATTAATAAATATGACAGATTAGCCCCCACGTTCTTCCTACTATAACTGGGAAAATTTTGGACACATACTGCCAATGTCTTGGGAACTCAATTATTTCAATCGAGATTGGAGAGGATCCAAACAGGGTTAAAGGAATTCCAAAAAAAAATCATAACTTGAGTATCATAAGCACGGGAAGAAAGGAAGTAGTCTACCTTGAATGGACAGTACCACCAATAAGGAAGCCAGCTGAAACAAGCGACCGCCGACCAGCATTTTCATTTTCAGGTGCTTAATTGTTAAAATGATGGTCCAGATAGTCCTACAAAGAATGTCGCATCAAATTCAAATAACATTTATTAACAGTACAATAGGAAATGCATTTCATTCTGATTATGTCACTTTTGCTGTTCTTTAATATTTTTAAGATGGAGAGATGGTTGTCAAATCTGGTGTCTTTGATTATTTTATATGAAATGCATTTCCTATTGTACTGTTAATAAATGTTATTTGAATTTGATGTGACATTCTTTGTAGGACTGTGGGGCCTTTATTTCTCATCCTAGCCGGAGAAGTTTTTGAACTGTTTGATCACCAAGTATTGCTTCCGATGAAAAGACCTTGTTCACTAGGTCGGCGTCTTCACAAGCATAGGAATCAAGAATTTTGACCTACATATGTCTATATGGTTTAGTTTTACAATTTGATGCATTATAGCCTTTATTATATTGTACAGAATATGGAAAACACAGCATAATTTCTAATGAAGATTTATTAAACACTATTAAGCAACTTGTTTTCACCCTGGGTGACTGTGAACCAAAATATAATTTCTAATGAAGATTTATATTTTCTATAGGATAAATATTTGGCTACATTAGAGTTCAAATAAAATAAAAATTCAGATTATGCATATTATGATTTCAAAATCTTGTGGGTGAATACTAAAGTACACAATTGTAATATATTCTCCAAAAAAGAGCAATGTAGCAACTTTTTTCTGAGAGCCTGAGGCTTTATTATATGCAATAAGCATAAACAATAATAATAAATACAAGAACAGCCATTACTCGGATTGGTTTGAATCAGGAATACAAACAAAATATTAAGAGAACATTGTAATGCTCCTTTTCATTATATTTAACATAATGTAATGATGATTCTTTTCATTATACATAATTTTCAATAACAATCAGAAATTAGTTTTACTAAAGCCATATGGTTCATACACATGAGCTAATACAGAAGAAATATTCAACCTAATTATACAATGATAGGACTAATAAGAATTATAATCCCTGTGTTGTTCAAATGAAATACTGAAGCAATGCACAGTATATAAAAATCTGCAGATGGGTATTCAATATTGTTCATCGTAGTTGATATTCATTACCTAAGAGATGATCAAGAACTTGTATGCATGATTCTTTTTCCTCTGTTTTCTTCCATTTTCCACCTTTCCCATCCACTTTACTTCAAGGCTGTGGATGGATATAGAGTCTTTCAATTGGCGTAAGAGTCTTTCTGCCAGTAAATTAGTTTCAGTCATAGAATTACAGTCTTAATATATGATTTTGTAGTGTCAGTTTAAAGTTGACGGACATCAACAAAGTATGTCGTATGCCTTGGACCAATATTATATTATATGAAGTCAAGAAACACATTCCAACACAAATCCAACAAGAGCGGTACGTATATATATTTTGGTACTGGCCGGAACAATAACTCGATTTCAAACAATAAGTAAATGTCTGAAAGAGAGCATATAGAAAGACCATTGATGATAACTGGTCTTGCAATTAAGAAATTTATGTGCATAAATTTGGCTCAGCCAACAATGTTTATTTTATTAAAATTATTAAGATTAAAAGGCTCCATAAAAAATTAACCTCAAATCAGAAAGGACCAAAAGAAGAGGGAATTGTTATTTCCACAAGTAAAAATTGATACTCTCTCACATAGATGTGAGAACCATTTACTATTAATGTGGGAGGAACCTTGTGGAACTATCATTTTTTTGCTCGTGAAAATATCAAATTCCCGAAGAAAACTCATAAGTTGAGACTATTGCATCAAAGCACAACTACAGCACTAGCACTTGCACATCAAAACGAAGTATATTGTCCATTTCATACATAAAAGTAGTGGTAAAGAAACAAGGATACAAACAAATCAAGCTATTTCTTTTTTAATTTTTTGGGTAACTGTTGAGGCAATGTTCAAGGAAAACATAAAGTGTCAACTGAGATAACGCATGTATGCTGCTTCGTATTGAACACTTCAGAATTTGACAGATCTTAAAACACAAGAAAATTAGTATTAGTGTTTGTTGAAAATAATCAAGGATGGGGATACCTGATTGAATCAATACCTAAGGACGTAAGTTGATGCAAGGGACATGGTGGACTTTATAAAAGTCTTCTCCTATTCCACCATCTACCACCGAGCGATATTGAACCCTATATCTGAAATCTTCAGGCATGTCCACAATATTTAATACTCGAAGGGCAGTGAGGAATCTGAATCCATCCGGAAGCATCTCCAATTTGTCGCAGCATTCAATTTGTATTGTAGAAACATTGGGCATGGCTCCATCATCCACCATCCATTCCTCTAAGTTTCTCAAGTAACAAAGTTGTAAAGACTTGAGTTGAGGGAAACCCACAGCAGAGCATACAATTTCTTTCGATTGGAGGATTTAGGTTTTTAGGTTGGGAGTCAGGAGATTGAAAGGGTTAGTGAGCAGAGAGAGAGAGGATGGAGAGAACTGAAAGGAGATTTAGGTTTGGGTCGAAGCGTATGAAATTTGAGTCCCTCCGTGTTTTCTAACCTTACGGGTGCCCAAAATCCGTATTTAAATATTGGGCTATAACCATATTTAGATATAGCCCAATATTTAGATACGGATACGGTGTCTAAATTAAGAATTATATACTGTTCACATGAACATAAAATATCGTGTCTACAAAAATACAAAATTAATTACGGCACAAATTTTTTCTGTGACAAAAATCAAATAGGTCAGGATGAGCAAACCGTATCTAAATTCATAAATAAAAATAGTCACGTTAACTATAAATTACCGTAACCAAAAAGTTACGTATTGATACTAGTCACGGTGAATCACCGTAACTAAACTTGACTACCTAAATCTGTGACCATTACCTTTAAAGAAATTTTTTTATCACGAATTTTGTTACCACCGTGTCCCTTTAATTTTTTTCAACCGTGTCCAAAGGTCAATTTTATACTAGTGCCTCTTTCCGTTATCCCACTCTCGATTTGCTTTAATTTTAGGTGGGGGAAAAAATGGTTGCTACAAAGATTGAATAAAGGGTGAAATAATAGGGGGAAAGGGGGGTTAAATAAGGGGAAGCAACCGCTACATACAGTAGTGGTCTGCAAGTTTTTTTGCTTTTTGTCAGTCATGTCATAGAATCTGCACCCATTGACCGAAGTGAAGTGAAGTGACCGAAGTGAAGTTAAGTGTCATAATTTTGCTCATTCCCGATGCATGCTTGTGTTAATGAAAATGACTAAGCCACGTACATGGAGTAGCGGTTGGCTATTTTATTTTGCGTTTTGTCCTTGTATTATTGTAATAAAAATAATATTAATATTAAATAAATAACAATAATATTAATAATAATAATAGTAGTAGTAATAATAATAATAATAATAAAAACAACAACATCATATTATTATTAATATTAATTATTATAATAATAATAATAAATATTTTTTTATTAATATTATTTTTGTTGTTGTTGTTATTATTTTGTTAATAATATTTGTAATATTAATATAATAATAACAATATTAATTATTATTATTATGGTGAATTTTAAAAATCAAAATTTTAAAAGGAAGCAGACGCTCCACCTTGGAGCGGTCGGTCAGTCAACTGTCTCTTCCATGTCAGCCACTTTTTGTTTTTTGTCATTTGTTCCTTCCCAATGCTCTTCAATATATTTGAATTGAAGGTTTATTTTGTCAAGTGCACCCAAACATAATTAATCAAAGTAAATAAAATTTGACAAAATAGTTGTAATATAAAACAAAAAATTTTTTTATATTTTTTATCTATATATCTTTGATTTATGAGATTTAAAAATTATTAATATATATTTTTTCTCGTAATCCGTTCATAAAAATTAATAAAAAGGTAGGATTGTTTTCACCAATTAATAAATGTCCCAAATTGAAAGTCTTAAATTAAAAGGTCCCAAATTAAAAGTCATAGCCGAAAAAAATGCTGAAAATTATTGTTTATAATTGAAAACAGTGCACAACCGCTACTGCCTTTACCGGCTGACTCTTCTTCTTCTTTTTTCCCTCGTTTTCCGTTCCTAATATTATCCCAAATTAAAAGTCTTGCCCCAAATTGAAAGTCATAACTTTAACCAAATTGAAAAAGCTACCGCTTCAAGGTGAGTAAGTATTTTATAATTAAATTATTATTATTACTATGTGTAGCGGTTGGGGATTAAAAAAATAATAATAGTAATAATAATAATAATAATAATAATAATAATAATAATAGTAATTATAATAATAATAATAGTAATAATAATATTAATTGTAAGACCCCAACTTTTATGAATAAAAGTTTAATTTTTTTTATATATTATTTCGAAATAGTAAGGTGTTGATTTGATAAATATGAAAGTTATGGGTGAAATGTGCAAATATTTTTAAAATGAGCAAGTGGTTATAAAATATTCTTGTTGTCGGGGAATATTCGTTTGGTCGTGGAATATTCTGGTTGTCGGGGAATATTCGTACGACGGCGCAGCTATTTGTGGGCCCCACAACGGAATAACTGTCGGATATAGAAAGCGACAGAAATAACTTTTTTTACAAGATAACGGCGTAGTTGTTACCGTTAGTACTGTTGAAATACCCGGTGGTTAAAATACAGTACGCGGTGTTGCGCAGTAGCACACGGTATTGCACGGTATTTCGAATTATTGAGTCTTACGTGAGAAGGAACCTACTCAATTATTGTTACAGTATTTACTGTTCAATATTTTATATTATTGACTCAATAATTGCTACGTTGATATTTTATATTATTGACTCAATAATTGCTGCATTGATAGTTTATTGACTCAATAATTGCTACGTTGCTATTTTTTATGATGGCTACAGTTGATATTTTGTAGTATTGATTCAATAATTGTCGTTGCACAGTATTTCACGTTATCAACTCAATAATTCATATTATTTGAATAATATTATTAGATAGCATTATTGACAATGTCTAAGGAAGTTCTGTCTAGGAGGGGTTATTTAATTGCGCGCCAGTAAGGAGAAGTCCTTATCGGAAGGCCCCCTCTGTCCTGGGAACGACCTGATTGTTAATATTGTAGTTCTATAATATTATTTGTGAATAATTAATTATTGATTTATATGATAAGGAAATATTTATTTTGGGGATATTAAAGAAGGAATTTGTGCTGATGTGTTTTTTATCAGTATTTTGGTGTGAAAAATCATCTGTTTATGGATTTCGGATAATTTATGTTTGGAATTTGGAAAAAATTCCTTCTACAAAGTTGTAGAGAATTAAATTTCCTATGGAAAGGATATAGAATTTGTATTTTTCTGACAAAGGGGCTATTTATTATGAATTATTGAAGTTTCGGAAAATAAATATTTTTTTAATAAAATGGTGGGCCCCACTTTTGTTTTTTGGTTGAAAAATCCTGATTTCATAGCAGCCGGCGGCGGAATTTTTTTTTAAAAAATATATTATTTTATTATTTTAGTCTCCTTTGGCATCCTAAGCTTTTCCTATAAATAGGGTGCTTAGGTTATAATTGAAAATCATACCAGAATCATAAGTTTTCTCTCTCTATAATATCGAGCGTATTTTTGTGAGTATTTCTATACTTTGAGTATTAGTATTCAGCGCAAGTTTCCTTCAATATTATATCCGATATTCCAATCAGAGATACTGTTCTTTTGAGGTAAGGGATGTTATTTCTTTCGTAAATGATGTTATTCTTCTCAATATCATTATACAAAAATATTGTCATGGATTTTATGTTAAATTCTTACTTTTTCCGTCGGGGTTACTATTCACGTATACGGCACTATTCACGTATACGGCACTATTCACGGGAAAATTTATTTTTCTTCTATTTGTCCAAATTGTCTGTTAAGGTTACTATCTTTGATTGTATCCAAGTTTTGGGCTTTATTCTTGAATTTTGCTCCACAAAGTATTATTATGGATTATTCTTGAATTTGGATAAACTAAATGACGAATCCCTAATCTTTGTCTTTTATCTCACTGGATTCGTTTTTTAAAATATTTTTCATCATCCTCAGTCCTAAAAGGTGATGTAACTGAATATCTTTGGCCTGTAGAGCAAAGATGAATGATTACCTGATGAATATCTTTGGCCTGTAATGCAAAGATGACAGGTGTTGAGATGAACATGACCACTGATGATACAAATGAATATCTTTGGCCTGTAGTGCAAAGATGAATATTTGATGAGATGGATATTGATTGATGTTACAGGGATAAAATATTGATGATGAACGGTTATTTCCGCTGCGAATATTGATCTAAAACATGTTGTCAATAATATTTTATCTGAACTGTTGAAGGCTAACGATAATTTATTTTCCATTATCTTAGTCATAATATTCTTTACTGAGCTAGTTGAGCTCACCCTTTTCATCTGTTGTCCTCTTCAGGAAATGAGAATGTTGCGGGGACTAGTCGGGGGACAGAGTGATGGTCCGAGTTAGAGCAGTAGTAGTCCTCACTATTTCTGATAAATAGTGTGATAATAATTGTAATGAGGACTTAGTTTGAATCTTAATATTTTCTACATATTTGTATTGACACTCACAGTTGTGTGGTCGTATTTTGCACGACCGTATGATATAAAGTTTGTATTTGAATTCTGTACCATGTATTTGGCGACTCAGAATGGGTTGGGTTGAATGGACCTATTCTGGCGGCGTCACAATAATAATTAAAAAAAATAACAATATATTATTATTATTATTACATTAAATTTAATTAATATTATTTATAATTTTATTTATTAAATAAAACATTTATCATTATTAATATTATTATTATTATTGTTAGAATTTATTGTAACAAATTAATATAATGAAGGTGACATGAGTTTTGGGACAAATATATGTTATCAGCCGCCACTCACAGTTGCTTTTTGTAACTTTTTCTTTTAAGGGGGCCCACATGGTTGACTTTTAATTTATCTTACAAGCCGCTACCTGTAGTAGCTGCTGGGTATAATAGTAAATCAATCTGAGCCTTTCATTTAGTAGATCTACGACTATAAGCATGGTAGCTGGGAATAGTGCCATGACAACCGAGTGCCATGGCAACCGGTTGCCATGGATTAATTCCCATCTATATATATATAATATTCGTGACACAAGTATTACTTTAGGTCACTTGATCAGGTTACTTTTTGAAGTCAAAACAATAACCACGAAGCCTTTTTGTTTAATAACACGGATCCCAGCAACGAAAGAAAATAAAGATTGTTTCCGTTTTTTTTTTCTTTCATAAAAAAAATAATTTTATACAACTAATTATGTCCAATAAATTATTCTAAATACATACCTATACATATATGGAATCAAAATAATTAATAATTGCATAAAAGTTTGGCTAAGATGCCACTATTAGGTTTGTATAAAATCATGGCGCAATCAAATTGCAAAAATTAGCGGAAGCATGGTATATCAGAGTTTAAAAATTTCTACAAAACCATTACCCGGATCATCTTTTATGCATATTATTAATTTAAAACGATAAATAAGAAGTTATGAAATTCATACCCTCATAGAACGAAGCTTCCGCAGGTACAAGTTCAACTCTTTGTTCTTCGTGATCTCCTTGAATATCCAGGATTGATTCTTTCCTTTGATCAACATTAGCCACCCAAGTGTTTGGCCTCTAGAGGTGATCCACCAAGAAATAAGAATTATTCAATAAGAAGGGTGGTTGTGTGACGCCCCCAAATTCGGGACCGCCACTTGGTCTCTCGAATTCGGTTCGTCACGTTCTTATAATAATACATCATAATAATAATACGACTAAGTGTCGCATCGCACAGCGAAATATAATACACGACTACTACCGAATAGATTACATTTAAATAATATAATTTATTCACGTCCCAAGGTCTCGTAACTTAAACAGTGATTACATAGCTTAGACATATCTTAAGCATAAATAACCTTAACTAGTACATAATATCATAAGTTCTTTATTACAATCATAAGTCCTACATAATTAAAGCTACTCAGTAGCCTTTCCCTTGCTCTTATCTGTGCCCGAAGGTCCTGCACTGCTCTGCCTTAACTGAAATATTTTAGGAAAAGCAAGAATGAACACAAATTACCCAACAAGTAATATACAATAAGGGTGAGTAATATAATTCTCAATTCTCGAAAGGGTATAGCAAGGTTTGATAGTTCAAGGATAACAAGAATATCAACAGTTCTCAATAACAGTCGCTAAGGACAGAATAATATCAATGTGATTTAATAATAAATCAATTCAAGATTTCAAGATAACTGAATATTGAGCAGTCACTAAGGACTATGAACTTCTACTAGAATTAACAGCATTAAACTGATAACCCAAATCAAAAACAAGTACAGCAGGTGATCAGCCTTAAAGTACCCTACGTTATGCATAACAATCAATCATACTCAAATGCGCTCGTCGGTTCTCCGACAATTATATTTTCCCTTCAAAGAAGGTTGTTCTTCTCAGTCAAATACAAGATCCCGCACCAATCAATTGGATTTGGGTCGCTTTTCAATAATATAAGTCTAGCGAATCAAATGGCATAGACACTTTCACAATATTCAGGAACAATACTAAGTTCAACATGAATAATAGCTTTAATGAAATAAGAGTTCAAGTATGCTAATTCAATTCAAACGAGTAAGTAAAGAAACTAGCTCGCAATATACAAGGATAGAACACTTGCACCGTAAAAGAGTGTAAGTTAGGAAACTTGCCTTAAGCGTAGTTTATCCCCGTAATTTAATCAACACTTTTCGAATCCTATCGTAATATAGTTATGTATATATGATATTCATTAGTCATATAGTTTAACATTATATCTCATCTCGTATATACGATTAACACATAAGCTAAGTCTTGACCTAGCAACACAGTTATATAGTATTATATTAATATAACTTCTATCCTTAACTTTCCTCTTTTCTCAAGTTAATCATCTTTATACATCATTACTATCATGTAAGACTACCACAAATAGCAAACATATTCTATTTTAGCAAGTTATAGCATTACTATAAGTTAACCGTCAACATCGGATCCACGTATCAACATATGATACCACATAGCACGTATACATATTAAAGAGTCTTTCCATGTTCGTTCAACCCTTTCACGACCAATTTACAGAATATAGGTTCTATGTTAATACTTTTGACGACTTACGGTCATTCAAGGTCATGACGTTATGAGATCTAGTATGCTCACCTTGTAAACATATAAGGTAGTCATATATTAGGCATGCTTATGAATATTCGCATTTTATACATGTAACTATCACAGTTATTAGTTGAAAACATGCTTTGTTTACGCTAACCTTGGTTTCATGACATGTAACATAGTAGGCAAACATGAATGATACTTTAGCAAGTCTAAAAGTACTATCAGGCATGATCATAACTTCCAGAATACGAATCTTGTAATAACATGTTAAGGTTCACAATCAAAGCACATATTTTCATTAGTAAGTCTTACTAACATGTTCGTGTTACATCATGAAATCCGTATACATAAGTTAATAGGTCCGACACGCATTTCAAGCCCATATAAACATGCTTGAAAAATCAGAACTCATATATGGTACGTACATGTCAAAAGTTCGTTTGTAAAAACTTACATTTCCGTTACTAATGAGGTTTGCATGTTCGTATTTCGTTATGAAACTTATCTACACAATGTTTCTAGGTCATACAAACGTGTCTCAAAAGTCAGAATGTCTAAAATGGATACAACGAATCAACGTCCATTTTGATCCTAAGTTTATTTCGAAAATCTATAACTTCATCGTTCACGTAAGCGATCCGAATATAACATGCTCATACTAGTTTAACAAGCCCATATATACGTATTAATCATATCAGCATACATGTTCTATTTTATTTCATCAACTAACATGTAGCAAACATCAAGCAGGAAGCAAAAATCAAAAATCTGCAGCAGGGGCCCTGCGCAGCTGCGCTACGCCGCAGTGTAATGCCGGCGCAGCTGCGTCGTGCCTGGTTCGACTCAAGACACAGTCTGCTTCGGTAGACTTCTAAGCCAAATCACATAAATTCTTCACGAAATCATTTCTAATCAACCACATTGCTTTCTTATCATATTATAAGACTACATAACAATCAAAAAATCATTCTATAACCCAATTATACCTTAATTCCATAAAATCAAGAATTTGGATTTTGACAGAGAATGAAAATTAAGAACAAAGAAACTATTATACGAATTTTGATTTCTAGTAAGCCACTTGTATACCAATATGGTTATAAGTTTTATTTAACGACTCACAAACATTATTCAATCATAGCTTTATGGATCCATGCCAAATTCAAGAATTTGAATTCAGTGAACAAGAAATGGAGTTTTTGATAGAAAATGAAAATGAAGACATGAGAATGTGATTATACCTTTCTTATGCAATGAACTGCTGCTATAGAATTCTCTACTAACACTGATATATAATTGCTCTCACTCAACACTCTAGCAATTTTCAGCAATTTGAAATGTGAAGGAGAAGAGTTCGTATATATAGAAAAACTAATATCCAGACAGTGTAATCTTCCCATGAATCAAACTAACGGATTGATAAATTGTATGAAGGTTAATGAGAAGTTGGTAGATGGTAGTTGAATTTCACTATTATGCCCACTCCCTCAGTGATCATGAGATAGGAAGCTATGTTGCTGAGAATTGGGAGAAGGAGGAGTAGGAATGGCCTTAGCCTTTTGTCAAGCACGTGAAGATCAAATGGGTCTTCCAACTTGGGACAACCCAAATAACTCAGCACTCTTGCAACACTTAGTTATGCTATACATGCTAAGGTTACATATATATAAGTCCACTTAGGTTATATAATATATACTTTAGGTTATAATTGAAATGTCACAATATAATCCACATAGTGTAGTAAGTGTAAATTGACACATATAATCCATGTACATTTTGTTAATACCGGATATAATCTAATCGGATGTTATCACATTACACTGTCTCCTTTATTAAAACTAATAGTTTACAATATGTTCACGATATATTATACAATGTATACCCACATATTTATTGTCACACAAGCATAAACATGTAACTTATATATTTCAATCAATCTTAATACATGGTCTCTATGTGTAATATATTCACATTGCACTATATAACATAGTTTATGTATACTTGCATGGTCACACCTAAGTGTTTCTCTACACTATATAATATACTCGTATTCCATATACTTTATATTTAATTCTTGCACATTTGCACATAACAATCAATATAATCTCATCATATTAATAACTTACTTATTTATTTCATTATTCATAATGTCAAATAAATAAATTATTCATCTCATTGATTAATTAACAATAATATTAATTAATCCATTCCTCATTGATTATTAATTTTCATAATAATCGATTAACACTTATGTGATTAAATATCACATTAAATGAATATAAATCTTATTATATTTATAAACACATTGCTTATTATTATTATATTTCTTGCATTAATAATAATCACATATTATTAATTAATCACAATTAACAATTAATATAAATTAATTGTTCACTTAATAATTCTTTCGTCGATTAATATTATTATTAATATTTCTCATTACTGTGCCACACAAGGCATTCGACTAGTTTATTATAAACTCCACATTTTTCTCCATTATTATAATTATTCAGTTTAATATAATTGAGTTAACTCATCTCATAACACAAAATCATTTATATTCAAATAAATTCTTATTTTCATTAATATATTTATTTAATAATATTAGAAAATTCTCGGGTATTACAGGTTGGCTAAACCCTATTTTTCTATCCTCTATAGAAAAAAAGTACTCTCCAACAATTGAAATTGCATCAACTGATATCTAACATAAAACTCCTCTTATATAGATATTGGTCAACCCTTCTAATCCTATTAGAAATAGGTTTTCATTTAATTAATTAAACTCCTTTAATTAATTAGGCTTCCCAATCATATTGGGATTAATTAATTAAACTCCTTTAATTAATTTACCTCCTAATCTTATTAGGAATAAATGTGAGTACTAATATTAAATTAATTCCTAAACTCCTTTAGAAAATAAAATAATAATAATTGTAATAATATTAATAAGACTCCTCTTATTAATTTATATTTAATATTTTCAAAATATTAAATAATAAACATTAAGCTATTTAATTTATTCTATTACCATAGATTAAATTAATTACACTTAATGCATTATTACGATTATGCCATTACATTCTTAAATAACTATTCTTCCTTTTATGGTGTGACCCTTTAGGTTATCCATATTAAACAGGTTATGAATAAATCAATTAGAACAATTCTAATCTTATTTAAATAAATAAATTAAACTAATAATCTATTTAAATAAATAATACTTATTCTACAATAGGGATAAGCCTCCGTAGCGATCAACGACTTTTCAGATAATATAGATTTCAACATTAATTATAAAAGAACCTGTGAGTAAATAGTTATCGTATAATTCAATCCTTCCACTACACAGTGTCCCAATTAAATATAAGACATGAAATTACTGTCAAGTCTTATTTTATTTAATTATATATATTTCGATTATAAAATGCACAATTCCAAATAATACAAATTAGAAAGTCCTTTCTAATTTCATTCTGTCTTGGCCAATGACTAATGGGTTGTCATTTAACGAATCACATATGACATATCTCTTCTATTACTAGAAGTGGTAGATTCTTTATTGACCATTCATTATCTCCATATGTAACTTATTATACCCAAGCATACCCTTTGATATACCCTAAGGGTCTTAAGGAATAAGTCAAAGTATAATTCATTACACACAAGATACTATGATGATCTTAAGTCCAAGGATCACTTGTACTACTATCACATTAGGAATTTCTATTGACAGGCAAGTAAAACTCCATTAGGTATTCCATAGCGAGTCACGTTCAGTGAACTTATTCTCCAATAAACACCTACATACTTGCTTCAGTGTCTCCACACAAATGATCATGAGATCAATCATCCTTATCCAATGAGCAAGCAACATATGTACCAATCTATCCGGATTTACTAATCCTCTTTTTAGGAATCCCACGATTGGAAACTATTTTAGTTTTAAGCTTTCTAAGAATTTAGATCTCATTAGCATGATCAACATCATGATTCTAAAAGCATTGCTTAAAACTATGGGTTATTTATATATTATAAAAACAACATCATATAGATAATTAAATGTCTTTAATAAATGAGTAATTTTTTTAATAAATAAATAAGATCGTCTCCAAAGTATATGCTTTATCATCATACATGATTGGCTTGTATGCATACCACTTTCACTTCTTGGTATACATCATCGTCAGACAACTCGCTTGTCTAGGCGACTTGCTGCCATAAAATACAACCTTTGACGGGGTCATAAGGTTAATACACTTCTTTTGGAAATCAATTATCGCCCCATAATTGAATAGCCAATCCATTCACAAAATAACATCGAATTCCCCAAGTTTAATCGGGATAAGATCTACGATCATCAAGTTTCCCTTAATGTCCACCCTACAGTTCTTGTGTACGAACCTAACTGGAATCACTTCCCTGTTCGTAATTTCTATGTTCATAGGGTATTCTAATTCGTCCTAAGGCAATTCTAGATTCTTAGCAAAGTCATCGGATATAAATGAGCAAGCAGCACCCAAATCAAATAACACGTAACCATTAATATTATTGATCAAAATGATACCTCACACCACATCACGTGACTACACCACATCTTGCACGGTAATGTTAAAAGTCGTGGCGGTAGGTCGGTTGGTTGGCGTCGATCCCGTGATGGTCAGAGTGTTGCCATCGCTGGTTCCTCTATTTCCACCTGCTCTTATCCCTCCTGATACCTTCTTGGGGAAATCCCTGGCCAGATGGTTCTTTGACCCACACGTGAAGCAAGCGCCCTTCTTAGGGTTAGGGAAATTTGGTGCTATGTGGCCTTTCTGACCATAATTGTAGCAGACTCTCTTTCTTTTCATACAGACCCCCAGGTGATTCTTCCTGCAGGTCGGACAAGCCTCTACCCTCCTCTTTTGATTCCCCTGCTGGTTCCCAGTCGACGCACTGTCATTCCATCTTCTTTTCTGACTGCTGCCACCACCAGTATTGCTGCCACTATCTTTATTATTTTCATCTTCATTCTTCTTCTTCTCTTAAGCTCTTGATTGTACCTGGTCAGAGCATCACTTCCACCTTCTGCGATGATTACCTTCTCCAACACTCCCGCAAAAGTGTTCAACTGGAACATTCACACTTTGCTGTACAACCAGGGCTTCAATCCTGGTTCAAACCTTCTAGCTTTTCTCTCATCTGTGTTCACCTGATAAGTTGCAAACCTAGACAACTCGTTAAATTTTGCAGCATAGTCTGGCACAGACATGTTACCTTGCTTCAACTCCAGGAATTGAACCTCCATCTGGTTTTAAGAGCTCTTTGGGAAGTACATTTCAAAAAATATCTCTTTAAACCTGTCCCAGGTGATTATGCCTTGTCCTCCTCGGACCTTATTCGCCTGCCACCAGTAGCTGGCCTCTGCCTTCAGCATAAACGTTGCAAAGGCAGTCTTCTGATCTTCGTTGACCCTTATGACGTCAAATACCTTCTCCATCTCCATTACCCACGTTGAGCTTTAATTGGGCTCATGGATCCTTTGAACTCTGGCGGTCCTACCACCTTGAAGTCCTTAAACGACGTGTTATGTGGAGCTTGCTGCTGATTGGCAAGTGCTCCCATTAAGAGATTGGCCAAATGCTCAACAGGATTAGCATTGGCATCTACGTTGTTGTTATTGTTATTGGTTGACCCTTCTTGAGCTGGTTGTCAGGTTGGGCGTCTTCTTGGCGGCATATTTCTGTTTAAGATATACGCTTATTAGATCGTTACTCAATTCCTTAAATATTTAAGACTTAACTTAAACATTTTAAGATAATCACTTAACATATATCATCTTAAATAAACTTTAATATATTATTCATTCAAAAGTTTTAAACATACGAAAGATAACATCACTGCTATTTACATCAACTATCCCGAGATAAAGAATCTTCAGGATTTAAATCAACATATTCCATTATTTATAATCACATTGGAATTTACATTATTAAATACCATAAAATATTTACATAATTCATACTGTTCCTATCACGGCCTACTAAGGCGTCGAACAACTTCTCTACGCTCTTCTTCCATGATACGGAACATTGTCCTACGATCCAGCATGTACCAATGTAAGTCCTCGAACTAGACTGGATAGTAGACAACTCGATCCTGAGCCCTATCAATTGCTGTCTGGAACGTGTAGTTCGTCTCCTCAATCTTAGCCTTCTTTGCCCGATCATCGTCCTCAGTAAGATTTGCACGTCGAGAAGCCTTTATCCAAGCGTCCTCTGCTTTAGCACACTTCGCCGACTCTTCTCTCAAGTCACTCTTCAATTTCTCTAACTCAGCTGACATCTCTTCATTTTGGTTCTCTGCATGAACCAACTGCCACTCCACGTCTCCAAGACGTATATCCAGATTCTCGATCTCTCCATCCTTCTGCTCTATAGTAGTCCGTTGTGCAACTGTCTGCTCCTTCAATTCTCGAACATTATCCTGTAACTCTATATTGCAGTCGTATAGCTCATCGTACATCTCGACACTGATAGAGTTTGGTGGAAATTTATCTGTGTCGTCATCCAACTCCTCAGCCTCAGCCTCTATCTCCTCAGAGTCCTCCTCTGAATCAAACACTGGCTCATGCTCTTGACCCACAATAGTGATCAATGGAGATGGCTCTCTTTGAACAAACTGCTCCCAGACGGTATAAATGTCTCGGGGCTCCTCCTCTCTAGCTATTCGGGGCTCAACCTCTCTAGGCTGACTGGATCCTCCAACATCCGACATCCTGAAAAATCAAAATTTTAAGTTTTTAGTTATACGTGATGCTAATCGATACTAGTGAGCACATAAGTAATCACATAAGCACATAAAGTCTTTTATTATCTTCAATGAATTAAGGAATTCTTTTCTTAGAACTCGATAAGAGTTTATCACCACTATGTTATCGATCTCTTAAAAAGGCTACTACCCTAAGGTTTTTCCCCATCGAAATTTCATAACCTACGGCTTTGATACCAACTTGTGACACCCCAAATCCGAAAAACTCAATTCCACAGGATTTGGTGTTCACTGTCCAATAATAACACATCTATCTTCCTATAATAAATGATACTCATAAATAAATAGAAATCCTCCCCTTAAGGGTTACAACATCATAACTGAATCAATCCTAGGTTAACTAACCTTAAACATCAATCCGAAAACATAAATAAACAATTAAATCTTAACATAACATCATAAGTCTTTAAATAAAATATTCTCAAATAAATAAACAAGTCTTCATCACTTGTTTGCTGTGCCCTTTCCCATACTAGTGGATGGTTCATCAGTTCTTTCAATCCTAGCTACAATGTTATATATTATGCAAGAGTGAGCAACGATTGCCCACAAGTATAACAATATAATAACAATAATAACATGCGAGAAATCAATGAGTTCAGAATAATAGAAAGCTCGGCTTTTGAATCAAGATTAGAAACAAGAATCAAAAGTATATTTGAGGGTCACAAAACCAAGAACTATGTCCCAGGTTATCAAGTATTTCTACTTTAAACTTTTAACAGTCGTAAGACTATATGGACCTACTTCTCGTACCTAGGGGGATCAACCCTTAGTACCATGTATGTGCGCATCATATCAACGCTAACGCATAAATAATCCCCTATAAAGGGTTGTTCATCTCAGTTTGACATCAGAGTCCGCACCAAATGAAGTTTGGTTTGGATAAGCTCAATAACAGGTCTAGAATTTAGAACTCTCATCAACTATGTACTAGTCAAATCAATAAGGGTTCGCTAGTTTTTCAAGGTTCAACAACAAAAAATGATACTTAATCAAATAATAAATCTCAAATGTATACAATTGAATAAGTATTGTATAACCGAAGTATTACTTTAAAAGAATTAAAACGTCTCATATGGAATCATGAACTTGAATAAATAAGAGTAAGAACTTGTTTAATTAAAGAATATGATTTATAAACTTGCTCAATTAAAAGTAGAGTTAAGAAACTTGCATGACGATAACAAGTCAGGGATAGAAAATTTGCCTCGTGCGAATGTTACAATTATAAATCACGTTCCCCAATTAATCTTACATACCATTTACATTCACAATACAAATTAATTACAATATAACTAGCACCTCGAGTATGTTATCTTAATTCTGGATCTGATTATATTAATTGAATCCACAAATGTTAACTCTTAGTCACATTATTAGACTTCACGAATAACGAGTTTAAACCACGTATTTAACTTATTAATTAATAACGTAAACATCATTTACGAGTTAATAATCTATTTTAACATCTCAATGTATGATTAACACATTATCTTGTTCATTACATTAGGTTTTAAATTATATTTCTGAACTTGAACACTTAAATAAAATTCTCTGGGCCATTCTGCTAGCCGGCGCTGTAGCGCCCAGTTTGAACTGGGGACTAGCGCTACGGCGCTGAGCCTACGTCAGCCGGCTGCTGGCCTAGCGCATCAGCGCCCAGTTTCTTCACACAACCGGCGCCGCGACGCAGTGAGGCCTGACAGTGTTTGTGAAGAACATAGAAAAAGCCATTTAATGCAAAAATTTAGCTCAAACAACAATGATAATGTTACCCATAAGTTATAAACTTAACAAAAACATTTAATAACATTCTTAGCATGCTTTTAACAACTTAAATCACATAAACAACTAAATTAGAACATATAATTTTCATGTTCTTGATATTTTTCATAGTTTCGTCAATTTTCATGAAATCATACATTACAGATTTGTTATAACACCGAATCTGTCCGTTTAAGTTTCGTTCTCTTCGTTTTTACATGCATAAACATAATCAATCACCAATTTTTAGTTTAATATACAATTGAAGCATGAAGTTTTGTACATATAAGCCATATTCATATGTTCTTACTCTGTAAACTATAAAACTCTAATTCAAACATGATTACATGGATTTGATTACTCTAAAATAGTTTATAATTGATATAAAACATGTTATAAACATCTATTAACACATACAAATCACTATCTCATGCATTAGTCAAAAAAGGTTGTTTACAGAGAACTCAAATTGACTTTCATGGAGAAAACATAATAACGTAAAATTAAAAACTGGGATTAAGAATTTACCCTTGCTAACTCTGTTAAGATGATATAAACCTTTAATTCCAAATCTTTTCTTCAATCAACTTATTCTCTCAAACTCTTTTTTCTCTCTGTGTTTTTATCTAACTGATATGAATATAATGAATGAACTTAACTGATATAACTTATAATACGTATATATGATATAACCGAAGAGTTCATGGGTGTTAGTTAATCGTATAATGGTTTTAACTGCTCCCATGATCTTAAGGCTCTATTTAGTTTGTCCAATTTAACTCCTTTTCCCATGATTTTAATTAGCTTGTTTATTATATAGTTTATTTGTCATATTTTAATTAATCAAATAATATCATTTAAATTTAATTAAATAAAAGACAATATTACCTATTAAATCACATCATCACATAATTAAAATTCTCATTTATTAATTATGACAAATCATTAAATCTCTAATTAATTGTTAAATTAATTAGGATAACATTATAATTAATAACAACTCATTTAATTTAATAATCTTAATTAAATTCACACTTTGAACTATAAAATTATTTCACATTAATTTAATCAATGTAACACATTTAATTAAAATAATCTAACACAATTCTATCAAATATTTATTTAACTCAATAAATAAATCAACAAAAATATTTATTTAATTTAATAAATATTTAAAATAAATTACAGAAATCTCGTTCGTCACACTTATTGTTTTCGTAACACGCATATTAATTACGTACTATGTAACTTTAAGACACTTGTTAAACTCAAACACGACATACGATTTACGTTTTGGCATTTCAAGTTCTTCGTTTAATTACATTTAATCAATGTTTAATTCCTAAAATCATAGTTATACATGTTGTTTAGGAATTCTTTCTTCATGTATATTAATTAAGTATATACTTGCCCCTTAATTACCACGCAGAAAGTTGGATTAACAAAAGCTCGCGTCGATTTTTTTTTTACTAAAGGGCGCTGCGGCGCCACTCTTAGTTATAATGGCCGCGCTGCGCCAGTTGGCAGCGCAACGCCCTCCGGCCAGGCGCTGCAGAGCGCCTCTATAAATCTTGGGGAGGCGCTGCAACGCCTGCCCTGAGCCCTTGAATTTTTTTTATGTTTTTAATTACGATTCCTTTTCGTGCTCGGAACTCGATCGTTATAACTCGAAATAGGCTCGTTCAAAATCCATTTTCTCATATATCTTACGTACTACGATTTCATTAGGACAGAATAAGTTTTTGAATTCGTTAACGGCAAATTCACTGTTTAAGTTTTCATTATTCGTTTAATATTCGTTCGTGAGCGTTCTTCGCTCGTTTCTTCATTTTAAGTCCGAATTCGACCGTTCTTGAGTCCTCGACTCTTAAATACATAGTTCTTTGAAACGCCAATGAAACCCTAGGTTTCTAAGTTCAACGGTGACTTTTCACTATCGTTCCGAAAATCCTAGTTAACTACGATTTCGACGATTAACGTCTTTTACCGTAAATTTTGCCATAACTTCGTTACACGAGATTTTTACGCCAAACCAAATGGAATCAATCCATTGGTCAATCATCTAAGTTCCTAACCAACAATTTGCACCTAAATTATACGCGATGGTTTTTAATTTGTCCATCAACAACAAACTCTAAGTTTTATGCATTTTTTTTCGATTAATGCTTAATCATTCGATTACGATTCTCGCTTATACATGGCTTATTAACGTTTTTGTTCACTAATAGCCATCCTTATTACTCCGGAAGAGACATACTCCACCAATTCACTTCTTTATAAAAATTCAATAGAAAATAATTTAAAGTTCGAGTTTACGTGTTTTTACCTTCGCGTTCTTGACTTAAGCTTGTTTAATTGGCTTTTCCTTCCTTCGATTCCTTGTTAAACCTTTTTTTTTCTCTTTCTCTCTCTCAATATAAGTGCTCAAAGTTGGTAAAACAACTAATGAACAAAGTGGCTAGCTTTTATAGGAAATTAAAAGTGAGGGCATTTTGGTCATTAAGTGACCTCCTTATTATTCACACTGTTGGGTTTGTATGTTACGCATACATGTAATCAAATTACACAATAAAGGCGGAAGCGCAATAAATTAGGTTTTAAAATTTTTATACAAACCCTCACCATGATCATGCTTTGTGCTCAATTATCAATCAATAGAAAAGAAAAGATAAATCAGAATAATACCCTTATAGAAACTAGCTTTCACAGGTACGAGTTCAACTCATTGCTCTTTGTGATCTCCTTGAATCTCCTGGATTGATTCCTTCCTTTGATCAACGTTAGCCACCCAAGTGTTTGGCCTCTAGAAGTGATCCACCAAGGAAGAGAAATTATTCAAAAAGGAGGGTTGTTGCCTAAACCCTTGTTTTCTATTCTTTGTAGAAAATGAGTACTCTCCAACAGTTGGAATTACGTCTTTTGATATCTAACATAAGACTCCTCTTATATAGATATTGGTCAACCCTTCTAATCTAATTAAAAATTGGGTTTCATTTAATTAATTAAACTCCTTTAATTAATTAGGCTTCTGTTGGGTATTTTTTACGCGCCACACGCAAGTATACGTGGTCAACAAGTAATAAAGTGAAAGAAAATTATCGTTTCCACGAGGAATTATTTAACAAATATCATCAAGTACTAACCCGTAACCAACTCAATCTTATTTAAACGAATGAATTTCAAGTTATAATTAAGTACTACTAAATACCACTAGTTAAGATAAGATTACGGAGATTTAAAATCATAATTTCACTTATTGCTTCATCTAAGTTAATACACTTCTTATCAATTATGTTCACTATCCGAATTGTTAATCAAGAACACTAAAGCAGATATAACCACCTTCCGATGCATCATACCCATACTCACTCGCATCCACAGATGATAGAATTAAGCAAGACACCCTAATTAACTAATCCACTATGTCTCTATGTGAATTACAATTAAAAAGGATTTCACACACAAGTTCCCTATCAGATTACATATGACGCATAGATATTCCTATCCTATACGTGAATTATGAATTCCATCTACGTAGAAATCACAAACATATGCTATCATGATCAGATCTAAATCCATTTGTCATCTTTCGAATTCATATAGATTATCACGGTAATTATTAGCTAGGCAATTAAAAAATTATTTCAAATCATAGTAGACAATCACCACGATAGCTCATAACAATTAATAGAGAAGCATATTAAAATAAACTACACAATAAGATCCATTATAATCTTAAACAAAGAATTAGTTAATTGTTATTGAATTAAAACTAAGAATCCACAATTGAATACACATTAAAAAATAAGAAAAAAGTAGAGAAGAGAATAAATCTGTGATCAACAAATCATCAAGCTACCCCTTGCTCCTGCTCCTGCCCTTCAATGACTTCCAATTGCTTCAATCTCCAATCCCCATATAAACTAGGGTTTTATTATTTTATTTAAAACTAAACAAAACTAATAATCTCATTTTATTTAATAATACTATGCTAAATAATAAAACTAAGCTGCTCTCCTATGACTCTTTATATAACAGGTTCGGTCCGTATATATAATATATATGTGGCCCTCATCTTTCTCTCATAGTGCACTAGAGTCTGAATGGGAAAAGGAACCAGCTGCTTGCATCAGCACTTGTATCGGGCCCAACCCAATTTTTATATATATTATAGTCGTAGCAGCCCTCATATTTATCCGAATCCAAGTAATCTTTTGCAGCAGGTCAAATCCCTTTTATAACCTTCACTAGC
This sequence comes from Panax stipuleanatus, assembly GCA_020205555.1. Lineage (NCBI taxonomy): Eukaryota > Viridiplantae > Streptophyta > Magnoliopsida > Apiales > Araliaceae > Panax > Panax stipuleanatus. Next base: position 59,350,620 of record CM035118.1, read on the forward strand.
CGAATTGGAAAAAGAAGATTAGTATATCATGCTTTTAAGTCCCTTCTCTCTCCATTACTCGTGGGCCACCTTTATCTCTCTATTGCTCATACGTGCACTAGGAAAGAGTCCAGCACTCTTTATCATGCCCCCACCTTATCATGCATCCAAGTCCACTTGGAAAAGGAGTCTTCAGCTGCTGCCTTCCGCACGCCTCCCCGCCCCAGCGGGGGAATTGCCCATGACAGCCCTGCCCTAGCGGGAGAAGCTGCTGTCCGGCTTGATGAAAATTTACAAGGTGCCGCTCCAGCTGGTGAAGTACTCTATGGGACCCGCTCCAGCAGGTGAACACCTTTTGAATGATGAAATTGAAACCCTTTTACGCTCCCTTTGCCTCCATTTTATTCCTGCACATGATCATATACATCCGAGGTAAAATGATAGCAAAAACACTTGAACACAACAAGAATCAAGCTCTAAAGACTACCGATGAGTAGGTATGAAACCCACTCATCAAATACCCCCAAACTTGAGACTTTGCTTGTTCTCAAGCAAAACATAATTAGAATAATTCATCCTCTAGCAATGATCCACTCAGGCAATTAGTCAATATGAACTTGAATAGTGGCCTCAAAGGTTATAACAACTGATAACCCATAAACAATTTCAAAACAATGTCATATCTAAAATTTCAACACTTTCATTAGTTCCACAACTACTCATGATCCTTTAAGTGCGTGTGTGCATCCACATGTTCAAACTAGTCATGATTTAGATAAGATCAACCAATACTCATAAAATATTTTCAAAAACGACTTTCAAAACTTCTTATCACATCAATCCCCTCTAATACAGACAAAACACAAATTTTTCTTGAGGGTCAAACGGATATTTAAACATTTAAGCACATATGAACCTTTCCCAAGAACTTTAAAGCTATTCTTTTTTCTATCTCTTTAGTGAGTGCGTTTTGCGCTCTATATCACTTTTCATTTCAATTAAACGAGTGCGTTTTATGCTCCATCTCGGCCCACCACAAGATTTAATTATTCAACTCTGGAAAGTTCCAATTTTTTCAAAAAATGCTCCTTGATTTCCCCCAAACTTATGTGAGTGCCTAATTTTCACTTTGAATGATGCTCAAATAAGATTTCTCAAGTTGCAATGATATATTTTATAAGCATTTAGCCCAAAAATTTTCAATCCCAACTGGCTAAACAAATGGATATGTGTAAAATTTTTAAATTTTTTTGCAAGTAGTGTGAAACCAACTAATGAGTTGAAATATAGACTAACCTTCTCATCAATTTTTCAAGAGTTAACAACATTAACCACCCACTTATCATTGGCCACAATCAAATTCCATCAAAATATTGCCCAAGTGAATACTAAACATGATAAATACCCCAAACTTAAAACAGACATTGTCCTCAATGGCTAAAATAGGAAAAATTAAAGTAGATAACTTTCCTGAAAATACATCATTTTCCTCATTGGCTGCTAAGTCTGAAGAATAGGTTAGGCACATTGGAATGAATCAGGCACCATACTCGAGTTGGACTTGACTAACCTGTGAACATGATAGAAGCAAGTTTTATTAAATCCTAAATGAAAATTTATTAAATAATATGAAACCTAAAAACTAAAAATAAAAATTAAACTTAGGTTGCCTCCCAATAAGCGCTTGATTTATAGTCCTTCAGCCGAACTTTGTCTGGTCAACGCTATCCAATTTCTCTTCGAAAGAGGAACCCTCCATCCATCAGTAGCAAATAATCCTTTGGGAGGTTCCCACAGGCGATAGCCAGTGCATCAAAGTCACCTAGCATGGTCTTATTCGGTATGATCTCCATGAAGAAGGTCTAATAGCTAGGTGTTTTCTCCATTGTGTATGTGAGCACTTTAGGGCATGGAAGCTTGTCACACACAATGGGCTCTTCGTCTATATATCTTCTCTTTCTCGTCCCACTATGGCTTCAAAATTGTACTCGCTCTTATGTCATAAAGAGCTTCGCCGACGACATGACTACCAAGCGGGCATGGTGTTGCAAATCTGACTAACTCTTTGATCTTTGGTGGAGACCCATTTAGTTCTTCGTCGACCTCTATTTTATTATCCCCATTTGTCTCCTCACTTTTGATATCTTGTGGCTCATCTAGTCGTAGATTTGGTTCGGGTTCTCCATCAGTTTCGTCATCCATTTCATAAAGCCCAGTGTTTGGAGGAATGTTGTTCACAGCTTTCAGATTCTTTTCTGTGTCACTTGGCAAAGCTTCTTGGGGCCGACTATTCATTGCATTTTCCATCTGCCCATTTGAATTACTAGATTCTTAATTTCCACCGCTAGAGATTTCGTCGCCACTTCATTTTCTGTTCTGACTCTAGACAACTCTTCCCACATCCTTGAATTATCTGGTTGTGGCAATGGAGATGGACATGAAAATTCCGGTGTGTATGATGGATTTGGAGCGTAGTATTGGTCATCATAATTGTAGCTCCATGAAGAATCCGAGTGATACCCCCAATCTTGGTGATAGTTAGGATCAGCATAGTTGTTGAGATAATCACTACTATATTGTACCGGTTCAAAACTGACGGTGCATTGATGACTCGGATGATTGCCAGCACAATAATTGCAAATTACTGCTATCTTTCGACTACGTTGGGCTGCGATAACCTCCAACGTCTTCGAATTTGCCTCAATTTGTACTGGCACTACAGAAAATGTATTAAGTCCATCAATCCCTGTTTCCCTTGGTTGAGTCATGTTCGTGTATGGCCATTGATACGCAAAGTCATCCATAGTACCTGAAAAGAGAGAAATATAGGAAGAGAATTAAAATAAAAAAAATGTTTAAATTAAGACTAATTTGATTGAAGTTAATATTGGCAAATAATTATTAAATTAATTCTCCGGCAACGGAGCCAAAAATTTGTTGGGTATTTCTACGCACTACACGCAAGTATACGTGGTCAACAAGTTATAAAGTGAAAGTAAAGTATCGTTCTCACGAGGAATTATTTAATAAATATCACCAAGTACTAAACCGTAACCAACTCAATATTATTTAAATGAATGAATTTCAAGTTATAATTAACTACTACTAAATACCAGTAGTTAAGATAAGATTACAGAGATTTAAAATCACAACTTCACTTATTGCTTCATCTAAGTTAATACACTTCTTATCAATTATGTTCACTATCCGAATTGTTAATCAAGAACACTAAAGCAGATATAACCACCTTTCGATGCATCATACCCATACTCACTCGCATCCACATATGATAGAATTAAGCAAGACCCCTAATTAACTAATCCACTATATCTCTATGTGAATTACAATGAAAAGTATTTCACGCACAAGTTCTCTATCAGATTACATATGACACATAGATATTCCTATCCTATACGTGAATTATGAATTCCATCTACGTAGAAATCACAAACATATGCTATCATGATCAGATCTAAACCCATATATCATCTTTCGAATTCATATAGATTATCACGATAATTGTTAGCTAGGCAATTAAATAATTATTCCAAATCACAATAGACAATCACCATGATAGCTCATAACAATTGATAAAGAATATATTAAAATAAACTACACAATAAGATCCATTGTATTCTTAAACAAAGAATTAGTTCATTATTATTGAATTAAAACTAAGAATCCACAATTGAATACACATTACAAAATCAGAATAAAAGTAGAGCAGAGAATAAATTTTTGATCAGCAAATCATCAAGCTACCCCTTGCTCCTGCTCCTGCCCTTCAATGACTTCCAATTGCTTCAATCTCCAATCCCCATATAAACTAGGGTTTTATTATTTTATTTAAAACTAAACAAAACTAATAATCTCATTTTATTTAATAATACTATGCTAAATAATAAAACTAAGCTGCTCTCCTATGACTCTTTATATAACAGGTTCGGTCCGTATATATAATATATATGTGGCCCTCATCTTTCTCTCATAGTGCACTAGAGTCTGAATGGGAAAAGGAACCAGCTGCTTGCATCAGCACTTGTATCGGGCCCAACCCAATTTTTATATATATTATAGTCGTAGCAGCCCTCATATGCATCCGAATCCAAGTAATCTTTTGCAGCAGGTCAAATCCCTTTTATAACCTTCACTAGCCGAATTGGAAAAAGAAGATTAGTATATCATTCGTTTAAGTCCCTTCACTCTCCAATACTCGTGGGCCACCTTTATCTCTTTATTGCTCATACGTGCACTAGGAAAGAGTCCAGCACTCTTTATCATGCCCCCACCTTATCATGCATCCAAGTCCACTCGACAAAGGAGTCTTCAGCTGCTGCCTTCCGCGCGCCTCCCCGCCTTAGCGGAGAAATTGCCCATGACAGCCCCGCCCCAACGGGAGAAGCTGCTTTTCGGCTTGATGAAAATTTGCAAGGTGCCGCTCCAGCTAGTGAAGTACTCTATGGGACCCGCCCCAGCAGGTGAACACCTTTTGTATGATGAAATTGAAACCCTTTTGCGCTGCTTTTGCCTCCATTTCATTCCTGCACATGATCATATAAATCCGAGGTAAAATGATAGCAAAAACACTTGAACACAACAAGAATCAATCTCTAACGACTACCGATGAGTAGGTATGAAACCCACTCATCAGCTTCCCAACACATCGTGATTAATTAATTAAACTCCTTTAATTAATTTTTCTCCTAATCTCATTAGGAATAATTGAGAGTACCAATAATAAATTAATTCCTAAACTCCTTTAGAAATTAAAATAATAGTAATTGTAATAATATTAATAAGACTTATCTTATTAATTTATATTTAATATTTCTAAAATATTAAATAATAAATATTAAGCTATTTAATTTATTCGATCACCATAGATTAAATTAATTACACTTAATATATTATTACGATTATGCCATTACCTTCTTAAATAATTATTCTTCCTTTTATGGTGTGACCCTTTAGGTTCTCCATATTAAACCGGTTGTGAATAAATCAATTAGAACAATTCTAATCTTATTAAAATAAATAAATTAAACTAATAATCTATTTAAATAAATAATATTTATTCTACAATAGGGATAAGCCTCCCTAGCGATCAACGACTTTTCAGATAATATAGATTTCAACATTAATCATAAAAGAACCTGTGAGCAAATACTTATCGTACAATTCAATCATTCCACCATACAATGTCCCAATTAAATATAAGATATGGAATTACTGTCAAGTCTTATTTTATTTTATTATATGTATTTCGATTAGAAAATGCACAACTCCAAATAATGTAAATTAGAAACTCTTTTCTAATTTTATTCTGCATTGGCCAAGGACTACTGGGTTTTCATTTAACGAATCGCGTAGGACATATCTCTTCTTGAACTAGAAGTGGTAGATTCTTTATTGATCATTCATTATCTCCATATATAACATATTACACCAAGCATACCCTTTGATATACCCTAAGTGTCTTAAGGAATAAGTTAAAGTATAATTCATTATACACAAGATACTATGATGATCTCAAGTCCGAGGATCACTTGTACTATTATCACATTAGGAATTTTTATTGACAGGGAAGTAAAACTCCATTAGGTATTCTTTATCGAATCACGTTCCGTGTACTTATTCTTCAATAAGCACATACATACTTGCATTAGTGTCTCCACACAAATGATCATGAGATCAATCATCCTTATCTAATGAGCAAGTAATATATGTACCAATCTATCCGAATTTACTAATTCCATTTTTATTAATTCAACGATTGGGAACTATTTTAGTTTTAAGCTTTCTAAGAATTTAGATCTCATTAGCATGATCAACATCATGATTCTAAAAGTATTGCTTAAAACTATGGATTATTTACATATTATAAAAATAGCATCATGTAGATAATTAAATGCCTTTAATAAGTAAATACTTTTATTAATAAATAAATAAGACCGTCTCCAAAGTATATGCTTTATCATCATACATGATTGGCTTGTATGCATACTACTTTCCATCTCCCACTTGCACTAAAGCCAATCGCCATGGTATCTCATACCCAACTTCTCTAAGTGACGATCAAACCGCTGTTGTGTTAAAGCTTTAGTAAATGGATCTGCAATGTTGTCTTGAGAGTCTACACACTCCAAGGTGACGTCTCCTTTTTCCATGATCTCTATGATCAAGTGAAATCGCCGCAACACGTGTTTGAATTTCTGATGAGACCTGGGTTCCTTAGCCTGTGCAACTGCTCCGGTGTTGTCACAATACAAAGGGACTGCTCCTCCAATGCTATGAACCACACCAAGTTCATTTATGAACTTCTTCATCCAAACAGCCTCCTTTGCAGCTTCACTTACAGCTATGTACTCTGCCTCTGTCACTGAATCAATAACTGTTTGCTGCTTGGAACTCTTCCAACTCACTGCGCCACCGTTTAAGGTAAACACATACCCCAAAATGGATTTACTGTCATCTTGGTCTATTTAAAAACTTGAGTTTGTGAAGCCCTCGAGTTTTAATCCAGACCCACCGTAGACAAGAAATACATTCTTAGTCCTTCGTAAGTACTTTAGGATATTTTTCACTGCCTTCCAGTGCTCTTCTCTTGGAATTGACTGATATCTACTTGTTACACTAAGTGCATGAGCGACATCCGGTCTAGTACATATTATATCATACCGTACATGATAGATCCTATTGCTGAAGCATAAGGAATCTTACTCATACGATCTCTCTCCTCAAGTACATTTGGGGCCTACTTCTTGGAGAGATTTATTCCATGTCTCATCGGTATGAGACCTCTTTCATAATCTTCAATGCTAAACCTCTTTAGCATCGAGTCAATGTATGTTCCTTGGGATAAGCCAAGCATCCTTTTAGATCTATCTCTATAGATCTTTATCCCCAAAATATAGGATGCTTCTCCCAAGTCCTTCATAGAGAAGTGTTTAGATAACCAGATTTTAATCAATTATAGCATAGGAATGTCATTCCCTATCAGTAATATATCATCAACATATAATACAAGGAATGAAACAGCGCTCCCACTAACCTTCTTGTAAATATATGGTTCATCCTCGGTTTTGATAAAATCAAACTCTTTGATTGTCTCATCAAAACGGATGTTCCATCTATGAGAAGCTTGCTTTAATCCATAAATAGATCGTTGCAGCTTATAGACTTGATTTGTTCCAACCTTTGAAACAAATCCCTCTGGCTGTGTTATATACACATCCTCCTCAAGTTTCCCATTGAGGAAAGCTGTTTTCACGTCCATTTGCCAGATCTCATAGTCATAATAAGCTGCAATCGCAAGAAAAATCTGAACAAACTTGAGCATAGCTACTGGTGAGAAGGTTTCGTCATAGTCAATTCCTTGTCTTTGTTTGAAACCTTTTGCAACCAGTCGGGTCTTATAGGTCTCTACCTTGCCGTCCGCTCCAGTCTTTCTTTTAAATACCCATTTACACCCAATAGGCTTAATGCCTTCAGGTGGTGAAACCAAATTCCATACTTGGTTCTCATCCATGGAGTCCATCTCGGATTTTATGGCTTCAAGCCAGTTCCCTGAGTCTTTATTACTCATAGCCTGTTCGTAATTCAATGGATCATCATCATTCAGGATGCGTACCTCATCGTCATCCTCTATGACAAATCCATACCTGTCAAGTATCTTCGGTACTCTTCCAGATTTACTAATAGGGTGTGGTACAGTAGGTTCATCCACTTGGTCAGGTACCTGACTTTGATCCGTAGTAATTTGTGGTTCTTGAACTTCTTCAAGATATATCTTACTCCCACTGACCCCTTCATGGATAAACTCCTTTTCCAAGAAGGCAGCATGTTTAGCAATAAATACCTTTTGATCAGTTGGATGATAGAAATAATATCATAAACTTTCTTTAGGGTATCCCACAAATCTACACTTATTTGATTTAGTCTGTAGCTTATCATTTTAGAACTTTTTGACATAAGATGGACAACCCCAAGTCTTAACATACTTAAGATTTGGTTTCCCCCCTTTCCACATCTCATATGGAGTCTTTGGGGCGAATTTGGTAGACACCTTGTTAAGTAGGTGTGCAGCCATTTCTAGGGCATAACCCAGAATGAAATTGGAATATCGGTAAAACTCATCTTGGAACGAACAATGTCCAATAATGTTCGATTTCTCCTTTCAGATACTCCATTTAACTGTGGTGTACCTGGTGGAGTCCATTGTGAGATTATACCATTATCTTTGAGACAATTGAGAAACTCACCGCTTAAGTATTCTCCACGTTGATCCGATCGAAGAATCTTAATACTTTTGCCAGTTTGTTTCTCTACTTTCTTTTTGAACTCTTTGAACTTTTCAAATGATTCAGATTTGTATTTCATTAAATACACATATCCAAATCTTGAGTGATCATCAGTGAAAGTAATAAAATAAGAATACCCTCCCCGTGCATTCGTTGACACAGGTTCACAAACGTCTGTGTGAACCAATGCTAACAACTCTGTAACTCTTTCTCTTTTTCCACTAAAAGGAGATTTTGTCATTTTACCCATGAGACAAGATTCACAAGTTAGATATGATTCATAATCAGATAGCTCTAAGAGCCCATCCTTATGCAACTTGGATAATCTTGTTTCATTGATATGACCGAGTCTACAATGCCACATATAGGTATAATTAACATCATCTATTTTCCTTTGCTTAGTTTGTTCTATTTGAAATATATTTTCATGCAAGTCAAGTATGTAAAGTCCATTTTACAAATTACCAACACCATATAAAATATTATTATTATAAATAGAACAATTATTGTTCTTTATTATAATTTCAAATCCATCCATATCTAATACGAAAATAGAAATAATGTTTCTAATGATATTCAGAACAAAATAACAATTATTTAAATAAATGGACTTGTCCGTAATAAGTGTCTATAGCTAATGTAACAACTTTTTCTCCATTTTCCACTCGTAGAACAACCTCATCCTTGTTCAGCTTTCTACTTCTGACCAGTCCCTGCACAGTATTACATATGTGAGAACCACAACCGGTATCCAATATCCAAGTAGAATTTTGACTTTCAGAAAAATTAATTTCAATCATGAACAAACCTTGATTGGAAGTCGAAGCTTTTCCAAGCTTCTTCTCTTCTAGAAGCTTCTTGCAATTCCTCTTCCAAGGACCTGACTCGTTGCAATGAAAGCACATTCCTTTACTAGTTGGATCAGGTTTCTTTTGATCCTTCATGTTCACTTTGCCCTTAGCCTTCTTAGATTTCTTCTTTTTAGAAGATACCTTGGGCCTCTTCCTTTTCTTAGAAGAATCATCCACCATTATGACATGGTTCTTCTTGGATGGGAAGTGACCTTCTGCAGTTTTCAACATGTTAAGTAATTCAGGCAAGCTGACATCCAACTTATTTATGTGAAAATTGACAACAAATTGTGAGAAGGTCTCAGGGAGTGATTGCAAGACTAAGTCTTGACTCAACTCACCATCCACGACGAACCCAAGTTTTCCAAGGTGTTCAATCAGATTAATCCCCCTTAGGACATAAGTCTCAACGGCAGTGCCCTCGGTCATCCAAGATCGGAAGAGCTCCATAGATATCTCATATCTAGAAGTCTTACTTTGTTCACCATACAACTCCTTGAGGTTAAGTAACATAGTAGGAGCATCCATGCTTTTATGCTGACGCTGAAGCTTGTTATTCATGGATGCGAGCATGATGCATTAAGCCACAGATGTATCATCTTGCCACTTTACAATATTAGCAATCTCTTCCTCCGAGGCTGTTTCTAGAATAATTCCAGGGACAGGTGAATTTAGGACATAAGAAATCTTTTCAGAAATGAGAATTATTCTCAGATTCCTTAAACAGTCTGTATAATTCGGTCCGATTAGTTTATTAGCATCAAGTATACTTCGCAGTGAAATTAATGATTTCGATATTTTTAAATTTTTACATGTGAAAAAATAATATTTTAGCAAACATTCATTTAATTAATTTTACATACCAAAATAAATTAGGTCTTTTTTTAAATTGATATCTTCTACTATTTTCTTCAATCTATATTATCCTCACTTATATAGTTCGAAAACATATAATTAAAGATTTGCTAGTGAGATTAAGGATCCTATTTCAAATGTATATAGCCTTGTGGATAACACAACAAACCATATATAAATAAATAGGTAGACAACTCTTTGACAATTACATCAACATGTAACTCCTTTTTATTTTGCCTCTTAGATCATAATGGTCAAGTGTGTGCACATCCAAACTAAAATGATTTAAGTTTAAGTTCAACCTAGCACTTCCATATATTCAAAAAAGAAAAAATATTATCGTTGTGGATAGCACAACAAAATAATATTGTTCAATTTTTTATAAGCATTAAATGTGATTAAATTAATATCTTAAATACTTAATATTTGCCTTGTGGATAGCACAACAAACTCATGTTAAATATTTAATACTCTATTAATTTTATTATGCTAGAAGGCGCCGTTTGAAATTCCAAATATGTTTGAACGCTTTAGACTTAAAATAATTTCTTTGAGGGGTTTGTTATTATTAATCTCATCTTGTATAGCGCGCATGCACACACACACACACACACACACACACACACACATATATATATAATACGCGTTAATTTATTAAAACATGTGAAGCATGTTTGCATAAAATATAATATATATAATACTAGCATGCACATATAAAATACTATATTTTATCCGGATTGATTATGGACTTTTATTCTAGTTTGGTTCACTAGAGCCACCAAGGGAACCAAAAGGTCAAACCTAGGAGTGCAAGAATTAAATTTAAACGTAACTATTACATTTAAATCTGGGCTCCATTACAAACGGGTCTTCACGCGCTCCTTGCTCCTTGGTCTCCAATTCTTCAAGATAATTATAACTAGTCCTATTACATAAACTATTTAATTTAAATAGAAACCTTGATCAGTAGTCAAGGGGAAGTACATAGGAGGGAGATAGAATTTTACATTAAGAAAAATTAGAGAATACGAGGTACGCAGACCTCATTTAATAAAATCCATACATTCAAGCATCCAACTAAAATAAAATTCAATCACATTGGTCAATAGTCCATAATCAACCTCATTTATTATCATACACATTAACATATGCATAAAAAAATTAACATTCATCTCATGAATAATAAAATCATTCTATATATGCATCGATGTCATTTAATGGGCAAAAGTTTGCTAAATTTTGGTTTTGGAACAAAATAAATCTTTTATTTTAATCAAAAACTAATTCCAAATTAAACTCCTTTAATTTTTAACAATCTGAAATCATATTTCAGATAAAATATACATCTTTATTTTAAAATTTTATCAATTAAATAAACCATTTAATTTAATTGTTGAAAAACAAAAATTTCAAAATGTGTAGAGTGGCGCGCTCGTGCCCATAATAAACTGGGATGCGGCGCGGCCACACTGTTCGTCAGTTTGAGTTTTGCAGGAAGGCACGCCCGCGCCCAGAATGGACTGAGTCACGGCGCAGCCGCGCTGCGTAGTAGGATCAACAGAGTTCATTTTTTTGTCCAGAAAATTAGATCCAATCTCACATCAATTTATACATGGAGTCATAAAATCGATAATTAGCACAAAGTTAGGCTCTGATACCACTGTTGGGTTTGTATGTTACACATACATTTAATCAAATTACACAATAAAGGCGGAAGCGCGATAATTTAGGTTTTAAAAATTTTATACAAATTCTCACCATGATCATGCTTTGTGCTCAATTATCAATCAATAGAAAGAGAAGAAATAATCAGAATCATACCCTTGTAGAAACTAGCTTCCACAGGTACGAGTTTAACTCCTTGCTCTTCGTGATCTCCTTGAATCTCTTGGATTGATTGCTTCTTTTGATCAACGTTAGCCACCCAAGTATTTGACCTCTAGAGGTAATCCACTAAGGAAGAAGAATTGTTCAAGAAGGAGGGTGGTTGGCTAAACCTTTATTTTTTACTCTCTGTAGAAAAGGAGTACTCTCCAACAATTGAAATTACATCTTCTGATATCTAATATAAGACTCCTCTTATATAGATATTAGTTAACCCTTCTAATCTAATTAAAAATTGAGTTTCATTTAATTAATTAAACTCCTTTAATTAATTAGGTTTCCCAACACATTGAGATTAATTAATTAAACTCATTTAATTAATTTTCCTCCTAATCTCATTAGGAATATTCGAGAGTTCCAATATTAAATTAATTCTTAAACTCCTTTAAAAATTAAAATAATAATAATTGTAATAATATTAATAAGACTCTTCTTATTAATTTATATTTAATATTTTTAAAATATTAAATAATAAATATTAAGCTATTTAATTTATTCTATCACCATATATTAAATTAATTACACTTAACATATTATTACGATTATGTCATTACCTTCTTAAATAATCATTCTTCATTTTATGGTGTGACCCTTTAGGTTCTTCATATTAAACCGGTTGTGAATAAATCAATTAGAACAATTCTAATCTTATTTAAATAAATAAATTAAACTAAAAATCTATTTAAACAAATAATATTTATTCTACAATAGGGATAAGTCTCTCTAGCGATCAACGACTTTTCAGATAATATAGATTTAAACATTAATCATAAAAGAACCTGTGAGCAAATAGTTACCGTACAATTCAATCCTTCCACCATACAATGTCCCAATTAAATATAAGACATGGAATTACTGTCAAGTCTTATTTTATTTAATTATATGTATTTCGATTCGAAAATGCACAAATCCAAATAATGCAAATTAGAAACTCATTTCTAATTTTATTCTGCCTTGGCCAAGGACTACTGGTTGTCATTTAACGAATCACGTAGGACATATCTCTTCTTTAACTAGAAGTGGTAGATTCTTTATTGATCATTCATTATCTCCATATGTAACATATTACACCAAGCATACCCTTTGATATACCCTAAGGGTCTTAAGGAATAGGTCAAAGTATAATTCATTACACAAGATACTATAATGATCTCAAGTCCGAGGATCACTTGTACTATTATCACATTTGGAATTTCTATTGACAGGCAAGTAAAAGTCCATTAGGTATTCCTTAGCGAATCACGTTCAGTGTACTTATTCTCCAATAAGCACCTACATACTTGCTTTAGTGTCTCCATACAAATGTTCATGAGATTAATCATCCTCATCCAATGAGCAAGCAACATATGTACCTATCTATCCGGATTTACTAATCCCCTTTCTAGTAAACCAACGATTGGGAACTATTTTAGTTTTAAACTTTCTAAAAATTTAGATCTCATTAGCTTGATCAACATCATGATTCTAAAAATATTGCTTAAAACTATGGGTTATTTACATATTATAAAAACAGCATCATGTAGATAATTAAAAGCCTTTGATAAATAAATATTTTTATTAATAAATAAATAAGATCGTTTACAAAGTATATGCTTTATCATCATATATTCTTGGCTTGTATGCATACTACTTTTAATCTCCTACTTGCACTAAAGCCAATCACCATGTTATCTCATACCCATCTTCTCTAAGTGACGATCAAACTGCTGTTGTTTTAAAGCTTTAGTAAATGGATCTGCAATGTTGTCTTGAGAGTCTACACGCTCCAAGGTGACGTCTCCTCTTTCAATGATCTCCTTGATCAAGTGAAATTGCCGTAACACGTGTTTGAATTTCTGATGAGACCTAGGTTCCTTAGCCTATTCAACAGCTCCGGTGTTGTCACAATACAAGAGGATTGCTCCTCCAATGCTATGAACTACACCAAGTTTGGTTATGAACTTCTTCTTCCAAACAGCCTCCTTTGCGGCTTCATTTGCAGCTATGTACTCTGTCTCTGTCGCTGAATCAGTAACTGTTTGTTGCTTGAAACTCTTCCAACTCACTGCGCCACCGTTTAAGGTAAACACATACCCCGAAACGGATTTACTGTCATTTTGGTCCGTTTGAAAACATGAGTTTGTGAAGCCCTCGAGTTTTAATTCAGACCCATCGTAGACAAGAAATACATCCTTAGTCCTTCGTAAGTACTTTAGGATATTTTTCACTGCCTTTCAGTGCTCTTCTCTTGGATTCGACTGATATCTTCTTGTTACACTAAGTGCATGAGCGACATCCGGTCTAATACATATCATATCATACCGTACATGATAGATCCTATTGTTGAAGCATAAGAAATCTTGCTTATACGATCTCTCTCCTCAACTACCTTTGGGGCCTATTTCTTGGAGATGTGTATTCCATGTCTCATCGGTATGAGACCTCTTTTGGAATCTTCCTTGCTAAACCTCTTTAGCATCGAGTCAATGTACGATCCTTGGGATAAGCCAAGCATCCTTTTAGATCTATCTCTATAGATATTTATCCCCAAAATATATGATGCTTCTCCCAAGTCCTTCATGGAGAAGTGTTTAGATAACCAGATTTTAATCGATTGTAGCATAGGAATGTCATTCCCTATTAGTAATATATCATCAACATATAATACAAGGAATAAAATAGTGCTCCCACTAACCTTCTTGTAAACATATGGTTCATCCTCGATTTTGATAATATCAAACTCTTTGATTGTTTCATCAAAATGATTATTCCATCTACGAGAAGCTTGCTTTAATCCATAAATGGATCGTTGCAGCTTACAGACTTTATTTGTTCCAACCTTTGAAACAAATCCCTTTGGCTAAGTTATATACACATCCTGCTCAAGTTTCCCATTGAGGAAGGTTGTTTTCACGTCCATTTGCCAGATCTCATAGTTGTAATAAGCTGCAATCGCAAGCAAAATTCGAATGGACTTGAGCATAGCTACTGGTGAGAAGGTTTCATCATAGTCAACTCCTTGTCTTTGTTTGAAACCTTTTCAACCAGTCGGGCCTTATAGGTCTCTACCTTGCCGTTCGCTCCAGTCTTTCTTTTAAAGACCCATTTACACCCAATAGGCTTAATGCCTTCAGGTGGTGAAACCAAATTCCATACTTGGTTCTCATCCATGGAGTCCATCTCGGATCTTATGGCTTCAAGCCAGTTCCCTGAGTCTTTATTACTCATAACTTGTTTGTAATTCAATGGATCATGATCATTCATGATGCGTACCTCATCGTCATCCTTTATAACAAATTCATACATGTCAGGTATCTTCGGTACTCTTCTAGATTTACGAATAGGGTGTGGTACAGTAAGTTCATCTACTTGGTCAGGTACCTGACTTTGATCCATAGTAATTTATGGTTCTTGAACATCTTCAAGATATATCTTACTCCCACTGACCCCTTTATGGATAAAATCCTTTTTCCAAGAAGGCAACATGTTTGGCAATAAACACATTTTGATCAGTTAGATGATATAAATAATACCCTAAACATTCTTTAGGGTATCCCACAAATCTACACTTGTCGGATTTAGTCTGTAGCTTATCATTTTCAAATTTTTTAAAATAAGCTGGACAACCCCAAGTCTTAACATACTTAAAATTTGGTTTCCTCCCTTTCCACATCTCATATGGAGTCTTTGGGGCGGATTTGGTAGGCACCTTGTTAAGTAGGTATGCAGCCGTTTCTAGAGCATAACCCCATAATGAAATTGAAAGATCGGTAAAACTCATCATGGAACGAACCATGCCCAACAATGTTTGATTTCTCCTGTCAGATAATCTATTTAACTGTGGTGTACCTGGTGGAGTCCATTTTAAGATTATACCATTATCTTTGAGATGATTGAGAAACTCACCGCTTAAGTATTCTCCACCTTATTCCGATCGAAGAATCTTAATACTTTTGCCAGTTTTTTTCTCTACTTCACTTCTAAACTCTTTGAACTTTTCAAATGATTCAGATTTGTATTTCATTAATTACACATATATAAATCTTGAGTGATCATCAGTGAAAGTAATTAAATAAGAATACACTCCCCGTGCATTCGTTCTCATAGGTCCACAAACGTCTGTGTGAACCAACGCTAACAACTCTATAACTTTTTCTCCTTTTCCACTAAAAGGAGATTTTGTCATTTTACCCATGAGAACTATTGGTTCACATGCATCTACTATTAGGGGAGGTGGTGCAAGATTGATAATACTTGAGAGACTAAATTAAAAATGGAGGTAAAGATGAAGGTACTAAAGTATAATTTGCTACCTTTCTCCTAGCCTATAAATACTCCTCCATCCATTCATTATTTCATACCATTTTTGAAGAGCAAAGTTATAATCACAAGCTATAGTGAGAGAAACTATAGAGAGATAAAGAAGAAGAGTATTCTGCTACTACACTATTGCAGTATCCAATCTTCTACTGAGGTAAGGGGTATTATTTCTTTTGTATTCATGAAGAATGTTATTTTCTTTCAATACTCCTAATGGTTGTCATTCTATTCCTTATTAAGCTGTGGAAATAACCTATCTACGCAGATTACTGCATGCATGGTGAATAACCCTTCATATTCATTATTTATTAATTTGTGGGAATAACCTGTCTACGCGGACTACCGCATGCCTGGTTAAAAATCCTTCGTATTCATTCTATTCCTTATTAATATATGAGAATAACCTGTCTACGCGGACTACCGCATGCCTGGTGAATAACCCTTCGTATTCATTCTTTATTAAAGTTGTGAAAATGATCTGTCTACGCGGATAACAGCATGACGGGTGAAAATCTATTTACAGTTTCGTATATTCTTTCATACTCGTATGAAATATTATTTCTATAGAATGATGGGTATGAACTTTCTTATTAAAATTTTAAATCTGTTCATGTCGGGAAACTATTCATCCGGGTACTATTCACGACAAAATTGGTTTCTTTTTCTGTCCAAATTATCTTTTATTCATACAAGAGTACTATTCATCCAGAGTACTATTCATGCCAGAGTACTATTCACGGGATACTATTTAGAGGATACTATTCACGTGATACTATTCACGGGGTACTATTCATAACAAAAATTAGTTTATTTTTCTGTCCAAATTATCTTTGGCTTATGAATCTTACTCTTGAAATTGGATTCATGTTTTGATCTTCATGTTGCTAATTTAGATATTATTGAACTCTGGATAAATTGAATTATAAATCTCGAATATTAGTCCTTGATCTCACTTGATTCATTTTAATATCATTGTCAGAATCCTCAGACTTAAATTGTGGTTAAAGTTATCTTTGGCCCGTAGTGCAAAGATGAACTGTTGACTGATATCTTTGGCCCGTATTACAAAGATGAACTGTTGATTGATGAATATCTTTAGCCTTTGTGGTAAAGATGAGATGTTGATTGGTATAATCGTGACAATTGATTTTACAGTTGTATGTCTTTGTTCCGTAGTGCAAAGATAGACTGTTGATTGGCGTGACCATTGGTTTTACAATTATATATCTTTGGCCCGTAGTGCAAAGATGGACTATTGTTTGGCATGATCATGACCATTGATATTACAGTTGAATATCTTTGGCCCGTAGTGCAAAGATAGACAATTGATTGGTATAATCATGACCATTGATGTTACGTTTGAAGGTCTTAGGTGTAGAGTGTGAAGACGATATGATTATTAAGTGTCTTTAGCCTTTGTGACAAGGACATTGAGTGAAAGTTATATTAAGCCTTTGTGGCAAGGAGAAACTTTTGATTTACATGATTATAAACATGAATTGTGAATTAATATAACCATAATCTTTGGTGTTACAGGTAAAGACATGCGATGAAAATTATCTTCGTCTTAGATGCAAAGAGCAATTTATCAACATAATTATGATCATGAACTATTTACATGATTGTGGGCAGGAACTGTTGATTGATGTTACAGGGTTGAAATATTGTTGGTGGACTTTTAACATGGAGAAGATAGTAGACATTATGTTCTACTTGACTCTTCTAATGAATTGCTTGTTCCGCTGCAGTTGTTGATCTAAAACTTATTGTTTATTGTATTCTATCAGATTTTTCCCTGTTGAGGACAAAGGTTCTAAATATCTGATTCATTACTGATGAAGGCTATTGATAATTTAATTATCTTTAGTCATAATATTCTTTACTGGGCTATTTGTGCTCACCCTTTTGCTTCACAATTCCATTCAAGTAATAAGAGTGTAGTTGGGTCGAGCGGGGATAACAAGGGAATAGAGTGATGGTCGGTGACCTTTGAAGTTTCTCAATACATTATAAAAAAGTATGATAGTATATAATTGTATTGAGAACTTTGAATGTGTGTATCGTATTTTATACGTTATTTAACAATTAATTTTGGTGACCCAAATAAGGTGAGGTGAACCCGACTTTGGAAGGGTGTGCTGTCACTATCATACAACATGTCTAACCATAGACGATTTCGTGTTATCATATAACATTGTTGTGCGCATCCACTTGATGATTATATCTATAAGCACTACCTATATAATCTTGGAGTATGGTTGGAATATAATCCTCAGTTTGAGAGAATGGAGATAATTATATGGCAGAGAATACCCACCATTGGAATGAACAGGTTAGTAATCTTCTCATTTTTCTTTGGGGTCTATTGGGTCAACCAAGGTTAATTCTCAAGTCCTACGATATCTATTATAACTTAGAAGCATGGCCTCCCATGTACGAAGGTTTCCTTGAGCATTTTCAACAGATTTTAATTTCTAAAACAGTTATTGACTGTACTTTTATGTAACGTATCATTGATAAGGAGTATGAGTATTGTTATTTGTATTGAAACTCACAGTTTATGTGTGGTCGTATTTTGCACGACAAAGTAATAGTTGGAATATGAGGATTTATATTTGGATTTTGTAGTGTGTATTTGGCGACTCAGAATAGGTCATGTGGACCTATTTTGTGGGCGTCACAGTTGGTATAAAAGCTTAGGGATATGGTCTCTGGCAGAGATCTGAGACTAGAACTAGGATGAGAGAGATGAGTAATATCCTTCGTTAGTGTGTGTCCTAACTAAGCTGAATTTTCTTACTTAATAAGTTGACAAATTGTGATATGTCAATTAACCTTTGTTTTGAAGCTGTATTCTGGAATGATATCTGAATTCCAAGAGATTAGCAATGGAAAAATCTTGATACAGAGGAAATGACCGGGAAGATAGAATCTGAAATGAAAGCAAGGTATTCTTACCTTTTCGAATTACCAGGTACGTAAATTTCGGGGACGAAATTTCATAAGTAGGGGAGATTGTAAGACCACGAATTTTATGAAATAAAAGTATTCAAATTTTCTTATAATTATTATTTTATTCAGTAAATGGTTAAATTGATAAAAGGTTAAAGTCAACGGTGCTATGTGTAAATTTTACAAAGTAAGCAAGTTGTCATAAAATATTCGTTTTGTTGGAGAATATTCCTTCTGTCAGGGAATATTATATTCGATAAAGTACGACGGCGGCGCCGAAATAACCAATAATTGGTGGGCCCCACAACAGAATAACTATCGGATATAGAAAACGACAGAAGTAATATTTTTATAAAAATAAACTTTTGCCGTTACACTGTTGAAATACCCGGTGATAAAAGTACAGTAATACGCATTGTTGCATTGTTGCACAGTAGCACACGATATTGCACAGTATCTCTGATTATTGATGCTTACGTAAGAAGTCACTCAGTATTTCATTCAATAATTGCTACAGTGATAATTGCATAGTATTTTATATTATCAAATCAATAATTGCCACAACACAGTAACTCGTATTATTGGAGTGATATTATTAGATAGCATTATTGACAATATCTAGAAAGTTCTAACAAGAAAATGGGTTAGATTATATAATTGAGCGCCAGTAAGGAGAAATTCTTATCGGAAAGCCCCCTCTTTCCTGAGAACGACCTAGTTGTTAATATTGTGATTCTGTAATATTTATTGTGAATAATAATTTATGAATAAAAATATGATAATTGGTTCAATTTTATAAATGAAGGAATTTAGAATGAGATATTTGTTGAAAGTTTGGCATATTTTCTAAGGAATCGCAATTATTTTCCCCGATAAAATATTCATTCAAATATATATAAATTATTTTATAATATAATATTAAATTTATAATAATATTTTTTTATATAGTAATACTATTAAATATATATAAATTATTACATATGAATTAATTGGGGTGGAGATGATTAAATTGTATTTGAATTCTTTTTCAAAGTTTGATGGTGTGGTGGGTGGCAATTATGGGAGGGGCCACATTTATTAAAGTTGTTGCAAAATTGGTTGGATTTTTTTTAAGTTGGGTACTTCACGTAAGAGAAAGAAAGAAAGATTAGGTAGGGAGTTAGGCAGGTTTTTTTTTCTTCCTCTACAATATTGTGAGTTATAATATTAATGATGAATTGTTGATATAAATATTTCTATTGTGTTGGAAATATTAATGTTAGTGGAAATCGACATTTATTTCGATAATAATTGATTTTCGGATGTTAAATTGACCAAACGGGAAATTAATCGGATAAATAAGCAATTAATTGCTACTAGTTCACATGCAAGGAACTATTAGTTCACATGCATATACTATTAGGGGAGGTGGTGCAAGATTGATAATACTTGAGGAACTAAATTAAAAATAGAGGTAAAGATGAAGGTACTAAAGTGTAATTTGCCACCTTTCTCCTAGCCTATAAATACTCCTCCATCCATTCATTATTTCATATCATTTTTGAAGAGCAAAGTTATAATCACAAGCTATAGTGAGAGAAACTATAGAGAGAGAAAGAAGAAGAGTATTCTGCTACTACACTATTGTAGTATCCAATCTTCTACTGAGGTAAAGGGTATTATTTCTTTCGTATTCATGAAGAATGTTATTTTCTTTCAATACTCGTAAGGGTTGTCATTCTATTCCTTATGAAGCTGTGGGAATAACCTGTTTACGCGGATTACCGCATGCATGGCGAATAACCCTTCGTTTTTATTATTTATTATTATGTGAGAATAACCTGTCTACGCAGACTACCGCATGCCTGGTGAAAAATCCTTCGTATTCATTCTATTCCTTATTAATCTGTGGAAATAACTTGTCTACGCAGACTACCGCATGCATGGTGAATAACCCTTCATATTCATTCTTTATTAAAGTTGTGGAAATGATATGTCTACGTGGATTACTGCATGACGGGTGAAAATTTATTTACAGTTTCGTATATTCTTTCATACTAGTATGAAATATTATTTCAATGGAATGATGGGTATGAACTTTCTTATTAAAATTTTAAATCTGTTCATGTCGGGGTACTATTCATCCAGGTACTATTCACGATGAAGTACTATTCACGACAAAATTAGTTTCTTTTTCTATCCAAATTATCTTTTATTCATACAAGAGTACTATTCATCCGGAGTACTATTCATACCAGAGTACTATTCACGAGATACTATTCATAGGATACTATTCACGGAGTATTATTCACGGGGTACTATTCACGGGGTACTATTCATAACAAAAATTGGTTTATTTTTCTGTCCAAATTATCTTTGATTTATGAATCATATTCTTGAAATTGGATTCATGTTTTGATCTTTATGTTGCTAATTTGGATATTATTGAACTCTGGATAAATTGAATTATAAATCTCGATTATTTGTCCTTGATCTCACTTGATTCATTGCTTATATCATTGTCATAATCCTCAGACTTAAATTGTGGTTAAAGTTATCTTTGGCCTGTAGTGTAAAGATGAACTGTTGATTGATATTTTTGGCCCTGTAATGCAAAGATTAACTATTGATTGATGAATATCTTTGGCCTTTGTGGCAAAGATGAGATGTTGATTGTTATAATCATGACAATTGATTTTACAGTTGTATGTCTTTGGCCTGTAAGGCAAAGATGGACTGTTGATTGGCATGACCATTGGTTTTACAGTTGTATGTCTTTGGCCCGTAGTGCAAAGATGGACTGTTGTTTAACATGATCATGACCATTGATATTACAGTTGAATATCTTTGGCCCGTAGTGCAAAGATAGACAATTGATTGGTATGATTATGACCATTGATGTTACGTTTGAAGGTCTTTTGTGTAGAGTGTGAAGACGATATGATTATTAAGTGTCTTAAGCCTTTGTGACAAGGACATTGAGTGAAAGTTATATTAAGCCTTTGTGGCAAGGAGAAACTGTTAATTTACATGATTATGAACATGAATTGTGAATTAATATAACCATAACCTTTGGTGTTACAGGTAAAGACAGGTGATAAAAATTATCTTCGTCCTGGATGCGAAGATGAATTTATCAACATAATTATGATCATGGACTATTTACATAATTGTGGGTAGGAACTGTTGATTGATATTATAGGGATGAAATATTGTTGGTGAACTTTTAACATGGAGAAGATAGTAGACATTATGTTCTACTTGAGTTATCGATGATATGTCCCAAAAATTGAACCCTCTTTAACCAGAACTCACACTTTGAAAATTTAGCATATAGCTTCTCTTTTCTTAATGTTTCCAATACAATTCGTAGATGTTCGGCATGCTCCTCTTCAGTATTCTAATACACCAGAATATCGTCAATGAACACAACCACAAACTTATCCAAGTATGGTTTAAATACTCTGTTCATCAAGTCAATAAAAATAGCTGGTGCATTCGTTAGTCCAAATAACATCACTAAGAACTCATAATGTGCGTAATGAGTTCTAAATGTTGTCTTTGGTACATCTTCTGTTCTTACCTTCAACTGATGATAACCAGTCCTTAAGTCAATCTTCGAAAAACATCTTGCTCCTTTAAGTTTATCAAATGGATCGTCTATTCTCGGTAACGGATATTTGTTCTTGATTGTCATCTTATTCAACTCTCTACAATCCATACACAACCTCATCGAACCGTCTTTCTTCTTTACAAACAACACTGGTGCTCCCCACGGAGATACACTAGGTTGAATGTACTTCTTGTCCAATAACTCTTGCAGCTGGATCATCAACTCCTTCATTTCTACCGGAGCCATTCTATACGGTGCTTTCAATATCGGTGCTGTCCCCGGTACTAAATCAATCACAAATTCTATCTCTTTGTTTGGCGAAAGTCCCAGAAGTTCTTCTGTAAAGACATCCCCAAACTCATTAACTGTAGGTATCTGTCCCATGTTTGAATTCACAACCTGTGTATCCACTACATGAGCCAAGGTTAATTCTCAAGTCCTACGATATTTATTATAACTTAGAAGCACGACCTCCCATGTACGAAGGTTTCCTTAAGCATTTTCCAAAGATTTTAATTCCTATAACAGTTATTGACTGTACCTTTATGTAACGTATCATTGATAAGGACTATGAGTATTGTTATTTGTATTGAAACTCACAGTTTATGTGTGGTCGTATTTAGCACCACAAAGTAATAGTTGGAATATGAGGATTTATATTTGGATTTTGTAGTGTGTATTTGGCAATTTGGAATGGGTTGTGTGGACCTATTTTGGGGGCGTCTCAATCCACCATTAAGACATGGTTCTTCTTGGATGGGAAGTGACCTTCTGCAGTTTTCAACATGTTAAGTAATTCAGGCAAGCTGACATCCAACTTATTCATGTGAAAATTGACAACAAATTGTGAGAAGGTCTTAAGGAGTGACTGCAAGACTAAGTCTTGACTCAACTCCCCATCCATAACGAACCCAAGTTATCTAAGGCGTTTAATCAGATTGATCACCCTTAGGACATTAGTCTCAACGGCAGTGCCCTCGGTCATCCGAGATTGGAAGAGCTCCTTAGATATCTCATATCTAGTAGTCCTACTTTGTTCACCATATAACTATTTGAGGTGAAGCAACATAGTAGGTGCATCCATGTTTTCATGATGACGCTGAAGCTCGTTATTCATGGATGCGAGCATGATGCATTGAGCCACAGATGCATCATCTTGCCACTTTATAATATTTGCAATCTTTTCCTCAGAGGCTGTTTCTGGAACACTTTCAGGGACAGATGAATTTAGGATATAAAAAATCTTTTCAGAAATGAGAACTATTCTAAGATTCCTTAACCAGTCCATATAATTCGGTCCGGTCAGTTTGTTTGCATCAAGTATGCTTTGCAGTGAAATTAGTGATTTCGACATTTTTAAATTTCTGCATGTGAAAAGAAAATATTTTAGCAAACATTCATTTAATTAATTTTACATACCAAATTAAATTAGGTCTTATTTTAAATTGGTATCTCCCACTATTTTCTTTAAACTATATTATCCTCATTTATATAGTTCGACAACATCTAATTAAAGATTTGCTAGTGAGATTAAGGATCCTATTTCAAATGTATATAGCCTTGTAGATAGCACAACAAACCATATATAAATAAATAGGTAGACAACTCTTTGTCAATTACATCAACAAGTAACTCCTTTTTATTTTGCCTCTTAGATCATAAAGGTCAAGTGTGTGCACATCTGAACTAAAATAATTTAAGTTAAGTCCAACCTAGCACTTTCATATATTCAAAAAAGAAAAAATATTATCCTTGTGGATAGCACAACAAGACAATATTGTTCAATTTTCTTTATAAGCATCAAATGTGATTAAATTAATATCTTAAATACTTAATACTTGCCTTGTGGATAGCACAACAAACTCATGTTAAATGTAACAAATGAGAATTTTATATTAATTTTTAATATTTATTGAATTAAATAAATATTTTAATTGATTTATTTATTAAGATAAATAAATAAGTTATGTGATTGTTGTAGAGTAATTTAATTAAGTGTAATATACTAATTAAATGAATATTTAATATTTAATTAATTAAATGTATAAGGATTTTATGGTATGATTCTAATTTAATTGAGATAATTAAATTAGATGAAATTATGTGGTAATTGTTACATGAAATTATAATTAGCGAGTAATTATAATTGTTATGTGGCAATTTTTATGTGAATAATTGATGTTATCTTTAATTAATTAAATTAGCATGTTAAGATTTAATTAATTAAAGTGCAACATTTAAAATATGTGTTAAATAATTTATTAAAAGTAATTAAAAAGGGGTTTTAAATTAATTATGCCAAACAAGGCTCTTGCATCTCTTTTAACTCTGTTTTACCAAACATGGCCTTATCTATTAAAAAGCTAGTTTTTAAAATAAACTATTTTTGCCAAACAAAGCCTTATGACTTTTAAAAATTCAAAAATTATAACTCATGTATTAATTATAATTATTATATTTATTAAGGGTTATTTAGTAGTTGTTAGTTATAGATATATTATATGTATAATATATCAATATACGTTAGTTAAAACAAAGAGTTAGACAAAGAGGAAAACAAAGAAAAGGATACAGAGGAAGTTAGAGAGAAGAAGAAGAAGAAGAGGAAGGAAAAGCTTGAGAAGGCTAGAGGAATCCATATTCATCTTCTTTTTCCACACGAATCAAAAAGGGTGTAACTCTAATCCTATTGTTATTTTATGTTCTTCAATGTTTTTCATAAAAAGAACTTCTCTGTAAAAATATTTTTATAAAAATTACTTGGTTATGATTTATATATGTTATGTATATATATATGCTTATATATGATTCATATAGTTGTCTAAGTGATTAAATTCATGTAAATATGATGAACATGAAGAAATTATGTTCATAGCAATTTACAGTGAACTAGTTTTGAAAATAGTCTTTTAAATTATCAAAATTGGTGTTGATTGTTAATTATTGTTTAAAAACAAACTCACAGTATCAATTTTCGTCAAGAACGCTTAACAATGGTGTTTTCTTCAAAATCATAAAAATTTGTGTTTTGATTATGTGTTGTAGAGTTTATGTATGTTAAAATCATGTTAGAAGTTTAAGATTTTGTTTTCATAAAGTATTATATGCATTATTTTAATTAAAATCGAACTTTGGTGCGAAGAAATAAGCCAAATTGGCTTATTTCTCTGCACAATCGCGAGCTGGGGAAGCCCACCAGTGGGGGGACCCACCCCAACGGGGCATTATGCCTAGGGAACCCCACCCCAGAGGGGCTAGTGGATGTCCGGAGAAAATTTTTATGCTTCGTGTAGTTTTTATTCTGTACGTGTTTAACTAACTTAATGTGATGACATGTTAAGTGTATTAAACAATAAGATAACATATTTTTGATATGTTTAAGATAAATTGAGGTCTTATATTAATATGTTAAGTGTGTACTTGGATATTATTAGCGCACGATATACATGTTGTGAGTTTAGACTCACGTATGTGGATAGTTAGCGACTTAAGTTGTAAACCACGTTGTTAAGTTGAACGTAAGTAGAAGTTTAACGGTTAAACTAATAGTTATGAACTAATTGATGTTATAAACATCATGGAATATGTAGGGTAATTGTGGAAGTGATTTGTATTGTAAAGTGTAGCTTGCGCTTAAGGCAATTTATCTAATCCTTACTCTTTATATTGTATAAGTTCCTAAATCTTTCTTTTACATTATGCAAGCTTGTTTCCGATTCAAAACTTGTTAATTATTGTACAAGTTATTTTGTATCCTAATATTCATAATGAACCAGTGTTGAAGTTATTGTTAAAGTAATGCGATCTTGACTTATTTGTTCAAGCAAGATCTACTTAATCTTTCAAATGCTTTAAGTTATTTCTAAAGCATACCTAGTTATTATGAAGTTTATTGTTATGACTTATATTTGGTTCATAATTTTTATATTATCGAACTGTTAAATTATTGTGAGTCGATTCAACTACTCCTTAGTTGATGATAGTTGAAACTCCAAATTTCCTTTTAGCTATCCAAACCAAATTTTCTTTGGTGCGGACTTGTATGAAATACTAAGATGAACAACCCTATTTATTAGGGGAGGTTACTACGCGAAAGCGTTAAATGTTTGTGCACAATATATGGTACGAAGGGCTGTCCCCCTAAGTACAAGTTGAGAGTCCATAGTCTAAATGACTGTTAAAGGTTTTAAATAAAAATGTTTATAACCTAGAACAAAGTTCAAGGACTTATGACCCTCAGATGATTTTAATATTCAAAATTTTAAATGATGATGAAAGAATTATTATTCAATTCTTTAATCTTTATGAAAGAAAAGTTGTTCAAATCTATTGAAACTATTCAGTTTATGTCACTATTATTCTTGTATGTTCAACTAAGCTTTTGTTTGCTCACTCTTGCATATTAATAATCCCTTGCAGCTAAAGTCGAGAACGTTGACGTATCGTCAACGAGTAATGGGAAAGGAAAGATGAACAAGTGAAGACTTGTTGTGTTTTGTTTATAATGTATAATAAGACTTGATTATGTTAAGTTATTTTCCGCATAAATTGTTTATGTTAAGGTTAGATAAACCCTGGGATTATTTTGGATAAAGTTGTAATCCTTTTTATAAAGAAGATTTTTATTTATTTATAAGGTTGTAATTTATTTTGCATTTCTTATTATTGGGTAGATGTATATTTTATTTAGATAGTGAACACCAAATCGTGTGAAAATGAAGTACCCGAATTTGGGGGTGTCACAGGTTGGTATCAGAGCTTTATGTTATGAACCTTAGGTGGGGGAAAAACCTTAGGTAGTAGCCTTATAGGAAGATCGAAAAGATAGATGATTGTTAAAGATAATAAATTACCTTATGTGCTGTGTGTTTACGTTTAAGTATTCGAAGAGTGTCGATGACTCGATATCACGTAATAATTAAGCTTTAAAATTTTGTTGTCAGGATGACGAACGTTGGAGAGTGTAGTCAGGCTAGGGAGGAGTTACCCCAGATGCCTAGAGACGAGGAGCCCCGAGACATCCATGTTATCTGGGAGCAGTTGGTTCAGAGAGCGCCATCTTCATTTATCACCATAGCTGGTCAGGAGTATGAGCCGATCTGAATGAGATGATAAGGACGAGGATGAGTCAGAGGAGGAAGAGGAGGAGGAGGATTCTGAAGAGGAATTCCCACCTCACTCTACTAGTGCTGAGATGTACGAGGAGGTCTACGACCGCAACGTGGAGCTACATGGTCAAGTCGGAGAGCTTGAAGTAACCATACAGCAGCGGGACGAGACGATTGAAGAGCTGGACATTGAGCTTGGAAACGTGAAGTGGGATCTAATCCACATAGAGAGTGAAAGAGATGACGCACTTGCAGAACAAGAAAAGTTAAAGAACGACATCCAGGAGGAGTCAGCAAAGCGCGCCAGAGCGGAGGAAACAAGCTTGAGGGCTACTCAACATGCCGACCGAGCTGAAGACGAGGTTCAAGCAAAGAAGGCCAAGCTGAGGGAGACGGAATACGCTTTCTATACGGCTATAGAGGGCCCAGGATCGTGTATTCTATTACCCAGCTCAGTACCAAGGTTTACCATGGTACATGGTTGATCGCAGAACAGCATTCCGGGTGTTGGAGGAAGAACGTAGAGAGGCTGTGCGATGTCTTAACATGCTTAGATAGAAGAGTCTTTATTTATGTGTTTTGTTATGTATTAAATAAATGTAAATCCCAGAATTTGAGATAATAATGGGATAAGGTGATAATGTAATCCTGTAACTTGTTCAGTTCAGGAAAGATGAAGTAAATAGCAGAAATGCTATCTATTCTATGTTTTTTTATGAATGAATAAAGAAGTTATTTGACGTGCTATGTGTTCAAGTGTGGATTATTTAAATATTTAAATATGAACTTGAATATTTAATAAATGAGTAAAGGATCTAATAAGAATATTTCTTAACAGAAAAATGCTTTCTAAAAAAGACCTACACGTCAAAACCCCGAGGGTTCGACGAACAACAACAACAATAATGATGGGTCGAATCCCAATTTGGTTCAGCAGTTAGTGAACCTGCTGACGGGAGCACTTGCGAATCAGCCGCAGGTGCAGGGTACAACGTTTAAGGAATTTAAGGCAGTAGGATCGTCAGAGTTTCAGGGATCTATAGATGCCCAGACGTGGGTAATGGAAATGGAAAAGGTCTTCGACGTAGCTAGAGTTAGCGAGGACCAGAAGACCGCTTTTGCGACCTTCATGTTGAAGTCAGATGCTAGCTTCTGGTGGCAGGCTAACAAGACTAGAGAGGGGGAAAGAGTGATAGCGTGGGAACGTTTCATTGAAAATGTACTTCCCCGTTAGCTCACAGGACTAGATGGAGGTCCAATTTCTAGAGCTTAAATAGGGAGGAATGACAGTGTCGGAGTACGCTGCGAAATTTAACGAGCTGGCCAGGTTTGCTACATACCAGGTTAGTACTGACATAAGGAAGGTGAGAAGGTTTGAGCGGGGACTTAAGCCTTGGCTCTACAGCAAGGTTTCTATGTTCCAGCTGAATACGTTTGCAGCTGTGCTGGAAAAGGGTATCCTCGCTGAAGGTGGAAGCGACGCGGTGACCATGTTCAATCAAGACCAAAAGAAGAAGAAGCATGAGACAGAAACCAAGGCTGGTAGTAGCGGGGCTATCAACCAGAAAAGGAAATGGAACTACAACATCTCTGCTGGAAGTTAACAGGGAAAACAATAGAAGAAGAAGATTGAAGCATGTGTGACATGCGAAAAGAATCACACTAGAGTGTGCATGAAGGGGAGACGTGTGTGCTTCAACTGTGGTCAAGAAGGCCACATTGCGCCAAATTACATGAACACGAAGAAGAGAGCTTGCTACACGTGTGGATCCAAGGATCACATGGCTCAAAGTTTCCTGAGGAAGCCAACAGTAGGGTCAACAGGGAGCGAGAGAAATGGCAGTGGCAACACTTTGACTATCGCTGGACCACTGTAGGCCGTTCGACCCACTGCTCGAACATTTAACATGACGGTGCAGGATGCTGTGCAGTCAAAAGATGTGGTGTCAGGTATTATTTCGGTCAATAGTATAAATGCATATGTATTATTTGATTCAGGTGCTACTTGTTTATTCATATCTGATGATTTTTCTGAGACCCTAGACTTACCTAAAGAGGAATTAGTTTACCCTTTGAACATAGAGATTGCGAATAGGGAGGTTATTCCTGTTAGGTTTGTATACAAGAACTGTAGATTGGACATTAAGGGTCAGGAATTGAGGGTAGATTTGATTTCGATAAAACTTGGGGAATTCGATGTGATACTGGGTATGGATTGGTTGTTCAACCATAGGACGATAATTGACTATCAAATGAAGTCGGTAAACCTTACGACTCCGTCGAAGTTAGTGTTGTATGATAGAAAATTGCCTAGACAAACGAGTTGTCTAACGGTTATGCAAGCCAAGAAACTTGATGCAAGGCTGTGTAGGGTATTTAGCCTACATAGTAGATACTCGTAAGGAGAGCCCGAAGATAGAAGAGATATCAGTTGTTAGGGAGTTTATGGATGTATTTTCGAGCAATCTTCCAGGACTTCTGCCAGATAGAGAGATAGAGTTTGTAATCGACTTAGCGCCGGGAACTACTCTAATTTTGAAAGCTCCGTACAGAATGACTCCAGTCAAGATGAAGGAGTTGATGGTTAAACTGCAGGAATTGCTAGAAAAGAAGTATATTCAGCCGAGCGTTTCACCGTGGGGAGCGCCATTTTTATTCGTGAAGAAGAAGGATGGATCGATGCGGCTTTGCATTGATTATAGAGAGTTGAACAAAGTTACGATCAAGAATAAGTATCCTTTACCTAGGATCGATGACTTGTTCGATCAACTGAAGGGTGTTAGATACTTCTCAAAAATTAATTTGAGAAGTGGGTATCATCAGTTGAAGGTAAGGAGAGAAGATATATCGAAGACGACTTTTAGAACTCGGTATGGACATTACGAGTTCTTAGTAATGTCATTTGGTCTAACGAATGTCCCAGCTGCATTTATGGACTTAATGAATAGGGTGTTTAAGCCATTCCTAGGCAAGTTCGTAGTAGTGTTCATAGATGACATCTTGGTCTATTCCAAAACCGAGGAGGAACACACTGAATATTTGAGACTAGCGTTAGAATCACTGAGACGGGAGAACCTATACGCAAAATTCTCAAAATGCAAATTCTGGTTAGAACGTGTGCAATTTTTTGGCCACGTGATTGACAAGGATGAGATTTCGGTAGATCCATCGAAGGTTGAAGCTGTGATGAATTGGGATCAGCCGAAGACGCCGTCTGAAGTTAGGAGTTTCTTAGGATTGGCGGGATATTACAAAAGATTTATCCAAGCTTTTTAGAATCGCAACTTCGTTGATGAATTTGACTCGTAAAACAGTTAAGTTTGTTTGGACGAAAAAGTGTGAAGAAAGTTTTCAGGAATTGAAGAAAAGGTTGAGTACTGCGCCTGTGTTGTCGTTGCCAGAAAGTACATGAAATTTTGTAGTATATAGCGATGCGTCATATAAGAAATTAGGCTGTGTGCTGATGCAGAGTGGCAAGGTCATTGCCTATGCATCACGTCAGCTGAAGGACTACGAGAAAGGGTATTCGACCCATGACTTATAATTGGCGGCAGTAGTGTTTGCTCTGAAGTTTTGGAGACACTACTTATATGGAGAAAGGTGTGAGATATACACAGATCACAAGAGTCTGAAGTACATCTTCACCAAGAAGGATTTGAACATGCGCCAGAGGAGATGGTTGGAACTGATCAAGGACTACGACTGCGAGATACTTTACCATTCAGGTAAAGCTAACATCGTTGCCGATGCTTTAAGCAGGAAGGGTCGGGAGAAGTTAAACATGTTAACTGATCAGGATCAGTTGATAGAAGAGATGGCTAGATTGGAACTAAAAGTAAAATATCCAAAGGAATCGGATGAGAAGCTGTTTCAAGTAACAACTGGTTCTACTCTGGTAGACAAAGTGAAAGTGGCACAACTTCACGATGAGGAGTGCGAAAAGATCCAAAAGAGAATAGCCGATGGTGAAGAAATCAAGTTCAAGATCGATAACGAAGGACTGTTACGATTTGAAGGAAGAATCTGGGTACCGCCAGTACTGGACGTCAAAGAGGAGGTTTTAAACGAAGCTCATAGTTTGAGATATTCGATTCACCCTGGGAGTACAAAGATGTACCAGGATCTTAGATAGCATTTTTGGTGGCCGAATATAAAGAGAGATGTAGCTGAATGCGTTGTGAAATGCTTAACGTGCCAGAAAGTTAAAGCAGAACACCAGAGACCAAGTGGATTGCTACAACAGTTGGAGATTCTGGAATGGAAGTGGGAGCATATGACGATGGATTTCGTGGTTGGTCTTCCAGCGACTCAGAAAGGTTTTGATGCGATATGGGTGATTGTGGATCGACTGACGAAGTCAGCACATTTCTTATCGATCAAGATTAGATACAACTTAGATCAGTTAGCGAAGTTGTACGTGAAGGAAATAGTTTCTCGACACGGTGTTCCAGTGTCGATTGTGTCCGACAGAGATCCGTGTTTTACGTCAAATTTCTGGAATCGTTTACAAGAATGTTTGGGAACGCAATTACGAATGAGTATGGCGTACCATCCTCAGACTGACGGCCAGAGTGAGAGAATAATTCAGACGCTAGAGGACATGCTGAGAGCTTGCGTGATGGACTTCAAAGGAAGCTGGGATGATCATCTACCGTTGGTGGAGTTCGCCTACAATAATAGTTACTACGTGAGTATTGGCATGCCGCCTTTCGAAGCATTGTATGGCAGAAAATGCAGGACTCCATTGTGCTGGGATGAGGTTGATGAACTTCAACTGTTGGGACAGAAACTGGTACAACAAACCACCGTAATCATCAAGGTAATCAGAACGAGATTGGTTACTGCTCAAGACCGACAAAAGAAGTATGCCGATCATCATTGACAGAATCGAGAATTTGTAGTGGGAAGCTTCGTTTTCCTGAAGGTATCTCCCTGGAAGGGGAAGATTCGATTTGGCAAGAAAGGAAAGCTGAGTCCCTGATTCATTGGACCTTTCAAGATACTACGGAGGGTTGGCGAAGTAACTTACAAGGTTGCGTTACCTCCGGAGCTAGACAATAAACACAATGTTTTCTATATTTCTGTGTTGCGACCGTACAAACACGATTACAAGCATGTAATAGAATACGAGCCTTTACAGTTTGATAAAGACTTAACTTATGAAGATGTTCCTGTTCAAATAGTTGATATGAAAGACCAAGTTCTTAGAAATAAAGTGATACCTTCTATTAAGGTAATCTGTAGGAACCACAATGCTGAAGAAGCTACGTGAGAACTGGAAGATGTAATGATGAAAACATATCCCCAATTATTTACTTGATTATTTCTGAAAATTCTTTTATACCGATTCTGGGGACAGAATCTTTTTAAGGGGGGAAGAATGTAACAGATGAGATTTTTGATGAGATTTTTTTTGTGTTGTGATTCTGGGGACAGAATCCTTTTAAAGAGGAAAGATTGTAACGAATGAGAATTTTATATTAATTTTTAATATTTATTGAATTAAATAAATATTTTAATTGATTTATTTATTGAGCTAAATAAATAAGTTATGTGATTGTTGTAGAGTAATTTAATTAAGTGTAATATATTAATTAAATGAATATATAATATTTAATTTAATTAAATGTATAAGGATTTTATGGTATGATTCTAATTTAATTGAGATAATTAAATTAGATGAAGTTATGTGGTAATTGTTGCAAGAAATTATAATTAGCGAGTAATTATAATTGTTATGTGGTAATTTTTATGTGAATAATTGATGTTAGCTTTAATTAATTAAATTAGCATGTTAGGATTTAATTAATTAAAGTGCAACATTTCAAATATGTGTTAAATGATTTATTAAAAGTAATTAAAAAAGAATTTTAAATTAGTTTTGCTAAACAAAGCCCTTGCATCTCTTTTAACCCTGTTTTACCAAACATGGCCTTATCTATTAAAAAACTAGTTTTCAAAATAAACTGTTTTTGCCAAACAAAGCCTTATGGCTCTTAAAAATTCAAAAATTGTAACGCATGTATTAATTATAATTATTATATTTATTAAGGGTTATTTAGTAGTTGTTAGTTATAGATATATTATATGTATAATATATCAATATACGTTAGTTAAAACAAAGAGTTAGACAAAGAGGAAAACAAAGAAAAGGATACAGAGGAAGTTAGATAAAAGAAGAAGAAGAAGAGGAAGGAAAAGCTTGAGAAGGCTAGAGGAATCCATATTCATCTTCTTCTTCCACACGAATCAAAAAGGGTATAACTCTAATCCTATTGTTATTTTATGTTCTTCCATGTTTTTCATAAAAAGAACTTCTCTGTAAAAATATTTTCATAAAAATTACTTGGTTATGATTTATATATGTTATTATATATATATATATGCTTATATATGATTCATATAGTTGTCTAAGTGATTAAATTCATGTAAATATGATGAACATGAAGAAATTATGTTCATAGCAATTTACAGTGAACTAGTTTTGAAAATAGTCTTTTAAATTATCAAAATTGGTGTTGATTGTTAATTATTGTTTAAATTGATCATAGATTATGATAATATGTTAAGAAATAAAATTAATACAATTTGAATTATGTGATTTGGTTTAAAAACAAACTCACAGTATCAATTTTCATCAAGAACGCTTAACAATGGTGTTTTCTTCAAAATCATGAAAATTTGTGTTTTGATTATGTGTTGTAGAGTTTATGTATGTTAAAATCATGTTAGAAGTTTAAGATTTTGTTTTCATAAAGTATTATATGCATTATGATAATTAAAATCAGACTTTAGTGCGAAAAAATAAGATAAATTAGCTTATTTCTCTGCAAAATCGCGAGCTGGGGAAGCCTACCTGTGGGGGGACCCGCCCCAGCTGGGCATTATGCCTAGGGAACCCTGCCCTAGCGGGGCTAGTGGCTGTCCAGAGAAAATTTTTATGCTTCATGTAGTTTTTGTTCGGTACATGTTTATCTAACTTAATGTGATGACATGTTAAGTGTATTAAACAATAAGATAACATATTTTTGACATGTTTAAGATAAATTGAGGTCTTATATTAATATGTTAAGTGTGTACGTGGATATTATTAGCGTACGATATACATGTTGTGAGTTTAGACTCACGTATGTGGATAGTTAGCAACTTAAGTTGTAAACCACGTTATTAAGTTGAACGTAAGTAAGAAGTTTAACTGTTAAACGTAATGGTTATAAACAAATTGATGTTATAAACATCATGGAATATGTAGGGTAATTGTGGAAGTGAATTGTATTGTAAAGTGTAGCTTGTGCTTGAGGCAAGTTCTCTAATCCTTACTCTTTATATTGTATAAGTTCCTAAACCTTTCTTTTACATTATGCAAGCTTGTTTCCGATTCTTAACTTGTTAATTATTATACAAGTTATTTTGTATCTGAATATTCATAATGAACCAGTGTTGAAGTTATTGTTGAAGTAATGCGATCTTGACTTATTTGTTCAAGCAAGATCTACTTAATCTTTCAAATGCTTTAAGTTATTTCTAAAGCATGCCTAGTTATTATGAAGTTTATTGTTATGACTTATACTTGGTTCATAATTTTTATATTATCGAACTGTTAAATTATTGTGAGTTGATTCAACTACTCCTTAGTTGATGATAGTTGAAACTCTAATTTTTTTTTTAGTTATCCAAACCAAATTTTCTTTGGTGCGGACTTGTATCAAATATTAAGATGAACAACCCTATTTATTAGGAGAGGTTACTACGCGAAAGCGTTAAATGTTTGTGCACATTACGTGGTTTATAGCCTAGTCCATAGTCTAAATGACTGTTAAAGGTTTTAAATGAAAATGTTTATAACCTAGGATAAAGTTCATGGTCTTATGACCCTCAGATGATTTCAATATTCAAAATTTTAAATAATGATGAAAGAATTGTTATTCAATTCTTTATTCTTTATGAAAGAAAAGTTATTCAAATCTATTAAAACTATTCAGTTTATGTCACTATTATTCTTGTAATTTCAAGTGAGCTTTTGTTTGCTCACTCTTGCATATTAATAATCCCTTGCAGCTAAAGTCGAGAACATTGACTTACCGTCAACGAATAAAGAAAAAGACAAGATGAACAAGTGAAGACTTGTTGTGTTTTGTTTATGATATGTATTAAGACTTGATTATGTTAAGTTATTTTTCGCATTAATTGTTTATGTTAAGGTTAGATAAACCCTGAGATTATTTTGGATAAAGTTATAATTCTTTTTTATAAGGAAGATTTTTATTCATTTATAAGGTTGTAATTTATTTTGTATTCCTTATTATTGGGTAGATGTATGTTTTATTTAGATAGTGAACACCAAATTGTATGGAAACGAAGTACTCGGATTTGGGGGTGTCACATTAAATATTTAATACTCTATTAGTTTTATCATGCTAGAAGGTGCCGTTCGATATTCCAAATATATTTGAACGCTTTAGACTTAAAATAATTTCTTTGAGGGGTTTGTTATTATTAGTCTCATCTTATTTAGCGAGCATGCACACACACACACACACACACACACACATATATATATATATATATATATAATATGCGTCATTTTATAAAATATGTGAAGCATGTTTGCATAAAATATAATATATATAATACTAGCATGCACATATAAAATACTACATTCTACCCGGATTGATTATGGACTTTTATTCTAGTTTGGTTCACTGGAGCCACCAAGTGAACCAAAAGGTCAAACCTAGGAGTGCAAGAATTAAATTTAAACGTAACTATTACATTTAAACCCGGGCTCCATTACAAACTGGTCTTCACGCGCTCATTGCTCCTTGGTCTCCAATTCTTCAAGATAATTATAACTAGTCCTATTACATAAACTATTTAATTTAAATAGAATCCTTTATCAGCAGTCAAGGGGAAGTACATAGGAGGGAGATAGAATTTTACATCAAGAAAAATTAGAGAAGACGAGGTACGCATACCCCATTTAATAAAACCCATATATTCAAGCATCCAACTAAAATAAAATTCAATCACATTGGTCAATAGTCCATAATCAACCCCATTTATTATGATACACATCAACATATGCATTAATAAATTAACATTCATCTCATGAATAATAAAATCATTCCATATATGCATCGATGTCATTTAATGGGCAAAAGTTTGCTAAAATTTGGTTTTGGAACAAAATAAACTCTTTTACTTTAATCAAAAACCAATTCCAAATTAAACTCCTTTAATTTTTAGCAATCTGAAATCATATTTCAGATAAAATAAACATCTTTATTTTAAAATTTTATTAATTAAATAAACCATTTATTTTAATTGATGAAAAACAAAATTTTCAAAATGTGCTGAGTGGCGCGCCCGCATCCATAATGAACTTGGATGCGGCATGGCCGCGCTGTTCATCAGTTTGAGTTTTGCAAACAGGTGCGCCCGCGCCCAGAATGAATTGGGACGCGGCGCGGTCGCGCTGCGTAGTAGGAACAACAGACTTCAATTTTTTTGTCCAGAAAATTCGATCCAATCTCACATCAATTCATACATAGAGTCATAAATCGATAATTAGCACAAAGTTAGGCTCTGATACCACTTTTGGGTTTGTATGTTACACATACATTTAATTAAATTACACAATAAAGGCAAAAATGCGATAATTTAGGTTTTAAAAATTTTATACAAGCCCTCACCATGATCATGCTTTGTGCTCAATTATCAATCAATAGAAAGAGAAGGATAAATCAAAATCATACCCTTGTAGAAACTAGCTTCCATATGTACGAGTTCAACTCCTTATTTTTCGTGATCTCCTTGAATCTCCTAGATTGATTCCTTACTTTGATCAACGTTAGCCACCCAAGTGTTTGGCCTCTAAAAGTGATCCACCAAGGAAGATGAATTGTTCAAGAAGGAGGGTGGTTGGCTAAACCCTTATTTTCTATTCTCTATAGAAAAAAAGTACTCTCCAACAATTGGAATTACGTCTTCTGATAGCTAATATAAAACTCCTCTTATATAGATATTGGTCAACCCTTCTAATCTAATTAAAAATTGGATTTTATTTAATTAATTAAACTCCTTTAATTAATTAGGCTTCCCAACACATTGAGATTAATTAATTAAACTCATTTAATTAATTTGCCTCCTAATCTCATTAAGAATAATTGAGAGTACCAACATTAAATTAATTCCTAAACTCCTTTAGAAATTAAAATAATATTAATTGTAATAATATTAATAAGACCCTTCTTATTAATTTATATTTAATATTTCCAAAATATTAAAAAATAAATATTAAGCTATTTAATTTATTTTATCATCATAGATTAAATTAATTACACTTAACATATTATTACGATTATGTCATTACCTTCTTAAATAATTATTCTTCTTTTTATGGTGTGACCCTTTATGTTCTCCATATTAAACCGGTTGTGAATAAATCAATTAGAACAATTCTAATCTTATTTAAATAAATAAATTAAAATAATAATCTATTTAAATAAATAATATTTATTCTATAATATGGATAAGCCTCCCTAGCGATCAACGACTTTTCAGATAATATAAATTTCAACATTAATCATAAAAGAACATGTGAGTAAATAGTTACCGTACAATTCAATCCTTCCACCATACAATGTCCCAATTAAATATAAGATAAGGAATTACTGTCAAGTCTTATTTTATTTAATTATATGTATTTCGATTAGAAAATGCACAACTCCAAATAATGCAAATTAGAACCTCCTTTCTAATTTCATTCTGCCTTGGTCAAGGACTACTGGGTTGTCATTTAACGAATCACATAGGACATATCTCTTCTTTTACTAGAAGTGGTAGATTCTTTATTGATCATTCATTATCTCCATATGTAACTTATTACACCCAAGCATACCCTTTGATATACCCTAAGGGTCTTAAGGAATAAGTCAAGTATAATTCATTACACACAAGATACTATGATGATCTCAAGTCCGAGGATCACTTGTACTACTACCACATTAGGAATTCCAATTATAGGCAAGTAAAACTCCATTAGGTATTCCTTAGCGAGTCACGTTCAGTATACTTATTCTCCAATAAGCACCTACATACTTGCTTTAGTGTCTCCACACAAATGATCATGAGATCAATCATCCTCATCCAATGAGCAAGCAACATATGTACCAATTTATTCGAATTTACTAATCCCCTTTTTAGTAAACTAACGATTGGGAACTATTTAAGTTTTAAGCTTTCTAAGAATTTAGATCTCATTAACATGATCAACATCATGATTCTAAAAATATTGCTTAAAACTATGGGTTATTTACATATTATAAAAACAGCATCATGTAGATAATTAAATGCCTTTGATAAATGAATATTTTTATTAATAAATAAATAAGATCGTTTACAAAGTATATGTTTTATCATCATACATGATTGGCTTGTATGCATACTACTTTCAATCTCCTACTTGCACTAAAGCCAATCGCCATGGTATCTCATACCCATCTTCTCTAAGTGACGGTCAAATTGCTATTGTGTTAAAGCTTTAGTAAATGGATCTGCAATATTGTCTTGAGAGTCTACACGCTCCAAGGAGACGTCTCCTCTTTCAATGATCTCTCTGATTAAGTGAAATCGCCGCAATACGTGTTTGGATTCCTGATGAGACCCTGGGTTCCTTAGCCTGTGCAACAGCTCCGGTGTTGTCACAATACAAGGGGACTGCTCCTCCAATGCTATGAACCACATCAAGTTTGGTTATGAACTTCTTCATCCAAATAGCCTCCTTTGCAGCTTCACTTGCAGCTATGTACTCTGCCTCTGTCATTGAATCAATAACTGTTTGCTGCTTGGAACTCTTCCAACTCACTGCGCCACCGTTTAAGGTAAACACATACCCCGAAACGGATTTACTGTCATCTTGGTCCGTTTGAAAGCTTGAGTTTGTGAAGCCCTCGAGTTTTAATCTAGACCCACCGTAGATAAGAAATACATCTCCGTAGATAAGAAATATATCCTTAGTCCTTCGTAAGTACTTTAGGATATTTTTCACTGTCTTCTAGTGCTCTTCTCTTGAATTCGATTGATATTTGCTTGTTACACTAAGTGCATGAGTGACTTTCGGTCTAGTACATATCATATCATACCGTATATGATAGATCCTATTGCTGAAACATAAGGAATCTTACTCATACGATCTCTCTCCTCAGGTACCTTTGGGGCCTATTTCTTAGAGAGATGTATTTCATGTCTCATCGGTATGAGACCTCTTTTAGAATCTTCCTGCTTAACCTCTTTAGCTTCGAGTCAATGTACGTTCCTTGTGATAAGTCAAGCATCCTTTTAGATCTATTGTAGACACTTAAAATTTTCTTTCCCTGTTACTAACACTGTAGGAGGGCAAAATTGTCATCATATCAACCCCGGTCTCAATACCAGGCCATCAACTCAACCCCGGTCTCAATACCGAGCCATCAACTCAACCTCGGTCTCAATACCGGGCCATCAACTCAACCCTGGTCTCAATACCGGGCCATCAACTCAACCCCGGTCTCAATACTAGGCCATCAACTCAACCCCGATCTCAATACCGGGCCATCAACTCAACCCCAGTCTCAATACCGGGACATCAACTCAACCCCGGTCTCAATACTGGGCATCAACTCAACCTCGGTCTCAATACCGGACCATCAACTCAGACCCGATCTCAACACCGGGCCATCAACTCAACTCCGATCTCAATACCGGGCCCTCAACTCAACCCCGGTCTCAATACTGGGCAGTCAACTCACCCCAATCTCAATACCGGGCCGTCAACTCAACCCCGGTCTCAATATCAGGCCATCAACTCAACCCCAGTCTCAATACTGGGCCCATAACTCAACCCTGGTCCCAATATCGGGTTGTCAAATCAACTCCGGTCTCAATACTGGGCCGTCAACTCAGCCCTGGTCTTAACTCGGGAGGTACAAGTCGGCCCCAATCTCAACCCGGGAGGTACAAGTCAGCCTCGGTCTCAACCTGGGAGGTACAGGTCAGCCCCGGTCTCAACCTGGGAGGTATAGGTTAGCCTCGGTCTCAACCTGGGAGGTACATGTCAGCCCCGATCTTAACCCGGAAGGTCAGGTCAACTTCAGAAACAATCCTAAAGTATCACAACATCTCCAGGGAAAAACCTGAAGCGACCAAGTTAGCCTCAGAAACAACACTGAGGACAAACAGACTCGAATGGGATCCAAACCTTAGAAATAACCCCAGAAAGTAAATCGAAGGCCATGCCGACACTGAAGGCAACTCTGAGAGGGGAAAAATAGTCATTTTACTAACTATAAGCCAATTTGGTCAAACTCAAGCTGAATTGATGCCACCAAGGTCAGAAGGAACCATAATAATGATCCTGAGTGCAAACAGTGCAAGAAAGCTCAACGGACAAACTGCGGGGAATCGAAGTCCTGGTTATGAACCCATTTTCTTGGACCAAAAAAATGTTTTATCCCATGTCATTGTGACACTCTCGGTGAGGGCTTTCCAAAAAGGTACAGCACGCCTCAAACGGACGCTCCGATCAAAAGTTAGAAAGTTTCGAACCTGACATCGCATTGCTCGAAGTGCCGTACTTTGATGCAACGGGATCTGCTACGTGGGCCCTGCCATGTGGAGCCGCACCTCTTCCTGCGGTAGTAGCAGGTAGAGTGGAGGCTCCTGGGTCTGTATATATGAGCTCACCCCCAGCTCATTTGAAAAAAGAAAAACGCTCTGAACACCTGCCCGTTTGGTTTTCCAGCCATTTTCTTGTGTTTCAAACTAAATTTTTTCACTCTAACACGTAGATATACCCACATACTACCACATATCAAAAAATAACTGGTAGATTTGGACGTTTAAAGCCTATGATTTGGCAAAAAGCCCGTGTAGCAGTCCATTGTGAGTATTTTTACGAACAGAAAGTTATTAATACTTCTTCGCACTTTTATACAGTTGCATATCAAGTTTCATTTTCTAAATATGCCCGGAACTCAGTTCCGTGACTGTTTTTGTGAACTTTTGGTATATTTTAGTACCTAAACGCATTTTCTAGAATTTCTACAACTCTGTTTGATGAT
This sequence comes from Panax stipuleanatus, assembly GCA_020205555.1. Lineage (NCBI taxonomy): Eukaryota > Viridiplantae > Streptophyta > Magnoliopsida > Apiales > Araliaceae > Panax > Panax stipuleanatus. Next base: position 59,392,539 of record CM035118.1, read on the forward strand.
CCGTCGCTTCAGCAGCTTTTATAGACTTGCATCTTCGTATTAAGCAACTTCGCCGGACTGGGTTATCTTCCTAGTCCGAGTTTGGGTTTTTTTTTTTTTGTATTTATTTAACTGTATATATACTAAATTTTTAATTCTGTCAAGCCCGGATGTCAAATCCGCAGTAGTTTACTGCTTTTTTATATATATATATGCATATATAAGCAACATTCACCACACTGGGTTATCTTCACAGTCTTGGTTGACTACTTTTCTGTCTATATATATATTTACATTCAAGTTCGGCCAGGATCATTCTGTGGCCTTTTTACTAATTATATATATATATATATATATGCATATATAAGAAACATTCACCACACTGGGTTATCTTCCCAGTCTTGGTTGACTACTTTTATGTCTATATATATATATATATTTACATTCCAGTTTGGCCTGGATCATTCTGTGGCCTTTATACTACTTATATATATATATGTATATATAAGCAACATTCACCACACTGGGTTATCTTTCCAGTCTTGGTTGACTACTTTTCTGTCTATATATATATATATTTACATTCCAGTTCGGCCTGGATCATTTTGTGGTCTTTTTACTACTTTTATATATATATATATATATATATATATATATATTTTTATCCGGGCCTCGGAGTGAAAACCCACCGCCCTTTATTGCTTTTCTATATACATTTACATTCTGTCCAGCCTGGATCATTTCGTGGCTTTTATACAACTTTTATAAATGTATATATATATATATATATATATATATATATATATTTACATTTCAGTCCGGGCACCGATGTGAAAATCCATCGCCCTTTACAGCTTTCGTATATATAATTATATATATATGGCTTTATTCATTTTTGTTAAATTGTTGCTTTAAATATTCATTTGATATGAATCGGCACTAATATTTCTATTGGTGAACTAGATTTATTTAAATCTCGCTAACTCTAGCTTTCAAACGGTTCAAAATAGGTCTAGGCGGAATCGGGAAGCTAGAATGGCTGAGATTTATTTAAATCTAGCGTTTTTCTAGTTTCAGTTATAAAAGCTACCTCGCGGCCCTTAGATTGCTATCTAGTAGGAACGAGATGCTTCGACCAGGTGCGAATCAGGATTTACTGATGAATCCTTGGTTCTGGCGATATTTGGATATATTTCTGTACAAATTTGAGCTGTGGAGGTTTATTGGCCTCCCTATGTGAGCCTAGGAATTGTGGGATTCATGATCAAACTGATCCGAATCTGATTCCCAAGACGGACAAACCCCACTTTACAATTGTACCCTGCCAATTTTTCTGTAAAAATGTACATACAAAAGACCTTAAAACGGATATCCGGATTTAAGGTCTCAACATATTTAAAATATGGTTTGTCGTGTCAGAGTCCCTCCGATGGCTATCATGCTCATTGTAGACACTCAAAATTTTCCTTACCCCAATACGAACACTGTGGGAGGATAAAATCGTCAATCAAGCCAATCCCGGTACCGATACCAGACTTTCGATCCAAATCCGGCCACCAATGCCGGTCCTTCTGTTGAAATTCGATCCCCAATATCGGTAAACCCAAATCCTGTAACGCCCCCAAATTCGGAACGCCACAAAGTCTCGAATTTGGTTTGTCACGTTCTACAATACTAACATAAGGATACAACTAAATATCATATCGCACAGCGGAATAACACAATACTACGAATAGATTACATTTATTTAATATAATCATTCATGTCCCAAGGTCTCGTAACTTAGACATCGATTACATAGCTTAAACATATCTTAAGCATATATAAACTTAACTAGTACATAATAGAATAAGGTCCTATTACAAACATAAAGTCATACATAGATAAAAGCTACTCCGTAGCCTTTCCCTTGCCCTTATCGACGCCCGAAGGTCTGCCTTGCTCTGCCTTAACTGAAATATTTTTAGGGAAAGCAAGAATGAGCAACAAGTTTGCTCAGCAAGTAATATAGCAATAAAGGTGAGTAATATAGTTTTTTTTTGAATCCCAAAGAGGTATATCAATAAGGATAGTTCAAGTATAATATGAAGTATCGATAGTTCTCAACAACAGTCGCTAAGGGCAAAAGGATATCAATAAGATTCAATACTAAATCAATTTAAGATTTCAAAACAATGAATACTGAGCAGTCACTAAGGACTATGAACTTTTACTAGAATTAACAGAAATATAATGATAATCCAATAAAACAAGTATAACAGGTGATCAGCCCAAAGTACCCAACATTATGCATAATATTCAATCGAACTCAAGTGCGCACGTCGGTCTCCTAACAAATATAGTTTCTCCTTCAAAAGGGTTGTTCATCTCAGTCAATATAAGACTCCGCACCAATCAATTGGTTTGGATCTCTTTTAAAATTCATAATATAAGTGTAGCCGAATCAAATGGCATAGACCGCTCTTTCAATGTATAGAAGAACAATCTTAAGTTCAAAACTCAAGATTTAAAGTTCGAAGAATATAACTCGATTTTATCTTTATCCACGAAGTATTTAAGTAATAAAACATGAATTTCAATTCCAATAGCTTACTTGTACGACAATAATAGTACAAGTTCAATAAATGTTCAATAAGAATAGAGTTCGAGTACTTGCTTACAATATCTGTTGAATAAAGTGATGCAAGGGTTTAGGATACTTGCAATTAATAATACAAGAACGGTTTCAAGGAAACTTGCCTGAGCTGCTGCTATAATTACTCTACGATTCAGTTCTTTGGATGACCTACATTAATCATAAGCCATTCTAACAATTATCCTCTGTCAGGTATCATAAAATGATTTAACTGTCCTACTACATAACTCTCATTGTCTACCAATACTGTTTGACCATTCATTTATCACACGGTATATCAATTAAGGTCTTTACGATCGACATGGCATATCAACTTGGTAATTCTGCAGACACTCTATGATTTATCAGTAAGACTCTACGATCGCCGAAGTCACTCGACATCTTCGACTCTACGATGGTCGAAGTCACTCGATAGCTTTGAATCTACGATTGTCGAAGTCACTCGTCATCTTCAACTCTACGATGGTCGAGTCCACTCTACGATTGGCGAGTGAGCTCTATGATTTTATTCTACGACTGACGTGCGAGCTCTACGATTGGAGTGAAACCACTCTACGATCGTAGAATTCACTCTACGATACTGAGACTAAGTCATGCATTTAAATTCCATTTTTCAAAAGAAGTCTTTGACTGACTGAGCTAAGGTCATACTCATTTTATCTGAGCAGACTTAACAACATGGTTTGGTCTGGAACACTAGGTTCCTGGTTTAATGGGTCTAAAGAAAAAGGTTTCGCAACAGGTCTTGGAAGTCTAAGGTCTGATATAGAGACCAATATTGGACTGTCACTCTACGGCCTTTGAGACTTGGTTTCATTTACAATTTTCAATATACAGCTAGGCTTTACTTAACAAGGTCATGGATAGCAAGTTTAAGCCACTAGGTCTACAGACAGTCGGGGCTGTCTTGGTAGAATCGTCACTACACATGACGAGGTCAATATGCTTCAAATGTCTTATGGGTCTATGGTCAAAGTTCATAGTCCAAACGCAACATGGATACAGAGCACTTGTGCTCATACCAGCTTTTGTTCCATTTTCGAAGTTAGCAAAGCAAGGTGTTATTGGTTTTGGTCCTAATTATTTAGTTAAGTGGTTAACACATTTCATCATATATTTAACATACAGTGTCCTTCAACAGTCACCTTATAACTTCGGATTCCTCCATGATTCCAACACATAACCTCCCACAACCAAGCAGGCATAATTATACTATAACATATTCAAACTTAATATAAATTAAAGACTTACAGTTAGAGGTTTATACCTGCTTGAAGTAAACACGGGTAAGCTATTGACTTTCTAAGCTTTTCCGGCTACCGGACTGTAGTGCACCTCTCGGACTCTCTCTTGTCTCTCAAACTCTTTTCTCTCTTGTACTGGCACTCAGCAGATGAAGCAACTCTGGACATGAGTTGGGAGCTTCTATTTATAGGAAAACTATTACCTAGACGCTGGTCATTACTTAGGTGGTCGGACTGGTCCATAACTGAATTACCCGCTGGTTAAGTGGGATTAGGTAGAAAGTTCTACCTACCTATCTTTCAGCCACCCCAACAGTACTCGTTACTGGCTAACTTGTTAAGCAACATGGTAGAATAGGCCATTGGCCTAGTTTGGCTGGCAGTACTATTATTATTATAATACTACCTTGTATTATTCTGCAGATTGGACCTCCAATCTGGGTCAACTGGTTGGGCTTCCTATTCCTGGGCTTGCTGCTCTTATTCCCTTCGGGTTTGCCATCAGTCCATAACTTTTCACAATTTGGTGAGGTTCCAACAGCCTGCTCACAACATTTATCAATGGGCCTAATAACATTAATCGGCTGGACTCAATTCCCAACTACTACTCAAAGCAACCCATTGGTCTACACAATCAGATTATTATCTATGGCTCACAATTGGATTTAGTGCTATCATACTTAGCAACATTTAATACATACTAAATCTTATACACGGTTCATCTATTAACACCAACATGTTATCACTTAATACCAACCTGCTATTAATAACACCATTCTTTATATATCAATTAACACTCGAATATGCCATACAAGGCTACATTACCCAAGCCTGATTATTACACAATCCAGTTGGTCATACACTAAAGGTAATAACACATTTAATTTATTTAATCTTAATATATAGTTCTCGTGTATTGTATAGTCACACTTAAGAGTCACATTGCACTTTCCCCTTTTAAGTAGAATGTAGTCACTTAATATTATATGATTAATATCCCATAACACAATTAATTGAATAAATATAAATCTTGTTATACTTATTAGTAAGCTACTCGTTAACGTATTATTCTTCCCAATAACAATTAATCGACCTTAATAATTACTCATCAATAGGTTATTACGATTAGTCAATAATATAATATTAGTTAATCAATGTACTTAGTAATCTCCTATCTTATTAGTGTGGGTAATCAACATATAATAATTCATGCATGCAGAAATTAGATTCCATATTTTGCTACCGGCGCAGCTGCGCTGGTTTACTATACAGAAGTGGTGCAGCTGCGCCACTCTGGGGAAAGTTATTCTAATTTGCTTACTTTATTGTTTTGATTAATAACATTCATAGCTTATCACCTTTCCACACTAGGCAATTCATATAAGCATTTCGTTAAGCTTTTCATCACTTTCATTCTCTTGCCACGCAAGACATTCTACGGGTTTATCGTAACCTCCATATTCTCTTAATTATTATAAATTCAATTTGAAGTAGTTGAGTAAACTCATCTCATAACACATAATCATTTATATTTAAATAAATATTCATTTCCATTAATATCAATATAAATCTTTATTCAAGAAAATTCTCGGGTAATACATCCTCCCCACTTATAGAAATTTCGTCCTCGAAATTGCTATAAGGTTACACCAATAGATGGGGATAGTCCCTCATCATTCTATCTTCTAATTCCCACGTAGACTCCTCGACATCGTGGTTACGCCAAAGTACCTTTATAGATGAAATAACTTTATTTCTTATGGTCTGTTCTTTCCTATCTAGAATTTGGACAGGAACTTTTTCATATGCTAGGTTCTTCTCCACTTGAATGGGTTCATAAGAAACATAAAGTTCTACATAGATCAAAGCTACTCCGTAGCCTTTCCCTTGCCTTTATCGACGCCCGAAGGTCCGCCCTGCTCTGCCTTAACTGAAATATTTTTAGGAAAAGCAAGAATGAGCAACAAGTTTGCTCAGTAAGTAATATAGTAATAAGGGTGAGTAATATAGTGTTTTTTTGAATCCCAAAGGGGTATATCAATAAGGATAGTTCAAGTATAATATGAACTATCGATAGTTCTCAACAACAGTAGTTAAGGACAGAAGGATATCAATAAGATTCAATACTAAATTAATTTAAGATTTCAAAACAATGAATACTGAGCAGTCACTAAGGACTATGAACTTCTACTAGAATTAACAAAAATATACTGATAATCAAATAAAACAAGTACAACAGGTGATCAGCCCAAAGTACCCTACATTATGCATAATATTCAATCGTACTCAAGTGCGCACGTCGGTCTCCCGACAAATATAGTTTCCCCTTCAAAAGGGTTGTTCATATCAGTCAATATAAGACTCCGCACCAATCAATTGGTTTGGATCGCTTTTCAAATTCATAATATAAGTTTAGCCAAATCAAATAGCATAGACCGCTCTTTCAATGTATATAAGAACAATCATAAGTTCAAAACTCAAGATTTAAAGTTCGAAGAATATAAATCGATTTTATCTTTATCCACGAAGTATTTAAGTAATAAACATGAATTTCAATTCCAAAAGCTTACTTGTACAACAATAATAGCACAAGTTCGATAAATGTTCAACAAGAATAGAGTTCGAGTACTTGCTTACAATATCTGTTGAATAATGTAATGCAAGGGTTTAGAATACTTGCAATTAATAATACAAGAACGGTTTCAAGGAAACTTGCCTGAGCTGCTGCTATAATTACTCTACGATTCAGTTCTTTGGATGACCTACATTAATCATAAGCCATTCTAACAATTATCCTCTGTCCGGTATCATAAAATGATTTAACTGTCCTACTACATAACTCTCATTGTCTACCAATACTGTTTGACCATTCATTTATCACACGGTATATCAATTAAGGTCTTTACGATCGACATGGCATATCAACTTGGTAATTCTGCAGACACTCTACGATTTATCAGTAAGACTCTACGATCGCCGAAGTCACTCGACATCTTCGACTCTACGATGGTCGAAGTCACTCGATAGCTTTGAATCTACGATTGTCGAAGTCACTCGTCATCTTCAACTCTACGATGGTCGAGTCCACTCTACGATTGGCGAGTGAGCTCTATGATTTTATTCTACGACTGACGTGCGAGCTCTACGATTGGAGTGAAACCACTCTACGATCGTAGAATTCACTCTACGATACTGAGACTAAGTCATGCATTTAAATTCCATTTTTCAAAAGAAGTCTTTGACTGACTGAGCTAAGGTCATACTCATTTTATCTGAGCAGACTTAACAACATGGTTTGGTCTGGAACACTAGGTTCCTGGTTTAATGGGTCTAAAGAAAAAGGTTTCGCAACAGGTCTTGGAAGTCTAAGGTCTGATATAGAGACCAATATTGGACTGTCACTCTACGGCCTTTGAGACTTGGTTTCATTTACAATTTTCAATATACAGCTAGGCTTTACTTAACAAGGTCATGGATAGCAAGTTTAAGCCACTAGGTCTACAGACAGTCGGGGCTGTCTTGGTAGAATCGTCACTACACATGACGAGGTCAATATGCTTCAAATGTCTTATGGGTCTATGGTCAAAGTTCATAGTCCAAACGCAACATGGATACAGAGCACTTGTGCTCATACCAGCTTTTGTTCCATTTTCGAAGTTAGCAAAGCAAGGTGTTATTGGTTTTGGTCCTAATTATTTAGTTAAGTGGTTAACACATTTCATCATATATTTAACATACAGTGTCCTTCAACAGTCACCTTATAACTTCGGATTCCTCCATGATTCCAACACATAACCTCCCACAACCAAGCAGGCATAATTATACTATAACATATTCAAACTTAATATAAATTAAAGACTTACAGTTAGAGGTTTATACCTGCTTGAAGTAAACACGGGTAAGCTATTGACTTTCTAAGCTTTTCCGGCTACCGGACTGTAGTGCACCTCTCGGACTCTCTCTTGTCTCTCAAACTCTTTTCTCTCTTGTACTGGCACTCAGCAGATGAAGCAACTCTGGACATGAGTTGGGAGCTTCTATTTATAGGAAAACTATTACCTAGACGCTGGTCATTACTTAGGTGGTCGGACTGGTCCATAACTGAATTACCCGCTGGTTAAGTGGGATTAGGTAGAAAGTTCTACCTACCTATCTTTCAGCCACCCCAACAGTACTCGTTACTGGCTAACTTGTTAAGCAACATGGTAGAATAGGCCATTGGCCTAGTTTGGCTGGCAGTACTATTATTATTATAATACTACCTTGTATTATTCTGCAGATTGGACCTCCAATCTGGGTCAACTGGTTGGGCTTCCTATTCCTGGGCTTGCTGCTCTTATTCCCTTCGGGTTTGCCATCAGTCCATAACTTTTCACAATTTGGTGAGGTTCCAACAGCCTGCTCACAACATTTATCAATGGGCCTAATAACATTAATCGGCTGGACTCAATTCCCAACTACTACTCAAAGCAACCCATTGGTCTACACAATCAGATTATTATCTATGGCTCACAATTGGATTTAGTGCTATCATACTTAGCAACATTTAATACATACTAAATCTTATACACGGTTCATCTATTAACACCAACATGTTATCACTTAATACCAACCTGCTATTAATAACACCATTCTTCATATATCAATTAACACTCGAATATGCCATACAAGGCTACATTACCCAAGCCTGATTATTACACAATCCAGTTGGTCATACACTAAAGGTAATAACACATTTAATTTATTTAATCTTAATATATAGTTCTCGTGTATTGTATAGTCACACTTAAGAGTCACATTGCACTTTCCCCTTTTAAGTAGAATGTAGTCACTTAATATTATATGATTAATATCCCATAACACAATTAATTGAATAAATATAAATCTTGTTATACTTATTAGTAAGCTACTCGTTAACGTATTATTCTTCCCAATAACAATTAATCGACCTTAATAATTACTCATCAATAGGTTATTACGATTAGTCAATAATATAATATTAGTTAATCAATGTACTTAGTAATCTCCTATCTTATTAGTGTGGGTAATCAACATATAATAATTCATGCATGCAGAAATTAGATTCCATATTTTGCTACCGGCGCAGCTGCGCTGGTTTACTATACAGAAGTGGTGCAGCTGCGCCACTCTGGGGAAAGTTATTCTAATTTGCTTACTTTATTGTTTTGATTAATAACATTCATAGCTTATCACCTTTCCACACTAGGCAATTCATATAAGCATTTCGTTAAGCTTTTCATCACTTTCATTCTCTTGCCACGCAAGACATTCTACGGGTTTATCGTAACCTCCATATTCTCTTAATTATTATAAATTCAATTTGAAGTAGTTGAGTAAACTCATCTCATAACACATAATCATTTATATTTAAATAAATATTCATTTCCATTAATATCAATATAAATCTTTATTCAAGAAAATTCTCGGGTAATACATCCTCCCCACTTATAGAAATTTCGTCCTCGAAATTGCTATAAGGTTACACCAATAGATGGGGATAGTCCCTCATCATTCTATCTTCTAATTCCCACGTAGACTCCTCGACATCGTGGTTACGCCAAAGTACCTTTATAGATGAAATAACTTTATTTCTTATGGTCTGTTCTTTCCTATCTAGAATTTGGACAGGAACTTTTTCATATGCTAGGTTCTTCTCCACTTGAATGGGTTCATAAGAAACATAAAGTTCTACATAGATCAAAGCTACTCCGTAGCCTTTCCCTTGCCTTTATCGACGCCCGAAGGTCCGCCCTGCTCTGCCTTAACTGAAATATTTTTAGGAAAAGCAAGAATGAGCAACAAGTTTGCTCAGTAAGTAATATAGTAATAAGGGTGAGTAATATAGTGTTTTTTTGAATCCCAAAGGGGTATATCAATAAGGATAGTTCAAGTATAATATGAACTATCGATAGTTCTCAACAACAGTAGTTAAGGACAGAAGGATATCAATAAGATTCAATACTAAATTAATTTAAGATTTCAAAACAATGAATACTGAGCAGTCACTAAGGACTATGAACTTCTACTAGAATTAACAAAAATATACTGATAATCAAATAAAACAAGTACAACAGGTGATCAGCCCAAAGTACCCTACATTATGCATAATATTCAATCGTACTCAAGTGCGCACGTCGGTCTCCCGACAAATATAGTTTCCCCTTCAGAAGGGTTGTTCATATCAGTCAATATAAGACTCCGCACCAATCAATTGGTTTGGATCGCTTTTCAAATTCATAATATAAGTTTAGCCGAATCAAATAGCATAGATCGCTCTTTCAATGTATATAAGAACAATCATAAGTTCAAAACTCAAGATTTAAAGTTCGAAGAATATAAATCGATTTTATCTTTATCCACGAAGTATTTAAGTAATAAACATGAATTTCAATTCCAAAAGCTTACTTGTACAACAATAATAGCACAAGTTCGATAAATGTTCAACAAGAATAGAGTTCGAGTACTTGCTTACAATATCTGTTGAATAATGTAATGCAAGGGTTTAGAATACTTGCAATTAATAATACAAGAACGGTTTCAAGGAAACTTGCCTGAGCTGCTACTATAATTACTCTACGATTCAGTTCTTTGGATGACCTACATTAATCATAAGCCATTCTAACAATTATCCTCTGTCAGGTATCATAAAATGATTTAACTGTCCTACTACATAACTCTCATTGTCTACCAATACTGTTTGACCATTCATTTATCACACAGTATATCAATTAAGGTCTTTACGATCGACATGGCATATCAACTTGGTAATTCTGCAGACACTCTACGATTTATCAGTAAGACTCTACGATCGCCGAAGTCACTCGACATCTTCGACTCTACGATGGTCGAAGTCACTCGATAGCTTTGAATCTACGATTGTCGAAGTCACTCGTCATCTTCAACTCTACGATGGTCGAGTCCACTCTACGATTGGCGAGTGAGCTCTATGATTTTATTCTACGACTGACGTGCGAGCTCTACGATTGGAGTGAAACCACTCTACGATCGTAGAATTCACTCTACGATACTGAGACTAAGTCATGCATTTAAATTCCATTTTTCAAAAGAAGTCTTTGACTGACTGAGCTAAGGTCATACTCATTTTATCTGAGCAGACTTAACAACATGGTTTGGTCTGGAACACTAGGTTCCTGGTTTAATGGGTCTAAAGAAAAAGGTTTCGCAACAGGTCTTGGAAGTCTAAGGTCTGATATAGAGACCAATATTGGACTGTCACTCTACGGCCTTTGAGACTTGGTTTCATTTACAATTTTCAATATACAGCTAGGCTTTACTTAACAAGGTACATGGATAGCAAGTTTAAGCCACTAGGTCTACAGACAGTCGGGGCTGTCTTGGTAGAATCGTCACTACACATGACGAGGTCAATATGCTTCAAATGTCTTATGGGTCTATGGTCAAAGTTCATAGTCCAAACGCAACATGGATACAGAGCACTTGTGCTCATACCAGCTTTTGTTCCATTTTCGAAGTTAGCAAAGCAAGGTGTTATTGGTTTTGGTCCTAATTATTTAGTTAAGTGGTTAACACATTTCATCATATATTTAACATACAGTGTCCTTCAACAGTCACCTTATAACTTCGGATTCCTCCATGATTCCAACACATAACCTCCCACAACCAAGCAGGCATAATTATACTATAACATATTCAAACTTAATATAAATTAAAGACTTACAGTTAGAGGTTTATACCTGCTTGAAGTAAACACGGGTAAGCTATTGACTTTCTAAGCTTTTCCGGCTACCGGACTGTAGTGCACCTCTCGGACTCTCTCTTGTCTCTCAAACTCTTTTCTCTCTTGTACTGGCACTCAGCAGATGAAGCAACTCTGGACATGAGTTGGGAGCTTCTATTTATAGGAAAACTATTACCTAGACGCTGGTCATTACTTAGGTGGTCGGACTGGTCCATAACTGAATTACCCGCTGGTTAAGTGGGATTAGGTAGAAAGTTCTACCTACCTGTCTTTCAGCCACCCCAACAGTACTCGTTACTGGCTAACTTGTTAAGCAACATGGTAGAATAGGCCATTGGCCTAGTTTGGCTGGCAGTACTATTATTATTATAATACTACCTTGTATTATTCTGCAAATTGGACCTCCAATCTGGGTCAACTGGTTGGGCTTCCTATTCCTGGGCTTGCTGCTCTTATTCCCTTTGGGTTTGCCATCAGTCCATAACTTTTCACAATTTAGTGAGGTTCCAACAGCCTGCTCACAACATTTATCAATGGGCCTAATAACATTAATCGGCTGGACTCAACTGTTGGGTTTGTATGTAACGCAATCATGCAATCAAATCACATAAATAGGGCGAAAGCGTAAAAACTAGGTTTTCAAAATTTATACAAACCCATAACCATGATCATGCTTTGTGCTTGTTATCAATAACAAAAAAGAGAGAACATGGAATTATACCTTTGAAGATCTAAGCTTCCTCAGGTACAAGTTCTACTCCTTTGATTCCTTTGATTCCTCTGATAGTGGCTCCTTCCCTTGAATAATGTCAGCCACCCAAATGTTTGGCCTCTAACGGTGATCCACCAAGGAAGATGAAGAACTCAAGAAGATGGGTTATTGGCTTAACCCTTGTTTCTATCTCTATAGAATATGTGTACTCCCAACTCTTGGAAAATTTTACCATCCCTTATTTCTGATATAAGACTCTCTTTTATAGATATTAGGTTAACCCTCCTAATCCAATTAGAATAGGGTTTTATTTAATTAATTAATTAAATACTTTTAATTAATTTATATCCTAATCTTTATTAGGATTGAGAGAGAGTACTGATATTATATTAATTCCTAAACTCCTTTAGAATTAAAATAATAATAATAATAATAATATTAATAAGACTCCTCTTATTAATTTATATTTAATATTTCTTCTTAAATAATTCTTCTTCCTTTTATGGTGTGACCCTTTAGGTTCTCCATATTAAACCGGTTGTGAATAAATCAATTAGAACAATTCTAATCTTATTTAAATAAACAAATTAAACTAATAATCTATTTAAATAAATAACATTTATTCTACAATAGGGATAAGCCTCCCTAGCGATCAACGACTTTCCAGATAATATAGATTTCAACATTAATCATAAAAGAACCTGTGAGTTAATAGTTACCGTACAATTCAATCCTTCCACCATACAATGTCCCAATTAAATATAAGACATGGATTTACTGTCAAGTCTTAATTTATTTAATCATATGTATTTCGATTAGAAAATGCACAACTCCAAATAATGCAAATTAGAAACCTCTTTCTAATTTCATTCTACCTTGGCCAAGGATTCCTGGGTTGTCATTTAACGAATCACATAGGACATATCTCCTCTTTTACTAGAGGTGGTAGATTCTTTATTGATCATTCATTATCTCCATATGTAACTCATTACACCCAAGCATACCCTATATATGCCTTAAAAGGCCTTAAGGAATTAGTCAAAGTATAATTTGTTACATACAAGATATTATGATGATCTCAAGTCCAAGGATCACATGTACTACTATCACATTAGGAATTCCTATTGACAGGCGAGTAAAACTCCATTAGGTATTCCATAGCGAGTCACGTTCAGTGAACTTATTCTCCAATAAGCACCTACATACTTGCTTTAGTGTCTCCACACAAATGACCATGAGATCAGTCATCCTCATCCAATGAGCAAGCAACATATGTACCAATCTATCCGGATTTACTAATCCCCTTTTTAGTAATCCCACGATTGGGAACTATTTTAGTTTTAAAGCTTTCTAAGAATTTAGATCTCATTAGCATGATCAACATCATGATTCTAAAAGCATTGCTTAAAACTATGGGTTATTTACATATTATTAAAACAGCACCATGTAGATAATTAAATGCCTTTAATAAATAAATATTTTATTAATAAATAAATAAGATTGTTTACAAAGTATGTGCTTTATCATCATACATGATTGGCTTGTATGCACACTACTATCATCAATTCCCAGCTACTACTCAAAGCAACCCATTGGTCTACACAATCAGATTATTATCTATGGCTCACAATTGGATTTAGTGCTATCATACTTAGCAACATTTAATACATACTAAATCTTATACACGGTTCATCTATTAACACCAACATGTTATCACTTAATACCAACCTGCTATTAATAACACCATTCTTCATATATCAATTAACACTCGAATATGCCATACAAGGCTACATTACCCAAGCCTGATTATTACACAATCCAGTTGGTCATACACTAAAGGTAATAACACATTTAATTTATTTAATCTTAATATATAGTTCTCGTGTATTGTATAGTCACACTTAAGAGTCACATTGCACTTTCCCCTTTTAAGTAGAATGTAGTCACTTAATATTATATGATTAATATCCCATAACACAATTAATTGAATAAATATAAATCTTGTTATACTTATTAGTAAGCTACTCGTTAACGTATTATTCTTCCCAATAACAATTAATCGACCTTAATAATTACTCATCAATAGGTTATTACGATTAGTCAATAATATAATATTAGTTAATCAATGTACTTAGTAATCTCCTATCTTATTAGTGTGGGTAATCAACATATAATAATTCATGCATGCAGAAATTAGATTCCATATTTTGCTACCGGCGCAGCTGCGCTGGTTTACTATACAGAAGTGGTGCAGCTGCGCCACTCTGGGGAAAGTTATTCTAATTTGCTTACTTTATTGTTTTGATTAATAACATTCATAGCTTATCACCTTTCCACACTAGGCAATTCATATAAGCATTTCGTTAAGCTTTTCATCACTTTCATTCTCTTGCCACGCAAGACATTCTACGGGTTTATCGTAACCTCCATATTCTCTTAATTATTATAAATTCAATTTGAAGTAGTTGAGTAAACTCATCTCATAACACATAATCATTTATATTTAAATAAATATTCATTTCCATTAATATCAATATAAATCTTTATTCAAGAAAATTCTCGGGTAATACATCCTCCCCACTTATAGAAATTTCGTCCTCGAAATTGCTATAAGGTTACACCAATAGATGGGGATAGTCCCTCATCATTCTATCTTCTAATTCCCACGTAGACTCCTCGACATCGTGGTTACGCCAAAGTACCTTTATAGATGAAATAACTTTATTTCTTATGGTCTGTTCTTTCCTATCTAGAATTTGGACAGGAACTTTTTCATATGCTAGGTTCTTCTCCACTTGAATGGGTTCATAAGAAACATAAAGTTCTACATAGATCAAAGCTACTCCGTAGCCTTTCCCTTGCCTTTATCGACGCCCGAAGGTCCGCCCTGCTCTGCCTTAACTGAAATATTTTTAGGAAAAGCAAGAATGAGCAACAAGTTTGCTCAGTAAGTAATATAGTAATAAGGGTGAGTAATATAGTGTTTTTTTGAATCCCAAAGGGGTATATCAATAAGGATAGTTCAAGTATAATATGAACTATCGATAGTTCTCAACAACAGTAGTTAAGGACAGAAGGATATCAATAAGATTCAATACTAAATCAATTTAAGATTTCAAAACAATGAATACTGAGCAGTCACTAAGGACTATGAACTTCTACTAGAATTAACAAAAAATATACTGATAATCAAATAAAACAAGTACAACAGGTGATCAGCCCAAAGTACCCTACATTATGCATAATATTCAATCGTACTCAAGTGCGCACGTCGGTCTCCCGACAAATATAGTTTCCCCTTCAAAAGGGTTGTTCATATCAGTCAATATAAGACTCCGCACCAATCAATTGGTTTGGATCGCTTTTCAAATTCATAATATAAGTTTAGCCGAATCAAATAGCATAGACCGCTCTTTCAATGTATATAAGAACAATCATAAGTTCAAAACTCAAGATTTAAAGTTCGAAGAATATAAATCGATTTTATCTTTATCCACGAAGTATTTAAGTAATAAACATGAATTTCAATTCCAAAAGCTTACTTGTACAACAATAATAGCACAAGTTCGATAAATGTTCAACAAGAATAGAGTTCGAGTACTTGCTTACAATATCTGTTGAATAATGTAATGCAAGGGTTTAGAATACTTGCAATTAATAATACAAGAACGGTTTCAAGGAAACTTGCCTGAGCTGCTGCTATAATTACTCTACGATTCAGTTCTTTGGATGACCTACATTAATCATAAGCCATTCTAACAATTATCCTCTGTCAGGTATCATAAAATGATTTAACTGTCCTACTACATAACTCTCATTGTCTACCAATACTGTTTGACCATTCATTTATCACACGGTATATCAATTAAGGTCTTTACGATCGACATGGCATATCAACTTGGTAATTCTGCAGACACTCTACGATTTATCAGTAAGACTCTACGATCGCCGAAGTCACTCGACATCTTCGACTCTACGATGGTCGAAGTCACTCGATAGCTTTGAATCTACGATTGTCGAAGTCACTCGTCATCTTCAACTCTACGATGGTCGAGTCCACTCTACGATTGGCGAGTGAGCTCTATGATTTTATTCTACGACTGACGTGCGAGCTCTACGATTGGAGTGAAACCACTCTACGATCGTAGAATTCACTCTACGATACTGAGACTAAGTCATGCATTTAAATTCCATTTTTCAAAAGAAGTCTTTGACTGACTGAGCTAAGGTCATACTCATTTTATCTGAGCAGACTTAACAACATGGTTTGGTCTGGAACACTAGGTTCCTGGTTTAATGGGTCTAAAGAAAAAGGTTTCGCAACAGGTCTTGGAAGTCTAAGGTCTGATATAGAGACCAATATTGGACTGTCACTCTACGGCCTTTGAGACTTGGTTTCATTTACAATTTTCAATATACAGCTAGGCTTTACTTAACAAGGTCATGGATAGCAAGTTTAAGCCACTAGGTCTACAGACAGTCGGGGCTGTCTTGGTAGAATCGTCACTACACATGACGAGGTCAATATGCTTCAAATGTCTTATGGGTCTATGGTCAAAGTTCATAGTCCAAACGCAACATGGATACAGAGCACTTGTGCTCATACCAGCTTTTGTTCCATTTTCGAAGTTAGCAAAGCAAGGTGTTATTGGTTTTGGTCCTAATTATTTAGTTAAGTGGTTAACACATTTCATCATATATTTAACATACAGTGTCCTTCAACAGTCACCTTATAACTTCGGATTCCTCCATGATTCCAACACATAACCTCCCACAACCAAGCAGGCATAATTATACTATAACATATTCAAACTTAATATAAATTAAAGACTTACAGTTAGAGGTTTATACCTGCTTGAAGTAAACACGGGTAAGCTATTGACTTTCTAAGCTTTTCCGGCTACCGGACTGTAGTGCACCTCTCGGACTCTCTCTTGTCTCTCAAACTCTTTTCTCTCTTGTACTGGCACTCAGCAGATGAAGCAACTCTGGACATGAGTTGGGAGCTTCTATTTATAGGAAAACTATTACCTAGACGCTGGTCATTACTTAGGTGGTCGGACTGGTCCATAACTGAATTACCCGCTGGTTAAGTGGGATTAGGTAGAAAGTTCTACCTACCTGTCTTTCAGCCACCCCAACAGTACTCGTTACTGGCTAACTTGTTAAGCAACATGGTAGAATAGGCCATTGGCCTAGTTTGGCTGGCAGTACTATTATTATTATAATACTACCTTGTATTATTCTGCAAATTGGACCTCCAATCTGGGTCAACTGGTTGGGCTTCCTATTCCTGGGCTTGCTGCTCTTATTCCCTTTGGGTTTGCCATCAGTCCATAACTTTTCACAATTTAGTGAGGTTCCAACAGCCTGCTCACAACATTTATCAATGGGCCTAATAACATTAATCGGCTGGACTCAACTGTTGGGTTTGTATGTAACGCAATCATGCAATCAAATCACATAAATAGGGCGAAAGCGTAAAAACTAGGTTTTCAAAATTTATACAAACCCATAACCATGATCATGCTTTGTGCTTGTTATCAATAA
Organism: Panax stipuleanatus; assembly: GCA_020205555.1. Lineage (NCBI taxonomy): Eukaryota > Viridiplantae > Streptophyta > Magnoliopsida > Apiales > Araliaceae > Panax > Panax stipuleanatus. Next base: position 59,410,400 of record CM035118.1, read on the forward strand.
CAGAAAAGAGAGAACATGGAATTATACCTTTGAAGATCTAAGCTTCCTCAGGTACAAGTTCTACTCCTTTGATTCCTTTGATTCCTCTGATAGTGGCTCCTTCCCTTGAATAATGTCAGCCACCCAAATGTTTGGCCTCTAACGGTGATCCACCAAGGAAGATGAAGAACTCAAGAAGATGGGTTATTGGCTTAACCCTTGTTTCTATCTCTATAGAATATGTGTACTCCCAACTCTTGGAAAATTTTACCATCCCTTATTTCTGATATAAGACTCTCTTTTATAGATATTAGGTTAACCCTCCTAATCCAATTAGAATAGGGTTTTATTTAATTAATTAATTAAATACTTTTAATTAATTTATATCCTAATCTTTATTAGGATTGAGAGAGAGTACTGATATTATATTAATTCCTAAACTCCTTTAGAATTAAAATAATAATAATAATAATAATATTAATAAGACTCCTCTTATTAATTTATATTTAATATTTCTTCTTAAATAATTCTTCTTCCTTTTATGGTGTGACCCTTTAGGTTCTCCATATTAAACCGGTTGTGAATAAATCAATTAGAACAATTCTAATCTTATTTAAATAAACAAATTAAACTAATAATCTATTTAAATAAATAACATTTATTCTACAATAGGGATAAGCCTCCCTAGCGATCAACGACTTTCCAGATAATATAGATTTCAACATTAATCATAAAAGAACCTGTGAGTTAATAGTTACCGTACAATTCAATCCTTCCACCATACAATGTCCCAATTAAATATAAGACATGGATTTACTGTCAAGTCTTAATTTATTTAATCATATGTATTTCGATTAGAAAATGCACAACTCCAAATAATGCAAATTAGAAACCTCTTTCTAATTTCATTCTACCTTGGCCAAGGATTCCTGGGTTGTCATTTAACGAATCACATAGGACATATCTCCTCTTTTACTAGAGGTGGTAGATTCTTTATTGATCATTCATTATCTCCATATGTAACTCATTACACCCAAGCATACCCTATATATGCCTTAAAAGGCCTTAAGGAATTAGTCAAAGTATAATTTGTTACATACAAGATATTATGATGATCTCAAGTCCAAGGATCACATGTACTACTATCACATTAGGAATTCCTATTGACAGGCGAGTAAAACTCCATTAGGTATTCCATAGCGAGTCACGTTCAGTGAACTTATTCTCCAATAAGCACCTACATACTTGCTTTAGTGTCTCCACACAAATGACCATGAGATCAGTCATCCTCATCCAATGAGCAAGCAACATATGTACCAATCTATCCGGATTTACTAATCCCCTTTTTAGTAATCCCACGATTGGGAACTATTTTAGTTTTAAAGCTTTCTAAGAATTTAGATCTCATTAGCATGATCAACATCATGATTCTAAAAGCATTGCTTAAAACTATGGGTTATTTACATATTATTAAAACAGCACCATGTAGATAATTAAATGCCTTTAATAAATAAATATTTTATTAATAAATAAATAAGATTGTTTACAAAGTATGTGCTTTATCATCATACATGATTGGCTTGTATGCACACTACTATCATCAATTCCCAGCTACTACTCAAAGCAACCCATTGGTCTACACAATCAGATTATTATCTATGGCTCACAATTGGATTTAGTGCTATCATACTTAGCAACATTTAATACATACTAAATCTTATACACGGTTCATCTATTAACACCAACATGTTATCACTTAATACCAACCTGCTATTAATAACACCATTCTTCATATATCAATTAACACTCGAATATGCCATACAAGGCTACATTACCCAAGCCTGATTATTACACAATCCAGTTGGTCATACACTAAAGGTAATAACACATTTAATTTATTTAATCTTAATATATAGTTCTCGTGTATTGTATAGTCACACTTAAGAGTCACATTGCACTTTCCCCTTTTAAGTAGAATGTAGTCACTTAATATTATATGATTAATATCCCATAACACAATTAATTGAATAAATATAAATCTTGTTATACTTATTAGTAAGCTACTCGTTAACGTATTATTCTTCCCAATAACAATTAATCGACCTTAATAATTACTCATCAATAGGTTATTACGATTAGTCAATAATATAATATTAGTTAATCAATGTACTTAGTAATCTCCTATCTTATTAGTGTGGGTAATCAACATATAATAATTCATGCATGCAGAAATTAGATTCCATATTTTGCTACCGGCGCAGCTGCGCTGGTTTACTATACAGAAGTGGTGCAGCTGCGCCACTCTGGGGAAAGTTATTCTAATTTGCTTACTTTATTGTTTTGATTAATAACATTCATAGCTTATCACCTTTCCACACTAGGCAATTCATATAAGCATTTCGTTAAGCTTTTCATCACTTTCATTCTCTTGCCACGCAAGACATTCTACGGGTTTATCGTAACCTCCATATTCTCTTAATTATTATAAATTCAATTTGAAGTAGTTGAGTAAACTCATCTCATAACACATAATCATTTATATTTAAATAAATATTCATTTCCATTAATATCAATATAAATCTTTATTCAAGAAAATTCTCGGGTAATACATCCTCCCCACTTATAGAAATTTCGTCCTCGAAATTGCTATAAGGTTACACCAATAGATGGGGATAGTCCCTCATCATTCTATCTTCTAATTCCCACGTAGACTCCTCGACATCGTGGTTACGCCAAAGTACCTTTATAGATGAAATAACTTTATTTCTTATGGTCTGTTCTTTCCTATCTAGAATTTGGACAGGAACTTTTTCATATGCTAGGTTCTTCTCCACTTGAATGGGTTCATAAGAAACATAAAGTTCTACATAGATCAAAGCTACTCCGTAGCCTTTCCCTTGCCTTTATCGACGCCCGAAGGTCCGCCCTGCTCTGCCTTAACTGAAATATTTTTAGGAAAAGCAAGAATGAGCAACAAGTTTGCTCAGTAAGTAATATAGTAATAAGGGTGAGTAATATAGTGTTTTTTTGAATCCCAAAGGGGTATATCAATAAGGATAGTTCAAGTATAATATGAACTATCGATAGTTCTCAACAACAGTAGTTAAGGACAGAAGGATATCAATAAGATTCAATACTAAATCAATTTAAGATTTCAAAACAATGAATACTGAGCAGTCACTAAGGACTATGAACTTCTACTAGAATTAACAAAAAATATACTGATAATCAAATAAAACAAGTACAACAGGTGATCAGCCCAAAGTACCCTACATTATGCATAATATTCAATCGTACTCAAGTGCGCACGTCGGTCTCCCGACAAATATAGTTTCCCCTTCAAAAGGGTTGTTCATATCAGTCAATATAAGACTCCGCACCAATCAATTGGTTTGGATCGCTTTTCAAATTCATAATATAAGTTTAGCCGAATCAAATAGCATAGACCGCTCTTTCAATGTATATAAGAACAATCATAAGTTCAAAACTCAAGATTTAAAGTTCGAAGAATATAAATCGATTTTATCTTTATCCACGAAGTATTTAAGTAATAAACATGAATTTCAATTCCAAAAGCTTACTTGTACAACAATAATAGCACAAGTTCGATAAATGTTCAACAAGAATAGAGTTCGAGTACTTGCTTACAATATCTGTTGAATAATGTAATGCAAGGGTTTAGAATACTTGCAATTAATAATACAAGAACGGTTTCAAGGAAACTTGCCTGAGCTGCTGCTATAATTACTCTACGATTCAGTTCTTTGGATGACCTACATTAATCATAAGCCATTCTAACAATTATCCTCTGTCAGGTATCATAAAATGATTTAACTGTCCTACTACATAACTCTCATTGTCTACCAATACTGTTTGACCATTCATTTATCACACGGTATATCAATTAAGGTCTTTACGATCGACATGGCATATCAACTTGGTAATTCTGCAGACACTCTACGATTTATCAGTAAGACTCTACGATCGCCGAAGTCACTCGACATCTTCGACTCTACGATGGTCGAAGTCACTCGATAGCTTTGAATCTACGATTGTCGAAGTCACTCGTCATCTTCAACTCTACGATGGTCGAGTCCACTCTACGATTGGCGAGTGAGCTCTATGATTTTATTCTACGACTGACGTGCGAGCTCTACGATTGGAGTGAAACCACTCTACGATCGTAGAATTCACTCTACGATACTGAGACTAAGTCATGCATTTAAATTCCATTTTTCAAAAGAAGTTTTGACTGACTGAGCTAAGGTCATACTCATTTTATCTGAGCAGACTTAACAACATGGTTTGGTCTGGAACACTAGGTTCCTGGTTTAATGGGTCTAAAGAAAAAGGTTTCGCAACAGGTCTTGGAAGTCTAAGGTCTGATATAGAGACCAATATTGGACTGTCACTCTACGGCCTTTGAGACTTGGTTTCATTTACAATTTTCAATATACAGCTAGGCTTTACTTAACAAGGTCATGGATAGCAAGTTTAAGCCACTAGGTCTACAGACAGTCGGGGCTGTCTTGGTAGAATCGTCACTACACATGACGAGGTCAATATGCTTCAAATGTCTTATGGGTCTATGGTCAAAGTTCATAGTCCAAACGCAACATGGATACAGAGCACTTGTGCTCATACCAGCTTTTGTTCCATTTTCGAAGTTAGCAAAGCAAGGTGTTATTGGTTTTGGTCCTAATTATTTAGTTAAGTGGTTAACACATTTCATCATATATTTAACATACAGTGTCCTTCAACAGTCACCTTATAACTTCGGATTCCTCCATGATTCCAACACATAACCTCCCACAACCAAGCAGGCATAATTATACTATAACATATTCAAACTTAATATAAATTAAAGACTTACAGTTAGAGGTTTATACCTGCTTGAAGTAAACACGGGTAAGCTATTGACTTTCTAAGCTTTTCCGGCTACCGGACTGTAGTGCACCTCTCGGACTCTCTCTTGTCTCTCAAACTCTTTTCTCTCTTGTACTGGCACTCAGCAGATGAAGCAACTCTGGACATGAGTTGGGAGCTTCTATTTATAGGAAAACTATTACCTAGACGCTGGTCATTACTTAGGTGGTCGGACTGGTCCATAACTGAATTACCCGCTGGTTAAGTGGGATTAGGTAGAAAGTTCTACCTACCTGTCTTTCAGCCACCCCAACAGTACTCGTTACTGGCTAACTTGTTAAGCAACATGGTAGAATAGGCCATTGGCCTAGTTTGGCTGGCAGTACTATTATTATTATAATACTACCTTGTATTATTCTGCAAATTGGACCTCCAATCTGGGTCAACTGGTTGGGCTTCCTATTCCTGGGCTTGCTGCTCTTATTCCCTTTGGGTTTGCCATCAGTCCATAACTTTTCACAATTTAGTGAGGTTCCAACAGCCTGCTCACAACATTTATCAATGGGCCTAATAACATTAATCGGCTGGACTCAACTGTTGGGTTTGTATGTAACGCAATCATGCAATCAAATCACATAAATAGGGCGAAAGCGTAAAAACTAGGTTTTCAAAATTTATACAAACCCATAACCATGATCATGCTTTGTGCTTGTTATCAATAACAGAAAAGAGAGAACATGGAATTATACCTTTGAAGATCTAAGCTTCCTCAGGTACAAGTTCTACTCCTTTGATTCCTTTGATTCCTCTGATAGTGGCTCCTTCCCTTGAATAATGTCAGCCACCCAAATGTTTGGCCTCTAACGGTGATCCACCAAGGAAGATGAAGAACTCAAGAAGATGGGTTATTGGCTTAACCCTTGTTTCTATCTCTATAGAATATGTGTACTCCCAACTCTTGGAAAATTTTACCATCCCTTATTTCTGATATAAGACTCTCTTTTATAGATATTAGGTTAACCCTCCTAATCCAATTAGAATAGGGTTTTATTTAATTAATTAATTAAATACTTTTAATTAATTTATATCCTAATCTTTATTAGGATTGAGAGAGAGTACTGATATTATATTAATTCCTAAACTCCTTTAGAATTAAAATAATAATAATAATAATAATATTAATAAGACTCCTCTTATTAATTTATATTTAATATTTCTTCTTAAATAATTCTTCTTCCTTTTATGGTGTGACCCTTTAGGTTCTCCATATTAAACCGGTTGTGAATAAATCAATTAGAACAATTCTAATCTTATTTAAATAAACAAATTAAACTAATAATCTATTTAAATAAATAACATTTATTCTACAATAGGGATAAGCCTCCCTAGCGATCAACGACTTTCCAGATAATATAGATTTCAACATTAATCATAAAAGAACCTGTGAGTTAATAGTTACCGTACAATTCAATCCTTCCACCATACAATGTCCCAATTAAATATAAGACATGGATTTACTGTCAAGTCTTAATTTATTTAATCATATGTATTTCGATTAGAAAATGCACAACTCCAAATAATGCAAATTAGAAACCTCTTTCTAATTTCATTCTACCTTGGCCAAGGATTCCTGGGTTGTCATTTAACGAATCACATAGGACATATCTCCTCTTTTACTAGAGGTGGTAGATTCTTTATTGATCATTCATTATCTCCATATGTAACTCATTACACCCAAGCATACCCTATATATGCCTTAAAAGGCCTTAAGGAATTAGTCAAAGTATAATTTGTTACATACAAGATATTATGATGATCTCAAGTCCAAGGATCACATGTACTACTATCACATTAGGAATTCCTATTGACAGGCGAGTAAAACTCCATTAGGTATTCCATAGCGAGTCACGTTCAGTGAACTTATTCTCCAATAAGCACCTACATACTTGCTTTAGTGTCTCCACACAAATGACCATGAGATCAGTCATCCTCATCCAATGAGCAAGCAACATATGTACCAATCTATCCGGATTTACTAATCTCCTTTTTAGTAATCCCACGATTGGGAACTATTTTAGTTTTAAAGCTTTCTAAGAATTTAGATCTCATTAGCATGATCAACATCATGATTCTAAAAGCATTGCTTAAAACTATGGGTTATTTACATATTATTAAAACAGCACCATGTAGATAATTAAATGCCTTTAATAAATAAATATTTTATTAATAAATAAATAAGATTGTTTACAAAGTATGTGCTTTATCATCATACATGATTGGCTTGTATGCACACTACTATCATCAATTCCCAGCTACTACTCAAAGCAACCCATTGGTCTACACAATCAGATTATTATCTATGGCTCACAATTGGATTTAGTGCTATCATACTTAGCAACATTTAATACATACTAAATCTTATACACGGTTCATCTATTAACACCAACATGTTATCACTTAATACCAACCTGCTATTAATAACACCATTCTTCATATATCAATTAACACTCGAATATGCCATACAAGGCTACATTACCCAAGCCTGATTATTACACAATCCAGTTGGTCATACACTAAAGGTAATAACACATTTAATTTATTTAATCTTAATATATAGTTCTCGTGTATTGTATAGTCACACTTAAGAGTCACATTGCACTTTCCCCTTTTAAGTAGAATGTAGTCACTTAATATTATATGATTAATATCCCATAACACAATTAATTGAATAAATATAAATCTTGTTATACTTATTAGTAAGCTACTCGTTAACGTATTATTCTTCCCAATAACAATTAATCGACCTTAATAATTACTCATCAATAGGTTATTACGATTAGTCAATAATATAATATTAGTTAATCAATGTACTTAGTAATCTCCTATCTTATTAGTGTGGGTAATCAACATATAATAATTCATGCATGCAGAAATTAGATTCCATATTTTGCTACCGGCGCAGCTGCGCTGGTTTACTATACAGAAGTGGTGCAGCTGCGCCACTCTGGGGAAAGTTATTCTAATTTGCTTACTTTATTGTTTTGATTAATAACATTCATAGCTTATCACCTTTCCACACTAGGCAATTCATATAAGCATTTCGTTAAGCTTTTCATCACTTTCATTCTCTTGCCACGCAAGACATTCTACGGGTTTATCGTAACCTCCATATTCTCTTAATTATTATAAATTCAATTTGAAGTAGTTGAGTAAACTCATCTCATAACACATAATCATTTATATTTAAATAAATATTCATTTCCATTAATATCAATATAAATCTTTATTCAAGAAAATTCTCGGGTAATACATCCTCCCCACTTATAGAAATTTCGTCCTCGAAATTGCTATAAGGTTACACCAATAGATGGGGATAGTCCCTCATCATTCTATCTTCTAATTCCCACGTAGACTCCTCGACATCGTGGTTACGCCAAAGTACCTTTATAGATGAAATAACTTTATTTCTTATGGTCTGTTCTTTCCTATCTAGAATTTGGACAGGAACTTTTTCATATGCTAGGTTCTTCTCCACTTGAATGGGTTCATAAGAAACATAAAGTTCTACATAGATCAAAGCTACTCCGTAGCCTTTCCCTTGCCTTTATCGACGCCCGAAGGTCCGCCCTGCTCTGCCTTAACTGAAATATTTTTAGGAAAAGCAAGAATGAGCAACAAGTTTGCTCAGTAAGTAATATAGTAATAAGGGTGAGTAATATAGTGTTTTTTTGAATCCCAAAGGGGTATATCAATAAGGATAGTTCAAGTATAATATGAACTATCGATAGTTCTCAACAACAGTAGTTAAGGACAGAAGGATATCAATAAGATTCAATACTAAATCAATTTAAGATTTCAAAACAATGAATACTGAGCAGTCACTAAGGACTATGAACTTCTACTAGAATTAACAAAAAATATACTGATAATCAAATAAAACAAGTACAACAGGTGATCAGCCCAAAGTACCCTACATTATGCATAATATTCAATCGTACTCAAGTGCGCACGTCGGTCTCCCGACAAATATAGTTTCCCCTTCAAAAGGGTTGTTCATATCAGTCAATATAAGACTCCGCACCAATCAATTGGTTTGGATCGCTTTTCAAATTCATAATATAAGTTTAGCCGAATCAAATAGCATAGACCGCTCTTTCAATGTATATAAGAACAATCATAAGTTCAAAACTCAAGATTTAAAGTTCGAAGAATATAAATCGATTTTATCTTTATCCACGAAGTATTTAAGTAATAAACATGAATTTCAATTCCAAAAGCTTACTTGTACAACAATAATAGCACAAGTTCGATAAATGTTCAACAAGAATAGAGTTCGAGTACTTGCTTACAATATCTGTTGAATAATGTAATGCAAGGGTTTAGAATACTTGCAATTAATAATACAAGAACGGTTTCAAGGAAACTTGCCTGAGCTGCTGCTATAATTACTCTACGATTCAGTTCTTTGGATGACCTACATTAATCATAAGCCATTCTAACAATTATCCTCTGTCAGGTATCATAAAATGATTTAACTGTCCTACTACATAACTCTCATTGTCTACCAATACTGTTTGACCATTCATTTATCACACGGTATATCAATTAAGGTCTTTACGATCGACATGGCATATCAACTTGGTAATTCTGCAGACACTCTACGATTTATCAGTAAGACTCTACGATCGCCGAAGTCACTCGACATCTTCGACTCTACGATGGTCGAAGTCACTCGATAGCTTTGAATCTACGATTGTCGAAGTCACTCGTCATCTTCAACTCTACGATGGTCGAGTCCACTCTACGATTGGCGAGTGAGCTCTATGATTTTATTCTACGACTGACGTGCGAGCTCTACGATTGGAGTGAAACCACTCTACGATCGTAGAATTCACTCTACGATACTGAGACTAAGTCATGCATTTAAATTCCATTTTTCAAAGAAGTCTTTGACTGACTGAGCTAAGGTCATACTCATTTTATCTGAGCAGACTTAACAACATGGTTTGGTCTGGAACACTAGGTTCCTGGTTTAATGGGTCTAAAGAAAAAGGTTTCGCAACAGGTCTTGGAAGTCTAAGGTCTGATATAGAGACCAATATTGGACTGTCACTCTACGGCCTTTGAGACTTGGTTTCATTTACAATTTTCAATATACAGCTAGGCTTTACTTAACAAGGTCATGGATAGCAAGTTTAAGCCACTAGGTCTACAGACAGTCGGGGCTGTCTTGGTAGAATCGTCACTACACATGACGAGGTCAATATGCTTCAAATGTCTTATGGGTCTATGGTCAAAGTTCATAGTCCAAACGCAACATGGATACAGAGCACTTGTGCTCATACCAGCTTTTGTTCCATTTTCGAAGTTAGCAAAGCAAGGTGTTATTGGTTTTGGTCCTAATTATTTAGTTAAGTGGTTAACACATTTCATCATATATTTAACATACAGTGTCCTTCAACAGTCACCTTATAACTTCGGATTCCTCCATGATTCCAACACATAACCTCCCACAACCAAGCAGGCATAATTATACTATAACATATTCAAACTTAATATAAATTAAAGACTTACAGTTAGAGGTTTATACCTGCTTGAAGTAAACACGGGTAAGCTATTGACTTTCTAAGCTTTTCCGGCTACCGGACTGTAGTGCACCTCTCGGACTCTCTCTTGTCTCTCAAACTCTTTTCTCTCTTGTACTGGCACTCAGCAGATGAAGCAACTCTGGACATGAGTTGGGAGCTTCTATTTATAGGAAAACTATTACCTAGACGCTGGTCATTACTTAGGTGGTCGGACTGGTCCATAACTGAATTACCCGCTGGTTAAGTGGGATTAGGTAGAAAGTTCTACCTACCTGTCTTTCAGCCACCCCAACAGTACTCGTTACTGGCTAACTTGTTAAGCAACATGGTAGAATAGGCCATTGGCCTAGTTTGGCTGGCAGTACTATTATTATTATAATACTACCTTGTATTATTCTGCAAATTGGACCTCCAATCTGGGTCAACTGGTTGGGCTTCCTATTCCTGGGCTTGCTGCTCTTATTCCCTTTGGGTTTGCCATCAGTCCATAACTTTTCACAATTTAGTGAGGTTCCAACAGCCTGCTCACAACATTTATCAATGGGCCTAATAACATTAATCGGCTGGACTCAACTGTTGGGTTTGTATGTAACGCAATCATGCAATCAAATCACATAAATAGGGCGAAAGCGTAAAAACTAGGTTTTCAAAATTTATACAAACCCATAACCATGATCATGCTTTGTGCTTGTTATCAATAACAGAAAAGAGAGAACATGGAATTATACCTTTGAAGATCTAAGCTTCCTCAGGTACAAGTTCTACTCCTTTGATTCCTTTGATTCCTCTGATAGTGGCTCCTTCCCTTGAATAATGTCAGCCACCCAAATGTTTGGCCTCTAACGGTGATCCACCAAGGAAGATGAAGAACTCAAGAAGATGGGTTATTGGCTTAACCCTTGTTTCTATCTCTATAGAATATGTGTACTCCCAACTCTTGGAAAATTTTACCATCCCTTATTTCTGATATAAGACTCTCTTTTATAGATATTAGGTTAACCCTCCTAATCCAATTAGAATAGGGTTTTATTTAATTAATTAATTAAATACTTTTAATTAATTTATATCCTAATCTTTATTAGGATTGAGAGAGAGTACTGATATTATATTAATTCCTAAACTCCTTTAGAATTAAAATAATAATAATAATAATAATATTAATAAGACTCCTCTTATTAATTTATATTTAATATTTCTTCTTAAATAATTCTTCTTCCTTTTATGGTGTGACCCTTTAGGTTCTCCATATTAAACCGGTTGTGAATAAATCAATTAGAACAATTCTAATCTTATTTAAATAAACAAATTAAACTAATAATCTATTTAAATAAATAACATTTATTCTACAATAGGGATAAGCCTCCCTAGCGATCAACGACTTTCCAGATAATATAGATTTCAACATTAATCATAAAAGAACCTGTGAGTTAATAGTTACCGTACAATTCAATCCTTCCACCATACAATGTCCCAATTAAATATAAGACATGGATTTACTGTCAAGTCTTAATTTATTTAATCATATGTATTTCGATTAGAAAATGCACAACTCCAAATAATGCAAATTAGAAACCTCTTTCTAATTTCATTCTACCTTGGCCAAGGATTCCTGGGTTGTCATTTAACGAATCACATAGGACATATCTCCTCTTTTACTAGAGGTGGTAGATTCTTTATTGATCATTCATTATCTCCATATGTAACTCATTACACCCAAGCATACCCTATATATGCCTTAAAAGGCCTTAAGGAATTAGTCAAAGTATAATTTGTTACATACAAGATATTATGATGATCTCAAGTCCAAGGATCACATGTACTACTATCACATTAGGAATTCCTATTGACAGGCGAGTAAAACTCCATTAGGTATTCCATAGCGAGTCACGTTCAGTGAACTTATTCTCCAATAAGCACCTACATACTTGCTTTAGTGTCTCCACACAAATGACCATGAGATCAGTCATCCTCATCCAATGAGCAAGCAACATATGTACCAATCTATCCGGATTTACTAATCCCCTTTTTAGTAATCCCACGATTGGGAACTATTTTAGTTTTAAAGCTTTCTAAGAATTTAGATCTCATTAGCATGATCAACATCATGATTCTAAAAGCATTGCTTAAAACTATGGGTTATTTACATATTATTAAAACAGCACCATGTAGATAATTAAATGCCTTTAATAAATAAATATTTTATTAATAAATAAATAAGATTGTTTACAAAGTATGTGCTTTATCATCATACATGATTGGCTTGTATGCACACTACTATCATCAATTCCCAGCTACTACTCAAAGCAACCCATTGGTCTACACAATCAGATTATTATCTATGGCTCACAATTGGATTTAGTGCTATCATACTTAGCAACATTTAATACATACTAAATCTTATACACGGTTCATCTATTAACACCAACATGTTATCACTTAATACCAACCTGCTATTAATAACACCATTCTTCATATATCAATTAACACTCGAATATGCCATACAAGGCTACATTACCCAAGCCTGATTATTACACAATCCAGTTGGTCATACACTAAAGGTAATAACACATTTAATTTATTTAATCTTAATATATAGTTCTCGTGTATTGTATAGTCACACTTAAGAGTCACATTGCACTTTCCCCTTTTAAGTAGAATGTAGTCACTTAATATTATATGATTAATATCCCATAACACAATTAATTGAATAAATATAAATCTTGTTATACTTATTAGTAAGCTACTCGTTAACGTATTATTCTTCCCAATAACAATTAATCGACCTTAATAATTACTCATCAATAGGTTATTACGATTAGTCAATAATATAATATTAGTTAATCAATGTACTTAGTAATCTCCTATCTTATTAGTGTGGGTAATCAACATATAATAATTCATGCATGCAGAAATTAGATTCCATATTTTGCTACCGGCGCAGCTGCGCTGGTTTACTATACAGAAGTGGTGCAGCTGCGCCACTCTGGGGAAAGTTATTCTAATTTGCTTACTTTATTGTTTTGATTAATAACATTCATAGCTTATCACCTTTCCACACTAGGCAATTCATATAAGCATTTCGTTAAGCTTTTCATCACTTTCATTCTCTTGCCACGCAAGACATTCTACGGGTTTATCGTAACCTCCATATTCTCTTAATTATTATAAATTCAATTTGAAGTAGTTGAGTAAACTCATCTCATAACACATAATCATTTATATTTAAATAAATATTCATTTCCATTAATATCAATATAAATCTTTATTCAAGAAAATTCTCGGGTAATACATCCTCCCCACTTATAGAAATTTCGTCCTCGAAATTGCTATAAGGTTACACCAATAGATGGGGATAGTCCCTCATCATTCTATCTTCTAATTCCCACGTAGACTCCTCGACATCGTGGTTACGCCAAAGTACCTTTATAGATGAAATAACTTTATTTCTTATGGTCTGTTCTTTCCTATCTAGAATTTGGACAGGAACTTTTTCATATGCTAGGTTCTTCTCCACTTGAATGGGTTCATAAGAAACATAAAGTTCTACATAGATCAAAGCTACTCCGTAGCCTTTCCCTTGCCTTTATCGACGCCCGAAGGTCCGCCCTGCTCTGCCTTAACTGAAATATTTTTAGGAAAAGCAAGAATGAGCAACAAGTTTGCTCAGTAAGTAATATAGTAATAAGGGTGAGTAATATAGTGTTTTTTTGAATCCCAAAGGGGTATATCAATAAGGATAGTTCAAGTATAATATGAACTATCGATAGTTCTCAACAACAGTAGTTAAGGACAGAAGGATATCAATAAGATTCAATACTAAATCAATTTAAGATTTCAAAACAATGAATACTGAGCAGTCACTAAGGACTATGAACTTCTACTAGAATTAACAAAAATATACTGATAATCAAATAAAACAAGTACAACAGGTGATCAGCCCAAAGTACCCTACATTATGCATAATATTCAATCGTACTCAAGTGCGCACGTCGGTCTCCCGACAAATATAGTTTCCCCTTCAAAAGGGTTGTTCATATCAGTCAATATAAGACTCCGCACCAATCAATTGGTTTGGATCGCTTTTCAAATTCATAATATAAGTCTAGCCGAATCAAATAGCATAGACCGCTCTTTCAATGTATATAAGAACAATCATAAGTTCAAAACTCAAGATTTAAAGTTCGAAGAATATAAATCGATTTTATCTTTATCCACGAAGTATTTAAGTAATAAACATGAATTTCAATTCCAAAAGCTTAATTGTACAACAATAATAGCACAAGTTCGATAAATGTTCAATAAGAATAGAGTTCGAGTACTTGCTTACAATATCTGTTGAATAATGTAATGCAAGGGTTTAGAATACTTGCAATTAATAATACAAGAACGGTTTCAAGGAAACTTGCCTGAGCTGCTGCTATAATTACTCTACGATTCAGTTCTTTGGATGACCTACATTAATCATAAGCCATTCTAACAATTATCCTCTATCAGGTATCATAAAATGATTTAACTGTCCTACTGCATAACTCTCATTGTCTACCAATACTGTTTGACCATTCATTTATCACACGGTATATCAATTAAGGTCTTCACGATCGACATGGCATATCAACTTGGTAATTCTGCAGACACTCTACGATTTATCAGTAAGACTCTACGATCGCCGAAGTCACTCGACATCTTCGACTCTACGATGGTCGAAGTCACTCGATAGCTTTGAATCTACGATTGTCGAAGTCACTCGTCATCTTCAACTCTACGATGGTCGAGTCCACTCTACGATTGGCGAGTGAGCTCTATGATTTTATTCTACGACTGACGTGCGAGCTCTACGATTGGAGTGAAACCACTCTACGATCGTAGAATTCACTCTACGATACTGAGACTAAGTCATGCATTTAAATTCCATTTTTCAAAGGAAGTCTTTGACTGACTGAGCTAAGGTCATACTCATTTTATCTGAGCAGACTTAACAACATGGTTTGGTCTGGAACACTAGGTTCCTGGTTTAATGGGTCTAAAGAAAAAGGTTTCGCAACAGGTCTTGGAAGTCTAAGGTCTGATATAGAGACCAATATTGGACTGTCACTCTACGGCCTTTGAGACTTGGTTTCATTTACAATTTTCAATATACAGCTAGGCTTTACTTAACAAGGTCATGGATAGCAAGTTTAAGCCACTAGGTCTACAGACAGTCGGGGCTGTCTTGGTAGAATCGTCACTACACATGACGAGGTCAATATGCTTCAAATGTCTTATGGGTCTATGGTCAAAGTTCATAGTCCAAACGCAACATGGATACAGAGCACTTGTGCTCATACCAGCTTTTGTTCCATTTTCGAAGTTAGCAAAGCAAGGTGTTATTGGTTTTGGTCCTAATTATTTAGTTAAGTGGTTAACACATTTCATCATATATTTAACATACAGTGTCCTTCAACAGTCACCTTATAACTTCGGATTCCTCCATGATTCCAACACATAACCTCCCACAACCAAGCAGGCATAATTATACTATAACATATTCAAACTTAATATAAATTAAAGACTTACAGTTAGAGGTTTATACCTGCTTGAAGTAAACACGGGTAAGCTATTGACTTTCTAAGCTTTTCCGGCTACCGGACTGTAGTGCACCTCTCAGACTCTCTCTTGTCTCTCAAACTCTTTTCTCTCTTGTACTGGCACTCAGCAGATGAAGCAACTCTGGACATGAGTTGGGAGCTTCTATTTATAGGAAAACTATTACCTAGACGCTGGTCAT
The DNA here is from genome assembly GCA_020205555.1 of Panax stipuleanatus. Lineage (NCBI taxonomy): Eukaryota > Viridiplantae > Streptophyta > Magnoliopsida > Apiales > Araliaceae > Panax > Panax stipuleanatus. The sequence continues at coordinate 59,426,597 of CM035118.1, forward strand.
TACTTAGGTGGTCGGACTGGTCCATAACTGAATTACCCGCTGGTTAAGTGGGATTAGGTAGAAAGTTCTACCTACCTGTCTTTCAGCCACCCCAACAGTACTCGTTACTGGCTAACTTGTTAAGCAACATGGTAGAATAGGCCATTGGCCTAGTTTGGCTGGCAGTACTATTATTATTATAATACTACCTTGTATTATTCTGCAGATTGGACCTCCAATCTGGGTCAACTGGTTGGGCTTCCTATTCCTGGGCTTGCTGCTCTTATTCCCTTCGGGTTTGCCATCAGTCCATAACTTTTCACAATTTGGTGAGGTTCCAACAGCCTGCTCACAACATTTATCAATGGGCCTAATAACATTAATCGGCTGGACTCAATTCCCAGCTACTACTCAAAGCAACCCATTGGTCTACACAATCAGATTATTATCTATGGCTCACAATTGGATTTAGTGCTATCATACTTAGCAACATTTAATACATACTAAATCTTATACACGGTTCATCTATTAACACCAACATGTTATCACTTAATACCAACCTGCTATTAATAACACCATTCTTCATATATCAATTAACACTCGAATATGCCATACAAGGCTACATTACCCAAGCCTGATTATTACACAATCCAGTTGGTCATACACTAAAGGTAATAACACATTTAATTTATTTAATCTTAATATATAGTTCTCGTGTATTGTATAGTCACATTTAAGAGTCACATTGCACTTTCCCCTTTTAAGTAGAATGTAGTCACTTAATATTATATGATTAATATCCCATAACACAATTAATTGAATAAATATAAATCTTGTTATACTTATTAGTAAGCTACTCGTTAACGTATTATTCTTCCTAATAATAATTAATCGACCTTAATAATTACTCATCAATAGGTTATTACGATTAGTCAACAATATAATATTAGTTAATCAATGTACTTAGTAATCTCCCATCTTATTAGTGTAGGTAATCAGCACATAATAATTCATACATGTAGAAATTAGATTCCATGTTTTGCTACCGGCGCAGCTGCGCTGGTTTACTACACAGAAGTGGCGCAGCTGAGCCACTCTGGGGAAAGTTATTCTAATTTGCTTACTTTATTGTTTTTATTAATAACATTCATAGCTTATCACCTTGCCAAACTAGGCAATTCATATAAGCATTTCGTTAAGCTTTTTATCACTTTCATTCTCGTGCCACGCAAGACATTCTACGGGTTTATCGTAACCTCCACATTCTCTTAATTATTATAAATTCAATTTGAAGTAGCTGAGTAAACTCATCTCATAACACATAATCATTTATATTCAAATAAATATTCATTTCCATTAATATCAATATAAATCCTTATTCAAGGAAATTCTCGGGTATTACAAATCCGATCCCCAATGACGGTAAACCTAAATCCGATCCCCAATATTGGTAAACCTAAATCCGATCACCAATGTCAGTAAACCCAAATCCGATCCCCAATATCGGTAAACCTAAATCCGATCCCCAATGTCGGTAAACCCAAATTCGATCCCCAATATTGGTAAACCTAAATCCGATCCCCAATGTCAATAAAACCAAATCCGATCCCCAATATTGGTAAACCTAAATCCGATCCCCAATATCGGTAAACTCAAATTTGATCCCCAATATCGGTAAACCCAAATCCGATCCGCAATGTCGGTAAACGTAAATTCGATCCCCAATATTGGTAAACCTAAATCCGTTCCCAAATGTCGGTAAACCCAAATCCGATCCCCAATATCGGTAAACCTAAATTCGATCTCCAATGTCGGTAAACCCAAATTCGATCCCCAATGCCGGTAAACCCAAATCCGATCCCTAATATCGGTAAACCTAAATTCGATACCCAATGTCGTAAAACCAAATCTGATTCCCAATATCGTTAAACTAATCAAATTCGATCACCAATATCGGTACTCTAGTCAAATTCAATCACCAATCGGACCATCTATCCAGCTTCGATTGTCAATCGGACCGTCTATCCAGCTCCGATTGTAAATCGGACCTTCAATCTAGCTCCGATCGTCAATCGGACCGTCTATCAACCCCGATCTCTGATCAGGCCATCAAGTCAAACCCCTATCTCAATATCAAGCCTTTAAATCAACCTCAGTGGCAATTCGAGAGGTACAAGTCAGCCCCGACATCAACCCGGGAGGTATTGATCAATCCTAATCTCAATATCGGGCCGTCAAGTTAGCCCCGACATCAACTAGGGAGGTACAGGTTAACCTCGACAACAACCCAAGACATGTCACGTCATCCCCGGTCTTAGCCCGAGAAGTACAAGTCAGCCCCAGCGTCAATCCGGGAAGTACAATTCAGCCCCAGAGATAACCCTGGGAAGCCAGATCCACCAAGGACCACCCCGGGAGGGGAAAAATGGTCATTATATCAACTCTCTATCAATCCGGTCAAACTCAAGTTGAATTGATACCATCAAAGTCAGAATGAACCATAACGACGATCCCGAGTGCAAACGACGCAAGACAGCTCAACGAACAAACTGCAGGGAATCGAAGACCTGGTTATGAACCCATCTTCTCGAACCCAGAAAACATTTTATACCATGTCATTGCGACACTCTCGGCGAGGGCTTTTTGAAAAGGTATCACACGTCTCAAACGAACGCTCCTATCAAAAGTTAGAAAGTTTTGACTTTAACTCCGCGTTATCCGGAGTGCACGTACTTTGAGATGACAGAACACGGCATCGCGGGCCCCACCAAGGGAACTGCACCTCTACATGCGACAGTGGAGGCTCCCTGGTCTATAAATATGAGGCCACCCCCCTCATTTTCAAGAATCCAGAAACGTAGTGAAGCTCTGGCAGTTCAATTTTTTGATTTTTACACCTCTTCCAAACCCAAATATTTTTACTTTGACACATAGATATACCCATATACTGCCACATATTTGAAAATAATCGATAGATTTGGATGTATAGAGCCTATGAGTCGGCAAAAAGCTCGTATAGCAGTCCATTGAAAGTATTTTCAAGATCAGAAAGTGAATATTACTTCTTCGAACTTTTATACACTTGCACGTTAAGTTTCGTTTTCTAAAAATGCCTGGAACTTAGTTCCGTGGCCGTTTTCGTCAAAATTTGGTACATTTTTGTACATAAACTGATTTTTTGGCATTTCTACAACTCGGATTGACGATCCGTCAGCTCTAGCAGCTTCAATACACTAGCACACACGTTCTGGCAACTTCGCCGGACTGGGTTATCTTCCCAGTCCGGGTTTGGCCCTTTTTTTATATATTTAACTGTATATGTACTAACATTTCAATTCTGTCAAGCCCGGATGTCAAATCCGAGGTTGTTTACCGCTTTTATATATATTTACGCATATATGAGCAATTTTTCACCATCATTGTTCCTCGTATCAGTCTTGGTTGACTACATTTCTGTCAATATATATATCTATATATATTTCAATTCAGTCCGGGCACCGGTGTGAAAACCTATCGCCCTTTATACTGTTTTTGCACACTTCGCCATACTGGGTGATCTCCCCAGTCACGGGTTGACTATTTTTCTGGAATTTACATTCCATCCTGGACTATTTCGTGACCTTTATATTTTTTTTGCACACTTTGCCATACTGGGTGATCTCCCCAGTCACTGGTTGACTACTTTTCTGTAATTTACATTCCATTTCGGCTTGGATCATTTTGTGGTCTTTTTACTGCTTTTATATATATTTATGCATATATAAGCAGCTTTCACCATCACTGGTCCTCTTCCCAGTCTTGGTTGACTACATTTCTGTCAATATATATATATATATATTTCCATTCCATTCCGGGCACCGGCATGAAAATCCATCGCCCTTTACAGCTTTTATATATATTTGTATATATATATATTGCTTTACTCGTTTTTTATTCAACTGCTGCTGTAAATATTCATCTTATATGAATTAACATTGATATATCTGCAAGCGGACTAAATTTATTTAAATCTCGCCAATTCTAGTTTTTAAACGGTTCAAAACCTCCAGACTGAACCGAGAAGCTAGAATGGCTGAGATTTCCTTAAATCTAGCTTTCTTTCTAGTTTCAGCTTCAAAAGCCACCTCGCGTACTTTAGATCGCTATGTATTGGGAACGAGACGCTTTGGCCATGCGAACCAGGATTTATTAAATAAATCCTCAGTTTTGGCAATTTTGGGATATTTATCTGTTTTTGTACAAATTTGAACTGTGCAGGTTTTGGCTATTCATATGTGAGCCTAGGAATCATGGGATTCACGATCAAAACGATCGGGATCTGATTCCCACAATGGACAATCTCCTATTTACAAATGTACCCTGCCAGTTTTTCTGTAGAAATGTACATGTAAACAGACCTTAAAACGGTTATCCGGATTTAAGGTCTCCAGATAATGAAAAAATATTGATTGTCGTGTCAGCGTCCCTCCGATGGTTTTTATACCCATGAGGAGACCGACACTTGTATATTCTGTGGTCGGGGATGCTTCGCAGCCCGACAAATCACCATTCACATACAGCCTTAAGGCTATAAAGATAAAATTGGAAGTATCAATAGGCTTCAATTCCTATAGCAGCGTAAGGGTTTGATAAGCCAGCTTTCAAAACATCATTTTCAAATCAATCAAAAGAAAAGCGTTTCAAGAAAATCAAATTAAATGCTTTTGCAAATCAGATCAAAGACTGATTTTCAAATCAAATCAAACCCTTCGTATATAGGTTCAACGAAGAAAAGCACTACTTTCAATCAATCAAATTAATAGGCCCAATTTTCAAACAGCATTCACTCACGCATTCCAGTTTTAAAGGGAAATATTGAAAAGATGCGTTATCGTGTTTACACGGGAGTCGTGGGGTGCCTAACACCTTCCCCACACTTAACTAAGCCCCTGAGCTCAAAACTTTGTTTTCAAAGATCAAGTTTCGACAGTGTCCAGCAATTGGGCCTCTTTCAAACAAAACTCGGTTGAGTTGGTACAACCATTTCAAATCTACCAATTGGCGACTCTGTAAAACGTTCAAATCGTCGACATGATACATGTTGGACTTTCTCCTAAAAAACCCTTTAAAACCTTTTTCTTAAATAAAAAGAGTGAGGGTAGAGAGAACTTCGGAAAAGAGATTAAAAGATCCGGGTTGTGACCCGACCCACGAATTTTTTAAACCAACGTCGATAGTTGGCGACTCTGTTGGGGACAGTAGAGGGCTTAGGCTGCTTTCAAATCTTTTCAAACATTTCCCTTTCAAAACTATTGAATGCGTGAAATTCTGCGTCTCCACAGTCAATGAATGAGTGAATGCTGCATCTTTAATTGAATGAATGTGAATGAATGCTTTCCTGTTTTTAGTGCTTCGCACCCATATTAAGTGCTTCGCACCCATGTCATCATATGCACTACGGTAAGAGACGATGTATGTGAATATATGTTGTGTGTCCCTCTCAAAAGGAGGAAAACACGGTCGGTGATAAGTAATGTCTCTGGGGACTACTAAGTCTCAGGGGCTCATGAAAATGAACCACCCAAATTCGCTCCAGTTGAACGATCAGATTAATTTCCCCTCTAGTAGATTGTGATGATCTGGGAACCTTCATGCCGAAACAAAAGCCGCGAGAGTAACTTAGGATAGGTCAGCCTCTGATTAACCAAATTCGAAGGGAATCTTCTTCATGCCTTCCTCTTTCAATTCCATGTTAAGCCTCCAATTATCAAGGAGCACAATGTAAATATCATAATGAAATATTTACTTTCCCTATCAAAATACCATTTCATTCTGCTATCAAACAACTAACCTCATTTTTGCAGGAACAAATCTAAAAAACACATCATGCATCCTGTCCTTACCTACATCAGGACATTGACACGCCTACGTTTTGTTGTAGGTAAAAATTGGTCCTGTTACTAGGTCTAAATCTAAAGCACCTAGTCCATCCACGGACATGGCTTCTGGTGCTCAAGCAGAATCAGCCTCGGTATCCCGAGAAGAGTTCGAAAGACTGAAAAATCATATAGCCGAGTTAGCCGGTTTATTACGAGAACAAAGCAAGGCCCTTAGAGGGAAAAATTCTCAAGCTCACACAGAACCAGGAGCATCTGGTGGTAGTGCTGGCGGTTAAGAGACTTAAAAGGCCGAAACTCAGATTCCTGTACCACAAAACAAGGACACGACCAACAAAACCCCTGAAATCACCCCCCTTGTAAAAGAACTTGAAGCTGGTGACATTATAAAGAAAGTACAACAAATGGAGGAAGCTCTACGATCAATCAAAGGTATTGGGGCATTCGATAGTGTCAATTACTTCGACCTCTGTATATTCCCCGGGGCTCGTTATCCCGAAAAATTTAAGACTCCTGACTTTGAGAAGCATGATGGAACGGGAGATCCTCACACACACTTAAAAGTATTCATTGGAGAACTCGGATCCAATGCAGAGGATGAGAAGCTTTGAATGCAGCTATTTCAGAGGAGTCTAACCGGAGAGGCGAGAGCATGGTACGCCCATTTGGATAACTACAAAATCTATAGTTGGGAAGAGCCGGCCCACGCTTTCCTCGGTCAATACAGCTTCAAATTTTAGCTGGCTCCAAACAGATACCAAATTACCAAGATCAGGAATAATAACACATAATCATTCAGAGAATATGCCCAACGATGGTGATGGGTCGCAGCACAAATCATCCCAGCCATGACTGAATCTGAAATAGTCATGACCTTCATCGACATCCAAGAAGCACCTTATTATGAGAGGGTCCTAGCAGGCATAGAAAAACCATTCTATGAAATGATCAAACATGGCGAAATGGCCAAATTGGGGCTCAAATCTAGGAAGATAAAAGATCTAACTGCCCTCGAAGCTGTCGCGGAGCATATCCAATCAGGAAATTACGGGAGTAATCCCCGGAGGGTGCATAAAAAGAAAGAAGAAGAAGTGTCCTTAGTCTTACAAGGACAAAATCCAAGGGGCGAGTCAAATAGTATGCCCATTCAAAGGAGGAATTATACCCCTTTTTAAAATCCAGCATAGCCTTCAAACCCTCCACTCCAAAAAAATATGGAGGTTAGGCGTCGAAGAACTTTCATCCCTCTAGGGGATTCACTCGAGAACGTATTCAAACTTCTGACAGCCCAGAAGAAGATTGTTCAACTCCTTCCACCAACCAACACTAATGGTCAGAATTTCGACCCAAGCAAGAAGTGTGCTTATCACTCTGGATCTCCAGGCCATGACACCTAAGACTGTTAATCTCTCAAGAACAAAATACAAGACTTGATTGACAGCGGAGAGATTGTGGTCACAAAGCCTGAGCAACCCCATGTGCAGGACAATCCTTTGCCACAGCATAAAGAGGAGAATGTCAACATGATCAGCGCCACAAATGGAGAAGGATCCAATTACCTCCGTTATGTGGGAGAATCAATTCAATCCAACAACACTAGCCCAGATAGTTGGGAAGTTTTTGAAAAGTAGTTCTTGATAGAGCAGGAGATCAAGTTTATCAAGGAGCAGATTGAGCAGTTAGCAGAACTGGTCGTTTACCAGCATCAGATCACCAGGATTATGGTGAAATAAATCAACCAGTCCATTGTCGATCGTCCTTCCACACCAGAGATCACTTCCCCGAGAAGTCAATACCAGTCTAATGAGAATGATCTTTGGGCCAACAAGGTGACCGAAGAAGAGAATCTCCGAGCCGATGGGAAATTCCTATTCCAAAGGAACTTCACCAACCTAAATCAATCAATGGAAGAAATCCTTCAAATGATAATCAACGAAGGGATTGTTGTAGACTTGTTACCTCCATTGAACCCTCGAGCCAGAAAGTTTAAACCTGACCAAATATGTCAGTACCATTCAAATTCACCCGGCTATGATACTGAAGATTGCTGGGCACTTTGTAACTTGATTCAAGACATGATTGAAAATGGGGACCTAATAAGGGGAAATCAAATCCCCGATCTCCCAGACAATGACACTCCTTGGATCCCCACTGTATGGAACCAGAACACAGTAGCTGTTACATCCATCGATGGAGAGTCGACTCTCAAACCCTTAGTACTGCCCGGGAAAGGGGTTCAAGAATTACCAGATCATGTGAAGGTGGCTGCACCTCAGCCTCTAATCTTGCCCTTCAGACTTCAGTATCTAATCATCAGTCGGAAGTGTGTCCCATGGAACTACGGGGACAATGAAAGCTCCACTTCAAATAATGTTACCGTTGTGCCGAAGGACAATCCCTTATACCTACCTCAGCGGGTAATCAAATAGGTCATCAAAGCAAAAGAGAAGGTGGCTGAAGAGAAAATCAAAGACTTCCTCAACAAGATGGGAAATCATGAAATCAAAATAGTGCAAAGCTTAGAGCACGCACCTAAACAAATGTCCATCCTCGACTTGGTCCTATCCTCATCGGATCATCGTAACATTTTAGTAAAAGTAGTAGAAGAAGCTCATTTTCCACATACAGTGGACACCGAGAAATTCTGTCACGTGATAGAGCACATCTTCAATAGCAATGTGATATCTTTCACTGACGATGATATCCCGGCAGAGGGAACAGGCCACCACAAGTCCCTGCATATAGCAGTAATGTCCTCCGGATATGTGATCAGAGGTGTGCTCATCGATGGAGGATCATCCCTCAATATTTGTCCATACGATACTTTAGAAAGGATGAAGATTAATCCGAACCGGATCAAAACCAATCATATGGTCATCCGGGCCTTCGATGGATCTCGCCGACAAGCTGTGGGGGAAATAGAGATTCCTCTAGAGATTGGCCCACTCACTTTGTACGTATCTTTCCAGGTGCTCAACATCGCCACCACATACAACCTATTACTGGGAAGACCCTGGATCCACATGGCAGGGGCAGTGCCATCCACCCTCCATCAATAACTCAAGTACATTATCAACGGCAGCCTCATCATAGTGAATGTCGAACCAGAATACCCTACCTATATATATAGGGATATGCCAGTGATTAGCCTGGATGCGGGGATTGAACCTGCCAATTTTCAAGCTCTAGAGGTGAGCGATACTCAGTATTTACCTATCGGGGCACCAGCCCTAAAACCTAAAGTCTCCATCGAAGTAATGACAGTGGGGCAAAAAATGGTATCTTTGGGCTTCCAACCTAGAGAAGGGTTGGAAAAGGATAAGCAAGGTATCAAGATGCCAGTCCAAATCCCAAGTCAGACTGGGAGAGCAGGATTGGGATATTCATCCGGGTCAAGCCACCGGAACCCAAATAAACATCCCAAGGCTCATGCCTCCACAATTCTACTGCCAAACCTCACAAATGCTGGATGGGTGAAACCTACGAGGAAAATCCCGACTGTGGTATCAGCCATGCTATTCCCTCCAATCATACCTGTCCATAAAAAAAAGCCCTCAAGCCTGAGGCAAATAGAGAAAAGGGAAAAGAAAAGATTTTGTACGAAGGACGAGACCCATGTGCTAATATGAGGGTCATTATTAACTACGAGGGCATGAATGACGCACTCCCAGATAGCGACGATGAGGATCAAGTTCAAATTCCTCGCATCAAGAAGGGAAAAGGGAACAGTTCAAAGAAGATCCCTGACCCCATTATAAAGGATGTCTTAGTCATCATCCAAGACAAGACAGATAATCACAAATCCCTCATCCTCCCGGTTTATGAGGATCTGACCTTGGACAACTGGAGCAGTGTCTTTTGCCTTGGTCAAAAAGGGTAAAGGGGTAGAGAGTTAATCTGCCCTTAATCACGCTTTCATTAACTGCTTACTTTTGCTTGCACAGCTATAGCAGTATCTTTTGTCATGCTTTACAAATGCTCTGTATGTTTAAGCAGTTGTATATATTAATGAAAGCATTTTTGTTTTCAGGACCCAAGCATTGGATGTGTGTCTCTGCTGATGAGATGCCAACCTGTCAAAATGACTACGACTTTGATGTAGAACTGAACTTCGACTTGATGGATATTGATCAAGAGGAGGAAGATGACTATGAGGTGCCCGAGGAGATCAAAGAATGGGTCAAAGACAAACCCAAACCAAACCTCAAACAAACCACCACCATCAATATAGGAACCTCCGAAAACATCAAAGAAATCAAAATAGGTTCAGACCTCACACCCAATCAAAAAGCCGACCTGATCAAACTCCTAAAACAGTACCAGGATGTATTTGCATGGTCACATGAAGACAAGATTGGATTATCCACTAATATTATCATCCATCAAATGCCCATCAAAGATGGATTCAAACCAGTCAAGCAAAAGCTCAGGCAATTGAAACCTGAATGGAGTCTGAAAGTCAAAGAAGAAATTATTAAACAATTCAAAGCCGAAATCATCATGGTATTAACATACCTAGAATGGCTGTCAAACATAGTTCCCGTGCCTAAGCCCAGAGGGAAGATACGAGTCTGCGTGGATTACCGGGATTTAAACAAAGCCTGCCTCAAGGATAATTTCCCGGTACCTTTCATCCACATCCTGATCGACAATACTGCGCAGTATGGCATGTATTCCTTGGTGGATTTCTTTGCTGGTTATCATCAAATCATGGTTGCTGAAGAGGACCGGGAGAAAATAGCTTTTATTACTCCCTGGTGAACTTTCTGCTATAGACGACTATCCTTCGGCCTTATCAATGCCAGAGCCACATATCAGCGAGCCATAATGGCCCTTTTTCATGACATGATGCACAAAGAGATTAAAGTTTATGTGGATGACATCATCATAAAATCTCAGAGGGAGGATGATAACATTGACCATCTCAGGAAGCTGTTCAACAGGTTACGTAAGTATAACCTCAAGCTCAATCCCGCCAAATGTGCTTTTGGCGTCAAAGCAGGCAAGCTGCTAGGATTTTTGGTGAGCAATCGGGGCATCGAGCTCGACCCTGCCAAGATCAAAGCTATTACTAAAATGCCCGTACCTCGTACAGAGAAGGAGATACGGGGATTCCTAGGAAGGATCAACTTCATAAGTCGATTAATTTCACAGCTCACAGCAACCTATGAACCTATCTTCAAGCTGTTAATGAAGAATTCCTCCACCAAATGGAATGAGGACTGTCAACAAGCCTTCCTTGCCATCAAGAAGTAGTTGATTGAAGCACCTATTTAAGAACCCCCAAGGGATCGAGTTCCCTTATTCATGTACCTGTCCGCCAATAACAACGCAATGGGCTGCATGATAGGACAGAAGGATGATAGTAATAAAGAAAGAGCTATTTACTACATCAGCAAAAGATTCAGCAGTGGTGAACAGAAATACACCCTGATTGAAAAGACATGCTGTGTATTAGCATGGGCCACCATGAGGTTGCAACACTATTTGCATGGGCATACGACCTACCTCATATCCCGCATGGATCCACTCAAATACGTATTCAACAAACCAATAATGAATTGCCGACTGTCTAAATGGCAGTTGATCCTACAGTAGTTCGACATTGTCTACGTGACCCAGAAGTCAATCAAGGGTCACGACATTGCAGATCAATTAGCTGAAGCTCCTTCAAGAGGGTTCGAGCCCCTGGAGACATATTTCCCAGATGATGGAATCATGACAATTCAACAACTCCAGTCAGAGAATACAGTCCAACCATTGAAAATGTATTTCGACGGAGCAGTAAACATGGAAGGTGCCGGAGCTGGGGCAGTCCTCATCTCTGGAATAGGAAAGCAGTATCCTGTGGCTACCAAACTTTAATTTGGCAACACCAACAACACGACTGAGTATGAAGGCTGTATAATGGGGTTAAAATTAGCCCAATCCATGTCTATCAAGCACCTATTCGTCTTTGAAGATTCTGAGATGGTCATCAGACAAACCATCGGCGCGTATCTCGCCAAAGAACTGCATTTGCTGCCCTATCATCGCAGGTCCTCAAAATATCCTGGGAATTCGAAGACATAACCTTCGTTCATATTCCTCGGGGTCGGAATGAATTCGCTAATGCATTGGCAACGTTGACTTCATTAATCTGCGTATCCGATAAGAGTGGATTGCCCAACATCAAGTTCACAATTCAGAAAGCCCAGATATATGGGAATTACATTGGAGAAATATCAGATGAAATATTAAGACATCATGGAATATCTCCATGATGGGTCCACACCCACTAAGGCAAGTCAATCAGAGTGAAAGAGAATTCACAAAATGGCCATGAAGTTCTATTTGAGCGGAGATGGACTTTACAAAATGGATACTAGAATAAGCATGTTGAGATGCCTCGACAAAGAGCAAGCCCAATGACTTATGGATGAAATCCACGATGGAGTCTGTGGTCCACATATGAGCGGTCATCTGCTGACTAAGAAGATAATCAGAACTGGACATTATTGGATATCTCTTAAGGCTGACTGCGATGATCACGTTAAGAGATGTTTTCAATGCCAAATACATGGAAATGCCATCCATGCTCCTCCGAATGAGTTGCACAATATTAGTTCACCATGGCCTTTCTCCATGTGGGGAATGGATGTGATAGGTCCAGTGGAACCAAAAGCCAGCAATGGTCATCGATTCATTTTCACCATAATCGATTACTTCACCAAATGGGTTGAAGCAGCCTCTTTTCCTAAAGTCACAAAAGAGGTCATCATTAGTTTCATCAGAAACAATGTCGTCTGTCGATATGGACAATCGGAGGTGATCGTATCAGACAACTGCCAAGAACATGAACAATCAAATAATGAAAGAATTGTGCAATAAGTTCCACATCAAGCATCTTAATTTCGTCATTTATCTGCCCAAGATGAACTGCGCTGTCGAAGCGGCCAATAAAAACATCAAGAAAATCATGCAGAAAATGTTCGCCAATCACAAGGAATGGCCTGACCTGCTTCCTCTTACCCTGTTAGCATACAGGACGTCAATGCCCACCTCTACTGGGGCTACCCCTTATTCGTTGGTCTATGGCATGGAGGCAATCCTTCCCATAGAGGTAGAGATGTAATCCTTGCGAGTATTGATCGATGCTCATATAGACGAGGATCAGTGGTTGCAAGACCGGTATCATCAACTGTCCCTGATAGATGAAAAAAGGGTTACAACCATTTTCCACGGACAGTTATACCAGCAAAGGGTTGCCAGATCCTACAACAAAAAGGTCCGAATCCGACAATTTAAAGAAAATGACTTGGTGCTAAAGATAGTCCTGGCCAATCAGGATGAAGCCAAAGGAAAGTTCACCCCAAATTGGGAAGGCCCTTTCATTGTCAAGGAGGTGTTGACAGGGGGAGCTATCAAACTACAAGAAATGGATGGGAATGAATTTTCCCAACTCATTAATTCAGACACCTTAAAAAGGTACTACATCTGAGACACATGCATACCAGCATCCGGGTCCTACGAATCAAATCAGGTTCAATTTTTCACTAGAAAGCCTAAACTACGAATGACCTTATCTCCCTCAACTCGGGAGTACGTAGGCAGCCATTTACGGTGCGGTCTAACCTTCAAGAAAAAAATGAAAAAATAATAATAAAAGACCAGTTCCAAGACACCAAAGACAAATAGAAGCCAAATTCTATCAAGCTACCCTGGTTAACAAGCCCATCTAAGATACTCCCTGACATCTCAATTGTCAGTCCATCAAGGAGAAGCTCAAGATACATCAACAACTACGAGTCATGAAAAAAGTGGTAATCACTCAGCAATGACAGTACATATCCAATCAGGGAAGTGAATCAAAACTATATTTCTCTGATATATAAAACTCTTTAATATATACATAGTGCCCTGTACATGACAAAAATGGCCGATCTAGTCTGTGCAAGAAAATATAAAGAGTCTATGGACCCAAGGACAAGCGGGTCATCAATGCCAGCATGGCATCTCTCTCTAAAGATGGGGGAGTAGCTGTAAGTGCCATCCACTCAGCCTCCATACGGCATTAATACCTCCACAGTCATCTGCAAGGTGGCACTGTGGTCATCAATGTATACACTCATCTCGGTGACCAAACCATGAGTGTAAGATCGAAGAGCAGTACTATCAACAATGTGGAAATCACGGGAAGCTATAGCCTCATCCCTCTTGGCAAAAGCTGCGTCTCGAGCAATCAAAGTCTCCTCGATCTCAACATATGATACGTCTCTAGCCGAGCGGATCTCATCTCACTCCATAACCACTGCATCTCTGGCAGATCGGAGCTCCTCCCACTCAATCAATCCAGCATCCAAAGCGGCCCTGAGTCCATCTTTCTCAGCAAAAGCTAAGTCTTTGCCAGACAAGGTAGCTAACATCTGCGCTCTAGCTGAATCTCGCTCAAAGGTCATCCTGAATAGTGAGTCCGCTAAAGCCGGATCCGTCTCCATAGGAGTAACCGACTGATCACTCACTAGAGCCGCTGTCAAACCCGTGAACAGCTCATCCTCGGTAAGAGAATCCGTATCCTCCATAGGCTCCTCCTCATCGGAGTCCACAATCAGAGATAAATGAGGCTCTGCTGCTGTAACTACGGTCTCTGCCTCCAACCATGCAGAATACTCCTGAGAACGACCCGAATGGCTACCAGAGAAATCAGCCCTCTCTCGATGAGTCCAACCCTCATATACTCTAATTAAGTCTGTGGATGACATAGATCTAGCTGGGGTCCTCTGATCAGTAGACCCCTCAAAATGGTGCAAACTCTGCAGCTGATCAAACTAACACATGACTTCTAGGGGATGATAGGTAGTCACTCCCCTCAAACTCGCTAGAGGCAAATAATCCAGGCCAGAAGCATGGGTGATAAAGCTATATGGGGACGCTAGCCCTGAGTATGGCAAGATCAAAAATAGATGCTCAATATTCGTCAAAAATGCCAACCATGACTCTACATCAATGCACTCCGCAGGCTGATAGGAGTAAATTGTGGATGTCTTGTGAGTAAAGCAAAAGCCCCGAGGCCTGAAGAATCCAATTGGTCGTATATGGGACATCAGCCATATATACAGCAAGACCGAGCTACCCCTAAAAAACCCCTCTAGTTGGGTACTACAATGTGTGGCGGATATAAATGTCTTAGCCAATATCATCGGGACGATGGTGCTACCCTGTCTAAGGGCCCGAATCACAACTACCAATCCCACATCCAGATGATCCAAGCGTAGCAGCATGTATATGTATACCACAACACACATCACCAGAATGTCTACTCTGGCCAGATGCCATGCTTCTGCTGAAATAATAAAATCTCCGACATGGCGATCATAGCTGTCAAACTTTCCAAATCGATCGATCAGGAAATCAATCTAGATCACGTGTCCATATACAATCTCGTCCCTAATCAAGCTCTGACGGAGATCGGATATATGGGTAAAAGGTCTCCCCATATCACTAATAGCCGTACGAGCACACGGCAGATCCAGAGCCAACCCAATAAATCGCTCGTACTCGTCGAGAGTCGGCGTCAACTCATGTCGCCCAAAGCGAAACACCTGTCTCTCAGGTATCCAGAAGGGTAAAATGCCATCAACAAATCCAGAAGGCACCCAAAAATCTATAAGGGCCAACGAATGCCCCAGCATGTGGTCCACTGTCCCTCTGACTGGGTAGGGCAAGCTCTCATACCATGACCTCAATGATGTGGCCACCTCAGATGGTGGTGAATGCTCAATATGGCTGATCGCAGACGACGTCATCTGTAGCACCGTAACACAAGACCATCCAGAGGTTAAATCAAGTCGTAACTGTCTGAATGCATACACATGATATAATATATGCCTGATGACAAATATAAACATGATGCGATAGGTAGAGAAGATCATGAATATCTACAACAAACTATCTACTGCAGGACATCATCCATGACTGATAATACAAAGCAGAAATGAAAAATACAGGGAAATAGGGGCACCACCACCCAACTAATACAGTGGTCTATCAAAATGATGGCACAATAGCCAAATAGCCAAAACAGTGACTGACCAAAAAAATAGCTCCAATAGCTATCAGAGGAAGTCGAAGACATTAGTGTCAAAGCGATCGACCTGCTCCATCTCTTCAGTGGATACAAAACCGCTGCTATCAGGCATGTTAGGGCGATATAAGGGAGGATCTACCCCTGCATAGCTGTTGCTAAATGGACCAGAAGAGGGACTCGCTCTAGAGCTGAATGGGTCAAAAGAAGATGCCTTTGATGGATCTCGGCCAAGGTGCCTGATAAATAAACGAGCTCTCTCCAACTCCCTGGTTAGATCTGCTATCTGGTCTGCATCTGTGGGCTCCCTAAGGCAAGCTATCCAGTCCGTCATCATCACGGACCCTGGCACCATGTTTGCCATGAACTGGGTGGCACGAGTCTGAGCTCTAATAGTGCAAGGACTCCACCAACTGCTAAGGGCCTCCTGGCTGTACGGGCCCTCTGATAAGGCAAAGCCATCTATGTCCTCAATAGGGATATGTGTCAATGGCACGGTCAATGGCCAATGATGCCAAGCAGGAGGAGCAATGGGAATGCGAATCTCCCTTGTAATGCTCCTAATTGCATGCTTTCCAAGATAGAGCTCCCAGCTTCCCACCGTTAAAAAAGGGACTCTGTGGGTCGACAAAACAAACTCCCGACTAGGGACGCCTCCCTCAAATCCAATAGTCAAAAACTCGAAGGTATACGACGTCCAGGTGATCGAACTCGCCGTCGAAAGCTCCAACTGTAAACGGGCATGAGTGAATCCCTCAGGAACAGGGACCTCCGTCAAAGTGGAGTGATGTCATCTCCGTCCCCGAGGATAGGTCTCAAGACCTAGGGCAGAAACGGGTCGTAGGCAAGGAAGCCTCTCAAATGCCCAAAGCTGATCATGCAAATATCACAAGTCCTAAGTGACCAAGACTGACAAAAATGGATGCTGAAATAAAAAAGGTACAGAAAGATGTACTCACCAGCAGAAATGGGTAAAATCCTAGCCAAGCCTCCGTCACACCCTTAGAAAGCATGCGCATGCCAAAGAGAAAATAGGCAAAGGTATAGGAGCCCCAATTATAGTCACTGAGGCGCTCTACATATTGAGTGGCGCTAATCAAGGCGAAGGACACAGTAGACGAGTTGTCCACCACAAAACAACCCCTAATGATCGACAAAAATAATCGCCTCAAAATGCGATCTCTAGCCCTCTGAATCATCAGGCGGGGGCTCCTGTAAAGTCTCATCCTGGGCATTTATACTCAAGGGACCAGATCGGACCATCCGACCCTTGAATGCCGTCGTAGGGAATCCCAGCAGGGATCGAACGACAGTGGGCGTAATGTCAGCCACGACAGGCACTAGCTCGCCCTCAAACTCAATGCCGGTGATAAATCTCCAATCCATAAGAGTCATCATTACCTCATAATCTAGTAGATAAAGGGACCGAGTCTGGTGGAACCAGCGCTCAAACAAAGCCCTTATATACCCCCAGGGGCAACAGCGGGGAAGGATCGAGAAAAAGTCCTAAAAGCCCCAGCCATCTACGATCTCCTTGTAATCCTCGTGCAAAGTATGATACAGGGAGTGCACACTGAACCAGTTCCCTCGAGGCTGCGTAAAGCCGGGAACCTGCATAAAAAATCAACCCATGTTAAAAACCTGTGCCCCGAGAATTGCAAAAAAGATTAAAAAGAATCCAAGAATAGAAAAACTTCAAGTCACCTCATGGGCGTGAAGGTATCTCGATGGATGATGACTCAAGTCGCCCAACAACTCCCGCGTCTGCACAACAATGCCAGGGACCTCCGTACGTGGAGCCTGAGCGGGAACAGGAGCAACAAAAGGAGCCTCCTCATCCTCAATATCAAGTGGCTACTTGTCCTGTGCTGGACGAATCACCGCCTCCACCAGTCTACGTGGCGTCCGAGCTGGATGGGGCTGGGGAACATCAGAAGCCCTCCTTCGTCTGATACCTGAGGATACCCTACTGGAACTGCCGGGTCCCTCGCGATCCATCGCATACACCAATACTCCAAATCACCTCAGAAGGGGTGAGGTATGCCTAAAACCTGTGGCTTATGATTTTCAATCAGTCCAGCATATATCTCTAGGTCCTAAGACATGCATGAGTCGGTCAAAATTGCATGTTTTCAAAACCTAGAAGCTAAAAACCTACATGGGTTAGTCAAAAATCCCAGTAGAGTAAAAAATGCATGTTTTTCAATGCCTAAGATTTTGGAAAAATTTCACCAGAGTCTCCTTTATAAAATGGACTATCCACATGCACACAGGCATGTTTAGGTGGCAATTCACAGCACACCTACCCAAAAATAGAAAAAATTCATATTTATGAAGAAAAATCAAAAGTCAGCCTCACATGGTAGCCAAATTACCATGAACATTTTTAGTTGAAAATCCAGGCGCATTAGGCCTCAAAAATAAAGACTAAACTGGTCAAAAAGTGTAGAATATCACTGTCTCAGAACCTAAATTTTCTTACATTCAAACGTGCATTACAGTAAGATATGCATACATATGTAGTTAGAAAATTTTTAGCAGGTCATATAGGCATACATTTTTTTATATAGTGCGTCTGAAAGGCCCTTGAGTGGTTCGTATGCTTTTAATGGTTAAAACCTTGCAAAAAAAGGACATAAAACGTTACCTGTGCTGCGCTGATCGCGTGGGAACTGACGAATTCAGGAAACAGCTGTCCAAGCTCCGTAGATCTGAAAAAGAAGATCGAAATCCGTTTGGAACTCAAAGCTGAAACTTAAAAAATGAAAATCCCGCAGCTCAATAAAAGCCCAGGTGGCCGCACCTCCACTTGCGGTTGTCGCACCTCCACCTGCGGTAGCCCAGGGTGGGTCCCACTCCCCTAGGCTCAGTTTAGTTAGGGTCAAAATGGAGTTCTTATGCGCTGCCTAGTCAAATATGAAGAAAAATCGCTACGCGATTGAGCGATTTATCCTGAAAATCTGTGTTTAAGCAGCGGGAATCTGACAGAAAGGCAAATCCCATAGAGACCCTTGGTATTTATCCCAGAGCCATGTCCGGGGATCAACAAAGCAAACTACAGAAAAATTGAGCAAAAACTATGTAAAACTGCCAAAAACTGCCACTTTCGAAGCGTCGGGTACTGACCGATGCCAGTTCAGCCATTGGCACAACCCCAGCGAAGTTCGGGTACAGACCGAAGTCAAGTTCAATCGTTGGTTCCACCCCAGCGAAGTTTGGGTGTAGACCGAAGTCAATTTCAACCGTTGGCACAACCCTAGCAAAGCGTTGGGTACTAACCTATGACAGTTCATCCGTTGGCACAACCCCAGCGATGTTCGGGTACAGACCGAAGTCAATTTCAACCGTTGGTTCCCTTCAAGTGAAGTTCGGGTATAGACCGAAGCCATTTCAACCATTGGTTCCACCCTAGCGAAGTTCGGGTACAGACCAAAGCCATTTCAACCATTGATTCCACCCCAGCGAAGTTCTGGTACAGACCAAAGTCAAGTTCAACCGTTGGCACAACCCCAGTGAAGCGTCGGGTACTGACTGATGACAGTTCAACCGTTGGTTCCACCCCAGCGAAATTTGGGTACAGACCATAGCCATTTCAACCGTTGGTTCCACCCCAGTGAAGTTCGGGTACTGACCGAAGCAAGTTGCAGCCGTTGGCACAACCCCAGCGAAGCATCGGGTATTGACCAATGACAGTTCAGTCGTTAGCACAACCCCAATGAAGCATCGGGTACTGATCGATGACAGGTTCAGCCGTTGGCACAACCCCAGTGAATCGTCGGGTACTGACTGATGACAGTTCAGCCGTTAGCACAATCCCAACGAATCATCGAGTACTGACCGATACAGTTTAACCTATTGCTCAGCCCCAGCCAAGAATCGGGAGTGATCCGGTGACGAAGGAAACTATAGTAATCCATCACCAATGATGGAATTTGTTATACACATCCTCAAAAGAGAATGAGGTAAAAGATTGGATATTCAGCTCCCTAATGCAAGCTGCCAAGTGAAACCTATCATCCGGATAAAACATCGGAAGATCCCAGCAAGGTGACTCGATACCTGAGGGATAGCCCTGTCAGAGGAGCCTTTCGAAACACACAAACGGCATCAGCCAAGAGAAGATCTTCCCCCTGATAATGCAACCATGGGTTTCAAACCATGGCAACATAATAGCATCCTCATCAGAGTTAAGCAGGCTACCGTGAATAACGTCATCCCCAGCAAAAAATAACAAGAATAGTTTGCGGTAACCTATCAATAACATCAAGGGCTGTCCATGACAACGTTATCCCCAACAGATAGATGACGTAAGCAGCCAAGAGTAGCCCCATTCCACTCAAAGACACCCAACCTTCATAGCAACTCTGGCATTTGTCTTATTTTCTAGTGTCTACTAATCTTTATCATGTCCATTCCACTACATTGCATGGATATGATAAAGAGGGGCATCTGTAGACACTCGAAATTTTCCTTACCCCAATACGAACACCGTGGGAGGACAAAACCGTTAATCAAGCCAATCCCGGTACCGATACCAGGCTTTCGATCCAAATTTGGCCACCAATGCCTGTCCTTATGTTGAAATCCGATCCCCAATGTCAGTAAACCCAAATTCCGATCCCTAATGTCGGTAAACCTAAATCCGATCCCCAATATCGATAAACCTAAATCCGATCCCCAATATCGATACCCCCAAATCCGATCCCCAATATCGATAAACCTAAATTTGATCCCCAATGTCGGTAAACCCAAATCTAATCCCCAATGTCGGCAAACCCAAATTCGATCCCCAATATCGATAAACCTAAATTCGATCCCCAATGTCGGTAAACCCAAATCTGATCCCCAATATCGGAAAACCTAAATTCGATCCCCAATATCAGTAAACCCAATTCCGATCCCCAATATCGGTAAACCTAAATTCGATCCCCAATGTCGGTAAACCCAAATTCGATCTCCAATGTCGATAAACCCAAATCCGTTCCCCAATATCGGTAAACCTAAATTCGATCCCCAATGTCGGTAAACCCAAATCTAATCCCCAATATCGGTAAACCAATCAAATCCAATCACCAATTTTGGTAAACCCAAATCCCATCACCAATGTCGATCACCAATCATACC
Source organism: Panax stipuleanatus (assembly GCA_020205555.1). Classification (NCBI taxonomy): domain Eukaryota; kingdom Viridiplantae; phylum Streptophyta; class Magnoliopsida; order Apiales; family Araliaceae; genus Panax; species Panax stipuleanatus. The sequence continues at coordinate 59,447,639 of CM035118.1, forward strand.
GTCTATCCAGCTCCGATTATCAATCAGACCGTCAATCCAGCTCTGATCGTCAATCGGACCGTCTATCAACCTCGATCTCCTATCAAGCCATCAAGTTAAACCCCTATCTCAATATCGGGCCTTCAAATCAGCCTCGCCGACAATTCGAGAGGTACAAGTCAGCCCCGACATCAACCCGGGAGGTACAGATCAATCCCGATCTCAATATCGAGCCTTCAAGTCAGCCCCGGTATCAACTCAGGAGGTACAGGTTAACCTCGACATCAACCCAGGACATGTCACGTCATCCGCGGTCTCAGCCCGAGAAGTACAAGTCAGCCCCGGCGTCAATCCGGGAAGTGCAATTCGGCCCCCAAGATAACCCTGGGAAGCCAGATCCACCAAGGACCACCCCGGGAGGGCAAAACAATCATTGTATCAACTCTCAGTTGATTTGGTCAAACTCAAATAGAATTGATGCCATCAAAGTCAGAATGAACCATAATAATGATCCCGAGTGCAAACGACGCAAGACAGCTCAACGGACAAACTGTGGGGAATCAAAGACTTAGTTATGAACCCGTTTTCTCGGACCCAGAAAATGTTTTATCCCATATCATTGTGACACTCTTGGCAAGGGCTTTTCGAAAAGGTATCGCACGCCTCAAACTGACGCTTCGATCAAAAGTTAGAAAGTTTCGACTTCGACTACGCGTTGTTCGGAGTACACGTATTTGAAGACGATGGAACCCGGCATCGTGGGCCCCCCCAGGGGAGCCGTACCTCTACCTGTGGCAGCAGCAGGTAGAGTGGAGGCTCCCTGGTCTATAAATATGAGTCCACCCCCCTCATTTTTAAGAATCCAGGAACGCATCGAAGCTTTGGCAGTTCAATTTTTTAACTTTTACGCCTCTTCTAAACCCAAATATTTTCACTCTAACACGTAAATATACCCATATACTACCACATATCAGAAAATAACCAGTAGATTGGGATGTATAGAGCCTACGATTCGGCAAAAAGCCCGTGTAGCAGTCCATTGTAAGTATTTTCACGATCAGAAAGTGAATATTACTTCTTCGCACTTTTATACACTTGCACGTTAAGTTTTGTTTTTTAAAAATGCCCGAAACTTAGTTCCGTGGCCATTTTGGTCAAAATTTGGTATATTTTTGTATATAAACTGATTTTTCTGGCATTTCTGCAACTCGGATTGATGATCCGTCAGCTCTAGCAGCTTCAATGCACTAGCACACACGTTCTGGCAACTTCGCCGGATTGGGTTATCTTCCCAGTCCGGGTTTGGCCCTTTTTTGTATATATTTAACTGTATATGTACTAACATTTCAATTCTGCCAAGTCCGGATGTCAAATTCGAGGTAGTTTACAGCTTTTATATATATTTACGCATATATGAATGATTTTTCACCATCACTGGTCCTCGTATTAGTCTTGGTTGACTACATTTCTATCAATATATATATATATATATATATATATCTTTATATATTTCAATTCAGTCCGGGCACCGGCATGAAAACCCATCGCCCTTTATACTGTTTTTGCACACTTCGCCATACTGGATGATCTCCCCAGTCACTGGTTGACTACTTTTATGCAATTTATATTCCAGTCTGGCCTGGACTATTTCGCGGCCTTTATACTATTTTTTGCACACTTCGCCATACTGGGTGATATCCCCAGTCACTGGTTTACTACTTTTCTGCAATTTACATTCCAGTTTGGCCTAGATCATTCTTTGGCCTTTTTACTGCTTTAATATTTATTTATGCATATATAAGCAGCCTTCACCATTACTGGTCCTCTTCCCTATCTTGGTTGACTATGTTTCTATTAATATATATATATATATATTACCATTCCAGTCCGGGCACCGGCGTGAAAACCCATCGTCTTTTATAGCTTTTATATATATTTGTATATATATATATATATATATATACTGCTTTACTCATTTTCTATTCAACTGCTGCTGTAAATATTCATCTTATATGAATTGACACTGATATATCTGCTAGTGGACTAGATTTATTTAAATCTCGCCATATCTAGTTTTCAAACGGTTCAAAACCTCCAGACTGAATCGGGAAGCTAGAATGGCTGAGATTTTCTTAAATCTTGCTTTCTTTCTAGTTTCAGCTTCAAAAGCCACCTCGCGTCCCTTAGATCACTATCTAGTGGGAACGAGACGCTTTAGCCATGCGGACCGGGATTTACTAAATGAATCCTCGGTTCTGGCAATTTTGGGATATTTATCTGTTTTTATACAAATTTGAATTGTGCATGTTTTGGCTATTCATATGTGAGCCTAAGAATCGTGGGATTCAAGATCAAAACGATGGGGATCTGATTCCCACGATGGATAATCTCTGATTTACAAATGTACCCTGCCAGTTTTTCTGTAGAAATGTACATGTAAACAGACCTTAAAACGGATATCCGGATTTAAGTTCTCCCGATAATGAAAAAATATCGATTATTGTGTCAGCGTCCCTCCGATGGTTTTCAAACCCATGAGGAGACCGACACTATTATATTTTGTGGTCGAGGATGCTTTGCAGCCCGACAAATCACCATTCACATGCAGCTTTAAGGCTATAAAGATAAAATTGGAAGTATCAACAGGCTTCAATTCCTATGGCATCGTAAGGGTTTTATAAACCAGCTTTTAAAACATCATTTTCAAATCAATCAAAAGAAAAACGTTTCAAGAAAATCAAATTAAATGCTTTTGCAAATCAAATCAAAGACTGATTTTCAAATCAAATCAAACCCTTCGTATATAGGTTCAACGAAGCAAAGCACTACTTTCAATTAATCAAATCAATAAGCCCAATTTTCAAACAGCATTCACTCACGCATTCCAGTTTTAAAGGGAAATAATGAAAAGATGTGGTATCGTGTTTACACGGGAGTCGTGGGGCGCCTAACACCTTCCCCACACTTAACTAAGCCCCCAAGCTCAAAACTTTGTTTTCAAAGATCAAGTTTCGACAGGTGTCCATCAATTGGGCCTCTTTCAAACTAAACTCGGTTGAGTTGGTACAACCATTTTAAATCTACCAACTGGCGACTCTGTAAAACGTTCAAATCGTCGACTTGATACATGTTAGCCTTTCTCCTAAAAAAACCCTTCAAAACCTTTTTAGTAAATAAAAAGAGTGAGGGTAGAGAGAACTTAGGAAAAGAGATTAAAAGATCCGGGTTGTTACCCGACCCGCAGATTTTTTAAACCAACGTCGACACCCATGAGGAGACCGACACTTGTATATATATTGTGGTCGAGGATGCTTCGCAGCCCGACAATCACCATTCAAATTAAGTATTAAGGCTGAAAAGATAAAACTAAAGTATTGATATACTTCAATTCCTATGTTAGCATAAGGGTTTGAAAACCTTCTTTCAAAACGTCATTTTAATAATCTTTTCGAAAAAAGAAGCTTTTGCAAATCAAATCAAACACTTTGCAAATCAAATCAAATACTTTTTGCAAATCGAATCAAACCCTTCGTATATAGGTTTAACGATGTATAGATATACTTTCAAACAAACATAGGCCCAATTTTCTTCCAGCAATCACATATACATTGCAAATTTAAAAGAGAAATATTGAAAAGATGCGGTACCATGTTTACACGGAAGTTGTGGGGGGCCTAACACCTTCCCCACACTTAACCAAGCCTCCGAACTCAAAACTTTATTTTCAAAGATCAAATTTCGACAGTGTCCAGCAATTGGGCCTCTTTTAAAATAAAACTAGGTTGAGTTGGTACAACCATTTCAAAACTACCAACTGGCGACTCTGTAAAACGTACAAATCGTCGACATGATACATGTTGGCCTTTTTTCTAAAAAGCCCTTCAAAACCTTTTTCACAAATAAAAAGAGTAAGGGTAGAGATAGCTTAGGAAGAGATAAAGATCCGGGTTGTGACCCGACTCGCGAATTTTTTTTCTGACGTTGACAGGTGGCAACTCTACTGGGGACAGTAGAGGGCTTAGGCCGCGTTCAAATCTTTTCAAAAATTTCACTTTCATATCTACGTATGTGTGAATGCTGCGTCTTTACATGGAATGAATGCGTGAATGCTGCGTCTTGACATTGAATGAATGTGAATGAATGCTTTCTTGTTTTTTTAGTGCTTCGCACCCATATTAGTGCTTCGCACTAATGTCATCATATGCATAATGGTGAGACACGATGTATGCGAATGTATATTATGTGATTCCTCCTCCGAGAGGCAAAGCAGTCGGTGATAAGTAATGTCTCTGGGGACGGCTAAGTCTCTGGGGCTCATGAAAATGCACAACCCAGATTCGCTCCAGTTGAAAGATCGGATTAATTTCCCCTCTAGTAGATTGCGATGATCTGGGGACCTTTATGCCAAAAAGCCGTGAGAGTAACCTAAGATAGGTCAGCCTCTGATTGACCAAATCCAATGGGAAGCTTCTTCATGCCTTCCTCTTTCAATTGAATGTCAAGTTTTCAATTCTAATGTAAAGGAGCACAATTTAAATATCATAATAAAATTTTAAATTTCCTGGTATAATACATCTTGTCATCCTGTCATCAAAATAATTAACCTCTATTTTGTAGGATAAGATTAAAAAATAAAAAAAACACATCATGGCATGCATCCTATCCCTATCTACTTCAAGAAATTGACACGCCTACGTTTTATTGTAGGTGAAAAATTGATCCTGTTACTAGATCTAAGTCTAAGAAAGCACTAAGTCCACCCACGGACATGACTTCAAGTGCTCAGCCAGAATCAACCCCTATCTCTAGAGAAGAGTTTGAAGGACTAAAGAATCAGATAGCTGAATTGCCTGTTTCCTGAGAGAACAAAGTAAGGCTTTAAAAGGGAAGCAAGCCCAAGCTCACACAGAATCGGGAACACCTGGTGGTAGTGGTGGCAATCAAGAGACCGAATAGGCAGATACTCAGATTCTTGGACCACAAAACCAGGACACAATTAACAAAACCCCTAAAATCACCAGCCTCAACAAAGAACAGGAAGCTGGTGACATTCTAAAGAAAGTACAACAGATGGAAGAAACCATCCGGTCCATCAAAGGGACTGTGGCATTTGGCAGTGTCAATTATTCAGACCTTTGTATATTCCATGGGGCTCGTTATCCCGAAAAATTTAGGACTCCTGATTTTGAGAAATATGATGGATTGGGAGACCCCTATACTCACTTGAAAGTATTCATTGGAGAACTCAGATCCTATGCAGAGGACGAGAAACTTCGAATGTAGTTATTTCAGAAGAGTTTGATCGGAGAGGCTAGAGCATGGTAAGCCCGTCTAGACAACTCCAAAATTCACAGTTGGGAAGAGTTGGCCCGTGCCTTCCTCAGTCAATACAGCTTTCAATCTCAGCTAGCTCCAGACATATACCAGATAACCAAAATCAAGAGACAAAGTTCTGAGTCATTCAGAGAGTATGCTCAACGATGGAGACGCGTTGCAGCACAAGTCACTCCAGCTATGACTGAGTCTGAGATAGTCATAACCTTCATCAATATTCAAGATGCTCCATATTATGAGAGGGCCCTAGCAGGCATAGGAAAACCATTCTCTGAAATGATCAAGCATGGTGAGATGGCCGAAATGGGGCTGAAGTCTGGGAAGATAAAGGACCGAACTTCCTTGGAAGCCGTTGCCAAATATATCCAGTTCTGAAATTATGGGAGTAATCCCCGGAGAACACATAAGAAGAAAGAGGTAGAAGTGTCCTTAGTATTATAAGGACAAAATCCAAGGGGTGATTCAAGCAATATGCCCATTCAAAGGAGGAATTATACCCCTTTTCAAGCTCCTACAAAACCTTTGAACCCTCTATTTCAGAAGACTATGGAGGCCAAAAGTCAGAGAACATTCACCTTATTAGGGGATTCACTCGAGAATGTGCTGAAACTGTTAACCACACAGAAAAATATTATGCAACTCCTTCCACCAACCAATACTGGTGGACGAAATTTTGACCCAAGCAAGAAGTATGCCTACCATTCTGGATCTCCGGGTCATGCACCCAAAACTGTTTGTCTCTTAAGCAAAAAATCTAAGACTTGATTGACAACGGAGAGATTGTGGTAACAAAGCCCAAACAACCGCACATGCAAGATAATCCCTTACCTCTGAACAAAGAGGAAAATGTCAATATGATCAACACAGGAAATGGAGAAGGATCCAAATACCTCCATTATGTGGGGAAATCAACTTCATCCAGCAACAATAGCCTAGACAGTTGGGAGTATTCAGAAAGGCGATTCTTGATAGAACAAGAGATTAAGTCGATCAAAGAACAAATTGAACAGTTAGTAGAATTGGTTGTATACCAACATCAAATTATTAGGCTGCTGATAAACCAGACTAACCAGTCTGATGCAAGTCCTCCCACACCGAAGATCAGTCCCATTCCCATGAGGGATCACTACCGGTCTCATGAGCATGAAACCTGGGCCGACAAGATGGCCAAAGAGGAGAATTTCCAAGCTGGTAGGAAATTCTTATTTCAAAGGAATTTCACCAACCTGAACCAGTCGATGAAGGAAATCTTCCATATATTAATCAACGAGGTAATGATTGCAGATTTTATTACCTCCATTGAACCCGCGATCCAGGAAATTCAAGCCTGACCAAACTTGTCAATACCACTCCAATGCACTCGGCCATGATAATAAGGATTGCTGGGCACTTCGTAACCTAATTCAGAATATGATTGAAAGCAATGAATTGATAAGAGGGAATCAGGATTATGGCCTCTCAGATGAAGACACTTTCTTTATTTCCACTGCGTGGAATCAGGATACAGTGGCTGTTGTGTCCTGTGACAGTGAACCAACCCTCACACCCTTAGCACTGCTAGGGAAAGGGGTTCAAGAAACGCAAAATCCTGTAAAGGTGGTCGCACCCGAGCCTTTAATCTAACCCTCCATACATCAATATCCATTTATCAATCTGGAGAGGGTCCCATGAAACTACGGGAATGACGAAGGTTCCACCTCAAACAACATTGCCATAATCCCAAAGGATAATCCATTGTACCTGCCTCAACGGGTGATCAAACCAGTCATCAAAGCCAAATAAAAGGTGGCTGAAGAGAAAATTGAAAAGTTCCTCAGTAAAATGGAACACAATGAAATCAAGGTGGTGCAAAGTTTGAAAGACGCACCCAAGTAAATGTCCATCCTAGATTTGGTCTTATCCTCAATGGATTATCACAACATTCTGGTGAAAGTACTGGAAGAAGCCCACCTACCACATACCGTAGATGCCGAGAAATTCTGTCACGTGGTAAAACACATTTTCAACAGCAATGTGATATCTTTCACTGACGATAATATACTTGTAGAAGGGATGGGTCATCGCAAGTCCCTACACATAGTGGTGATATCTTTCAGGTATGTGATCAAAGGTGTGCTTATAGATGGAGGATCATCCCTCAACATCTGTCCCTACGACACTTTAGAGAGAATGAAGATTAACCTAAACCGAATCAAAACCAGTCATGTGGTCATCCGGGCTTTCGATTGATCTCGACGATAAGCTATGGGAGAAATAGAGCTTCCACTAAAGATTGGTCCATATACTTTTTATGTGTCATTTCAGGTGCTCAACATCGCCACTGGATACAACTTGTTTCTGGGCAGACCATAGATACACATTGCAGGGGCAGTGCCATCCACCCTCCATCAATAACTCAAATACATTATCAACGGCAACCTTATCACGGTCAACGCCGAACCGGAATACCCTGTCTGCATACTGGGAGACATGCCGGTGATCAGCCTTGATGCAGGGATTGAACCTGCAAGTTTTCAAGCCCTGGAGGTGAGTGATATTCAGTATCTACCTATTGGAGCACCAACCCTAAAGCCAAAGGTCTCCCTTGAAGTAATGACAGGTAGGCCAAGAGATGGTATCTTTGGGTTTCCAACCTGGAGAAGGGTTAGGAAAGAATCAACAAGGTATCACAAGTCCAATCCAAATCCCGAGCCAGACAGGGAGAGCTGAATTGGGTTATTCATCCGTGTTAAGCCGTTGGAATCCACATAAGCACCCTAAGGCTCATGTTTCCACCATACTGCTGCCAAATCTCACTGATGCTGGCTTCGTAAAGCCAATAAGGAAGATCTCCGCTGTTGTATCAGCCATGTTATTTCCTCCAATCATACCAGCTGGGGAAAGAAAATTCCTAAAGCCTAAAGGTGATAGCAAAAAGGGAAAAGAAAAGATTCTGTATGAAAACGAGACCCATTTGCTAACATGCGGGTTATCATAAACTACGAGGGTATGAATGATGAGATCCCTAGATAGTGACGACGAGGATTAGATTCAAATTCCTCACATCAAGAAGGGAAAAGGGGGTAGTTCAAAGAAAAACCCGACCCTATTGTAAAAGATATCTCAGTTATTATCCGTGAAGAGGCAAACGAGCACAATTTCCTGATCCTCCCTGTTCATAAGGATCTAACCATGGATAACTGGAGCAGCGTCCCTTGCCTCAGTCAAAAGGGTAAAGGGGTAGAGAGTTCGTTTTCCCTGTAACAAGCTTTCAGTTACTGCTTAATTTTGGTTGCACAGCTATAGCAGTAACTTTTGTCATGCTTTGCCAAATGCTTTGTATATTTAAGAAGTTGCATATATTAAAGTGAAAGCATTTTTTTTAGGACTCCAGAGTTGGATTTGTTTATCACTGCTGATGAGATGCCAATCTGTTACAGTGACTACAACTTTGATGTAGAACTGAACTTCGACTTGATGGTTATTGATCAAGAGGAGGAAGATGACTATGAGGTGCTCTAGGAAATCAAATAATGGGTCGAAGACAAACCCAAACCAAACCTCGACCAAACCACCACTATCAACATAGGAACCTCCAAAAACATCAAAGAAATCCAGATAGGCATTAACCTCACACCAGACCAAAAAACTGACTTATCGAACTACTAACACAGTTCCAGGATGTGTTTGCATGGTCACACAAAGACATGATTGGCCTATGTACTGATATTGTCATCCATCGAATGCCTATTAAAGATGGATTCAAGCCAGTCAAACAAAAGCTCAGGCGATTGAAACCTGAATGGAGTCTGGAAGTCAAAGAAGAGGTCGTTAAACAATTCAAAGCCGGGATCATCATGGTATCAACATATCCAGAATGTTTGTCAAACATAGTCCCCATGCCAAAGCCCAGAGAGAAAGTGCGAGTATGCGTGGATTACCGGGACTTGAACAAAGCCTGACTCAAGGACAATTTTCCTAGGCCTTTCATCCACATCCTGATAGACAATACGGCGCAGTATGTCATGTATTCCTTCGTGGATTACTTTGCTGGTTACCATCAAATTATGGTCACTAAAAAAGATAGAGAGAAAACAGCTTTCATCACTTCCTGGGGAACCTTCTTTCTATAGACGATTATCCTTCGGCCTCATTAATGTCGGAGCCACATATCAGCGAGCTATGATGGCCCTATATCATGACATGATGCACAAGGAGATAGAGGTCTATGTGGACGACATTATCATTAAATCCCAAAAGGAGGACGATCACATCGACTATCTTAAGAAGCTGTTCAACAGGTTGCGTAAGTACAACCACAAGCTGAATCCAGCCAAATGTGCTTTTGGCGTCAAATCAGGCAAGTTGCTGGGATTCCTGGTGAGCAATCGAGGCATCAAGCTAGACCCTGCCAAAATCCAAGCCATCACTGAGATGCCAGTACCGCGAATAAAGAAGGATATACGCGGGTTCCTGGGAAGGATCAACTTCATCGGCCGATTCATTTCCCAACTCACAGCAACCTGTGAACCCATATTCAAGCTATTAAGGAAGAATTCCTCCACCAAATGGAATGAGGATTGTCAGAAAGCCTTCCTCGCCATCAAGAAGCAGCTAATCGAAGCACCAGTCTTGGTACCCCCAAGGGACGGAGTTCCCCTGTTTATGTACTTGTCCGTCAATGACAATGCCATGGGTTGTATGCTGGGACAGAAAGATGATAGTATCAAGGAGAGTGGTATCTACTACATCAACAAAAGGTTTAGTAGTGGTGAACAAAAGTATACCCTGATCGAGAAAACCTGATGTGCGTTAGCATGGGCTGCAATGAGGTTACAACATTACCTCCATGGGCACACGACCTACCTCATATCCCGCATGAATCCACTGAAATACATATTCAACAAGCCAATGTTGAATTATCGACTATCCAAATGGCAAGGCATTGCAGATCAATTAGCTGAAGCACCATCAAGAGGGTTCGAGCCCCTGGAGACTTATTTCCCGGATGATGGGATCATACCAATTCAACAACTCCAACAAGAAAATACAGTCCAACCATGGAAAATGTATTTTGATGGAGCGGTAAACATGGAGGCTGCCAGAGCTAGGGTTGTCCTTATCTCTGGTACATGAGAACAATATCCTGTGGCTACCAAACTATAATTTGGCAACACCAACAACACAGCCGAGTATGAAAGTTAGATAATGGGGTTGAAGTTAGCCCAATCCATGGGTATCAAAAATTTACTAGTCTTTGAAGACTCTGCATTGGTTATCAGACAAACCACTGGGCCATATCACACCAAAGAACTGTATTTGCTGCCCTATCATCGGCAGGTCATCAAAATATCCATGGATTTTGAAGACATAACCTTCATCTATATACCTCAAGGTAGGAATGACTTCGATGATGCATTGGCGACGTTGGCTTCCTTGATCCACATATCCGATAGGAGTGGAATTCCTTGCATCAAATTAAAAAGTTAGAAGACCCTGACGTACGGGAATTACATTTGAGATATTTCCGATGAAATACCTTCTATCAAACAACCTTGGTATCAAGGCATCAAGGAATATCTCTGAGATGGATCTACACCCGCTGGGGTAAGCCAATACAAACGAAAGAGGATTCACAAAATGGCTATGAAGTTCTATCTGAGCTGAGATGCACTATACAAAAGGGATATTGGAATAGGCTTGTTAAGATACCTTGATAAAGAGCAAGCCCAGAGATTGATGGATGAAGTCCACGGTAGAGTCTATGGTCCACACATGAGCGGTCATCTGTTGGCCAAGAAGATATTAAGAACAAGATATTATTGGATCCCGCTCAAAGCTAACTATGACGATTATATCAGGAGATGCTTTCAATGCCAAGTACATGGAAATGCCATACACGCTCCTCCATATGAGCTACAAAACATGAGTTCACCATGGCCTTTCTCCATATGGGGAATGGATGTGATCGGTCCAGTAGAACCAAAAGCCAGTAATGGTCATCAATTCATCTTCACCATGATCGATTACTTTACTATGTGGGTTGAAGCTGCCTCTTTCGTCAAAGTCACCAAAGAGGTAATCATTGGTTTCATCAGAAACAATGTCTTCTGTCGATATGGACAACCAGAGGTGATTATATCAGACAACGCCAAAAACCTGAACAATCAAATGATGAAAGAGCTATGTAGCAAGTTCCACATCAGGCATCTCAATTCCGTTATTTATCGGCCCAAGATGAATGGGGCTGTCGAAGCAGCCAACAAGAACATCAAAAAGATCATGCAGAAAATGTCCGCCAATCACAAAGAATGGCGTGATCTGCTGCCTTTAACCCTGTTAGCATACAGGACATCAATGCGTACCTCTACTGGAACTACCCCCTATTTATTGGTCATGGCATAGAAGCTGTCCTTCCCATTGAAGTAGAGATAGAGTTCTTGCGAGTGTTAATCGACGCTGAGATAGACGAAGATCAGTGGTTGCAAGATCGATACCACAACCTGTCTCTGATAGATGAAAAGAGGGCTACAACCATTTTCCACACAGAGTTGTATCAGCAAAGGATTACTTGATCTTACAACAAGAAAGTCTGAATATGGCAATTTAAAGAAAATGACTTGGTGCTAAAGAAAGTTTTGGCCAATTAAGACGAAGCCAAATGAAAGTTCTGGTGCGGTCAAACCAAACAAAAAACTCAAAAACTCATCAAACCAAACTCAAAACCCAAGATAAATACTTTTCAAACCTCTCTCGCACAAAGAATTGAACTACGAATGACCTGATCTCCCTACGCCCGGGAGTACGTAGGCAGCCATGTACGGTGCGGTTTGACCATCAAGAAAAGCAAAAACCAATAAAAGCCAGTTCCAAGACACCGAAACCATATAAAACCTAAAAACTATCAAGCCTCCTTGGTCAACAGGCCGTGCTGAGATAATCTCTGACATCTCACTGTCAGTCCATTAAGGAGAAGCTCAAGATACATCAACAACAGCAAGTCATGAAAGAAGTGGTAATCACTCAGCAATGACAATACATATCCAAATAGGGAAGTGAATCAAAATATATTTCTCTGATATATAATACTGTTTGATATATACATAATGTCCTGTACATGACAAAAATGGCTGATCTAGTATGTGCAGGAAAAACCAAGCTAGTCTATGGACCCAGGGATAAGCGAGCCAACAGTGCCAACATGGCATCTCTCTCTGAAGATGGAGGAGCAGCTGCAAGTGCAATATCCTCGGCCTCCATACGGATCAAAACATCCACAGTCATCTGTAATGTGGCACTATTATCATCAATGTATGCACTCATCTTAGTAACCAGACCATGGGTATAAGACCGGAGAGCAACAATGTCAACAATGTGGAAATCCCGGGAAGCTATAGCCTCATCCCTCTCCATGAAAGCTACGTCCCTGGCAATCAAAGTCTGCTCAATATCAACAACAATAGCGTCGCGAGAAGATCGAGACTCGTCTCTCTCAATCAATGCCATATCCTGAGCGGCTCAAGCGGCATCCCTCTCAGTAAAAGCTATGTCTCTGCCAGATAGGGCAGTCAACATCAGCGCTCCAGCCTGATCTCTATCAATGGTCATCCTAGCTAGTGAGTCTGCCAAAGAGGGATCGGTCCCGGCAAGAATGATCGGTGGGTCACTAACCAAAGCTGTTGTCAGACCCATGAATAACTCATCCTCAGTAGGAGACTAAGGATCCTCTATAGGCTCCTCCTCGTCTGAATCCACTATCAGAGCTGACTGGATAAATGCAGCCGATGTGATATCTGCCTGCAACCACGCTGAGTACTCTGGAGAAAGATCTGGATGGCTATTGGAGAAATCAACCCTCTCCCTATGAGTCCAACACTCATATACTCTGATCAACTCGGCAGATGACATAGACGAAGCTGACATCCTCTGATCAACAGACCCCTTAAACTGATGTAAGCCCTGAAATTGATCAAATTGGCCCATAACAGCCAGAGGATGGTAAGTGGTCACTCCCCTTAATCCCGTTAGGGGTAAATAGTCCGTGTCGGATGCATGTGTGATAAAGCTATAGGGGGAGACTAGCCCTGAGCATAGCAGAATCAAGAACGGATGTGCAATATCAGACAGAAATACTGACCATGTCTCGGAGTCGGTACACTCCGCAGGCTAGAAGGAGAGTGACATGGCTATCTCATGGGTAAAACAATACCCCTGGTGTCTGAAAAATCCAATCGATCATAGATGGGACATGAGCCATACATACAATAAGACCGAACTGCCTCTAAAAAACCCCTCCGAGTGGTTACTACAATGGGTGGCTGCTCTCAGCGTCTCGGCAAATATCTTCGGTACGATGGTGCTACCCTGCCTAAGGACCCGAACCACAACTATCAATCCCACATCCAAATGGTCCAACCATAGCGGCATATAGACGTAGGCTATGATGTACATAAGCAAAATGTCTATCCTGGCCAAACGCCATGCCTCTACACATACAAAAAAATCCCTGGAGTGTCTATCGTAACTGTCAAGCTCACCAAATTGATCGATCAAAAAGTCGATGGAGATCACACATCCAGAGATGATCTCATCCATAACTACGCTGTGGCGAAGACCTGACATCCGTATAAATGGTCTCCTCATATCACTGATCGCCGTGCGAGCGCAAGGCACCTCTAAAGCTAAGCCAATAAACCGCTGGTACTCCTCAAGGGTCTGAGTCAGCTCATGATGCCCAAAGCAAAAGACCTATCTGTCGGGTATCTAACGAGATAAAATGCCATCTATGAACATGTATAGCACCTGAAAGTCTACGAGGGCCAACGAATGCCCCACCATCTGATCCACTGTCCCTCTGGCTTGGAAGTGCAGGCTGTCGTACCACGATCTCAAGGATGATGCCACAATAGATGGTGGCAAGTGCTAGATACGGCTAATGGTAGATGACGACATCTGTATCACCGTATCACAAGAGCATCCAAAGGTCAAATCTGAACTCATCTATCTAAATGCATACATATAACATAATACATGCATAATGATAATAATAAACATGATGCAATAGATAGAAAATATAATGCATATCTACAATAAACTATCTACTGTAAGCATCATCCATGTCTGATAAATACAAAATAAAATAAAAAGTACAAGAATCTGGGGCACCACCACCCAACTACTAACAGTGGTCTATCAAAATGGGGCATAACCGCCCAAATAGCCAAAGTAGTGGCCGACCAAAAGATATAGCTACAATAGATATCTAAAAAGATCCAAAATATCTACGCTTAGGTGGTTAACCTGCTCCATCTCTTTCGTTGACACAAAGTCGCGGTCATCGCACCACCACCCAACTACTAACAGTGGTCTATCAAAATGGGGCATAACCGCCCAAATAGCCAAAGTAGTGGCCGACCAAAAGATATAGCTACAATAGCTATCAAAAAAGATCCAAAATATCTACGCTTAGGTGGTTAACCTGCTCCATCTCTTTCGTGGACACAAAGTCGCAGTCATCAGGCATGTCTGGGCGGTCCAAGGGAGGATCAACCCCTGCAAAATTGCTAGAACATGGACCTAAAGAGGGGCCCCCTCTTGAGCTGGAAGGGTCAATAGAAGATGCCTCTGACGGATCTCGGCCAAGATGCTTGATGAACAAATGATCTGAACCAAATGAGTCTGCTCACTAAGGCAAGCTATCCAGTCTGTCATCATCATAGACCCAGGCACTATGTCTGCCATAAACTGGGTAGCACGAGTCTGAGCTCCAATCGTTTGAGGGCTCTGTCAACTGCTAAATGCCTCCTGGATGTAAGGGCCCGCTGATAGGGCAAAGCCGTTTACGCCCTCCATAGGGATATCTGTCAGTGGCTGGATCAATGGCCAATGATGCCAAGCAGGAGGAATCATGGGAATACGGATCTGCCCTGTAATACTCCTAATAGCACGCTCTCCTAGATAGAGCTCCCAGCCTTCCTCTGTGACATCCCGAATTTTTAAGAATTAATAAATGAGAATTTAATAAATAAAATTCTTATTTTAAGATGTTTAAGTACAAGTATGTGACGCTCCCAGAATAGGTTCAATACTAACCCATTCTGAGTCGCCAAATACATGGTACAGAATTCTAAATACAACTCTTTTATAACAAAAGGTCGTGAGAAATACGACCATACAACTATGAATTTCAATACAAATCGTATATAATACGAAATATAAACATTCAAATTCATTCCTTATTCATTATAATTATTATCCCACTATTTTATAGAATAGTGAGGACTTCTACAAATCTAACTCTGATCATCACACTGTTTTTCGACTAGTCCCCGCAACATTCTCATTCTCTGAAGAGGACAATAGATGAAAAGGGTGAGCTCAACTAGCCTAGTAAAGAATATTATGACTAAGATAATGGAAAATAAATTATCGTTAGTCTTCAACAATTCAGATAAAATATTATTAACAACAAGTTTTAGATCAATATTTGCAGCGAAAATAACAATTCATTAGAAGAGTTAAGTAGAGAATAAAGTCTACTATCTTCTATAATTTAAAAGTCCATCATTAATATTTTATCCCTGTAACATCAATCAATATACATCTCGAATCAAATATTCATCTTTGCACTACGGGCCAAAGATATTCATTTGTATCATCAGTTGGTCATGCTCATCTCAACACCTGTTTATCTTTGCACTACGGGCCAAAGATATTCATCAGGTAATCATTCATCTTTGCTCTACAGGCCAAAGATATTCAGTTATATCACTATTTAGGACTGAGGATGATGAAAAACAATATAAATAACGAATCCAGTGAGATAAAGGACAAAAATTAGGGATTCGTAATTTAGTTTATCCAAGTTCAAGAATATTCCATAATAATACTTTGTGGAGCAAAATTCAAGAATGAAGATCAAAATTTGGATCCAATCAAATATAGGAACCTTAACAAGCAACTTGGACAAATAGAAAAAAATTTAATTTTTTCGTGAATAGTGCAGTATACGTGAATAGTGTCGTATACGTACATAGTAACCCTGACGGAAAAAGTAAAAATTTCATAATAAAATCCATGACAATATTTTGGTATAATGATATTGAAAAGAATAACATCGTTTACGAAAAAAAATAACATCCCTTACCTTAACCGGAGAGTAGTTTTGGCTGAAATATCGGATATTATGTGGACGAAAACTTGCACTGTTATCAACACTCAAAGTATCTAAATATTCACAAGAAATACGCTCGATATTATAGAGAGAAAATTTCCTGATTCTTGTGTGTTTTTCATTTCTAACTAAGCTCCCTATTTATAGGAAAAACTTAGCATGCCAATGCTGACAAACTAAGCCTTCGGAGAAATTTCTCAAGCTTTGAAAAATTTGGCAAGCTTGGCAGCATACCAAGGAGGACAAAAAACATTATCCCACATGCTTTTATATTATGTATATATATATATATATATATATATATATATATAATATTTATAATTATTAAAAGAATTCCAATTCAATTCTTTTCTCTTCCATCTCATTTTATTTTATACCATGAATTTATTACAAAAATATTACCACTCAAAATGATAAAATTGTACTATTATATTATCACATTATAAAATTATAATGTAATATTATAATAATATATTTGAATAAATAATTTATCGAAGAAGATAAAATATAAATTTTTTAACAAATATCTCATACTAAAAATTCTTTCTTTTATATCAAAATTGAAATAAATATTTCCTCATCATATTTATCAATAATTTAATTATTCATAAATAATATTAACGAACTACAATATTGACAATCAGGTCGTTCCCATGAAAGAGGGGGCCTTCCGATAAGGATTTCTCCTTACTGGCGCGTAATTAAATAACCCCTCCTAGACAGAACTTTCTTAGACATTGCCAATAATGCTTTCTAATAATATTATTCAAATAATATAAATTATTGATTTGATAATTTGAAATACTGTGCAATGATAATTATTAAATCAATAAAATATTATGCAATTATTAATGTAGCAATTATTGAATCAATAATATAAAATATTGAACAGTAATTACTGTAACAATTGTTGAGTAGTGACTTCTTACGTATGAATCAATAATTCGAAATACTGTGCAATACCGTGTGCTACTGTGCAACAACGCGTATTACTGTATTTTTATCACCTGGTATTCCAACAGTTTAACCGTAACAATTTTACTGTTATTTATAAAAAGATTATTTCTGTCGGTTTCTATATCCGACAGTTATTTTGTTGTGGGGCCCACAAATGGCTGCGCCGTCGTACGAATATTCTCCGACAACAAGAATATTCCACGACCAAATGAATATTCTCCGACAGCAATGAATATATTATAACCACTTGCTTATTTTGAAATATTTGCACATTTCACCCATAACTTTTTACATTTATCAAATTAACACCTTACTATTTCAAAATAATATATAAAAAAAATTAAATCTTTATTCATAAAAGTTGGGGTCTTATAGAGTATGTGTATATGTGTTATATATTGTGAAATATGTGATTTGGTGTGAAAAGAATTTATATATTTAGTGAATTAAATAAATATATTAATTGAATTATTTATTGAGTTAAATAAATAATTATGTGATTATTATGGAGTAATTTAATTAAGTGTTATATGTTAATTAAATGAATATTTAGTATTTAATTTAATTGATATAATAATTTTATGTTATAGTTCTAATTTAATTGGAATAATTAAATTAGATAAGTTATGTGATGAGTGTTACATGAAATTATAATTAGCAAGTAGTTATAATTATGTGATAATTTTATGTGATTAATTGATGTTAGACTTTTAATTAATTAAATTAGAATGTTGAGATTTAATTCGTTAAAGGATAACATTAAAAAGTATGTGTTAAATGATTTATTAAAAGAATTAAAATAGTTTTTAAAACCGTTTTTCCAAACAAGGCCCTTGCATTGTTTTAAATCAGTTTTGTCAAACGGGACCTTAACTATTAAAACTTGTTTTTAAAATGATGAGTTTTGCCAAACAAGCCTTAGGCTTTTAAAATTCAAATTGTAACTTTTTTGTATTAATTGTAATTATGGTAGTAATGAGTGATTTAATAATTGGGAGTTAAATATGTATTATATAGTTATACATATAATATATATGATATCAGTTTATGTTTTGTAAAAACTACGTTAGTTTAGAAAGAACAAAAATAAGGGTTAGTATGTGTTAGAGAGAAAACACAGAAAACCTAGAAGGGAAAAGAGGAGAAGAAGGGATAAAGAAGAAGGAGGAAGAGGAAGTTTGAGAGAGTCAAACATCATCATCTTCATCTTGTTCTCCTAAGCAACAAGGGTATAATCTCAATTCCTTGTTCTTCTAAATATGTTTTTATGTTTTTTATGAGTATTAGTTCTTTGTGTATATGAATTAACGAGAAATTTATACAGACATGAGGTATAGGTATGAATTGGGTTCATATATGTTTATAATTGAGTTGACTTAATTGGATGTTTAAATCATGTATATATATGATGAACATGAGGAATTCATGTTCATCAAAATGTCACAGTGAAAATATTTTGAAAAGATATAGTTTTCTTTAAAATCAAAAATTTAAGTTTTATTGTTGATTGTTGTACAAATTGATTGATGATTTTGTTATATTGTTTATAAATGAATTCAAATATGTTTTGAATTGTGTATTTCGTTTTAAAAACAAATTGCAGTGTTCAATTTTATCAAGAACACTTATTAATGGTTTTTCTTTAAAAAAATCATGAAATTGGTTGTTTTAAATTGTGTTTCAATGATTTTATATGTTAGAAACTTTAATAATATTGTTTCTGTAAAGTTTTATGTTTAATTGGTTGGCTGGAATCGGAATTTGGTGTGGAGAAAAAAAAGTTAAATTGTCTTTTTCTATGCACAGTTCGCGAACAATCATGGAGTCGCTGTAGAGGGCCCGCCCCGGCGGGCTTTGCTAGGTCTTATACCCCCGCCCCGGCGGGGGGTATGCAGGGAAAAAAATGAAGCTTGGTTTTTGTGTATTTTGAAAAGCTAAGTTATGTGATAATTGATGACATGATAAGCATGCCTTAAAATGTTAAATAATAGTAATGAGTTATATTAATAAAATATAATATGTAATTATAATTTGGAATAATTATAATTATATTAAAGGTTTAATTTAAATTATAATTGTTAAATTATAATGAATATAGTTTGATTAATTTTAAATCAAAGTAGATGTTAACTCGAAGTATAATTTGTTTAGTTATAACTTAATATGTGATTATAATTTAGAATAATTATAATTAAGGTAAAAGTATAATTTAAATTATAATTTATTTAATTATAATTTAATGAGTGCATGAGTTGAAATTGATTATTTATAATCTAAGTAATGGTTCAAATTAAATTATAATATGTTTAAATTATAATTTAATGCATGATGTAATTTGAATAATTAGAGTAATGGTTTAAAGTAATTATAAATGGCGTGATTATAAATTGTTTTATTATAATTTGATTAAAGTGGATGTTTAAATTATAATTTGTTTAATTATAATTTAAAATGAGTATGTAATTATTAGTTGATTAATCATGTGAAATATAATATGATTATGTGATGCGATTAGTTACGTGGTAATTAGGTATTAACGTATTAGTTAAAGAAGAATGAGTTAACCTAAATTGGTTAACTAACTATGAGGATTAGCTATGTGATAATTAACTGATATTGTTAATTATACATATGATTTGACAGTAAGTGTCAAACGAATAAATAGAAGAGAATTACGAAGTGTAAACTAGAATTTACTTAGACGTTTGATAAGTGTTGCTAGGTGACTAATAATTGATCCGTATGGTAATACGTGTGTAGGATTGATGAAGCAGATTATATTAAGCTGTATTTTCGGTAATTGGTAATCTACGAGCCAGACAAGTCTTTCGGTTCCTATTTTCTATGTGAACTTGATGATATTATAAACTGTTTTAAATTGTATTGCAAAGAGCATGATATGTTATATATGTTGCAAGCATACATTGATTGATTTAAGAATGTTGATTGAGTAAGGAACTTAATCTTTATATTTGTTATGTGCTTAAAGCATGTATGCCATGTTACTTTAACGATTTTGAAATGCATGTTGAGCATGTTATTATGTGCTATGTGATGCATGAAAACTGTTAAAACTTGCTGAGCTGTCAAGCTCACTCTTGCAAATAACCACTTTTGCAGGGTAAGGATGCAAGGTAATGATACGTGCTCGTTGAATTGTAAGATCAATAGCGATGTAAGAATTTAATTATTCTAGATGAGTAATGTATATGTTTTTAATGTAAGACGTTTGTTGAATTGTAAGTTGAGATATTCGATGTATATGAATAATAAATTGTAATGTAAAACTTTATATAGTTCTTTCGTTGTAGAGATTCATGTAATAGAATTGAATCAAAGTTTTGTAATGTGAAGGTTGCGATTCAGGGCGATAAAGAAAGATTTATAAAAGTTTTAAATATTCTGCATTTTTTTTGTGATTTTATTATCGAATAATGATGTAAGGTTAGAATAAAGTAGTATTGTTAACGATAGAGTATGAGAATTATATTGTATGAATTTTGGGGCCGTTACACCCTCTGTCAAAAGCGGGACTCTGCGGGTCAACAATGCAAACTCCCGACCAGTGGGGAAGCCTCCCTCAAATCCAACAGTCAAAAACTCAGAGGTATATGGGATCCAAGAGATCGCTCTGGCTGTCAAAAGCTCCAACTGCAGGCGGGAGTGAGTAAAGCCCTCAATAATAGGGACATCCGTCAAAGTGGAGTGATGCCAACGCCGTCCTCGAGGATAGGTCTCCAGACCTAAAGCAGTGGTGGGTCGTAGGCAAGGAAGCCTCTCATATGCCCAGAACTTGCCATATAAATATCAAAAGTCCTCAGTGACCAAAACTGACAAATGTAAATGCAGAAATGAAAAAGGTACTAGAAAGATGTACTTATCATCAAAAATGGGTAGAATCCTAACCAAGCCTCCGTCAAACCCTCCGAAAGCATGCGCATGCCCCGGAGAAAATAGGCAAAGGTTTAGGAACCCCAATCAAATTCATTGAGGCGCTCTACATGTCGGGTGGCACTGACTAGAGCGAAGTTCACTGTCGATGAGTTGTTTGCCACAAAACAACCCCTGATGATCACTAGAAATAATTGCCTCAAAATACGATCCCTAACCCTCTGATCATCAGGCAGAGGCTCAAGTAAAGCCCCACTCTGGGCATCTATGCTTAAGGGACCCGATCAGACCGTCCGACCCTTGATCGTCATCGCAGGAACTCCTAGTAGAGATCGAACGGCAGTGGGTGTGATTGTCAGCCATAACAGGCACGGGCTCACCCTCGAACTCAATGCCGGTGATGAACCTCCAATCCATAGGTGTCATCATCACCTCGCAGTCCAAAAAATGAAGAGATTGAGTCTGGTGGAACCAGCGCTCAGATAAAGCTCTCATATAACCCCAGGGGCAATAGGGGGGGGGGAAGAATAGAGAAGAAGGCCTGAAACTCCCAGCCGTCAACGATATCCCTGTACTCCTGGTGCAAAGAATGGTAAAGGGAGTGCATGTTGAACCAGTTCCCTCTAGGCTGCGTAAAGCCGGGAACCTGCATCAAAAGCCAACCCATGTCAAAAATGTAGAACCCCCAAATCCGGGTCCCCAGAACCTCAGACATGGTACATTACGATACATCATTTCTATAACTACTACGGAAGATATAAACATAAATTGTTTATACAATAAACTTTTACACATAATTCCCAAGGTCTCTTAACCTTAATTGATTACCTGCATTCAATATCCTATACGACATACAATGTCATTTGCGTCCAATACTATAACAACTTTAACCGTACAATAATACATTCCTGGAACTTGCCTTTGCCTTTACCTGTGTCCAAAGTTTTGTCTTAATCTAAAATGGTTATCATGATATAGCAAGGGTGAGCAACAATTTTGCCTAGAAAGTTTAAGTTCAAAAGAAGATATATCATGAATGAAAAGGAATAATAAGCTGACAAACTTTTAACAATATAAGAATTGTGAAAGAATATGAATCAATAATGCTGAATAGCCAACAATGAACATGAATAAATTCAACTGAACAATATGGTAATGAAGGTGATCAGCCTTTCATACCTGATGAATATATACTACATGCAAATCAATAAATCATAGATGTGATATAATCAACAATGATTAATCACGAACATGCTTTATAATAACAACTAGAATTTGAGTTAGAGGACTTGCCTGTATCGTTGATTACTGCTACGCAATCTAATTTAATCGCTTTATTGAAAAGACCTATCAGTTATAAGATTGATCTTTAAATTAGTATAACATACTTATCACATAATACTATTACTTTAAAAGTAATCTATCTAATACTTAACCACATAGACAAATATACTCAACACCATACTTATTTACAAGTCTAAACCTAGCACAGATCAAGTCTTTAATAGTATTCAATATAGTATACTGAGTGGTTTCCCACAAACAACAAACAAATTAGTTTCCGACTCGTCTACACTGTTTTCACAGTGAGTTAGATCGGTTACTAATTAGTATCTACCTCCGCTCCCTGAAATAATCGTTTAGCACAGCTACTATACATCAACCATTAAAGGGTATGATTGCACTACCTTAGACTTAACACTTACTCGTTCATTTATAAGTTCTTATTATAACTCGGTAAACTATTTGTGAATTCAGGAGACTCAATATTTCATTTCAGCAAACTAAAATCAAACTGTCTTCCCTTCCTAACCTTTTCAGTTTCCATTTCAGCAAGCTGAAACCAAACTGACTTCTCTTCGTGACATTTCAGTTTCCATTTCAGCATCCTGAATTGTTCATTTCAGGAAGCTGAAATACTCTTTTCACGAAAATACCAAAACAATTTATTATTTTTCTATTCTTTGTCCAAGCATATATATACATATATTCCATACACAAAAACAATTTTTATGAAATTTTCAACTCTCTTTAGTATTTTTTAAAAATCCGTTTCTAGTTAATTTTTTAAGAAATTAACTACCTCACGCTTAACTCCAGAAATTCCCAACTCTTGGCTGGATCTTACACATGTTAACGTGGACTTCCAGTTTAAATTTCGTGGCCATCGGGGTTATACAACTCTGATTATAGAGATTTTTGTTGAAAAAATATAAATATTAAAATGGTCATAACTTACTCAATTTAAGTCGGAATGAGCTCATTTTTGTACACAAGCTACTTTATCTTATATATTTTCATGTCCCAAAAGATTGGAATTTATTTCAGAAATTAAGTGGACAAAACAGCTGTTACAATTTTCAGATAGATTGTTCAAAGTCATTTTTCAGATTTGACGTCCTTTGCTAATTTCAGTCCACACAAAAATCTATAACTCCTTTTTCAGTGATTCCACTTGAAAAAGTTAGAAGACTTATATATCTAACTCCAGAAAGTTACCACACTTAAAAATTCAAAGTAGAATGAGAGATATGGTTGTTTCCGTTTCGTTTTCCAAAAATCTAATTTTCCAGTTTTTTGTGATTTCTAAGAAATCTTCCATATCCTCACCTAATAATCAACATAACCCATCATCAAACATCATAATACCTATTAAGACCTCATATACTCGTGGATCTATCATGATCCATGATCTATTTCATCAAAAATCACCAATCAAAATATTAACACAATCAAAGCTAAGAAAAATTAAGTTTCCTTACTTTTGAAAAACCTAGTTTCCCTTTTTATGCTTTAGACCCAATTTCTAACACTTGGAAGTAGACCTGGAAAACGGGCGGGCCTGAGCAGGGTAGGGCTGGGCCGAGTGCGGGCCGGGCCAAAAATGGGCTGGGCCAAAATGGCTCGCATTTTCCTGGGCTGAAATATTGCGGCCCGTGACCCGGATTGGGCCGGGCCGGGCCGGCCCGCAAGGTTTTCCCTTATATTCATCCAAATTAATTTTATTAAATCTTATCTAATGACTATTCTACCCCTCCTTGATTTGGGCTTAAGTCTTGGGCTTCCATTTAATTTTTTGTGCTTACCTTTTTCATAACTTTTCTTACTAACAAAATGAACTTGGGCCTTTCTCTACAAATTAAATTGGGCCACCATAAAATTTGTCCCATACATGAAATATTGGGCTAGTTTAATAACTCAATTGTTATTAAATCAATATATCTACAAATCCAATGCTTAAATAAATAATTGGGCTACAAATTGGGCTACTTAAATCACTTACTCTCCTTAGTCTATTAAATCTCTTATCACTAGAACTAAGGCTCAATATTTTTGATACTTACCTATTATTAATTATCTTTATATACAAAATAAATGTATACACATTATATAATGTATATTTATTTAATCATACACATAATTCACATAATCATCTAATAGGTTGATACATATTTCATAAATCTCTTAGATTAGGTCACTAGTATATAGTTAAGATACTAGGACAATTAAATAAGGATAACACTTGAGGTTATTTAATTCAGATACCTAATTTATATATTAGGTCACTAAACTTGATAAGTATCGTAGTACATTATCCTTAATATTCCTTCAAGTACATATAGATTAAATTTCTAGGGTTTAGAAATTATGTAACCCATATATTCTATATTCTCATTCAAATAATAAACCATATAAGTTATTCTTTAAAATTTTTAAATTATACCTCAAATTCTCATCTAGGTTTTATCCTTTAACTATTATTTTAATCATTTAAGATCTTATAAATTTTTAGGTTGTCACATTCACCCTTCTTCTAAGAATTTCGTCCTCGAAATTACAGCCTACTAATCCCTACTCCTTTTATTCATCAAAACTAAATTTTAACTTAACCTTAATCTGATTTCATTCTCATTTAATGAGTATATACGGCTTCCTTCTATAAGGAACTATTCAATCATCACATTCTACCCAGATTTCTCTCTAAGGAGTTAAAAAAAACTTTTCAAATCATGCTGAGTGGCCATATAGACCATGAACTCTCGGGTTTAACGGTATTCACCGTAACCAAATAATAGGCATGTTTACAATCACGAAGAAGGTAAACTACCGCTGACCTTAATTATCTAAACGACTATATGCGTTCAATGATTAGAATGTACGTTATCCAACCAATATATCCCCATTTTTTAGGGTTGTTCATACTCAGCCTGGAGTCCGAATCAAAACAATATGGTTCGGGATAAGTTCTCAAAGAGATACTTGAATTTTCATAAACATTTGCTAGTTGAATCAAATAGCTTTAGACATATACCAATAATTCGAACATCAATCAAAACATGTGTCTAGCCAAATTTAATTGGCACTTGACTTTTCTTTAAAATTCTAAAAATTATTTTATGACGTCATTATACCGCACTGTATTTACAGTTCGTTGAAGATTCCGTCATTTTGTGACTTTGTTATAATAAAATATACCATAATAGCTGAAGATCCTTAAATCATATCCAGCACTAGGTAATTCTGTATTGATAACTCCATCATTTTTATCATCTTTGCACCAGGTTCAATGATGCATTAATGATATATAAGATGCATTTTGATATTTTAAATAATCTTTGTCAAGCCGAAACAATTATTTTTGACTCTTCTTTAAATCGTTCAAAACTATTAAAAATTATTTTTGGAATTATCATGTCGCAACAGGTAACGATGTGATAATGGCTCGAAGTCCATCTCCACACCCTTGTCACCATGTTTTGAAGATAACCAAAATTCATTTCATTTCGAAAAAGGCACATCAGTGCGAATTTAGCTTGATATCAAAAATTTTGAAGTCTAGCATAGCTAGAAGATTTGGAATTCTTATGCCTCCACCACCAACTTCAATTCTTCTAATGATCAATTGCTTAATAATTCTATCTATTCTATCATACTTAAAACTTACTACACTAAAAATCCTCAATTCTTCTTCCACAACTTTTCTATACCCAGTATAGTTCATCAAACATACCATACGTTATGAGTTCAGGAAATTACCACAATCATATGTGTTTAGGAACTTATCCTAGTCAGACCAAAGTCGCCCATTCGCTGAGGGGTTCCACCATACGATTATGAGTCACGAACTTACCATACGTATGAGTTTAAAGAACTCGCATCTAATCTTAGATTCTCTACCTATCCGTCATACACATGAGAAAAGAATCACCTTCTCAATATACATATAGAAAATAGTGCGACACCAACATTTCAATGATTATCAATGTGATAAACTAAGTAGTCGTTAGACCAAGCACAAAACCCCCGCCCATACAAAGGTTTGTACAACTCAGCTATCACATGAGTCCTTAATTGAAATCTCACATAATCCTAGCTCCCTCTTTACTCAATACGAATTTCATTTAATCCGTATCTACAATTCTACAACTCTTTCCTGAGTTTTAAAAGTACAATTTCAGAGTACAACTGCCGTACAAAAATTCTGCTATAAAATTTTCAATCATTTGATTGATCATCCTTCCTGCTATGACCTTATGAGATCACGTTGTGATCTCATATTATAATCGTATTATATTATGATTCTTTTCTATGTTATGATCGTTTTATTTTACGATCTTCTTTCACTTTATACTTTTAGTCTTTTAGACTCTATCAATTCATTACTACTGTTCATCTTTATTATCAGAGTTAGGTAACTCTGGATCTTTATTACTTGTCAGGATTCTTCTTTGAATCTTATTGACTTACCAATACCTTGCCCAAATTCATCGCTTAAATTTCAAACTTTATTTGAGTTTATTCCTTATCCTATCCCTGCGGTTATAGCCTAAGGTAACCCTACCTAAGGTTTATAACATACAGCTCTGATACTAAATGTAGCGCCCCCAAATCCGGGTCCCCAGAACCTCGGACATAGTACGTTATAATACATCATTTCTATAACTACTGCGGAAGATATAAACATAAATTGTTTATACAATAAACTTTTACACATAATTCCCAAGGTCTATTAACCTTAACTGATTACTTGCATTCAATATCCTATACGACATACAATGCCATTTGCGTCCAATACTATTACAACTTTAACCGTACAATAATCCAATCTTAGAACTTGTCTTTGCCTTTACCTGTGTTTGAAGTTTCATCTTAATCTGAAATGGTTATCATGATATAGCAAGGGTGAGCAACAATTTTGCCCAGCAAGTTTAAGTTCAAAAGAAGATATATCATGATTGAAAAGGAATAATAAGCTGACAAACTTTCAACAATATAAGAATTGTGAAAGAACATGAATCAATAATGCTGAATAGCCAACAATGAACATGAATAAATTTAACTGAACAATATGGTAACGAAGGTGATCAGCCTTTTATACTTGCTAAACATATACTACATGCACAACGTGCGAATCCATAAATCATAGATGTGATATAATCAACAATGATTAATCACGAACATGCTTTACAATAACAACTCAAATTTGAGTTAGAGAACTTGCCTGTATCGTCGATTACTGCTACGCAATCTAATTTAATCACTTTATTGAAAAGACCTATCAGTTATAAGATTGATCTTAAAATTAGTATAATATACTTATCATATAATACTATTACTTTAAAAGTAATCTATCTAATACTTAACCACATAGTCAAATATCCTCAACACCATACTTATTTACAAGTCTAAACCTAGTACAGATAAAGTCTTTAATAGTATTCAACATAGTATACTGAGTGGTTTCCCACAAACGACCAACAAATTAGTTTCTGTCTCGTCTACATTATTTTCACAGTGAGTTAGATCGGTTACTAATTCGTATATACCTTCGTACCCTGAAGGAATCGTTTAGCCCAGTTACTATACATCAACCATTAAAGGGTACGATTGTACTACCTTAGACTTAACACTTACTCGTTCATTTATAAGTTCTTATTATAGCTCGGTAAACTATTTATGAATTCAGGAGACTCAATATTTCATTTAAGCAAACTGAAACCAAACTGTCTTTCTTTCCTAACCTTTTCAGTTTCCATTTCAGCAAGCTGAAACCAAACTGATTTCTCTTCCTGACATTTCAGTTTCTATTTCAGCATCCTGAATTGTTCATTTCAGGAAGCTGAAATACTCTTTTCACGAAAATACCAAAATAGTTTATTATTTTTCTATTCTTTGTCCAAACATATATACATATATTCCATACACAAAAATAATTTTTATGAAAATTTTCAACTCTCTTTAGTATTTTTCAAAAATCCTGTTTCTAGTTAATTCCTGAAAGTCCAATAATAATCTAGAAGGGGGGGGGGGGTTGAATAGATTATTACTGTTTAAAAATTATCTTTGGCCTTTTTGAATTTTAGTGATTTAATTTTATCAAATTAATAGACAGTTTAAAATTCAATCACATAATGCACAGATATTTATCTGGTTCACAACATATAGCCCGGGTATGTTGCTACGTCCAGTCTCAAGCTCCTCTTCAGGACTTGAGATCCTATTACTCCATGTAATAAATACTCCTTCAATAGGCGGAGAAGCCTGTACAAAGTTTTAAAGATAAACTTACAACTTTCCTCAACTAACTATCTCGGACAGCGAACTCCCAGCTCCTTCCTCAAGCTTAGTTGAATCTTCTTTTGAGCTTAGTACTATTTTATACTTTGGTCTTGAAACAACAATTTCTTCCTCACCTCACAAGTACACTAGAGACCCAACTCCCAACTGACCTCTCTAAGACTCTGGTCTTGGTCAAAGAATTCTTGTCTTTCTCACAAATATAAAATAAACTTGATAGTAGTGTGCATACAAGCCAATCATGTATGATGATAAAGCACATACTTTGTAAACAATCTTATTTATTTATTAATAAAATATTCATTTAAGGCATTTAATTATCTACATGGTACTGTTTTTATAATATGTAAATAACCCATAGTTTTAAGCAATGCTTTTAAAATCATGATGAGATCATGCTAATAAGATCTAAATTCTTAGAAAGCTTAAAACCTAAAATAGTTCCCAATTGTGGGATTACTAAAATGGGGATTAGTAAATCCGGATAGATTGGTACATATGTTGCTTGCTCATTAGATGAGGATGACTGATCTTATGGTCATTTGTGTGGAGACACTAAAGCAAGTATGTAGGTGCTTATTGGAGAATAAGTTCACTGAACGTGACTCGCTATGGAATACCTAGTGGAGTTTTACTTGCCTGTCAATAGAAATTCCTAATGTGATAGTAGTACAAGTGATCCTTGGACTTGAGATCATCATAGTATCTTGTATGTAACAACTTATACTTTGACTTATTCCTTAAGGCCTTTTAAGGCATATATAGGGTATGCTTGGGTATAATGAGTTGCATATAGAGATAATGTATGATCAATAAAGAATCTATCACCTCTAGTAAAAGAGGAGATATGCCCTATGTGATTCGTTAAATGACAACCCAGGACTCCTTGGCCAAGGTAGAATGAAATTAGAAAGAGGTTTCTAATTTGCATTATTTGGAGTTGTGCATTTTCTAATCGAAATACATATAATTAAATAAATTAAGACTTGACAGTAAATCCATTTCTTATATTTAATTTGGACATTGTATGGTGGAAGGATTGAATTGTACTGTAACTATTAACTCACAGGTTCTTTTATAATTAATGTTGAAATCTATATTATCTGGAAAGTCGTTGATCGCTAGAGAGGCTTATCCCTATTGTAGAATAAATGTTATTTATTTAAATAGATTATTAGTTTAATTTATTTATTTAAATAAGATTAGAATTGTTCTAATTGATGTATTCACAACCGGTTTAATATGGAGAACCTAAAGGGTCACACCATAAAAGGAAGAAGAATTATTTAAGAAGAAAATAGCATGATAGAAATAATGCATTAAGCATAATTAATTTAATCTATGGTGATAAAATAAATTAAATAGCTTAATGTTTATTATTTAATATTTTAAAAATATTAAATATAAATTAATAAGAGGAGTATTAATATTATTATTATTATTATTATTATTATTATTATTATTATTATTATTTTAATTCTAAAGGAGTTTAGGAATTAATATAATATCAGTACTCTCTCTCTCAATCCTAATAAGATTAGGATATGAATTAATTAAAAGTATTTAATTAATTAATAAAACCCTATTCTAATTGGATTAGGAGGGTTAACCTAATATCTATATAAGAGAGTCTTATATCAGAAATAAGGGACGTGTATTTTTCCATGAGTTGGGAGTACACATATTCTATAGAGATAAAAACAAGGGTTAAGCCAATAACCCATCTTCCTGAGTTCTTCATCTTCCTTGGTAGATCACCGTTAGAGGCTAAACATTTGGGTGGCTGACATTGATCAAGGGAAGGAGCCACTATAGAGGAATCAAATGAGTAGAACTTGTACCTGAGGAAGCTTGGATCTTCAAAGGTATAATTCCATCCTCTTTTCTGTTATTGATAACTAGCACAAAGCATGATCATGGTTATGGGTTTGTATAAATTTTTGAAAACCTATGTTTCGCGCTTCCGCCCTATTTATGTGATTTGATTGCATGATTGCTTTACGTACAAACCCAACAGCGGTATCAGAGCCTAACTTTGTGCTAATTATCAATTTTATGATTCCATGTATGAATTGATGTGAGAATTGGATCAAATTTTCCGGACAAAATTGTTTTCTGCAAGTTTCTGCGACGAACGGTGTAGCTGCCCAGTTCATTACTGGCGCAGCTGCGCCGGTCTGTAAAATTCGGTGTTCCAGGCTTCCTGCGCAGCTGCCCAGTTCATTACTGGCACAGCTGCGCCGGTACCTAGACAGACCCTGAAAATTAATTTTATTTAATTAAGTAAACTGTTTATTTAATTAATGAAGTTTTAAAATAAAGATGTTTATTTTATCTGAAATATGATTTCAGATTGCTAAAATTAAAAGAGTTTAATTTGGATTTATTTTTGATTAAAATAAAAGAGTTTATTTTGTTTCAAAAATAAAATTTAGCAAAACTTTTGTCCATTAAATGACATCAATCCATATATGGAATAGCTTTATTATTCATGAGATGAATAGATATTTATTGATACGTATGATGATATGTATGTTAATAAAAGGGATTGATTATGGACTATGACTAATGTGATTGGATTTTATTTTGGATGAATGCTTGAATGTATGGGTTTTATAAAATGGGATCTACGTACCTCGTCTTCTCTGGTTTTATTCTCGGTGTAAATTCTATCTCCCTCCTATGTACTTCCCCTTGACTTCTGATCCAGGTTTCTATTTAATTATAAATAGTTTATGTAATAGAGATAGTTAGAATTATCTTGAAGAACTGGAGATCAGGGAGCAAGGAGCGCGTGAAGACCCGTTTGTATGGAGCCCGGGTTTAAATGTAATAGTTATATTTAAATTTAAATTCTTGCACTCCTAGGTTTGACCTTTTGGTTCACTTGGTGGCTCTAGTGAACCAAACTAGAATAAAAGTCCATAATCAATCCGGGTAGAATATAGTATTCTATATTGCATGCTAAATATTATATATATTATATTTTATACAAACATGCTTCGCATGTTTAATAAAATGACGCGTATTTTATATATATATGTGTGTGTATGCGCGCTTAACAAGATGAGACAAATAAAACCCTCAAAGAAATAATATTAAGTCCAAAGCGTTCAAATGATATTTGGAATATCGAACGTCGCCTTCTAGTATGATTAATTAATAGAGTATTAAATATTTAATATGAGTTTGTTGTGCTATCCACAAGGCGAGTATTGAGTATTTAAGATGTTAATTAATCACATTTGATGCTTATCAAGAAAATTGAACGATCTAGTCTTGTTGTGCTATCCACAAGGACGAAAATTTTTCTTTTTTGAATTTATGGAAGTGCTAGGCTGGACTTAACTTAAATCATTTTAGTTCGGATGTGCACACACATGACCATTATGATTTAAGAGGCAAAATAAAAGGAGTTACATGGTGATGTAATTGACAAGATTTGTCTACCTATTTATTTGTATATCGCTTGTTGTGTTATCCAAAAGGTTATATACATTTGAAATGGGATCCTTAATCTCACTAGCAAATCTTTAATTAGATGTTGCCGAACTATATGAGTGAGGGTAATATAGTTTGATGAAAATAGTGGGAGATACCAATTTAAAATAAAAACCTAAATTTATTTTGGTATGCAAAGTTAATAAAATGAATGTTTGCTAAAATGTTATTTTTTCACATGCAGAATTTTAAAAATGTCAAAATCACTAATCTCACTACGAAGCATACTTGATGCAAATAAGCTTACCGGCCTGAATTATGAGGACTGGCTAAGAAATCTAATAATTGTTCTTACTGCTGAAAAGATTTCTTATATCCTAAATTCAACTATCCCTGAATCTATTTCGGAAACAGCCTCTGAGGAAGAGATTGCCACTTTCAATAAGTGGCAAGATGAAGCATCTGTGGCTTAATGCATCATGCTCGCATCCATGAATAACGAGCTTCAGCGTCAGCACAAAAAAATGGATGCTCTTGCTATGTTGCTTCACCTCAAAGAGTTGTATGGTGAACAGAGTAGGACTGCTAGATATGAGATATCTAAGGAGATCTTCCGATCTCGGATGACCGAGGGCACTGCTGTCGAGACTCATGTTCTGAAGGTAATCAATTTGATTGAACGCCTTGGACAGCTTGAGTTTGTCATGGATGGGGAGTTGAGTCAAGACTTGGTCTTGCAGTCACTCCTTGAGACCTTCTCGTAGTTTGTGGTTAATTTTCACATGAATAAGCTAGATGTTAGCTTGCCTGAGATGCTTAACATGCTTAAAACTGCAAGGTCACTTCTCATCTAAGAAGAACTATGCCTTAATGGTGGATTCTTCCAATAAAAGGAAGAGGCCCAATGTGCCTTCTGAAAAGAAGAAATTCAAGAAGGCTAAGGGAAAAGGGAAAGAAAAGGAACAAAAGAAACTTGAACCAGCTAAAGGAATGTGCTTTCATTGCAATGAGCCGGGACATTGGAAGAGGAACTGCAAGAAGTTTCTAGCAGAGAAGAAGCTTGGAGAAACTTCGACTTCCAATCAAGGTTTGTTTATGATTGAAATTAATTTTTTTGAAAGTCATAATTCTACTTGGGTATTGGATACCGGCTGTGGGTCTCACATATGTAATAATGTACCGGGACTGGTCAGAAGTAGAAAGCTGAACAATGAAGAGGTGATCCTACGAGTGGGGAATGGAGCAAAGGTTGTTGCATTAGCTGTAGGAACTTATTGTTTAGCAATGCCTTTGGGCAAGTCTATTTATCTTAATAACTGTTATTATGTTCCGAATATTATTAAAAACATTATTTCAATTTCTGTATTGGATATGGAAGGTTTTGACGTTATTATAAAGAACAATGGTTGTTTTATTTATAAAGACGATGCTTTATATGGTATTGAAAATTTGCGAAATGGACTTTATATACTTGACTTACAAGAAAATATATTTCAAATTGAACAAACTAAGAAAAGGAAAAGAGATTATATTAATTATACCTACAAGTGGCACTGTAGACTCGGTCATATCAATGAAATAAGATTATCCAAGTTGCATAAAGATGGGCTCCTCGAGCTATCTGATTATGAATCATATCCAACTTGTGAATCTTGTATCATGGGTAAAATGACTAAATCTCCTTTTAGTGAAAAAGGAGAAAGAGTTACAGAGTTGTTGGCATTGATTCACATAGACGTTTGTGGACCTATGACAACAAGTGCACGGGGTGGGTATTCTTATTTTATTACTTTCACTGATGATCACTCAAGACTTGAATATGTGTATTTGATGAAATACAAATAAGAATCATTTGAAAAGTTCAAAGAGTTCAGAAGTGAAGTAGAGAAACAAACGGGCAAGAGTATTAAGATACTTCGATCAGATCGAGGTGGAGAATACTTAAGCGGTGAGTTTCTCAATTATCTCAAAGAAAATGGTATAATCTCATAATGTACTCCTCCAGGTACACCACAGTTAAACGGAGTATCTGAAAGGAGAAATCGAACACTGTTGGACATGGTTCGATCCATGATGAGTTTTACCGACCTTCCAATTTCCTTCTGGGGATATGCCCTAGAAACGGCTGCATACCTACTTAACAAGGTACCTACCAAATCCTCCCCAAAGACTCCATATAAGATATGGAAAGGGAGGAAACCAAATCTTAAGCATGTTAAGACTTGGGGTTGTCCAGCTTATGTCAAAAAGTTTGAAAATGATAAGCTACAGACTAAATCTGATAAGTGTAGATTTGTGGGATACCCTAAAGAAACCGTAGGGTATTATTTCTATCATCCAACTGATCAAAAGGTGTTTGTTGCGAAATATTCTACCTTCTTGGAGAAAGAGTTTATCCATGAAGGGGTAAGTGGGAGTAAGATATATCTTGAAGAAGTTCAAGAACCACAAGTTACCACGGATCAAAGTCAGGTACCTGACCAAATAAAAGAACCTATTGTACCACACCCTATTCGTAAATCTGAAAGAGTACCAAAGATGCCTGAGAGGTATGGATTCGTTATAGAGGATGACGATGAGGTACACATCATGAATGATGATGATCCATTGAATTACGAACAGGCTATGAGTAATAAAGACTCAGAGAAATGGTAGATGACCATAAAATCTAAAATGGATTTGGAAGCTATGCTTAAGTCTATTTGGATTTTTCTTGCAATTGCAGCTTATTTTTACTTGATCTGGCAAAATGGACGTGGAGACGCCCTTCCTCAAATATACATTATTAGAGGAGAATGTATGTATGATACAACCAGATGGTTTTTATTTCAATGGTTGAAGCAAATCATGTATATGCGCTACAACAATCCATTCGTGGATTGAAGCAAGATTCTCGTAGATGGAACTTTCGTTTTGATGAGACAATCAAAGAGTTTGATTTTATCAAAAACGAGGATGAACCATGTGTGCACAAGAAGGTTAGTGGGAGCGTTGTTTCATTCCATGTATTATATGTTGATGATATATTACTGATAGGGAATGACATTCCTATGCTAAAATCAATCAAAATAAAGTTGTCTAAACATTCCTCCATGAATGATTTGGGTAGAACATCCCGCATTGGGGATATAAATCTATATTAATAGATTTAAAAGGATGTTCGGCTTAACCTAAGGAAACATATATTCATTAGATGCTCAAGGCGTTTAGCATGGCAAACTCCAAAAGAGTGCCTCATGATGATGAGCCATGGAGTGTATCTCTCTAATATTATCCTCAGTAAAAGAGAGATCGCATGAGTTACTATCGTGTATGCAATGAAATATACTAGACTTGATGTTGATCAGTCAGATTCTGGAGAAGATCACTGTGAGACAGTGATAAATATCCCAAAGTACTTAAATGACACTAAGGATGTCATCATGACACGTGATGGGTCTGAATAAATCTAGAGTGCTAAACAGACTCAAGTTTTCAGACTTACCAAGACGACAGTAAATCCACTATAGGGTAAGTCGTTACCTTGAAAGGTGGTGCAGTGAATTAGAAAGGTTCCAAACAGCAAAAGGTTGCTGATTTAGTGACAAAGACAAAGTATATAACTGTAACTGAAGCTGCAAGTTGATGTTTCGGATGAAAAGTTCATTACAGAACTAGGAATAGTTTCTAAGTCTCATCTTGAATCTAAAACATGTGTTGCAGCACTTTGATTAAAGAAATCATTGAAAAAAGAGCATATAGACTCTCAAGACAACATTGCAGATCCATTTACTAAAGCTCTAACACAATAGCAGTTTGATCGTCACTTAGAGAAGATGGGTATGAGATACCATGGCGATTGGCTTTAGTGCAAGTGGGAGATTGATAGTAGTGTGTATACAAGCCAATCATGTATGATGATAAAGCACATACTTTATAAATAATCTTATTTATTTATTAATAAAATATTAATTTAAGGCATTTAATTATCTACATGGTGCTTTTTTTATAATATATAAATAACCCATAGTTTTAAGCAATGCTTTTAGAATAATGATGAAATCATGCTAATGAGATCTAAATTCTTAGAAAGCTTAAAAACTAAAATAGTTCCCAATTGTGGGATTACTAAAAATGGGGATTAGTAAATCCGGATAGATTGGTACATATGTTGCTTGCTCATTAGATGAGGATGACTGATCTCATGGTCATTTGTGTGGAGACACTAAAGCAAGTATGTAGGTGCTTATTGGAGAATAAGTTCATTGAACGTGACTCGCTATGGAATACCTAATGGAGTTTTACTCGCCTGTCAATAGGAATTCCTAATGTAATAGTAGTACAAGTGATCCTTGGACTTGAGATCATCATAGTATCTTGTATGTAACAACTTATACTTTGACTTATTCCTTAAGGCCTTTTAAGGCATATATAGGGTATGCTTGGGTATAATGAGTTGCATATGGAGATAATGTATGATCAATAAAGAATCTATCACCTCTAGTAAAATAGGAGATATGTCCTACGTGATTCGTTAAATGACAACCCAGGAATCCTTGGCCAAGGTAGAATGAAATTAGAAAAGAGGTTTCTAATTTGCATTATTTGGAGTTGTGCATTTTCTAATCGAAATACATATGATTAAATAAATTAAGACTTGACAGTAAATCCATATCTTATATTTAATTTGGACATTGTATGGTGGAAGGATTGAATTGTATGGTAACTATTAACTCACAGGATCTTTTATGATTAATGTTGAAATCTATATTATCTGGAAAGTCGTTGATCGCTAGGGAGGCTTATCCCTATTGTAGAATAAATGTTATTTATTTAAATAGATTATTAGTTTAATTTATTTATTTAAATAAGATTAGAATTGTTCTAATTGATTTATTCACAACCGGTTTAATATGGAGAACCTAAAGGGTCACACCATAAAAGGAAGAAGAATTATTTAAGAAAAAAATGGCATGATAGTAATAATGCATTAAGTATAATTAATTTAATCTATGGTGATAGAATAAATTAAATAGCTTAATGTTTATTATCTAATATTTTAAAAATATTAAATATAAATTAATAAGAGGAGTCTTATTAATATTAATATTATTATTATTTTAATTCTAAAGGAGTTTAGGAATTAATATAATATCAGTACTCTCTCTCTCAATCCTAATAAGATTAGGATATAAATTAATTAAAAGTGTTTAATTAATTAATAAAACCCTATTCTAATTGGATTAGGAGGATTAACCTAATATCTATATAAGAGAGTCTTATATCAGAAATAAGGGACGTGTATTTTTCCAAGAGTTGGGAGTACACATATTCTATAGAGATAAAAACAAGGGTTAAGCCAATAACCCATCTTCCTGAGTTCTTCATCTTCCTTGGTGGATCACCGTTAGAGGCCAAACAATTGGGTGGCTGACATTGATCAAGGGAAGGAGCCACTACAGAGGAATCAAAGGAATCAAAGGAGTAGAACTTGTACCTGAGGAAGCTTGGATCTTCAAAGGTATAATTCTATTCTCTTTTCTGTTATTGATAACTAGCACAAAGCATGATCATGGTTATGGGTTTGTATAAATTTTTGAAAACTTATGTTTCGTGCTTTCGCCCTATTTATGTGATTTGATTGCATGATTGCGTTACGTACAAACCCAACAAAACTAACTCACCCTTTTTCCCTTTTACAAAAAGTTTGTTTGAAAATATGCTTCTAACAATAAGCAGATATAATTGTTGCACAGATACTTCTCAGATAAGCAGATATAGAATTTCAATTGTATGATAAAAGTTCAAGAACTTTTATGTGACGTGCTTCTGTGAAAGCAGATGAAATATTTAAGCACGTGTAATAAAGATTTTCTTTTTCTTTAAAGAATATTTTTCAAGAGATTAAGAAAAAGATTTTTCTTTATAAAAAATATTTCTTTGTTGTTGAATAAGTATAACTTTGAATTAAACAACCACACTTATATAATGCAGCAATAATTTATGAGCAATTATATGAGCAGTATATTTGATGACAGTTTATCAAGTATGACAATATGATTCACTTTAGATAATACTTGAACAAACTCGTTCTACCCACTTATATATATATATATATATATATATATATATATATATATATATTATACTTGATCTACGTTACAAATAATTTGGCCACTTGGGATTTTAAAGACCGTTTAGAGTATTTCAAGTGAAATATCCGAATTTGCTTAACGCGTTTCGGTGTCCAAGTACTGACTAAATTTTTTGATTCACAACTTGATAATCGGATATAGAATATTAAAGAATATTTATATCGATTATATATATCAGTAAAGGGCCACTTGGGATTTTAAAGACCGTCCAGAGTATTTCAAAGAAATAGCATCTGAATTTGCTTAACGTATTTCGGTGTCCAAGAACTAACTCTTTACTAGATATGATAGATCATATATAAGATATATATAAATGTTTATCACAGGTTATATCTGATTATCTAAATCTATATATTGATTATACCAGTAAAGGGCCACTTGGGATTTTAAAGACCGTTCAGAGTATTTCAAAGAAATAACATCCGAATTTGCTTAACGCGTTTCGGTGTCCAAGTACTGACTCTTTACTAATATGAATATATAGCTATATGAATACGTATGATAATTTATCATATATATATATATATATATATATATATATATATGAATGAGCAAGTATGAGATGATATGAATAATTATAATTTGAGAACTTATCTCAAATACTTGGACCAATTTTTCTCTTCCAAACGAAATTATAACTTTGATTTGAGCGAAGAGAGTAAAAGCTTGTTTGAATAATCTGTAGGCAAGGAGAGTAAGCTTTCTGGTTTATAGAATTGGTTAATTGAAATGAATAGAAAAGCCTCCTATTTATAGAAATTTTTAGTTTCGGGCAAAATCATAATTTTTAAAAATTATTTTTGAAATAGAAGGTCCGGATTGCATGATAGAAAATGAAAGGTTCGGATCACTTGATAGATTTTGAAATTGTGCGCCCAAGATTTTAAACTAAGGCATAAGCCTTGATTTATTCCAGCACAAACTTCAATGCCCAATATACTAAAGTTTTAAGGTATAAGCCTTTTCATTCATGCCAGCAAATATTTCGGCACTCATCACGTATGCCCAATAATTTTTCATTTAGGCACACACATTTCTAGGAACATACTTCCATGCATTTATAATACATTTGCACTAACACCAAGGAAAGCATCCAAATTTCATATTCTTCCAAGTTCGGTATACACATCATGCACACACATACACATACGCGGTCACACACATGCACACACATACACACACTCGGTCACACACATGCACACACGAATATATATATATATATATATATATATATATATATTATACTATAATATATTTTAGTATATATATATTTGGAAATAATTTTTGCCCATAAAAGATTTTTGAAAATCAATTTTAAAATAAGAATCTCCTTGCCTTAGGAAATATTACTATATGAACTCATTTTATTAACACTTGATATTAATTTATCAAGGTCATGAAATAAATTCAAGTAAAGTAAGAAAATAAATATTTTTTGGTCAAAATATTCAAGGTAATTAATAAATCATTTTAGCATTTAATCCTATGGAGAGGATTCTACCCTTTTTAACCTTTAATCTTAATTTGTTATCATCAAAATTAAATACTCAGGTTTGGAGACCTATCAATCTCCCCCCTTTTTGATGATGACAACAAGTAAAAATATTTGTTTTTCAGAACTCCCCCTTAATTCATGCAGCTCCCCCTGAGATCATGAATCGGGTTTTAAAAGCATTTTTAAAATTTTAAAAAACTAAAAAGCTATCAGACGGACATTCATAA
The DNA here is from genome assembly GCA_020205555.1 of Panax stipuleanatus. Taxonomy (NCBI): domain Eukaryota; kingdom Viridiplantae; phylum Streptophyta; class Magnoliopsida; order Apiales; family Araliaceae; genus Panax; species Panax stipuleanatus. Next base: position 59,487,827 of record CM035118.1, read on the forward strand.
TTATAACTATCCAGGCAGTTTGTATAATAACAGTATCTAACATGCAAACCATCCATCCTGTCAGTTACAGTTATAACAGTTAATATCAGCTCCTGTCAATCTCATGCACCATTCATACCATAGCAGTTTTATAGCAGTTCATATCTAACAGATCCATGTCTGCTTTCATATCAGATTATTACTTAATAATAATCTGATATTTTTCTTTTCATATCAGATTATCAGTTTAGATCAGTTTAGATCCATGTCTGCTTAAGTATCAGAATTATTACTTAATAATAATCTGATATTTTTTTTCCAGATATTTTTCTTCTCCCCCTTTGTCATTAACAAAAATGGAGGGGTAGGAGGAAAATACCAAACCCTGCAGAAACTGTTAGTTTCAGAGTTTTTCCTGCAAGTTAGTATAACAGTTAAACATGTAGTAATCATTCTAGTTAATGTTAAGTATTATTACAATAATCCACAAATAGTTAGTAGGTTAGTTTACATTCTCCTTCATATTTTATCAAAATTGAGTGGAGAAAAATTCATACCCAGATTTGACAGAAGCAGATCAGGTGGGGTCTGACCAATATGATATGGCTGGACTGAGCTTGTGGTAGCAGTGAAGTTGTATGGGGGGATTGTCACTTTGTGGTGTTCCATCAGCATAGTCACTATATCATGCAAGTGTTGCACAGAGGTTTGTAAAGCCTCTAATTGACTCAAAATCTGAGACTGGTTCTTTAATGATAACTGATTCATGCTGTTTAGGGAGTCAATTTGGGACATTAAATTTAAGTGTGTTTCTATATGGTCAGTTTCATTGGGTTGAAACACAATTAAAGGCTTGGAAGGAAGGTTCAAATGAGACACAATATTACTATTATGAATCATTTGTGTCTTATGATTATGAACAAAAACACCCAGATATATAAAGAGTCTAGTCAGCAAAAGTCCAAATCCCATGCAATTATTAGAATGGCAAAATTCAAAGGATGTCAAGAGAAAGAAAGGCAGGCTATAAGGCATGCATTCAGTTAGAATACACTTCATCAATTCCAAATCAAAAGGACTGAACATTTTATCATTTCTGACAGGCATGAAGTTATGCATCAGAATTTTGCCTAGAAACTGACATTCAGTAGTAAAGTAGTCCTTATGCACTTTACATGGATAATCAAACAGATTAGCAGGCACAATTTGGCCAGTGGTAAAAGCAAGGTTGTGCTTGAAGGTAAGGCAGTCAATGGTGGTAGTTCCTATGGGATATGTGTATTCATTTATCTTGGGATAACCCAAGAATTCTGTTTTGAGATCTAAAGCTTGCAAGAGTAGAATTTCATCAATCATATAATCTTGACCTTGTATGCAGGTCTTAATACCAGATAGAAAGCCAGTTGAATCATGCACAAAAGTCATATGATCATATAATTCAGCAATTAGACTAGGATATATCTCTCTACTTGTAAAAGAGACAAGACAATCCCATCCTACATTGGTTATCTTCTCTAGCAGACCTGGAAAACTATTGAAAGAGGTTGCTACACCAGGAATCAAGTTGTGTTTAATATGTTCATACTTTGTTTTTGCAGTGGGTGTGACTAACAAAGAAGTATATAGGTCAGGGTATGGGTCAGTGAAAATCTCAGACCTTTTTCTTTTAGAAGACTGAACAGGTTTCATGTTTTTGAAAGAGAGAGAATGCACAAGCAGACAAGTAGTAGAAGAGGTTTGAAAGTAAGACTGCTCATTTAAAGCTATCCTTTTATAGAAAAAGTTTTAATTAAAAAATTATCTTAATTAATATGGCATGTCCTATTTGTCAAAAGGTAAACAGCTCATGTGATGACTGTGTAGTGTGAACAGTAAGGGACAGACAAGTGTAGTATTGTTTTGTAAATTTAAATCTTTTTTTAGATTTTTTTTATTTTAAAAAATTTGTCCAGTAGTCCAATAAGAGAGCACAGTCAAATATCAAACATATGCAAGTTATTGACATAACAGGTGTGATCTAATATCAAACAGAGATACATACTGTCATGACTTATTGGCCCATATCAGACTGTAGCAAATCAACATATATTTGTAAAATAAGAATATCATCATTTTTATATTTTGTAAAAAGAGTAGTATCTACTGTGCCTCTTTTATAACCATTTTCTAATAAGAACTTACTAAGTCTTTCATACCATGTCTTGGGAGCTTGTTTTATACCGTATAAAGCTTTGTGTAGTTTATACACATAATCAGGATGTTCAAAGTCTTTAAAGCCAGGGGGTTGTTTAACAAAGACTTCTTCTTCAATAACACCATTTAGAAAAGTAGATTTCACATCCATTTGAAATAATTTAAAATCTTTATGGCATGTAAAAGCTAATAACATACGTATAGACACAATTCTAGCAACAGGAGCATATATTTCAGCATAGTCAATTCCTTCAAGTTGATTATACCCTTGTGCAACTAATCGTGCCTTATTACGTATAACAGTTCCATTTTTATCTAATTTGTTACGAAACACTCATCGAGTACCAATAATGGAGGTCTCTTCGGGAGTTGGAATTAATTCTCAGACTTTATTTCTTGTGAATTGTTCAAGTTCTTCTTGCATGACTGTTATCCAATCTTCATCAATCAAAGCATCTTTTATATTTTTAGGCTCAATTTGTGACAGAAAGGATAGATGACTGGCCATATTTTGTGCTTGTGATCTTGTAAGAATCCCTTTATCAATATCACCAATGACATTTTCTATTGGATGATTTCTTATAGCATGTGATTCTTTAGGCAAGTCATTTAGCTGGGGATTAGGATTTTCAAGAAGATTAATATTGACAGAAGGAGAAATATCATCAATTTTTAGTTCTTCCATATTTCTGAGAATATCTTCAATAACTGTATCATTTTCTGCCAATTTTTTATACTTTGGAGGAGGTTTAGATTTATCAAAAGTCACGTTCATTGACTCTTCCACGACTAGAGTTCTTTTATTAAAGACTCTATATGCTTTACTGTTTAGTGAATATCCCAGGAATATTCCTTCATCGGATTTGGGATCAAATTTCACTAGATATTGTTTAGTATTTAGAATAAAGCATTTACTCCCAAAGACACGAAAGTCGTTTATTTTAGGAGTTCTTTGATAAAAGAGTTCATAGGGAGTTTTGAAAAGAATTGGTCTCAGCAAGACGCGATTCAAAATATAACAAGAAGTTGCAATTGCTTCGGCCCAAAAATATTTACGAAGTCGATATTCATTAAGCATAGTATTGGCCATTTCTTGTAAAGTACGATTTTTCCTTTCAACAACACCGTTTGACTGAGGTGTGTAAGGTGCATAAAAGTTATGACTTATACCGTGCTCATCACAGAACATTATGAAATCAAAATTGTCAAATTCTCTTCCGTGATCAGACCGAATATAAACAATAGAGCTTCCCTGTTGATTCTGAATTTTCTTACATAATGCAGAAAAGGAGTTTATCGCTTTATTTTTGAACTTTAGAAAATCAACCCAAGTGAATCTTGAATAATCATCAACTAGGACTAAAATATAGACAGCACCACCTATACTATGTTTGGGGATAGGTCCAACTAAGTCCATATGCAAGAGTTCAAGTGGTCGAGATGTTGAAACTGTGAGTTTAGGTTTATGAGATGCATGAATTTGCTTTCCTAATTCACAGGCTTCGCAAATATGGTCTTTAAGGAATTTAAGTTTAGGAAGACCACGAACATGTTCTTCAGAAGATATGTTATTAATCAATTTTATGTTAATGTGTCCTAATCTACGATGCCAAAGCCAAGGGTCATCATTTGCAGACATAAGACACACATTGTCCATGTGTGAGTATGTGTCTAAATCACATGTGTACACATTTTGACTTCTAGGACAAAGTAAAATTAATTTTTTAGTTTGGTCAAAAATTGAACAGTTATGAGGACTGAATGTTATTTTAAAACAACTATCACATAGTTGACTGATGGACAGAAGATTATACCTGAGTCCAGTGACCAATTGAACGTTAGAGATTGTTATGTGTTTAATGTACACATTTCCAATTCCAATAACTTTACCTTTGTTGCTATCTCCGAAAGTTACCTCGTTACAGTCTGTAGCTTGTAGATTGCTCAATTTAGATTTGTCGCCTGTCATGTGTCTTGAACAACCGCTATCAAGGTACCATTTATTTTTACTAGAATCAGCTGTGAGACATACTTGCAACATGTATTAAATTCACAAACTGGTACCCTTTAATGAGAAGGGTCCTTTGGGTAAGTTTTCTAATTTGTATAAGGATTGGTCGTGTTTTCCCTTACAAAGTTTGGTACAGGATAATAATCACTAGTAGGCATACATGTTCTATGAGTAGCAGATTTATAATATGCATGACTAACTCTTTTAAATGAAGGATGAGAGTTTCTAGATGATCTTTTATGATACAGAAATTCTCTTTTTGTGATAATAGGTGTAGTGTAACTTCCTTTTGGTACCCAAATCATTTTTCCTGAATAGTTTTCATTTTTGGCATTACATGAGTAAATTAAATGACCATTTCTATTACAGTAAGAACATTTATCAAAAGGAGACGTATGATCTTTTTCTTTACTTTTAACATTATAGAATTTCTTATGTTTTATCTTACTGGATTTTCCGGTATATCCTAATCCTTCTTTATTGAAACTACATCTTTGTTGACTGAGCATAACGTCAAGATTTTCTTTTCCTTTTTTAAATTTAATAACTGTAGAGTTTAAGCCATCACGTTCTAGAGTCAATATTTTAATTTGATTCATTAGAATAGATTCTTCATTTTGTTTGTCTAATAAATTATCCTTTTGACTTACTTCTTGTTTTTGAGAATCTTTTATAATTTCAGTGAGAGCTAAATTTTCAGTTTTAAGATTTTCAATAGATGTAGCAAGTGTAGAATTTTCCTTTTCAAGATTTTCATTTGTTTTTCTTAACTTTTCTAGTTCTTCTTTTACTACAAGATTTTCTGAAGAGTTATTTTTTAATTTCTCAGTTTTATGTTTTAAGACTTCATTATCCATGATTAAATTAAAATTTTCTATTTCAAGATTTCTATTTGGTTCAATTAATTTTTTAAATGATGCTTTTAATTTAATAAACTCTTCTTTAATAATTTCATTATCATTATGAGCTTGATGTTTTGAATTTATCTCAAATTTTGGTGATGAGTCATTGTCCGCCATAAAACATAGATTTGCTGTTTCTTCGATTGGCTCAGTAGATTCTTCTTCATCACTTAGATCCCAGCCTTCTTCAGCTACTAGAACTTTGTTGTTGGCTAGTTTTGGACAATTCTTCTTGAAGTGTCCTGGCTGGTTGCATTCAAAACAGTTATTTGAATTTTCATTTGTGCCAGCATTTCTGAAGTTGTTGTTGGTAGCTTTGAAATTCCTTCCTGAAACTTTTGGCTTGAACACTTGCTTGTTTCAAAAATTGTTGAAGTTGTTATTTATTTTCATGAAGCCTTTGCCATATCTCTTTGCTTTGCTTTGAATTACTCTTCTGAGTTGTCTTGATAATAATGCAACTTCATTATTATCTAGACTCAAGAGTTCTTCATTTAGTTCATCATCATCGCTATCTTGATCAACAAGTAAGGCTTTGAAAACGATTCCTTTCTTTTTGAGGTCTGTGTTTGATCCTACTTTTTCGACTAGCATGTCGACTTCGTGGGCACGAAGATTTCCAATGAGGCTATCAAGAGGATAAGCAGTTAGATCCTGCATTTCCTTGATGGCTGTAACCTTCATTTTCCATACAGATGGAAGGGCTTTGAGAATCCTTCTGTTCTTCTCATTTATTGTGTAGGCTTTTTCCAGTTGTTCTAGCTCATCAATGATTCTGGAAAAATGAGTTTCCATATCAATTATCTTTTCACCTTCTTCCAGCTTGAAGCTTTCATATTCTTGGATTAGAGCATCTTTTCTGGTTTCTTTGATATGACTGGTTCCTTCATAGGTTACAATCAATTTTTCCCAGATTTCTTTTGCATTCTTGCAGTTGATAACTCTTTAATATTCTTTTTCTATAAGAGCACTTGTTTAGCTTTGGAGGCGATATTCATAACCTCCTCATCCTCTGTGGTGAATTCCCTAGCATCTTTTTCAATGAGCTTTTCATTTTCGACTTTTGTGGAAATCTTTACACCTCGTTCAATTGCAAGCCAAAGTTTGATTCCTTGTGACTTGGCATAGATTTTGAACCTATTTTTCCAGGTGGAAAAGTTTGTGCCATCAAATAATGGAGGTCTGGACTTTGATAGTCCTTCTCCGCAACCGGTAGCATTTGTGTAGGCCATAGATGGATCTACTCTTAGATATGCCTGTAATCACTTAACAAACAAGTTAAAGAGCACCGCTCTGATACCAATTGAAAGTCCAATAATAATCTAGAAGGGGAGGTTGAATAGATTATTACTGTTTAAAAATTATCTTTGGCCTTTTTGAATTTTAGTGATTTAATTTTATCAAATTAATAGACAGTTTAAAATTCAATCACATAATGCACAGATATTTATCTGGTTCACAACATACAGCCTGGGTATGTTGCTACGTCCAGTCTCAAGCTCCTTTCCAGGACTTGAGATCCTATTACTCCCTGTAATAAATACTCCTTCAATAGGCGGAGAAGTCTGTACAAAGTTTTAAAGATAAACTTACAACTTTCCTCAACTAACTATCTCGGACAGCGAACTCCAAGCTCCTTCCTCAAGCTTAGTGGAATCTTCTTTTGAGCTTAGTACTATTTTATACTTTGTTCTTGAAACAACTATCTCTTCCTCACCTCACAAGTACACTAGAGACCCAACTCCCAGCCGACCTCTCTAAGACTCTGGTCTTGGTCAAAGAATTCTTGTCTTTCTCACAAATATAAAATAAACTAACTCACCCTTTTTCCCTTTTATAAAAAGTTTGTTTGAAAATATGCTTCTAACAATAAGCAGATACAATTGTAGCACAGATACTTCTCAGATAAGCAGATATAGAATTTTAAGTGTATGATAAAAGTTCAAGAACTTTTATGTGATGTGCTTCTGTGAAAGCAGATGAAATATTTAAGAACGTGTAATAAAGATTTTCTTGTTCTTTAAAGAATATTTTTCAATAGATTAAGAAAAAGATTTTTCTTTATAAAGGGTGTTTCTTTGTTGTTGAATAAGTATAACTTTGAATTAAACAACCACACACACTTATATAATGCAGCAATAATTTATGAGCAATTATATGAGCAGTATATTTGATGACAGTTTATCAAGTATGACAATATGATTCACTTTAGATAATACTTGAACAAACTCGTTCTACCCACTTATATATATATATATATATTATATTATACTTGATCTACGTTGCGAATAATTTAGCCCCTTGAGATTTTAAAGACCGTTTAGAGTATTTCAAGTGAAATATCCGAATTTGCTTAACGCGTTTCGGTGTCCAAGTACTGACTAAATTTTTCGATTCACAACTTGATAATCGGATATAGAATATTAAAGAATATTTATATCGATTATATATATCAGTAAAGGGCCACTTGGGATTTTAAAGACCGTCCAGAGTATTTCAAAGAAATAGCATCTGAATTTGCTTAACGCGTTTCGGTGTCTAAGTATTGACTCTTTACTAGATATGATAGATCATATATAAGATATATATAAATATTTATCACATGTTATATCTGATTATCTAAATCTATATATTGATTATACCAGTAAAGGGCCACTTGGGATTTTAAAGACCGTTCAGAGTATTTCAAAGAAATAACATCCGAATTTTTTAACGCGTTTCGGTGTCCAAGTACTGACTCTTTACTAATATGGATATATAGATATATGAATACGTATGATAATTTATCACAGATATATATATGAATGAGCAAGTATGAGATGATATGAATAATTATAATTTGACAACTTATCTCAAATACTTGAACCAATTTTTCTCTTTCAAATGAAATTATAACTTTGATTTGAGCGAAGAGAGTAAAAGCTTGTTTGAATAATCTGTAGGCAAGGAGAGTAAGTTTTCTGGTTTATAGAATTGGTTAATTGAAATGAATAGAAAAGCCTCTTATTTATAGAAATTTTCAGGTTCGGGCAAAATCATAATTTTTAAAAATCATTTTTGAAATAGAAGGTCCGGATTGCATGATAGAAAATGAAAGGCTCGGATCACTTGATAGATTTTGAAATTGTGCGCCCAAGATTTTAAACTAAGGCATAAGCCTTGATTTATTCCAGCACAAACTTCAATGCCCAATATACTAAAGTTTTAAGGTATAAGCCTTTTCATTCATGCCAGCAAATATTTCGGCACTCATCACATATGCCCAACAATTTTTCATTTAGGCACACACATTCCTAGGAACATACTTCCATGCATTTATAATACATTTGCACCAACACCAAGGCAAGCATCCAAATTTCATATTCTTCCAAGTTCGGGATACACATCATGCACACACATACACACACTCGGTCACACACATGCACACACATACACACACTCGATCACACACATGCACACACACACACACGGATATATATATATATATATATATATATACTATAATATATTTAGTACTATATATATTTAGGAATATATATTTTGTCCATAAAGATTTTTGAAAATTAATTTTAAAATAGGAATCTCCTTGCCTTAGGAAATGTTACTATATGAACTCATTTTATTAACACTTGATATTAATTTATCAAGGTCATTAAATAAATTCAAGTAAAGTATGAATATAAATATTTTTTGGTCAAAATATTCAAGGTAATTAATAAATTATTTTAGCACTTAATCCTATGAAGAGAATTCTACCCTTTTTGACTTTTAATCCTAATTTGTTATCATCAAAATTAAATACTCAGGTTTGGAGACCTATCAATTCCTAAAGAAATTAGATACCTCACGCTTAACTCCAGAAATTCCCAACTCTTGGCGGGATCTTACACATGTTAACGTGGACTTTCAGTTTAAATTTTGTAGCCATCGGAGTTATACAACTCTGGTTATAGCGATTTTCGTCGGAAAAACTGTACATATTGAAATGGTCATAACTTGTTCAATTTAAGTCGGAATGAGCTCATTTTTGGACACAAGCTACTTTATCTTATATTTTTCTTGTCCCAAAAGATTGAAATTTATTTTACAAATTAAGTGTACGAAACAGCCGTTACAATTTCTGGACAGATTGCTCAAAGTCCTTTTTCAAATTTGACGTCCTTTGCTAATTTCAGTTCACACAAACATCTATAACTCCTTTTATAGTGATTCCACTTGAAAAAGTTAGAATACTTATATATCTAACTCTAAAAATTTACCACACTCAAAAATTCAAAGTATAATAAGAGATATGGTTGTTTCCGTTTCATGTTACATTTTCTAAAAATCTGATTTTCCAGTTTTTTGTGATTTCTAAGAAATCTTTCATATCCTCACCTAATAATCAACATAACCCATCATCAAACATCATAATACCTATTAAGACCTCATATACTCATGGATATATCATGATCCATGATCTATTTCACCAAAAATCACCAATCAAAAGATTAACACAATCAAAGCTAAGAAAAATTAAGTTTCCTTACTTTTGAAAAACATAGTTTCCCTTTTTATGCTTTAGACCCAATTTTTAACACTTGGAATAGCTAGTTCCATACATGAATCTATAGAAATTATATAGATTAAAGAGTTTTAAACATCCAAAATCATAAACCCCCATTTTCATATCAAAGTAATTAAAGAAAAGAGAATAAAGCTAGAATTTATCTTTATACCTTGCTTCTCCTTCATCTTCTTCCTCCTAAGATTGATAAACAACTTGGGAAACCACAAGAACTCTCCCTCCTTCTCTCCTATAGTGGCTGAACATCAGCCTTTTTATCTCTCCCTCTTGCTTCATTTGTTTCTTATCTCTTCTTTCTCTCTCTTAGCTTTTCTTAAAAAAAATAAGATGAGACAATGAAGTTTTCTAGCAAAAGAAATGAGTAGATATTATCATATCTATTCAATATCTTGGCAAATCCTTCTCCTTCTCTCTCTTAATGATTACATATTAGCTTGTAAGCAAAGATAATGGTGTTGGCACCTTAAAGTGGGTGACACCTAAAAAGTTATTTACCAACTAAAGTAGCAAGAAATCATCAAGTTCATCTCCCCCTTATTCCTCTTATCATTTTCGGCACATGGCCCTTATATTCATCCAAATTAATTTTATTAAATCTTATCTAATGACTATACTACCCCTCCTTGATTTGGGCTTAAGTCTTGGGCTTCCATTTAATTCTTTGGGCTTACCTTTTTCATAACTTTCCTTACTAACAAAATGAACTTGGGCCTTCCTCTACAAATTAAATTGGGCCACCATAAAATTTATCCCATACATGAAATATTGGGCTAGTTTAATAACTCAATTGTTATTAAATTAATATATCTACAAATCCAATGCTTAAATAAATAATTGGGCTACAAATTGGGCTACTTAAATCACTTACTCTCCTTAGTCCATTAAATCTCTTATCACTAGAACTAAGGCTCAATATTTTTGATATTTACCTATTATTAATTATCTTTATATACAAAATAAATATATACACATTATATAATGTATATTTATTTAATCATACACATAATTCACATAATCATCTAATAGGTTGATACATATTTCATAAATTTATTAGATTAGGTCACTAGTATATAGTTCAGATACTGGGACACTTAAATAAGGATAACACTTGAGGTTATTTAATTCAGATACCTAATTTATATATTAGGTCACCAAACTTGATAATTATCGTAGTACCTTATCCTTAATATTCCTTCAAGTACATATAGATTAAATTTCTAGGGTTTAGAAATGTTGTAACCCATATATTCTATATTCTCATTTGAATAATAAACCATTGAGGTTATTCTTTTAAAATTTTAAATTATACCTCAAATTCTCATCTAGGTTTTATCCTTTAACCATTATTTTAATCATTTAAGATCTTATAAATTTTCGGGTTGTCACAAAAAATCTCTGCCCCGAGAATGGCAAAAGAAATAAAGAAAATCCAGAGAGAAGAAAACTTCAAGTCACCTCGTTGGCATGGAGAAACCTCGATGGATGATGACTCAAGTCTCCCAGAAACTCCTGGGTCGGCACAACAATGCCCGAAAGCTCCGCATGTGGGACCTGAGACGGGGCAGGAGCAGCAAAAGGAGCATGCTCATCATCAATATCAATCGGCAGCTCGTCCGGGACTAGACGAATCACCGACTCTACTAATCTGCGAGGCGGACGAGCTGGACGTGGCTGAGGAACATCAGAAGCTCACCTCCGTCTAACTCCCGAAACTACCCTACTAGCACTGTCGGGTCTGTCTCGATCTATCACCTGGACAAAGTCTCCAAATCACCTCAGAAAGGGTGTGGTAAGCCTAAAAACTGTGGCTTATTAATTTAAAACAATATTGTATGCATTTCTAAGTCCTAAAACATGCATGGGTCAGTTAAAAATCCCCTTTATAGTAAAAATTTCATATTTTTCATAAGCTAAACCCTAAAACATGCACGGGTCAGTCAAAAATCCCCAGTAGAGTCAAAATTGCATGTTTATTAAATGCTCGGGCTTTTGAAAAAATTTGGTCATAGTCTCTTTTGTAAAATGAATTGTTCGCTTGCACACATGCATGTCTAGGTGGCCATTCAGTAGCATAACTTTCCAAAAATAGGAACAATTCATATTTATGAAATAAAATCAAAAGTAAACTTCGCATGGTAGCAAAATTACCATGGATATTTTTAGTTGAAAATCCAGGCTTGCTAGGCCTCAAAAATGATGAGTAAACTGATCAAAAATAGCGAAATATGACTGTCTTGGAATCTAAATTTTCTTACATCAAAACGTGTATTATAGTAAAATATGCATACATATGAAGTCAAAAAGTTTTTAGCAGGTCATATAGGCATATATTTTTTATACATTGCGTCTAAAAGCACCCTACGTGGTTTACATGCTTTTAATGGTCAAAACTTGCAAAAAAAAAGGATGTAAAATGTTACCTACGATGCGTTGAACGCGTGGGAACTGACAGAATCTGAAAAAGGCTGCCCAAACTCGGTAGATCTGAAAAAGAAATATGGATTCCGTTTGAAACTCAAAATAAAACTGATTTCAAATGAACTCCCGCAGCCAATATAAAGCCACAGGTAGAAGCAGACCCACCTACTGCTGTTGTACCTCTATATGCGGCTCCCCAAGGTGGGCACCGCTACCTCCGACTTGGTTTGGTTCGAGTTGAAACGGAGTTCATATGAGCTGCCAAGTTAAATATGAAGAAAAATCGCTACGCAATTGAGCAGTTTGTCCTGAAATCCTGCTTTTAAGCAGCTGAATTCTGACAGAAAGGGGAACTTCCTGAAAGCCATTGGTATTCATCCCAAATCAATGTTCGGGGACCAATGATGAAGAATACTAAAAAATTGCCAAAAAACTGAGCAAAACTGCGAAAATTACCATCTTTCAAAGCATTGGGTATATACCGGTGACAGTTCAGTCGTTGGCTCAACCTCAGCAAAGCATCGGGTACAAACTGATGACAGTTCAGCCGTTGGCACAACCCCAGCGAAGAGTCAGGTACAGAACTGAGAACAGTTTAGTCGTTGGCTCAACCCCAACAAAGTATCAGCCTTTGACTCAACCCCAACGAAGTATCTGCCGGTGGCTCAACTGCCAGCGACAGTTCAGCCTTTGGCACAACCCCAGCAAAGCGTCGGGTACAGACCGGTGACAGTTCAGCCGTTGGCACAGCCCCAACGAAGAGTTGGGTACAGACCAAGAACAGTTCAGCCGTTGGCTCAACCCCAATGAAGTATCGCCCGTTGGCTCAACCCCAACGAAGTATCAGTCGGTGGCTCAACGCCAGCGACATTTCAGCTGTTGGCATAACTCCGCGAAGCATCTGAAATGATCCGGTGATGGAAGAAATATAATAATCCATCCCCGATGAAAGAATCTGTTATACACATCCTCAAAGGGAGCACTGAGAAGGATTGGTGATTCAACACCCCTGTTTCAAACTACCAGTGTAAGTTATCATCAAGATAGGCATCGGAAGCACTGAGGTACTCGGTAACCGAGATATATCCCCGGGAGAAAAATCGACAGAAAGATACGATAACATTAGCCAGGAAGGAAAATATGCCTTGTGAAGGGTCTTAACAGACATGGAAAACCATTGGTCTTAAACCAAGGTAGTATCAATAATATCATCTTTGTTAGAGTTGGCAGGTTCATCACGGATAACGTCATCCCCAGCAAAATAAGACGAGAACAATCTGTGACAGCCTAACTCTCATATCCTGTCAGTGGTTATCCTACCAGTAATCGTCTGACAGTGACGCCTTAAGGGTTATCACGGGTAACGTTATCCCCAGAAGAAACTAATGTAATCAATCAGTCATAACCCTACCCCCTTGAAGGTATCCAACATTCATCGCATATCATGCCATGCATTGCCTCCCCATTACATTTGAATTTCCTGTGTCTACTAATCTTTATTATGTTTATTCCACTACATTGCATGAACATAATAAAGAAGGGCATCTGTAGACACTCAAAATTTTATTTCCCTGTTATAAATAATGTAGGAGGGTAAAATTGTCACCATATCAACCCCGGCCTCAATATCAGGCCATCAACTCAACCCCGGTCTCAATACCGGGCCATCAACTCAACCCCGGTCTCAATACCGGGCCATCAACTCAACTCCGGTCTCAATACCGGGCCATCAACCCAACCCCGGTCTCAATATCGGGCCATCAACTAAACCCCGGTCTCAAAACCGGGCCATCAACTCAACCCCGTTCTCAATACCTGGCCATCAACTCAACCCCGATCTTAATACTGGGCCGTCAACTCAACCCTGGTCTCAATACCTGACATTGCATTGCTCAGAGTGCACGTACTTCAATGCAATGAGACCTGCCACGTTGTGCCACACATCTACCTACGGCAGCAGCAGGTAGAGTGAAGGCTCTTGTGTCTATATATATGAGCTCACCCCTAGCTCATTTGAAAAAGAAAAACGCTCTGAACCCCTGCCCGTTTGGTTTTCCAGCCATTTTCTTGTATTCCAAACAAAAAAATTTCACTCTAACACGTAGATATACCCACATACTACCACATATCAGAAAATAACCAGTAGATTTGGACGTTTAAAGCCTATGATTTGGCAAAAAGCCCGTATAGCAGTCCATTGTGAGTATTTTTACGATCAGAAAGTTATTATTACTTCTTCGCACTTTTATACACTTGCATATCAAGTTTCGTTTTCTAAATATGCCCGAAACTCAGTTTTGTGGCCGTTTTTGTTAACTTTTGGTACATTTTAATACCTAAACGCATTTTCTGGCATTTCTACAACTCGGATTGATGATCCGTCGCTTCCAGTAGCTTTTATATACTTGCACCTTCATATTAAGAAACTTCGCCGGACTGGGTTATCTTCCCAGTCCGGGTTTGGCTTTTTTATATATATATTTAACTATATATATATATACTAACTTTTCAATTCTGTCAAGCCCGGATGTCAAATCCGCCGTAGTTTGCTGCTTTTATATATATATATATATATATATATATGCATATATAAGCAACATTTACCACACTAGGTTATCTTCCAGTCTTAGTTGATTACTTTTCTATATATATATATATATATATATTTATATTCCAGTTCGGCCTGGATCATTTTATGGCCTTTTTACTGCTTTTATATATATATATATGTATATATAAGCAACATTCACCACACTGAGTTATCTTCCTAGTCTTGGTTGACTACTTTTTTGTCTATATATATATTGTGACGCCCCCAAATTCGGACCGCCACAGGGTCACTTGAATTCGGTTTGTCACGTTCTAAAATCTAACACCACAATAAATATTACGACTAAATGTCGCATCGCACAGTGGAATAATACACAACTATTACCGAATAGATTACATTTAATTAATATAATTTATTCACGTCCCAAGGTCTCGTAACTTAAACATCGGTTACATAGCTTAAACATACCTTAAGCATATATAAACCTAACTAATACATAAAAGCATAAGTTCTTATTAAAATTATAAGTTCTACATAAATAAAGCTACTCAGTAGCCTTTCCCTTGCCCTTGTCAGTACTCGATGGTCCGCACTGCTCTGCCTTAACTGAAATATTTTAAAGAAAGCAAGAATGAGCAACAAGTTTGCTCAGCAAGTAATATAACAATAAGGGTGAGTAATATAGTTCTCAAATCTCAAAAAGGATATAGCAAGGTATGATAGTTCAAGGATAGCAAGAATATCAACAGTTCTCAATAACAGTCGCTAAGGACAGAATAATATCAATATGATTCAATACTAAATCAATTTAAGATTTCAAGATAGCTGAATACTGAGCAGTCACTAAGGACTATTGAACATCTACTAGAATCATCAATATTAAACTGATAACCCAAAAGAAATAAGTATGATAGATGATCAGTCTACAATACTCTATGTTATGCATAACACCACTATAATATTCACGAGTGTGTTGGGCTTTCAACAATATACACTCCCTTTACCATATGGGTTGTTCAACTCAATTTTTCAAGATTTCTGCACCAGTCAATTGGTTTGGACAATTTTTTAAACATACAAATAGTCTAGCCAAATCAAATGGCATAGACTCTTTCACGATATTCAAGAACAATACCAAGTTCAACATGAATAATAGCTTTCATAAGGCTCAATGAAATAAGAGTTCAAGCATACTAACTCAATTTAAATGAGTAAGTAAGAAAAACTTGCTTACAATATTCCTTGAATAAAGTAAACACAAAGATATGATACTTGCACATTAAAAGTAGGGTTCAGATACTTGCAAATAATACAAGAACGGGTTTAAAGAAACTTGCCTTAAGCGTAGTCTATCCACGTTAAGTAAATCAACACTTTCGAATCCTATCGTAATATAATTACGTATATATATATATGATATTCATTAGTCATATAGTTTAACATCATATCTTATCTTTGGATATACGATCGACACATAAGCTAAGTTTTAACCTAGCTACATAGTTATACCATATATAGTATCATATTAATGTAACTTTTATCCTTAACGTTCCTCTTTTTGAGTTTAAACATATTCTCATATCATTATTATCTCGGAAGACCATAATCAATACCAATCATATTTCATCTAGTAAGTTATGGCATTGTTGTACGTTAACCGTCAAAATCGGATTCAAGTATCAACATATGATATCACATAGCATGTATACATATTAAAGGATACTTGCATGTTTGTATAACCTTTCCAAGTCCAATCATATATGATATAGTTCTAATGCACGGCCTTCTAACGACTTAGGGTCATACAATGCCATGAATTCACATAAGTTGTCATGCTTATCATTTAGACATATAAAGTAGTCATATATTTTATTGATACGCATGCTCATATGTTTCTATGTCATGAATGCGTAATCCTAGCATTGCTACTTGTTCGTGACTTAATCGAACTCATGCTTGATTAACTTGCATTACATCTAACAAGTGTGTATATGTATGATGCCTTAAAAGCACATTCTAACATGTTAAAAATATCAAAATTTAGAATCCTAATATAACATGTCAAAGTATATGTTTAAAGCTTATGTTGTTGTTAGTAACGTTCACTAATAAGTTCAACATGCTCACGCTTCATTACGAATCATATAAACACAAGTTAACGGGTTATTCATGCATTTATAAACCATACTACTATGCTCGCAAGATCAGAATGTTAACATGGCATGCATACATAACGAGTTCGTTTAAGGTTCGTTTATGAAACTTTAGGTTTATTTCAAAACTAGAAGTCGTTTCATAAATCTTACATGCTAATATAGTGAAACATGCTTACATTGTCTCAATATGTTCATATATATGTATTACTCATGCTAGCATGCTTGTCCTAATTTATCTTAACAATTAACACTTAGCAGAATAAAACAGCAAATAGTCAACTGTCTCCAGAGACCGGCGTAGCTGCGCTGCGCCTCACTGTTAAACAAGCGCAGCTGCGCTGCGTCTGGTTCGTGCCAGACTGCAGTCTGCTTCGACAGAAAACTAGGTCAATTTCCAAACTTCACAACAATTTCGTTTCTACACAACTACATTTCAATTTAAACATGCTTATAAGTCCATATAACACTTAAACAAGCATTCTATATCCCAATTACACTCTAACTCAACATGATCAAGAATATGAGAATTCTAAGAAATTGCAGAAATAGAAAATGAAGAACGAGAAATGTAGTATACCTCTGTAAACAATTTAGCTTGCTGTTAAAACACTGAAATCTCTCTCTCAATTCTAGAATGCTTACCACTGATATATATATATATATATATATATATATATATGCTATCTAGTCTCACTTAGCCAAAATTCTCAGCAAATGAATGAGGATGAGGATGAGTTATATTTATAGAGAAAATGATATCCAGACATTGTTTTCTTCCATTGAATCAAACCCATGGATTGAAGAATTGCATGAAGGTTATGGAAGAGTAGGTAATTGGTTGGTAAATCTCATCATCAAAACCACTCCCCATTGATCATGAGCCATCTAGATTGCTGAGTTTAAGGAGTAGAGAGTAGGCTAGCTTGGAGTTTTCACGTGTGAGGAAATGTGACTATCAACATTGGATAAGGCAAAGCAATCTCAGCATTTTGCAAATCCCACATACTAAGGTTACATATATAAGTCTACTTAGGTTACATAATGTATACCTAGGTTATGATGTAATGTCACAATGTATTTCCATGAATAAGTAACATTTCAATGTAGTAAATATAATTTGTACGTATATAATCCATGTACATTTTATCTTACCGGTATAGTTTAATCGGATATTAACACATTACACTGTATCCTTTATTATTAAATTTTACTAATCAACAATTGTTTATCATATATTCATGATGTACTATTTTAATGTACACTCACATACAATTGTCACGTAAGTATCATAATGTATTAATTAGTCATAATATATAGTTTCAATATGTATAGTCACATTGTATTAATCATGTAGCGTTCATAATTCAATAATTTTACTATATAGTTTATGTATAATTGTATAGTCACATTGCACTACACTTCATATAACATATAGGTAGCTACTATACATTATACATTTAATTCGCATGCTTGCACATAGAAATTAATTTGTTACTTATCTTATCAATTAATATTTAATAATATTAATCCATCCTTCATCAATCAATATAATTATTAATCTCCATAATAATTAATTGATATCCATATGATTAATCTTCACATTAAATAAATATAAATCTTATTATATTCATAAACAGGTTGCTCAATTAACATTCTATTACTTGCAAAATAATAAATCAACAGACCATTATTATATAACAATTATCAATTAATATAGATTAATTGTCCACTTAATAATTCCTTTGTTAATTAATATACTCAATAATATTTCTCTTCACTGTGCCACACAAGGCATTCAACGAGTTTATCGCAAACTCCATATTTTCTCAATTATTATAATTATTCAATTTAATATAATTGAGTTAACTCATTTCATAACGCAAAATCATTTATATTCAAAGAAATATTCATTTTCATTAATATATTTATTTAATAATATATGAAAATTCTCGAGTATTACATATATATATATATATATATATATATATATTTACATTCCAGTTCGGCCTAGATCATTCTATGGCCTTTTTACTACTTTTATATATATATATATATATATTTATATTTCTGTCCGGGTCTCGGAGTAAAAACCCACCGCCCTTTATTGCTTTTTCTATATATATTTACATTATGTCCAGGCTGGATCATTCCGTGGCTTTTATACAGCTTTATAAATATATATATATATATATATATATATATGGGATGGTGATCTCTTTGAGAAGAAGATCAACAGCACCCACCGGCGAGGAAGGAGCCGGACCTCAACAGTCAGAAGACGCTGGCCCCCAGGGTCCCACAGTCATCGGATGCTCCAGACATCATCAGATGCAATCAACGCATCCGACAAAGTCAAAAGCAGCCAAAAGCAAAAGCAGATGCTGCTTTAGTAATTAAGTAATTACTTTAGTTAAAGTATTTACATTTACTTTTACTAAAGTAAATTACTTTTACTAAAGTAATTACTTAATTACTAAAGCAGCATCTGCTTTTGCTTTCGGCTGCTTTTGACTTTGTCGGATGCGTTGATTGCATCTGATGATGTCTGGAGCATCCGATGACTGTGGGACCCTGGGGGATCAGCGTCGTCTGACTGTTGAGGTCCGGCTCCTTCCTCGCCGGTGGGTGCTGTTGATCTTCTTCTCAGAGAGATCACCATCCCCTATTCCTTCGACCCCAAAAAAAAATCCAAGGATTCAATCCTTTTTCCCCCAAAAAAATTATGTTTAATTTATAAGAAAGGAGAAAAAAATTCACCGAAATTTTGGTCACCGACTGTTGCTTTCAAAAAACAGTTCATAATTTTTTTTTATAAAAACAAATCAGACTGCGTCTGATACAAGGGATCACACGGCTGACTCTTGACTAACTGATGAACTCGATCTAAACAGTCTACTTCGTTTTAACATTGTTCAAACCTAATCTCTAGATCTGTTGACATTCCACTTAGAGGCAGACCAAAGTCGCTTGAGTACATACCCTCTTACCTATTGGCAGACACATACCCTTAGATCTAGTGATTCCCTTTTTGCCTAAACTGCTCACACTCTTGAGACTTACAACGGCTCAACGGGACCTATGGCGATCCGGGGTGGTCTATAGGTGATAGGTGACTCAAACTAGGTGCTCAAAGGACGGAGCAACAGAAGTCTAAAAAAGAAATAAAAACAAGTTTTAAACTCAGACCTCTGTGTTTGACAGGAGAACAAATAGTGACACCAAGAGACAACACCGCATGGCTCTGATACCATTTAACAGCGGATGAAAAGTTTAAATAAAACTTTAAACTTAAAATAATTTTGAAACTTAAAGAAGATGACCGGTGATTCTGTAAAGTAATCTTTTTCTTTTATTTATAAATATTTAGGAAAGGATTACATTAATCTGGAAATGTTAACTAAGGGAGGCCGAAACCATAAGGGTTTCGACCTTCTTCTAACTAGAGAGAAGGTAGAGAGAAGGGGGAGAGAAGGAGGAGAGACCTCTTTGAGGTTTGTCAAAACAAAACCTGATGAACTCTAACACTTGAGTTCATTTAAATAGAACTAAAGTTACCGTTACTAAAGGTAAAGTAAAAACATTTAACTAAATTTAAAAATATTTAACTAAAGTTAAAGTATTTACATTTACTTTTACTAAAGTAAATTACTTTTACTAAAGTAATTACTTAATTACTAAAGCAGCATTTGCTTTTGCTTTCGGCTGCTTTTGACTTTGTTGGATGCGTTGATTGCATCTGATGATGTCTGGAGCATCCGATAACTGTGGGACCCTGGTGGGCTAGCATCGTCTGACTGTTGAGGTCCGGCTCCTTCCTCGCCGGTGGGTGCTATTGATCTTCTTCTCAGAGAGATCACCATCCCCTATTCATAAGAAATGATAACAGAAGTATAAAGCAGTAGCAATTTTTATAAAGCAGTAGCAATTTTACTAAAACAAAATTTTTATTGATGATTAAAAAATTACTTACAAACAAAATTGACTCGATTATAGAAACTTAACATTGAGAACTAAGAAGAAGCAAGAGGGTTAAAGATTAGTCAGATAGGAATCTGAGTCTTTCTAAACTCTCTATTGGATTTATAATCCTGCCTCTTACAAATGACTGCCTCTTCCTTATATAGAGAAAGGAGAGGATGGGATGATTACAGACTCAATAATGACGAATAACTTTTACAAAAGTAAATTATTACAGACGTGTAAAACTTTTGACTAAGATACAAATGCGTAAAGCAAAAGTAAATTACAACTTTTGACTAAAACGACCAAATGGCCGACAGTGGAAACATGACATAACAAAACGACAATTGACCCAGGAAAAAAATAGACTGACTCGACTTTAACTTTAATTTTTGGCTACTTTTTGAAAAGAAACACGTTGCTGATGATGAATTTTTTGAAAGCAACAGTCTCTATTTGCTGCCAACATACACCCGTGACTGAAGGCATCCTTGGTAAAAGGATCCTGAGCATCTTGGAGATTGATGATGCCGTATGGATCATCTGGACTGGTTGCTTCATGACTGGATTTTGACGAAGATGATGAGCAAATAGAAGGAACACTATCCTCACTGAGCTTATCAACTCATTTTTGAATGAGCCGCGCTAGTTGTTTTAACTCGGCATTAGAACAATGATCAATATCCGCAAAATCTAATTTTGACTGAGAAGATTTTTTGGATTTACTATAGGATTCCTTAGGAGGAGGAACTGAATTAATTGGAGTAGGATTTACTAGAAGTTCTTTCTGGACTTGACCAATGATGCGATAAATATCAAATTTATCCCACCATTTAATAGAAAACTCTAGAGTCACATTAGTTAATTGACTAACCATACGACGAGAGACAATAGATTTATCATTGGCTAACTCAAGATTTAATTCAACAAGAGGAGTATAAAGGCCATAATTCCATTTAAGAATCCAAGGGACTTTATATTTACTAATAAACTGAAGAAGAACTGGAATACAATCATTTTTAAGATTGTGAGGACTTCTACAGCAAAAATGACTAAGAACTAACTGGAGCTCAATGGGCAAAACACTATGAATGAGACCAAATATTTCCCACCATAGAGTAAACCAATGAGGAATTTGACTTTTGAATTTGTGGTCAAATTGAATGAACCATGAGTGACTAAAAGAAGGATTTTGAAATAAGAAGACTCTGTTCCAAGCCTCCATATAATCATAATAGCAGAACTGGCTATTGTGATTATCTAACTGTCGGAGATCAGACGGATGATTACCCCAATCAGACATGGAAGTAATTTGTTTAATATAAAGAGAATGATAGATGACCTTGGAACTGTCATTTCTATCATAAATAGGCTTGACTAGGATTGACTGTGTTTAGAGAATGATATCCTTATAATACACAAGGAATTTATAAGGAGCGAGAGGAAGAAAGTGCCAACCAGTTGGGAAGAACTGGGCAGCCAATTTTACTAGATCGTCAATGGATTTCATATGGGATTCAATATAAAATAAATTAACTAAATAAATGGGGACATACTGCGAATGCAGTTGACTAGGGTTACTGGACGAAGATGAAGCAAAAGGATCAATGGGCTTTGATGACTGGGCCAAAACCGTATTGTAAGGCATTGGAACAGTACCAAGGAGAGTATACCTATTGGCAACATCCACAGGAGTAACTGGGGTAACTGGGTGAGGGATTACGGCTCCTTTGGGCCGTTGACTTGGGCCGGGAGGGGGCCGAACTATATGACTGCCACCTCTCACACTCATTTCTCTTGAGTACCTGAATTAATAAATTCTCTTGTAAGAAAATCAGGAACAGAATTTTAACTTCCTTTAATATACTCAATATCACAATCAAAAATAATTAATAAAGATTGCCATCGAGCAAAAATATGCTTAGCAGCTATATTCTTGACATCTTTTTCTAAAATATATTTAGCTGATTTGCAATCAATTTTAATCAAAAATCTTTGATTTAATAAATCATTTTGAAATTTACTAATACATAAAACCAAGGCTAAAATTTCTTTTTTAATTGTACTATAATTACTTTGAGCCTGATTTCATGCACCAGAGTGGAATCGAATATTTTTTTAAGAAGAAGCAGGTGTTAATTTTTGCTTCAGAATACCACCGAAACCAATTTCAGAGGCATCAGTTTCAACAATTTTAAACGCAGATTCATTAGAAAAGCCAAGACAAGGCAAAACCTTAACATATTTTTTAACTTGTTGAACGATGGAAGTATGTTCATCAATCCAAGGAGGAGGATTCTTCTGTAAACGAAGAAATAGAGGTTTACAGATTTTCCTAAGATTTTGATAAAATTTACCAACATAATTTAGGGATCCTAAAAATCACTGAAGTTGAGTCTTATCAATGATTTTATCTGGAAATTTATCTGCGAATTGAATAATTCGTTGAATAGGACGAATTAGATCATGATGAATATCATGACCTAAAAATTTGACTCGTGTCTGGAATAGACTACATTTAGTGGGGGAAAGAACCAAACCATTTACTTTGATGGCTTTGAAGAACGAATTCAAATGTTTAAAGTGTTCGTCAATTGACTTGGAAAAAACAAGAATATCATCAATGTAAACAATGATGAAGTGACTAAAAGGATTCAAAATTTCATTAAGGATATTTTGAAATCACTGGAAGTGTTCTTAAGACCAAAGGCTTGAACGATCCATTCATAATGACCAAAAAGGGGTGATAAAAGCAGTTTTATACCTATCACTGGGATGTATACTAATATGCCAAAATCCTGACTTAAGGTCAAATTTACTAAAAATGGTAGCATTACTAAGCCTACTAAAAAGGTCTTCTTTGTTAGGTAATGGGTACCTAATCCATTCTAAAAATTTGTTTAGAGGCTTGTAATTGATAACTAGTCTGGGGACTCCTCTTTCTTTTTCAGCTTCATTATTAACATAAAAAGCTGGACAAGACCAAGGAGATTTACTATGTTTAATTAAGCCTTTTGAAAGCAGATCATTTATTTCTTGCTTACAAAGCTCCATTTGCTGATGACTCATTTGAATAGGTCTAGCCTTAGTAGGAATTAAGTGTTCTTTAAATTCCTTAGCATAAGGTAACCTAACCACATGCTTTCTTGTGTGCTATAAGGCATTAGGAGAATCAGCACAAAGGTTTTTAACCATAAACAACCGAAGTTCTTCAATCTTATCTTGAATTTTTTCAAGAAGAAGAAGATCTTCAACCTGTTTGTATTTAATCTCTTGTTTTAAAAATTTTAACTGTGAAGTTTTACAGCTTAACAGATTTAAAGATTTTGAAATAGATTCATCTTGAATAAATTTTAAATCTCTTTCTTTAGGTTGAGTAATGAATTCAAACATTACCTTCTGACCTAATGTTCCGTTGTTAAACCATTATTACTAGTAGTAAATGGATATAATAAATATATAAACGGAAGTCCTAAAATAATCTTATCTGTCAAGTTGCGAATTAAAACAAAAGAAGTTTTCAAACACATATTATCTTGGCAAATATAAACTTTAGGAAGTTTATATTTTATTTCCATCATACTACTATTAGCAGAATTTAATCGTTCACTAGTTTTTTATAGACTTTAGTAGGTATCAAACCTTCTTAAATGCAATTAAGATCCGCACTAGTATCAACTAGAGCAGGAAGTTGAATTGCAAAAGTTCCATCAATAACTAGTCGGACAATAATATACCATTTTTGAATGGTAATATCTTTTAACCTTTTTAATGATTTACCTTGAACAATAAGAATTGACTCATCTTCTTTGACATTAGAAGATTCAGCTTCTTCATTATTTTCTGACGAATCAGATATGTGAAGCTCTGAACTTTTGGTTGCCAAAGTAGCCATTTCTTTGCGTAACTCAGAAATCTCAGTCTTAAGTCCTGAAATTTCCTTCTTAAGTTTATTGACTTCTTGGTTTAATTCGGGAAGGGTGATTTCTCTATCGGGAGTTTTAAACCTCTCTAGAGTTTTATTAAGACTAATAATAGGCTTATCTTTACCCTTAATAACCTTACTCTTTCCAGAATTATTTTTAGAGAACAATTCTTTTAACTGTTTCATGTATTGCAATTTTAACTCTTCATCAGTAATTTTACTAATTAACTCAATTAACAAAGAGCTTTCTTGGTCTTCTTTGCTAAGAACATTAATGGTTTTATAGCAATCAGACCTGCAATTATCAATACAAAGAGTGACTTCGTTTTCTTCACTATTTGATTGATTATCTTCATCATTACCAGAGGAATAAGGAATATCAGAATAATTGTTACTATCAACATCATTCTCTATCCTTATTAACTTTAATATCTTATCAGTGTCTTCAACAGAAATATTTAACTGACTCAATTTCTGTTTGATTTTACACTCACTCTTATAATGGCCTTTTTTGCCACAATTATAACAAGTAATTTTACTCTTATCTTGAGACTTAAAACCGGGTTTTTTATTATGCGTTTTACGCTTTGACTTGGGTTTTTCGTAATACTTGTCTTGATTTTTAGACTGACTAGACCGCTTCTTATGATGCTTACCAGATTTGCGATTTTTAATCTGTTTCTTCCAATGCTTTCTTCTAGAGGGAGCACCGGGAGGTAAACCATATTGTTCGCAAAATGTGCCAAGCTCATACTTAGCTTTTTTCTTATCTTTACTAGCTTGTTTGGCAATTTTGAAATCAATACACATTTTTAAACTAATCTTTTGAAAATGTGTATTGATTTCAAAATACACATTTTGAAATTAATACACATTTTTAAACCAATCTTTTGAAACCATAATTAGCTATATTCAAAAGATTGGTTTAAAAATGTGTATTGATTTTAAAATTGCTATAATTAGCCAGCCTAATTTTGTTTTCTTATTAATAACTATGCAGGAGGGTAAAAGCGTCTTTTTCACACTCTAAAGATAACCCTAAAGGACCCCGAATCATTAAATCACTTCGGAGACAACTTGAAAACATCAAATCAATCCCCGGAGACAACCCTAAAATATCAAATCAACTCTCAAAGATAACCTTGAGGAAAAACAGAATCGACTGTGATCAAACCTCGGAGACAACCCCAAATTATAGCCAAAAGCCCCGTCAACCCTAGAGGCAACCCCTGAAAAATCAAAATGGTTATTTTGACTAGTCAACTTCAACAACCACAATATAGTTGAAAAAAAGGGTTACAAAGAGCCATTGCAACACTTCCGAGCGCAAACTACGCAAAATAACTCAATGAACTATCTGCGAAGACCCGAAGATGCCATTTGGTCATGGACCCATCTTCCTAGATTCAAAAAAATGCAAGCCCTATGTCATTGGGTAGCTCTCACAGAGAGCTTTCCGGAATGGTATAGCACATCTCCATCGGATTCCCAAATTATAAGTTACAAGCGTTTCAGCGGACTGCATGTCGATAGAGATTGCACATACTTCGAGGCAGGGCCCACCAATGAACTTCTATAGGTATACCCGTGGAAGTCGCATATCTACTTGTGGAAGCTCGATCTTTAAATATCAGCCCCCCAGCAGCTCATTTGAGGAGATCTGGAGAGAGAAAGTGTCCAGGGAAGAAAAATCCGCGAGTTTAGAGTGTAAAACAGCTCAAATCTTGTTTCAAATCTTGTAAATCTTCTCTATAAACACTTTTATACATATATACTACAACATATCAAGTTTTCATCAGTGGAAAATGAGTTAAATGCCCAAAAGCCGTCGATAGCTCATCTTGTGCAAAGCTGTAAGATCTCTTCAGATCTATTGCTTTTTCTTTCTTTAATATATATATAAGTACATATATATATATATATATATATATATATATATATATATTTATCGATTGGTTGTGCCTGGATCGTAGATCTGTGGCTTTTTCTTGCTTTAATATTTATAAATATATATATATATATATATATATATATATATATATATATTTATATCAATTAGTTGTGCCTGGATTGTAAATCTATGGCTTTTTCTTGCTTTAATATATATATATATATAAGTATATATATATATATATATATATATATCAATTAGTTGTGCCTGGATTATAAATCTATGGCTTTTTCTTGCTTTAATATATATATAAATAATATATATATAGTTAGTTATTGTGATTAAATATCGATTGTAAATTGTTCATTTGATGTAAATCTGAAATATTTAAAGTTGGTTGACTAGATTTATATAAATCTAGTAATATCTAGCTTTTAACCGGTTCAAAAGTTGTGAAACTAGAACCGTTGAGCTAGAAGGGTTAAGATTTAATTAAATCTAGTTTTCTTTCTAGTTTGTAAATATTTGGCAATCACGGGACCCTAGATCTGTGTCTAGAGGAAACGTGGAGCTTGGCTACACGCATACAAGGATTTAACTGATGAATCTCTTGTTTTGCGACGTCCTAATATGCATTTTATTTTAATTTATCCATTGTGCAAGCTTTCAAGTAATATTCTGTGAGCTTAAGAATCACGGGATCTATGGTTAAATCCATGAACCTAGATCTAGTTCCCACAATGGACATGTTTGAGTTGTATAGTAAGTTTCCAAACCTTTGTAAATGTAAATAAAAAGGACCTTAAAACGATTATCCAGATTTAAGGTCTCAACATAGTAAAATCATTGATTGTGGTGTTCGGGTCACTTCGATGGCTTTTATGCCCATAAGAGGCCCGACACATATATATTTGTTTTCAAAGATGCTTCGCATCTTGAATAAAATTAAATCAAGCTGAATATAGAATAAAATTAAAGTATCAAAGTCCTCAATTCCTATGAGAGCGAAAGGGTTTTAAAATCGCTTTTCAAAACACCGTTTTTATTAATGCTTTATCTATTTAAAAAAATAAATTTTTCAATAATTCAAACCCCCTTCGTATATGGGTTCAACAAGGCATAGCACTACTTTCAAATAAAGCACTTTGAGCACATTTATCTACATCACACTCACACACACACACATGTTTAGGGAATGAAAAGTAGCAGTAACCGTGTTTCACGGAAGCCGGGGGTGTCTAACACCCTCCCCTCGCTTAAGCAAGTCCCCGAACTCCATGAATCTCGGGTTCCAAATCAATTAAATAGAGTCAAATTTGGGCTATATTGCAAACAAACCTTTTCAAAACTCCGGTTGAGTTGGTACAACCATTTGAACTCATACCAACTGGCAGCTCTGTCTAATTCGGCCAAATCATTCAAATCAACTTTTTCAAAATCGTAGACTTTGTATGTCGATTTTTCCAAAAAAATCTCACCCTTTAAGCAAAGATAAAATCAACATTGAACATCTAAAGGGTAGAGAACAAAACTCCAGGAATTGGAAATTTTCCCCGCGTCAACACCACAACTATGATCAACAGAGATGACTCTCTCTGTACTAACTGCTCCCATACGGTATGGATGTCTCAGGGCTCCTCCCCACTAGCTACTCGGGCCTCCTCCGCCCTAGGCTGACTGGATCCTCCAACATCAAATATCTTGACAACAAAATTTTAAGTTTTAGTTAGTAGTCGGTACTACTCGCGGCACATAGGTTGTTAACACATAAGCACATAACACATAAAAGTTTTTTATTATCTTTAATGAATTTCCGTAATTCATTCCTTAGAACTCGATAAGAGTTTATCACCACTAAGTTTTTGATCTCCTATAAGGCTACTACCTAAGGTTTTCCCCACCTAAGGCTCATAACCTAAAGCTTTGATACCAACTTGTTACACTCTCAAATTTGGGTACTTCATTTCCACAGGATTTGGTATTCACTGTCCAATTAAATCACATCTAACTACCCATATGTAAGGATATGAATGAGACTCGTAACAAAAATAAAAATCCTCCCCTTACAGGGTTACAACATCTTAAACAAATCAATCCCAAGTACTCTGTAACAACAATTAAAACTTACTTTTCTCTTTATTTCACTTCAAAACTTAACTAGCAAAACAAAACTAGAGAGAGAGAGAATTCGGTTGGGAGAAGGAGAAAAGGACAAAGGAGTTTTGATCTTATGCATCCTAGGTTCATCACTTATATTGGAAGAGTAAGAAAGGTAGCTCCTAAATCAAGGTAAAACTTAAACTAGTTTATTCGTTTTTGTTTTGTTTGATTTTGATGATATAAAGTTTATTATCTTGAGGTATAAAACCCTTGATCTATATGTTTTCTATGGTTTCATGTATGGATCTTAATTATTTGAGTGTTTAAAAGTTGATCAAAAGGAAAGGAATGAAAATTATGTTTAAGATCTTGAGAAAACCCTAACTTTCTCACTCTTTGATCAACTACCGTTTTAGATCTAAACCTTCTTTTTGCTATTCTTCAAAGAGGGGTCCTAGATATGTAAGTTAACTACTAACCCAAGTGGAAGCACTCAAAAATAATGTTTTTACAAGGCGTGGTGATTGTTTTAGTCGAAACAGTCCAGATTTTTCAAAAAGGGGAATACCATCTTGCTGACCAGTCACTTCCAGTGGATTTTTTTGTCATTTTTTGAGCTTTATGTATTTTTATAAAATTTGGAGTGATAATATGATAAGTTATCTGAGTCCTATAAAAAGATGGGAATTTGTGGCCATATAGAATGAGAGTTATGAATTTTACGGCAAAGGACTGCTTTAAAAAGTAAACTTGAATAACTCTTTGTGGTTAACTCCAAAACTTGTGAAATTGTTAGTGAAAGTATATGTATATGACAAGAACATACCCTGAAAATTTTAGAATTGTTAGATAAAGTTTCGATTTATGATAAATGTGGCAAGATCCGGCTGATTTAGCCTATTTAAAAATAGTAAATTAATTTTGAAAATTCCAGGAAAAATATATTTTTATAAGGGAAATATATTCAGTTGATTTCCAGAAAAGAAATAATTTTGGAGATGTATTACTATTTTTCATATAAATGATTGTTTTATGGATAAATGGGTTAAATTAATTATGTGATGTTAAAAATTACAAAAATAGGATTTTATAGCTTGTCAACCGTAAATATGGTATATGAAGATTTTTTGAAAGGTACTTTGGTTATTATTGATGAGATATTATAGTTATGGCATTTTAAGATGATTAAATGAATTAATTAGTAAAAGGATAAACAATTAAAATAAATTGTTTATTAATTTAATAAATGATTAAAATATTATTAAATGACTAATAATATCAGATTAAAATATTATTAATAAAATTAAAATTATTAGACTAAAATATTATTAAAAGATTAATAATATTAGTTTAAGATATTATTAAATAATTAATAATTTTAAACGAAAGAATAAAATGAATAATATAGAGAAGTAAAGTTATTTTAAATATAGTTTGTTGAATTGAACATTCAATGGACTATATTAAGTATATAGTATGCTAAAAAGGGAAATCTTGTTTGCTGGATTAGAATCTGGTTTGCTAGATTGTCATCTGGTTTGCTGGATTAGCATCTGGTTTGCCGTATTAGTATTTGGTCTACCAGATTATAAAGAGGAAATTATAAAATGAAGGATTAAGAGATGAAGTGATTAAAACATTATCAAATGATGATAATAATACTAAGACTTTAATGTAATGTCTAATACTTAACTATGTGACTGAATGTTAGACAATTTAATATAGAGTAATGATATTATAAGTGAGTATATGTTATGACTAATTGAAAGATCAATTATAGGTCTTTTCACTAAAAGTTAAACTTAATTATGTAGCAGTGTACCGCAATCGAGGCAAGTTCTCTAACTCAAACTTGAGTTATTATTTTCAAAGCATGTTAGTGAATAATTATTGTTGATTATTCACATCTAGACTGATTATTGATATTCGTATTTTGTACAATTGAATTTATTTTCTATATTATTGAACTGTGAATTGATTAAAGTTCTTTCATTCATGAACTATTTATGATATAGATCTATGCTAGTTGTATCAGTTAGATCAAGCATGTTTAAATTTATTAAATCAAATATATTTTGAAAGCTGTTCCTAACCAATTGATTTGGTGAGGATTCTTGACTGAGAAAAAGAATAATTTAATTAAAGCATTATTGGAAAATAATTGTTGCTCGTATATTGAGTGATTATACACGGGGTATGGAAGGCTGATCCCTTTACTTACAAAAAAAATTTACTGAAAGGACCAGTTTAAATACTAACAACCTTCGTATACATTCATCGTCATTTTGACCACTCAACATCTATTATTCAATTATTCGAATGTTCAATTATTGAGACTTAATTCATGTTCTTTTACAATCGATTTCTCTTTTTGAACATTGAAAGCTAATTTTTTTCTAATCATGATATATCTCCTTTGTATTTAAACTTGCTAAGCAAATTAGTTGCTTACCCTTGTTTTATCCGAACATTTATTTCAGCTAAGCCAGAGACGTCCAAGAAGGACAAAGGCAAAGGAAAAGTCCAGGAATAGTTAATGTGAATGTTTATGTATTATATTACATTATGTGCATTGATATTGTAAACTTTTTGTGTTACTAAGTGTAACTTAAGTAAGGTATATTTAAGTTAAGGTTAATAGGCCTTGAGATTATGTTGTAAGATTTTATTATAATGAACAATGTATGTTTGTTATTCCGCAATAATTTATAGAATGCTTATGATGATGATGGATAGTGAGCACTGAACCAAGGTTAGAGAACTCAGATTTGGGGGCGTCACAGGTTGGTATCAAAGTTGTAGGTTATAAACATTAGGATGCGAAACCTAGGTTATAACCTTAGAAAAAAAACTCGTATAAAGTATGCTAGGAGATGGATTGTGGAGATTCATCTAGTATAGATCAGACATAATAAAATATCATTTCATTTTATCAATAAATATATTTTATTGTGATACTGATGTTGTCCTTGTTTGTTTATAGGATGTTTGAAGAGAGACAAGATAGTCATACTATGGAGCAGGAGCCAAGGAATCATATTGAGGAGCACATTGAGAGTGAGGACTATGATGAGGATATAATGGTGGTAGATTTTTTTGAGGAGAATGTAGCATTGGGAAGCAGAATTGCACAACTGGAGGAAGAAAACTCGACCCATCAGTTTAATGAGATGCGGTGTAAAGAGTTAGCATATCAGGCTCAGTAAGAGCTAGCAAAGGTAAAGGTGTAGTTGCAAGGACAGGTGGCATCAGCTCAGCAAATGGTTGATATGAATGCGGAGCTGAGGGAAAGAGTTGAGCAAGAGGAAGTGAAGCTAGGAGTGTTGACAGTTGAGCATCAGATGATGCGATTTGAGTTCGATTTGGAGATCGCTGACAAGATTTGGGTTGAGGATGCCTGGATCCGAGCAGTGAGGATGGTTAATCAGTTAGAGGAAGCTTTGGAGGACAAGGAGGTCAGGATAGAGTCTTTAATGAGTGGGATTAATACCCGCGAATCGAGCACTCTAAACCTTAAGAAGCTGCTTGTTCATCTTATTTTAGACTACTTTTATATAGTTTTTGCTATTATTTGGCTTAAAAGTGCTTTGCAGTGATTATTAGGTCATTTCCAACTTTGAAAAGGCAGAACAGTCATTTTTATATAACCGGCGCTGCAGCACCAGTTTTCCCTTGCAAAGTGGGGCCGCAGCGCTTGCATATGCCATCAAAGCCCAGAGCCAACGCCGCAGCGCTGAGACAAAGCACAAGAGTGGCGTTGCAGCACCACATGCTTGCTAACTCACCTCCTTGGTGAGCCACGGCGCACCTAATCCTGTAAAAAGATGGCGCCGCAGCGCGATTAATTGACCAGAGGGCTTTGACTGGCGCCGCAGTGCCTGTCCAAGGAATAATAGTGGCACCGCAGCGCCACCTCCGATTTTCAGACAGACATCAGTGTTATAATGACTTCAGTTGCTTATCACCAAGGGACTTATCAGAGCGGCCTCTTTATGAGATACAGAGAGAGAAAATATAGCAGAGAGAGCTAGCTTTAGAGGAGAAAGTGTTGGATATTCAAAACTTCCAAGTTCATTACTTCCTTCATTGTTCGGATTCTACACGGTGACGAGAAGAGTTAGAGCCAAAAAACTTCAAAATAAAAGTTTTCTTTATCTAAGTCTTTCATTCATTTGTGTATTTTGAGCATGTTGAATACTTTGATAATGTTTATTAGTTCTATAGTTATGAACTAATTATATTTCTAGGATTGCAATGTAACCTAATGATTAGTTTAATTGAATTTCTCTCCTATTTATTATAATGAATCATGTTTGAATGGGTTATTGTATTTCTTGCTTATTTATTGATTGATTGGCTAAGGAATTGATATGAGTATTAATTGATATTGGAAAATGGATTTTAATGCTTAACTCTAAATACAATAACACTTGTTATGACCATGCCTATGGGAATGAGAGCATATCTTGCATAATAGATTAGGAATATATCTATTTACCTTGTGCAACCATCTAGAATTAAGCTTAATGACTTATAATCTAATTATTTTCACCATAGGAATATTGTGATTTATTTAGCTAAGGGATTTGCATTTGACCATCGAAAGAGGCTTATGTGTACTCAGTATTCTTGGTTGACCATTCTTGTGATTTGTTAGATAATTGGAGACTTAGGAGATTTGACAAAGCATTAGGGGAGTTGTAATCCTAGCTTGTCATATTTGATACAACTCGTTCTCACATTTTACTATTTTTAATCATATAGTTTTAAACACACCATCATTACTTACTTGTTTAGATAAGACCGAATTGATATAATTTTACTATTTGAATAGCTTAGTACTATTTCTCTGTGGGTTTGACACTCAACTTATTATTGTATTACTTGTTTGACCGCATATACTTGCGCGTGTTTAATTGATCGTGAAAACTACCAACAAGTTTTTGGCGCCGTTGCCTGGGAACTAGTATTATTTGTCTTTCAATATTAATACTAATTCAAAACGATCTTAATTTAAACTGATTTATCTATTTAATCTTTTTCTCAGGTACTTTTGATTGTGTATGCCACCTCGCAGGTATCAAAATATAATACCTCTTAATCTTGAGGTAGACAGAACATTTAGACAATTGAGAGGAGAAAGAGCTCGGGAAATACCAACTCCAGTTATTATAGCCGAGGAAATTCAAAAATCTCTGCGGGACTATGCCATGCACCGCATCACAAATATTCAAGCGAGCATACTAAGGCCCGCAATTCAAGCAAATAACTTTGAAATCAAACCAGGTACTATTCAAATGATACAAAATAATGTTCAATTCGAAGGAATGCCAAACGATGACCTGAATGATTATTTGATAAACTTCATGGAAATCTGTGACACTTTCAAATGCAATGGAGCATCCTATGATCCTATCAAACTTAGATTATTCCCATTCGCTCTTCGGGACAAAGCCAAGAGTTGGTTGCATTCGCTTCCGCTGGGCTCCATTACAACATGAGCTGACTTAGCTCAAAAATTTGTGGCAAAGTTTTTTCTGCCCGCAAAAATAGCAAGACTCAGACATAATATCACATCCTTCACACAGTATGAATCAGAGTCTCTTTACGACTCGTGGGAGCGATTTAAGGATTTATTGAGATGATGTCCACACCATGGATTTCTCGATTGGCTTCCAATTTAGACCTTCTATAACGGATTATCCGATTCTACTCGTCCGAGTATTGATGTTGCGTGCCTTTATATCGAAGAACTTTGATGAAGGGTATGAACTGATGGAAACTATGGCTACGAACAATTATCAGTGGCCTAACGATAGGAAAGAACTACGGAAAGTGGCAGGGGAGTACGAGGTTGATACAGTCACGACGTTATCTGCTCAGGTTGCTACCCTTACTAAAAGACTTGATCCTATGGGGGTGCAAACAGTGCAAAGTGTGGCGTCACCATGTGATTTGTGTGCGAGGAGCCACCCTACTGACCAGTGCACCATTAGCCCTGAATCAGTTTAGTTTGTCTCAAATTATGGGCAGTAGCAGAATACCAATCTTCCCACACACTACCATCCTGGTTTGTGAAATTACCCAAATTTCTCGTGGAGCAACAATAACCTCAACCAAGCTCAGACCTCTACCGCTAGACCAACATATTCAAATCCTCCCGGTTTTCAATCTCAGAATCAACACCAATAACATACACAAGGCTCTTACCAACCCCCACCTCCTCAGGAAAAAATCCTAGATTGGAAGATCTTCTCTCGAGATACATCGCTCAAAATGAAAAAAGGAGCAATAGCCAAGAGGAGTCCATCCAAAATTTGAAAAACCAAATGGGTCAATTGGCAACTGCTTTGAATAGTCGTCCTCCAAGCACCTTGCCAAGTAACACTGATGTTAACCAAAAATGGGAGGGCAAGGAGTAATGCAAAGCATTCACTCTCTGGAGTGGCAAGACAATGAATGAAACTGGAGGAGATACCTCAATAGTGCAATCAGGCAGTTGTTGAAGTGGAAAGCAGTGTTGAGCCAATTTGTGACAAGTTTGGGGGAGAAGAGAATATGCAAAAGGAAACAATAATACCATCTCCGATTTGTGACAAGCCTAGTCCTATAGTACAACAGTTACCATTTCCCCAATGTCTTCAGAAACAAAAGCTTGATAAATAA
The DNA here is from genome assembly GCA_020205555.1 of Panax stipuleanatus. Classification (NCBI taxonomy): domain Eukaryota; kingdom Viridiplantae; phylum Streptophyta; class Magnoliopsida; order Apiales; family Araliaceae; genus Panax; species Panax stipuleanatus. The sequence goes on from CM035118.1 coordinate 59,523,146, forward strand.
TTTTTGAAGTTCTTAGAAATTTTCAAGAAACTTCACATTAATATCCCGTTTGCTGAAGCATTGGAACAAGTGCCCATTAATGTGAAATTAATGAAGGACATTTTGTCCAAGAAGAGGAAAATGGGAGACTATGAGACAATGGCACTTACAGAGGAGTGTAGTGCTATTCTTCAGAATAAGCTTCCACCTAAGCTGAAAGACCCTGGAAGCTTCACTATACCATGCACCATCGGACCAGTTCATCAGAAAAGCCCTATGAAATTTGGGAGTTAACATCAATCTAATGTCATTGTCCATCTACAAGAAGTTGGGATTAAATGAGGCCAAGCCTACCTGTGTCACTCTGCAGTTGGTCGACAGATCCCTCACTTATCCAAAGGGAATTATGGAAGACGTGCTTGTCAAGGTGGACAAGTTCATCTTCCCCACTGATTTTATTGTTCTAAACTTCGAGGAGGATAGGGAGGTCCCTATTACCTTGGGCAGACCATTTCTAGCTATAGGGAGGACACTTATAGACGTGCAAAAGGGGGAACTCACAATGAGAGTTCAAGACCAGAAAGTAACTTTTAATGTCTTCAGGTCTATGAAGTTCCCCAGTGCCTCTGAAGATTGCTTTCGGGCCGATATGATTGACAAAGTAGTGCAGGAAGTATTCTTTGAGAATTATTTTTCTAACACGCTTGAGGCCACTTTGACTGGTGTAAGTAATGTGGAAGAGCCTACTCATCTCGAGTATGCTCAGTGGTTGGATGCACCCTAGCGATCCAATCAGTTCAAGTGATAATTTGAATCTTTGGATGAGTAAGGAGCATCTACCTCCCAGTCACGGCCATTAATTATAGAACCACTTGTGCTTGATCTTAAGTTATTGCCGAGTCATTTATGGTATGCCTATATAGGCGAGTCATCTACCTTGCCAGTTATAGTTTCTACATCATTAGATGAGGCATTAGAAGATAAGCTCCTTCAAGTTCTCAAGACATAAAAAACAACTTTGGGTGGTCTATCTCAGATATAAAGGGCATCAGTCCCTCTATTTGCATACATAAAAGACTCCTTGAGGATGATTCTAAGCCTTCTATCGAGCATCAAAGGCGGTTGAACCCCATCATGAAGGAGCTGGTCAGAAAAGAAATAATTAAGTTGCTTGATGCAGGCATCATCTACCTGATCTCTGACAGTCCATGGGTTAGTCCAATCCAATGTGTTCCGAAGAAAGGCGGCATGACAGTGGTGTCAAACAAGAACAATGAGCTTATTCCCACACGGACTGTGACTGGATGGAGGGTATGTATGAACTATCGAAAACTAAATAAGTCCACTTACAAGGATCACTTCCCTCTGCCCTTTATTGACCAAATGCTCGATAGGCTCGCCAGGCATGAATTTTATTATCTTCTGGATGGGTACTAGGGTTACAATCAAATTGCAATAGCACCCGAAGACCAGGAGAAAAAAACACTTACATGTCTATATGGGTCCTTTGCCTTCCGAAAAATATCTTTCGGACTATGTAATGCTCCTTCAACATTCCAGCGGTGTATGATGTCCATCTTTTCTGACATGGTGGAACAGACGCTCGAGGGGTTTATGGATGACTTCTCTATTTTTGGGAGTTCTTTTGAGGCATGTCTACAAAACTTGACTGCAGTTTTAAAAAGATGTGTGGAAACTAACCTGGTATTGAACTGGGAGAAATGCCACTTCATGGTTAAAGAGGGGATTATTTTAGGGCATAGAGTGTCTGCTGGTGGAATTGAAGTGGACATAACCAAGATTGATGTAACTGATAATCTCCCACCGTCATTATCAGTGAAAGGAGTAAGAAGTTTTTTCAGGCATGCCAAGTTTTAGAGGCGGTTTATCAAAAACTTCTCAAAAATTACCAAACCGCTCTGTAGCCTATTGGAAAAAAACGTGCCATTTAAGATTGACAAAGCCTGCCTAGAAGCACTTGAAATGTTAAACGAAAGACTTGTCTCTGCTCCCATTGTAGTGGCCCCTAACTGGACATTGCCTTTTGAACTTATGTACTAGGCCAGTGATTTCGCCATTGGAGCGATGTTGGGTCAACGGACAGACAAGGTATTTCACATGATATATTACGCCAGTAAGACCCTGACAGATGCTCAGCTCAATTATACCACTACTGAGAAAGAGCTACTGGCAGTAGTATATTCTTTTTGATAAATTTCACTCATATCTCATCGGGACGAAAGTCATTGTGTACACCGACCACTCAACTATCAAATATCTAATCTCAAAGAAAGATGCCAAGATGAGGTTGATTAGATGGGTCCTTCTCCTTCAGGAATTCGATTTCGAGATTCGTGATAGAAAGGGAACTGAAAACCAAGTAGCTAATCACCTATCGAGATTGGAGAACCAAATCCATTTGGGAGAAACTAACACGTTAATAAATGATTTCTTTCCAGATGAGCAGCTTTTTATCGTTCACACAGTAGCACCTTGGTATGCCGATTTTGCAAATTATGTCACATGCAATGTGCTACCACCTAATATGAGCTATCTGCAGAGGAAGAAATTTCTGAGTGATGTGAAATAATATCTTTGGGATGAGCCATTCCTGTTTAAGCAATGCGCAGACCAAATCTTGAGGAGATGTTTGCCTGAGGAAGAGATTGAGGACGTGCTCCATCACTATCATTCGTCTAATTATGGAGGTCATTTTGGTGGGCAAAGAACGACAGCAAAAGTTCTCCAATCGAGTTTCTACTGGCCAACTCTGTTTATGGATGCTCATTTATATATATCGCAATGAGATAATTGCCAAAGAGTGGGAAATATCTCAAAAAGGCATGAAATGCCTCTGCAAAATATTATGGAAGTGGAACTTTTTGATGTCTGGGGAATAGACTTCATGGGCCCGTTTTTGTCGTCGTACAACAATCTTTACATACTAGTCGCAGTGGACTATGTATCCAAGTGGGTGGAAGCCGTAGCCTTGCCCACCAACGATGCCAAAGTCGTGCTTAATTTCCATAGAAAGAACATTTTTACATGATTTGGCACGCCTCATGCAATTATTAGTGATGAGAGCTCACACTTCTATAATAAGTACTTTGAGGCCCTTCTTGCCAAATATGGGGTTTCCCATAAAATTTCCACCACCTACCATCCGCAAACCAGTGGGCAAGCAGAGGTGTCAAATAGGGAGGTCAAACGGATTTTGGAAAAGATTGTGAATCCGAACCATAAGGAATGGTCCAAGAAGCTTGATGATGCTTTGTGAGCCTATCGCACCGCTTACAAAATGCCTATCGGAATGTTAATCAAAATTTTTCATTCCTGTTGTAGACACTCAAAATTTTGCGTTCCTGTTACTAACCCTGCAGGGGGAAAAACCGTCTTCTCAGCCCCGGTCTCAATACCGGGATGTCAACTTAGCCCCGGTCTCAATACCGGGATGTCAACTCAGCCCCGATCTCAATACCGGGATGTTAACTCAGTCTCGATCTCAATGCAAGGATGTTAACTTAGCCCCAGCCTCAATACTAGGATGTTAACTCAGCCCCGATCTCAATACTGGGGTGTCAATTCAGCCCCGGCTTTAATATCGGGATGTCAACTCAGCCCCGATCTCAATATCGGGATGTTAACTCATCCCCAGTCTCAATACCAGAATGTCAACTCAACCCTGGTCTCAATACCGGGATGTAAACTTAGCCCCAGTCTCAATATCTGGATGTCAACTCATCCCTGGTCTAAATACCGGGTTGCCAACTCAGCCCCGATCTCAATACCGGGATGTCAAATGAAGCCCCGGTAACCATATTGAGATGTCAAGTAGCCCCAGTGACAACCCTGAGATGTCAAGGTCAACTCCGGTCACTATACAGGGATGTCAAGTCAAACCCGATCACAACCCGGGAGGTACAGTAACCCCGGCGACAACACCGGGAGATCCAGTTCAGCCCCGGTCACAACCCGTGAGGCCAAATCAACTTTGGAGATAACCCCGAAGCATCACATCATCCCAGAGACAACCCTGGGAAACCAAGTCAACCTCGGAGAACATCCTGAGGACAAACAGAATCGACTAGGATCCAAATCTCGGAGATAACCCCGGGAAAACAGTCGGAGATCGTGCCAGTATAGGAGACAACCCCTGGAGGGGCAAAATGGTTATTTTACCAACTTAAAGCCAATCCAGTCAAAATCAAGCCGAATTGATGCCATGGAGGTCAGAAAGAACCATAACATTGATCCCGAGTAAATCAACACAAGACAGCTCAACGGACAAACTGCGAAGAATCAAAGACCCGATTATGAACCTGTCTTCTTGGACTCAAAAAAGGTTTAGTCCTATGTCATTGTGACGCTCTCGGTGAGGGCTTTCCGAAAAGGTATAGAACTCCTCAAATAGACGCTCCGATCAAAAGTTAGAAAGTTTCGAATCTGACATCGCTTTGCTTGGAGTTCACGTACTTCAAGATAATGGACCCCATCGGGTGGGCCCTACCACGTGGAGCAGCAGGTAGACCCGCGGCTGCCGAGGGTAGGACTACTTCCATCGGGCCTTTAAATACAAGTACACTCCCAAGCCAAAAAAGATAAAATAATAAAAAACGCTATGAAACTCCGCCCATTTCGTTTCCTAGCCCGACTTCTTGTGCTCCAAACCTCGTTTTTATCACTCTAACACGTATGTATACTCATATACTACCACATATCAAAAATTAAACGGTGTGTCATAGACTCATGTCCTTTTTGGCTTTATTATGTATATATTTAACTATATATATACTAACTTTTTGATTTTGTCAAGCACGGATGACAAATCTGTGGTAGTTACTGCTTTTATATATATATATATATATATATATATAAATTTTTTTGACTTCATTTGGCATGGATTTTGACTCTATGGCCTTTTTATTGCTTTACTATATATACATACTAACTGTATATATTAATATTTACATTTTCGTTTGGCCTGGATCATTTCGTGGCATTTTTACCGCTTTTATAAATATATATATTTACATTTCTATTCGAGCATAGGATGGCAGATCCGTCGCCCTTTACAGTTTTTATATATATATTTCTATTCTGTCGAGCCTAGATTAATTCGTGGCTCAATTACAACTTTTATACATATATATATATATATATATATATATATATATCCATTCCAGTTCGGGTATATGATGGCAGATCCGTCGCCCTTTATAATTTTTATACACACACACACACACACACACATATATATATATATATATATATTTCAATTCTGTCAAGCCTGGATCATTCCGTGGCTCTTTTACAGCTTTTATAAATATATATATATTTACATTTCTGTCCAGGCATAGGATGGCCGATCCGTCGCCCTTTACAACTTATATATATATATATATATATATATATATATATATATATATATATATATATATTTACATTCCAGTACGGGCCTAAGAGTGAAAACCCATCACCCTTTACAGCTTTCATATATATATATATATATATATATATATATTCTTAATTCATTGTGATATATATATATTCATTTGATATGAATTGGCGTTGATATTCATTTGGGCGAGTTAGATTTCTTTAAATCTAGCCCTTCTATCTTTCAAACGGTTAAAAATAGGTCCAACCAAAATCGGGAAGCTAGAATGGCTGAGATTTATTTAAATCTGGCTTTCTTTCTAGTTTTATTCATTATTAAAGCAACCTCGCGACCCTTAGATCGCTATCTATTGGGAATGAGAAGTTTTGGCTACGCACAGGCCAAGATTTGATTGATGAATCCTTGGTTTTCTTCGCGACGTATTGATGTAAATATGCATTTTCTGTGAATATCTGAACTGTGCAGGTTTTCTTGGCTTCTCTCTGTGAGCCTAGGAATCGTGGGATTCATGATCAAACTGATCAGAATCTGATTCTCACAATGGACAAACTCCACATTACAAATGTACCCTGCCAGTTTTTCTGTAAAATGTACATCCGAAAGACCTTAAAATGATTATCCGATTTAAGGTCTCAAACATAATGAAATAATGGTCTGTCGTGCCAGAGTCACTCCGATGGTTGTCATGCCCATGAGAAGACCGACACTTGTGGTTGCAGAAACTGAAAATGAAAGCATTAGACCTTCAAATTTTGAATCTAAGACTGTTTCAATTCCTGATATTAATGATTAGCTTAATAAATTAACTTTTAATAAAACAAGTATAAAAAAAATTTGGTATACTAGACCTACTCCTCCAGACCTTCAGTTTGAAGAAAAAAATCTAGATAATCATTTTTCTGTTTCGTCCAATAAAATTTATGAATGGAATATTGATGGTTTAAGTAAGCATCAAATTCTTAATAAATTAAATCATATGTCTATGGTTGCCAATAGTTATATTACAGCATTCAGTCATCTTTCACAACCTGACATTGTTGAAATATTAACTAATGGATTTACTTGTACTCTTAGATCTTGGTGGGAAAAACATCTCACAGAAGATTCTATGTTAGCAGTAATTCATGCGGTCCAAATGGACGATAATGGTAACCCTATTTGGGATGATAATATTGGTGTTAGCTCTCCTGATGGGATAAACACTTTAATATTTACCATAATAAAATATTTTATTAGAACTCCCAGTAATATTACTGAAAAAAATCATGATCAGTTAAGTAATCTCACTTGTCCTACTCTAAGTGATTTTAGATGGTACAAAGATGTTTTTACTTCTCGAGTCATGATGTGTAATGACACAAACAAACCTTTCTAGAAAGAAACGTTTGTTAATGGCTTACCTAATTTTTTTGCTCACAAAGTTAGAGAAGCGCTGAGTAAAGATTTGGGATTTATTGATTATGATAACCTTACTTATGATGACATAATCAATTATATTCAAAAAATTGGATTAAAAATGTGTATTGATTTTAAAATCGCTAAACAAACTGGTAAAGATAAGAATAAAGCTAAATATGAGCTTGGAACCTTTTGTGAACAATACGGTTTACCTCCTGTTGCTCTCTCTAGAAGAAAGCATCGTCGTAAACATATTGAAAATCACAAAAGCAGTAAACATCATAAAAACGGTCTAAATAGAATAAAAGGGAAGATAATTATTATGAAAAACCTAGTAAAAACATAATAAAAAAATCTTCTAAGAAGTCTAAAAAATATGATAAGAGTAAAGTCACGTGTCATAATTGTGGCCAACAGAAAGTGAAGCCGAAGAAGTCACTTTATGCACAGATAATTGCAGATCTGCTTGTTGCAATAAAAGGATTAATGTTCTTAACAAAAAAGAAGTAGAAAGTTCTTTGTTAATTGATTTAATTAGTAAAAATACTGATTCTGATTTAAAGATTCAGTATATGAAACAATTAAAAGATTTATTAACTAAAACTAATACAGTTAGAAATAAGATTGCTAAAGGTAAAGAAAAACCTATTATCAGTCTTAATAAAACACTTGAAAGATTTAAATCGCCAAATAAAGAAATCACTCTTCCTGAGTTAAATCAGAAAGTTAATAAACTTAAAAAAGAAATTTCAAGCCTTAAAACTAAAATTTCTGATTTACGTAAAGAAATGACTAATCTAGCAACTAAAGATTTAGATCTTCACCTCTTTGAGACATCAGATGAGGAGGATGATATTCCAGAATCTTCAAATGCTAGGAATGAGTCACTTCTTATGGTTCAAGGATACTCCTTAAAAAGATTAAAAGATATTACCATTCAAAAATGGTATATAGTCATTAAGCTAGTTATCGATAAAACTTTTACAATTGAGCTTCCTGCTCTAGTTGACACTGGTGCAGATCTTAATTGTATTCAGGAAGGTTTAATCTAAGTTTTATAAGAAAACTAGTAAAAAATTAAGTTCTGCTAATGATAGTAAAATGGAGATAAAATATAAACTTCCCAAAGTTCATATTTGTCAAGATAATATGTGTTTTAAAATAACTTTTGTTTTAATACGCAATCTGACTGAAAGATCATTCTATGTCTACCATTTATATATCTATTATATCCATTTACTACTATTAATAATGGATTAAGCACTAAACATTTAGGTCAAAAGGTAGAATTTAAATTCATTACCCAACCCAAAGAAAGAGATTTGAAATTTATTCAAGACGAATTAATTTCCAAATCTTTAAATTTTTTAAATTGTAAAACTGCTCAGTTAAAATTCTTAAAGGAAGAAATTAAATATAAACAAGTAGAAAATTTTCTTACTAATAAAGAAGTTCAAGAAAAAATTGAAGATTTCCTAAAAAGGGAGTCCTTGGACTACGCTACGAACGGGAAGGATGAAAGCGAGTCAGTATGCTGATTCCTCATCCGCAAATCAGCCCTTCCCAATTCATTGGGCCTTTCGATACAATCAAATAGAAAGCCCCAAGGGCGCCATATTCTAGGAGCCCAAACTAAATTGATCTTATCTTTTAATAATTTAAAATTTTTCTTTGTTGGGGTAATAACTTAATCTTTTAATAAAATCTTTCTTGCAGCAATATCAATAAATATTTCAACCTTTAAGAATTTTATGAATAAGAATCTTTGTTCTAATTCTCCTAATGTTTTTTTGGCATAGACGAAAGCATGTTGTAAGGTTACCTTATGCTAAGAAATTTAAAGAACATTTAATTCCTACTAAGGCGAGACCTATACAAATGAATCATCAACAAATGGAGCTTTGTAAACAAGAGATTAATGATTTACTCAATAAGGGTTTAATTAAGCATAGTAAGTCACCCTGGTCCTGCCCAACATTTTATGTCAATAATGAAGCCGAAAAGGAGAGAGGTGCCCCTAGACTTGTTATTAATTATAAACCCTTAAACAATGTTTTAGAATGGATTAGGTACCCATTGCCTAACAAAGAGGATCTACTGTGTAGACTTAGTAATGCCACTATTTTCAGTAAATTTGACCTCAAGTCAGGATTTTGGCAAATCAGTATCTATCCCAGTGATAGGTATACAACTGCTTTTACCACCCCTTTTGGTCATTAAAAATGGATAGTTCAGCCATTCGATTTAAAAAATGCCCCTAGTGAATTTCAGAATATCCTTAATGATATTTTGAATCCTTTCAGTCATTTTAATATTGTGTATATAGATGATATTCTCGTCTTTTCTAAGTCGATTGAAGAACATCACAAACATTTAAATTCGTTCTTCAAAATAATCAAAGTCAATGGACTTGTTTTATCTCCTACTAAATGTAGTCTTTTCCAGACTAGGGTCAAATTCCTAGGTCATGACATTAATCATGGTCTGGTTCGTCCCATTCAGCGAGTTATTCAATTTGCAGACAGATTTTCTGATAAAATCATTGATAAAACTTCACTTTAGCAATTTTTAGGATCTCTCAATTATGTAGGTAAATTTTATAAAAATCTTTGAAAAATTTGTAAACCTCTTTTTCAACGTTTATAAAACAATCCTCCTCCTTGGACTGATGAACATACTTCCATCGTCCAACAAGTTAAAAAGTATGTTAAGGTATTGCCTTGCCTTGGCATTTCCAATGAATCTGCATTGAAAATTGTTGAAACCGATGCTTCTAAAATTGGATTCGGAGGTATTCTAAAGCAGAAATTAACTCCTGCTTCTTCTGAACAAATTGTTCGATTTCATTCTGGCATATGGAATCCTACACAATTAAATTACAGTACTATTAAAAAAGAAATTCTTTTTTTAGTTTTATGTATTAATTTCAAAGTGATTTGTTAAATCAAAAATTTTTAGTCAGAATAAACTGTAAATCAGCAAAATATATTCTTGATACAGATGTAGAAAATGTCGCCGCTAAGCAAACTTTTGCTAGATGGCAAGCTCTTTTGAGTATATTTAATTTTGATATTGAGTATATTAAAGGAAGTGATAATTCTATTCCCGACTTTCTTACTCGGGAATTTATTAATTCAGGTACCCCTACTGTTTCAAAATGAGTATTCGAGGAGGTTCTTCTTCTCGAGGTTTGGGTCACCCTTCAAGCCCTAGTGACCTAGCCCAAAGGCTCTTTGGTCTCTCATCCAGTTAACCTAGTTCCTTCAGTGGCTCTAGTTAATAGATATCATATACTTGGTTCCGTTCCAAAGCCGTAGAATACAGTTTTAGCCAGTAAACCAATCCCTATTGATCCATTTTGTTCACCCCAGTAAAATGTTCCTAAAAGTCAAAACTCACGATATATTCCTAATTATCAAGTCAATCTTTTTCATGTCAAAACAATCATGAAACCCAAGAATGATCCAGTTGGTTTTGCTGCCCAGTTCTTCCCAACTGGATGACATTTCCTTCCTCTTGCTCCTTATAAATCACTTACATTTTATAAGGACATCCTTCTTCTAACCGAGTCAATTGTTATTAAGCCCATTTATGATAAAAATGATTCCTCAAAAATCATTTATCATTCATTTTATATTAAACAGATTATTTCTTAATCTGATTGGGGAAAGCATCCTTTGGATCTTAGTCCAATTGCTAGTCAAAATCATTATTTTTGTTTCTATGATTATATTGAAGCCTGGCATAAGATTTTCCTTCATCAAAACCAAGCTTTCAATCATTCATGGTTTATTCAATTTGATCATAAATTCAAGAGTCAAATCCCATTTTGGTTTATTCTTTGGTGGTCTCGTTATGGTCCTTCCTTCGATATTTCCCCAGATTTGCTTCAGTCACAAGTTCATCACTTTGCAAATCATAGTTAATATAATCCAAAGTTTAAAGGTATCCCCATACTGCTCCAATTTTCTAGTAAATACAAGATTCCTTGGATTTTAAATTGGCAGTATAATCTTTAAACACCAGTCATGGAGTCCGTTTTTTAGTCTCCTACTCAATCGTCCATTAATTCTATGGCCAGTAAAGTCAGTAGTCAAGAAGTTTCCATGGTCACCCGAATTTTCTTTGTTAAATGGTGGGACAAATTTGATGTTAACAGAATTGTAGGTCAAGTTCAAAAAGAATTTCCCTCCAATCCTATTAAATCTATCCCTGAGAAAGGTTCTTCCAGTAAATCTAAATCTAAAGAAGTTTGTCCTTCTACCTCTTTAGATTTTTTAAAAATTAAAGAGTATTCTAGTCTTAAGTTACAAAAGTTAGCTCAAGCCATCCAAGATAGAGTCAATCAGCTTCATGAAGAAATTGAAGCTAGTGAGTGTTCGTCTTCTTCCTCCAAGAAAACCAGTAAAACTGATGAAGAAAATGATATCAATGACAGCGTTAATTTACAAGATGCTCAGGACCCATTCGCCTAATCATGATCCTACTTTCCACCGAAAGTAGCCTTCAGTCACATGCAGATGTCCCTCAGAATTATAGTCAAAAGATTCTGCAAATTGCGCCTCTATGCGCTCAATCAGTCTGTCGGCCATATGTCTAAAGCATCCGAAAGTTTTCTCATTTAGTCAAAAGTTTGTAATAATTCACTTTTATAATAGTAAAGGATAGATTCAATTTGTAATAGTAAAGATCAGATACTGTTTGTAATAGTAAAAGTCAGTTACTATTTACTTTTGTAAAGTTTGTAATAGTTCTTTCTTATTATAAAAGAAAGACAGAGTCAGTTGGAGAAGCAGGCTTTGTCCACTTCTTCTCTTCTTCTCTCTTCTCTCTCTTCTCTCAAAATATACCAGTCAAGATTGTAGCTTGTGCTATCTTTGTAAGTTATCCCCTTGTACATATTTTATGATTTAATAATATTATGTTCTATTAGTAATTATTGTGTTAATTGTTGTGTTAATTCATGCGCCACTCTCTCTATCATCTACCTCTCTCTCTCATTTACTTCCCCCCACCGGTTGATTCTTGGTACTATTGGTGGTTCCCGGTCTAAAACAGTATGTCTAGTTAAAGAATGTTTATCCTTAGGCTTCATGTATGTTGCTCCGACCTTAAAGCACCTAGCTTAAGTCAACCATCACCTATAGACAGCCCAGATCGTCATAAGTCCTTATAAGCCGTTGTAAGTCTCAAGGTGTGAGCAGTTTTGGCGTTAAGGAATAGTTAAGATCACGGGTATGTGTCTATCAATAGGAAAGAGGTTATGAATTTAAGAAACTTGGTATGTCTTTAAGTGGAATGTCAACTGGTTTAGAGACTATGTCTAAACAAACTAAAACGAAGTAGACTGTTTAGATCGAGTTCATCAGTTAGTTCCAGGTTAGCCGTGTGATCCCTTGTATCAGACACAGTCTGATTTATTTTTATAAAAAAATTTTGACAAAGATTTCTGAAACTCTGGTGTTGGTGACCAATTTTTGGGTAAAAAATTTTCTCCTCTTTACTTATAAATAAACATAATTTTGGGGGATATCTTCCTGGATAAAATTTTTGGTAAGGAATAGTAATAGGGATGGTGATCTATCTGAGAAGAAGATCAACAGTACCCTCTGGCGACAGAAGGAGTTGGACCTCCAGTCAGACGACGATGGCCCCGATGGCCCCACAGGGCCCCACAGTCATCATCAGATGCGCATGCATCCAACAAAGTCAAAAGCAGAAGCAAAGATGCCCAGACAACTTTACTTTAGCTTTAGTAAAAGTAATTTACTTTAGTAAATGTAAAAGTAATTAACTTCAACTTTAGTTAAATGTTTTACTTTAGTTAAATGTTTTTACTTTAACTTTAATAAATGTAAAAGTTACTTCAGTAAATGTAATAGTAACTTTTAGTTGTATTTAAAGGAACTCAAGTGTTAGAGTTCCATAGGTTCAATACCTCAGGTTTTATTTCTATGAAACCTCCCAGAGGTCTCTCCTCCTTCTCTCTATCTTTTAGTAAGATGAAGAAGAAGTTCTTATACTTCTCTCTTCCGTATTGTAATCTAGTTAAGATGTAATCCTTCTTCAAATGTTTATAAATAAAAGAAAAAGATTACTTCACCGATACACCGGTCATCTTTTAGGTTTCTTTTGTCTTTTAAAGAATTTATTTTGCTTAAATTCCTCAACCGCTGTTAAATGGTATATATATATATATAAGAAATTAAAAGCCGCGGATCGACGATCCGGGCTGTCCAAATGCAAGAAAACGCGTAAATGTACTAAAAAGTACGCCAAAATGGCCATAGAACTGAGTTTCGGCCAAAATCAGAAAACGAAACTTAACGTGCACGTGTATAAATGTGCAATGAAGTAGTAGGAACTTCCTAATCGTAAAAATACTTACAATAGACTGCTACACGGGCTTTTTGCCACTTGATAGGCTTCAAATGGACGTTTCCACCATTCAATATTTGATATGTGGTAGTATATGAGTATACCTACGTGTTAGAGTGATAAAAACGAGGTTTGGAGTACAAGAAGTCGGGCTAGGAAACGAAACGGGCAGAGTTTCAGAGCATTTTCTATTTTTTTTGGCCTGGGGGTGCACTTATATTTAAAGACCCGATGGAAGCGGTCCTACCTGCGACAACCGCGGGTCAACCTACTGCTCCACGTGGCAGGCCCCATCCGATGGGGTCCGTTGTCTCAAAGTACGTGCACTCCAAGCAATGCGATGTCAGGTTCAAAACTTTCTAACTTTTGATCGAAGCGTCCGTTTGTGGCGTGTTATACCTTTCCGAAAAGCCCTCGTCGAGAGCGTCACAATGACATGGGACTAAACCTTTTCCAAGTCCAAGAAGACGGGTTCATAATCGGGTCTTCAATTATTCACAGTTTATCCCTTGAGCTGTCTTGCGCTGTTTTCACTCGAGATCAATGTTATGGTTCTTTCTGACCTTCATAGTATCAATTCGGCTTGATTTTGACCGAATTGGCTTTAAGTTGTTAAAATGACCATTTTGCCCCTTCAGAAGTTGTCTCCTGTACTGGCACGGTCTGAGTGACATCCCGGTATTGAGACCGGGGCTGAGAAGACGGTTTTTCCCCCTGCAGGGTTAATAACAGGAACGCAAAATTTCAAGTGTCTACAACAGGAATGAAAAATTTTAAGTGTCTACAGATGCCCCTCTTTATCATGTTTATGCAACGCAGTGAAATGAATAGGATAAAGATTGCTAGACACTAGGAATATTATAAATGCAAATGTAATGCAATGCATAGCATGATATGTTATGAATGTTAGATACCTTCAATGAGATAGGGCTATCACTAACTGTTTACGTCATTTTCTACTAGGGATAACGTCATCCACGATAGCCCTTGATGTCGCATTAGTCGGACGCCAATGGTTAACCATGTCCCTGTGCTGCTAGCCTATTACTAGTAGGGTATAGCTGGTAGGCTGTCACAGATTGTTCTTGTTATATTATGCTGGGAATGACGTCATTCATGATAGCCGTTGGTGAATTCCCTTGATGTCTACCTGAATAACATATTGCAAAGTTTCGATCACCATCGAATCTTTCTCTATGCTCCCTCTAGGGATTTGTATAACAGATTCCATCATCTGTCCTCTGTGGGGATAAACTGATATACTGTTTCTGCTACCGGATCATTCCCGATGCTTCGCTAGAGTTGTCGCCAACGGCTGATAGTGTCAAGAAATCTAACCTTCGTTGAAGTAGCCTTCAACTACGAGGATCAACGGATCATTCCCGATGCTTCACTGGGGTTATCGCCAGTAGCTAATAGTGTCAGGCAATCTAACCTTTGCTGAAGTGGCCTTCAACGGCTAAGATAACCGGATCGTTCTCGATGCTTCGCTGGGGTTGTCGCCAGCGGCTGAACTGTCAGAACCTTTGTCCTCCGCTGAAGTAGCCTTCAACGGCTAAGATCGCTGAATCATTCTCGATGCCTCACTGGGGTTGTCGCCAGCGGCTAAAATGTCATGCAATATGACCTTCGCTGAAGTGGCCTTCAACGACTAAGATCACCGGATCATTCCTGATGCTTTGCTAGGGTTATCGCCAGCGACTGAAATGTCATGCAATCTGACCTTTGCTGAAGTGGCCTTCAACGGTTGAGATCACCGGATCGTTCCTGATGCTTTGCTGGGGTTGTCTCCAGCGATTAAAAGTGTCAGGCAATCTGACCTTCGTTGAAGTGGCCTTTAATGGTTGATAGAGTCAAATCTGATCAATTTTGACGTGGGGTACTTCTTTTGATAAAACGCACCCTCGGATCAGTCTGGATTCCCTGATACAGTCAGAACCTGACGTTCATACTGTCCAACCTTCCCGACGCCCTGACTGAGGCAATTTTCAACAGTTTTTTAGCAGTTTTTTTTAGCAGTTTTCATTATTGGTCCCCGAATACCGCTTCAAGATGATAACCAATGGCTTATATGAAGATTTTCTCTTCGTCAGGAATCCGTCGCTCATACGCAGGATTTCAGGCCAATCCGCTCAATCGCGTAGCAGTTTTTTTCTCAAATTTGACTTTCAGCTTTTAAAAACTCCGTTTCCACTTGAACTGGACCAAGTCAGAGGGAGTGGGCGCACTCTGGGGAGCAGCAGGTAGGGGTGCGGCAGTCGCAGATGGGGTTGCTCCCTCCTGCGAGTTTAAGTTGAGCTCCCGTGCCTTTTCAAATTCATTTTTAGTTTCGAATCCTAAAGGAAATCTGATTTTCTTTCTCAGATCTACGGAGTTCGGGCAGCTTTTTTCAGATTTCGTCAGCGTACAAACGCTCTGCACATCTCAGGTAATGTTTACATCCTTTCTTTTCCAGTTTTGACCGTCAGAATGTTGTAAACCACATAGTGTGCTTTTAAACGCAATGTATCAAATATGTATGCTTATATGACTTGATAAAAATTTTCAAACTTCATAAGTATGCATATTTTACTGTGATGCACATTTTGATGCAAGAAAGTTTGAATTATGAGACAGTCAATTGACGTTCTTTTTTATCAGCTTACTCATCCATTTTGAGGCCTAGTGAGCCAGGATTTTCAACTAAAAATGTCCATGGTAATTTAGCTACTATGTGAAGTTTACTTTTGATTTTTTTTTCATAAATATAAACTATTTTTGCTTTTGGGTAGGTGTGCTACTGAATGCTCACCCAGTCATAGTCCATTTTACAAAGAAGACTATGGCAAAAAAAATTCAAAAGCCTGAGCATTTAATAAACATGCAATTTTGACTTTACTGGGGATTTTTGTTAACTCATGCATGTTTGAGGACTTAGAAATGCATAAAATACTGTTTCAAATTAATAAGCCACAGGTTTAAGGCTTACCTCACCCTTTCCGAGGTGATTTGGAGACTTTGTACAGGTTATGGAGCCAAATAGACCTGGCAGTGCCAGTAGGGTCGTTCCAGGAGTTAGACAGAGGAGAGTCTCCGATGTTCCTCAGCCACGGCCAGCCCAGCCGCCTCGCAGATTGACTGAGTCAGTGATTCGTCCTATCCGGGTTGATCCACCGATTAACGTGGACAATGAGGACGTACCTTTTGTTGATCCTGTTCCACCTCAGGCTCCACGTGTGGAGCTTCCAGGAATTGTGGTGCCACTTCAGGACCTACTGGGAGATTTGAGGCTCCATCCATCGAGATACCTTCATGCCAACGAGGTGACTGAAGTTTTTTCTTCTTTTGGATTTTCTTTATTTCTTTTTCCATTTACAGGGCACAGGTTTGATCTGGACCAAATTTTTAATGCAGGTTCCCAGCTTTACACAGCCTAGGGGGAACTAGTTCAATGTCCATTCCCTGTACCATACTCTACATCCGGAGTACAGGACCATTGTCAACACCTGGGGGTTTTAGGCATTTTTTTCTATCCTTCCCCGCCATTACCCCTGGGGTTATATGAGGGTTTTATCGGAGCGCTAGTTCCACCAAACCCAATTTCTCTATTTATTAGATTCTGAGGTGATGATGACGCCTATGGACTGGAGGTTCATCACCGGGATAGAGTTTGCAGGTTTGCCAGTGCCGGTTGTGGCTGACATTACACCTACTGCCGTTCGGTCCCTCTTGGGAGTTCCTGCGATGACTATCAAAGGTCAGACGGTCCGTTCTGGTCCCTTGAGCATAGATTCCCAGAGTGGGGCTTTGGCTGAGCCTCTGCCTAATGATCAAAGGGTTAGAGATCGCATCCTGCGATGACTATTTTTAGTGATCATCAAGGGTTGTTTCCTTGCAGACAACTCTTTGACGGTGTCCTTTGCCCTGGTTAGCACTACTAGATACGTGGATAGCACTACTAGATACGTGGAGCGCCTCAGTGATTTTGATTGGGGTACCTATACCTTTGCCTATTTCCTCCGAGGGATGCGCATGCAGTCAGAGGGTGTGACGGAGGCTTGGTTAGGCTTTTACCCATTCTTGCTGGTGAGTACATCTCTCTTGTACCTTTTTGATTTCCTCATTTATATATGCCAGTCTTGATCACTGAGGACTTTTGATATTTACATGGCCAATATTGGACATAATAGAGGCTTCCTTGCCTACGTCCTGTCACTACTCTGGGCTTGGAGACCTATCCTCGGGGACAGCGCTAGCATTACTCCACATTGACGAAGGTCCCTGTATCTGAGGGATTCACCCACTCCCTCCTGTAGCTCGAGCTATTGACGGCCTGGTCGATTTTGTGGGTCTCGTATACCTCAGACTTTTTGATAGTCGGGTTTGAGGACGGCTTTCCCATTGGCCAGGAGTTTGCATTATCCACCCGTAGAGCCCCATTTTTGACAGAGGGAGGTTGGGAGCTCTATTTAGGAGAGCGTGCTATTCGGAGAATCACGGGGGAGATCCGCATTCCCTTTGTTCCTCCTACTTGGCATCATTGGCCATTGGCTTAGCCACTCATAGACATTCCACTGGTGGGCATAGATGGCTTCACCCTGTCAGAGGGTCCTTATAGCCAGGAGGCCTTTCATAGCTGGCGGAGTCCTCGTATCATTGGGGCTCAGACTCGTGCTACCCAGTTCATGGCAGATTTGGTGCCGGGGTCTGTGATTATGATAGACTGGATAGCTTGCCTCTAAGATCCGACTCATCTAGATCAGATCACAGGATTGACCCAGCAGTTGGAGAGGGCACATTTGTTTATCAGACACCTTGGTCGGGAGCCATCCGAGGTAGATTTTTTTACTCCTTTCAGCTCTGGCAGCGGGCCCCTCATCAGGTCAATTTTTGAGCAGCTTTACAGGTGCTGATCCTCCCTTATATCGATCGGACATTCCCACTGGTTGAGACTTTGTGACTCAAGAGGAGCTGGAGCAGGTTAATAGCCTGGATGCAGACATTCTTAATCTCTTTGGATAGTTTTTCTCGCTATATCTTTTGATTGGCCTCTGTTTAGCTATTGGGTGGTTGTGCCCCATTTCTCGCTATATCTTTTGATAAGCCTGATAGTAGTGTGCATACAAGCCAATCATGTATGATGATAAAGCACGTACTTTGTAAACAATCTTATTTATTTATTAATGAAATATTCATTTATTAAAGGCATTTAATTATCTACATGGTGCTGTTTTTATAATATGTAAATAACCCATAGTTTTAAGCAATGCTTTTAGAATCATGATGATGATCATGCCAATGAGATCTAAATTCTTAGAAAGCTCTAAAACTAAAATAGTTCCTAATCATGGGATTACTAAAAATGGGATTAGTAAATCCGGATAGATTAGTACATATGTTGCTTGCTCATTAGATGAGGATGATTGATCTCATAATCATTTGTGTGGAGACACTAAAGCAAGTATGTAGGTGCTTATTGGAGAATAAGTTCACTGAACGTGACTCGCTATGGAATACCTAATGGAGTTTTACTCGCCTGTCAATAGGAATTCCTAATGTGATAGTAGTACAAGTGATCCTTGGACTTGAGATCATCATAGTATCTTGTATGTAATGAATTATACTTTGACTTATTCCTTAAAGCCCTTTAGGGTATATAAAAGGGTATGCTTGGGTATAATGAGTTACATATGGAGACAATGAATGATCAATAAAGAATCTACCACCTCTAGTAAAGGAGGAGATATGTCCTATGTGATTCGTTAAATGACAACCCAGGAATCCTTGGCCAAGGTAAAATGAAATTAGAAAGGAGTTTCTAATTTACATTATTTGGAGTTGTGCATTTTCTAATCGAAATACATATAATTAAATAAAATAAGACTTGACAGTAAATTCATGTCTTATATTTAATTGGGACATTGTATGGTGGAAGGATTGAATTGTATGGTAACTATTTACTCACAGGTTCTTTTATGATTAATGTTGAAATCTATATTATCTGGAAAGTCGTTGATCGCTAGGGAGGCTTATCCCTATTGTAGAATAAATATTATTTATTTAAATAGATTATTAGTTTAATTTATTTATTTAAATAAGATTAGAATTGTTCTAATTGATTTATTCACAACCGGTTTAATATGGAGAACCTAAAGGGTCACACCATAAAAGGAAGAATAATTATTTAAGAAGGTAATGGCATAATCGTAATAATGCATTAAGTGAAATTAATTTAATCTATGGTGATAGAATAAATTAAATAGCTTAATATTTATTATTTAATATTTTGAAAATATTAAATATAAATTAATAAGAGGAGTCTTATTAATATTATTATAATTATTATTATTTTAATTTCTAAAGGAGTTTAGTAATTAATTTAATATTAGTACTCTCATTTATTCCTAATAAGATTAGGAGACAAATTAATTAAATGAATTTAATTAATTATTTCCCATGTGGTGGGAAGCCTAAATTAATTAAAGAAGTTTAATTAATTAAAAGAAATCCCATGTCTAATAGGATTAGAAGGGTTGACCAATATCTATATAAGAGGATTCTTATAATAGATATTACTTGATGCAATTCTAATTGTTGGAGAGTACTCCTTTTCTATAGAGGATAGAAAACTAAGCCAACCACCCTCCTTCTTGATAATTCATCTTCATTGGTGGATCACCTCTAGAGGCCAAACACTTGGGTGGCTAACGTTGATCAAAGGAAGGAATCTAATCCGGAAATTCAAGGAGATCACGAAGAACAAGGAGTTGAACTAGTACCTGTGGAAGCTTCGTTCTACAAGGGTATGATTCCATAACTTCTTATTTATCGTTTTAAATTAATAATTTGCATAAAGGATGATCCGGGTAATGGTTTTGTAGAAATTTTTTTAAACTCTGATATACCATGCTTCCGCTAATTTTTGCAATTTGATTGCGTCACGATTTCGTGCAAACCCAACAGTGTTATCAGAGCCAACTTTTATGCAATTATTAATTTATTTTTGATTTCATATACATATGGGTATATATTTAAAATAATTTATTGGGCATAATTTTATTGTATAAAATTATTTTTTTTAAGAAAAAAAAATGACTTTTTTTTTGGGACGAATCACAATTTTTTTTGGGTGCTAATCTTGAATTCTACAAAGAAAAGATGTTGTCTCTTTCTTACTCCAAAAAGAAGGTGACCCATCAGGAAAGAACTCTTTTAATAAAATAAGGTGACTTTTTTTAAAAAAAATAAATGTGAATTTTTATTTTATATATATATATATATATATATATATATATAACCTGATTCGTTATATAAATATATATAATATATACGGTAATATCAACTATATATATATATATATGAGATATATATATATATATATATATATATTATTCTAAATAATTTTATAATTAAAATAAAGAGTTTATTTTAATCTTGAAATTGGATTTCATGCAATTTAAAATTGCCCATTAAATGATACTCATATATATATGAAATGTTTTAATTCATGAGATGGATATTTATTTATTGATATATATGGTGATATGTATGATAATAAATGGGGATTGATTATGGACTATTTGACCAATGTGATTGGATTTTATTTTAGTTGAATGCTTGAATGAATGGGTTTTATTAAATGGGGTATGTGTACCTCGTCTTCTCTAATTTTTTTTTTCTTGATGTAAAATTCTATCTCCCTCCTATGTACTTCCCCTTGACTGCAGATTAAGGTTTCTATTTAAATTAAATAGTTTAATGTAATATAAATAGTTAGAATTATCTTGAAGAAATTGGAGACCAAGGAGCAAGGAGCGCGTGAATACCCGTTTGTATGGAGCCCGGGTTTAAATGTAATAGTTATATTTAAATTTAAATTCTTGCACTCCTAGGTTTGACCTTTTGGTTCACTTGGTGGCTCTAGTGAACCAAACTAGAATAAAAGTCCATAATCAATCCGGGTAGAATATAATATTCTATATTGCATGCTAAATATTATATATATTATATTTTATGCAAACATGCTTCGAATGTTTAATAAAATGACGCGTATTTTATATATATATGTGCATGCGCGCTAAACAAGATGAGACAAATAATAACAAACCCCTCAAAGAAATAATATTAAGTCCGAAGCGTTCAAATGATATTTAGAATATCGAACGTCGCCTTCTAGCATGGTTAATTAATAGAGTATTAAATATTTAATATGAGTTTGTTGTGCTATCCACAAGGCGAGTATTGCGTATTTAAGATGTTAATTAATCACATTTGATGCTTATCAAGAAAATTGAACGATCTAGTCTTGTTGTGCTATCCACAAGGACGAATATTTTTCTTTTTTGAATTTATGGAAGTACTAGGTTGGACTTAACTTAAATTATTTTAGTTCGGATGTGCACACACTTGACCATTATGATTTAAGAGGCAAAATAAAAGGAGTTATATAGTGATGTAATTGACAAGAGTTGTCTACCTATTTATTTGTATATCGCTTGTTGTGCTATCCACAAGGTTATATACATTTGAAATGGGATCCTTATTCTCACTAGCAAATCTTTAATTAGATGTTGCCGAACTATATAAGTGAGGGTAATATAGTTTGATGAAAATAGTGGGAGATACCAATTTAAAATAAAGACCTAAATTTATTTTGGTATGCAAAATTAATAAAATGAATGTTTGCTAAAATGTTATTTTTCACATGCAGAATTTTAAAAATGTCAAAATCACTAATTTCACTGCGAAGCATACTTGATGCTAATAAGCTTACCGGGCCGAATTATACGGACTGGCTAAGAAATCTGAGAATAGTTCTCACTTCTGAAAAGATTTCTTATGTCCTAAACTCACCTGTCCCTGGAACTGTTCCAGAAACAGTCTCTGAGGAAGAGATTGCCACCATTGTAAAGTGGCAAGATGATGCATCTGTGGCTCAATGCATCATGCTCGCATCCATGAATAACGAGCTTCAGCGTCAGCACGAAAATATGGATGCTCCTACTATGTTGATTCACCTCAAGGAGTTGTATGGTGAACAAAGTAGGACTGCTAGATATGAGATATCTAAGGAGCTCTTCCGATCTCGGATGACCAAGGGCAAAGTGAACATAAAAGAACAAAAGAAATCTGATCCAGCTAGCAAAGGAATGTATTTTCATTGCAACGAGCCGGGTCATTGGAAGAGGAACTGCAAGAAGTTTCTGGCAAAGAAGAAGCTTGGAGAAGCTTCGACTTCCAATCAAGGTTTGTTCATGATTGAAATTAATTTTTCAGAAAGTTAAAATTCTACTTGGGTATTGGATACCGGCTGTGGTTCTCACATATGTAATAATGTGAAGGGACTGGTCAGAAATAGAAAGCTGAGCAATGATGAGGTCATCCTACGAGTGGGGAATAGAGCAAAGGTTGTTGCATTAGCTGTAGGGACTTATTGTTTAGTAATGCCTTCGGGCAAGTCCATTTTTCATAATAATTGTTATTATGTTCCGAATATTATTAAAAACATTATTTCAATTTCTGTATTGGATATGGAAGGATTTAACGTTGTTATAAAGAACAATAGTTGTTCTATTTATAAAGACGATGTTTTATATGGTATTGGAAATTTGCGAAATGGACTTTATACACTTGACTTACAAGAAAATATTTTTCAAATTGAATAAACTAAGAAAAGGAAAAGAGATGATATTAATTATACTTACATGTGGCACTGTAGACTCGGTCATATCAATGAAACAAGATTATCCAAGTTGCATAAAGATGGGCTCCTCGAGCTATCCGATTATGAATCATATCCAACTTGTGAATCTTGTCTCATGGGTAAAATAACTAAATCTCCTTTTAGTGGAAAAGGAGAAAGAGTTACAGAGTTGTTGGCATTGATTCACACAGACGTTTGTGGGCCTATGACAACAAGTGCACGGGGTGGGTATTCTTATTTTATTACTTTCACTGATGATCACTCAAGATTTGGAAATGTGTATTTAATGAAATACAAGTCAGAATCATTTGAAAAGTTCAAAGAGTTCAGAAGTGAAGTAGAGAAACAAACGGGCAAGAGTATAAAGATACTTCGATCAGATCGAGGTGGAGAATACTTAAGCGGTGAGTTTCTCAATTATCTCAAAGAAAATGGTATAATCTCACAATGGACTCCTCCAGGTACACCACAGTTAAATGGAGTATCTGAAAGGAGAAATCGAACACTGTTAGACATGGTTCGATCCATGATGAGTTTTACCGACCTTCCAATTTCCTTCTGGGGATATGCCCTAGAAACGGCTGCATACCTACTTAACAAGGTACCTACCAAATCCTCCCCAAAGACTTCATATGAGATGTGGAAAGGGAGGAAACCAAATCTTAAGCATGTTAAGACTTGGGGTTGTCCAGCTTATGTCAAAAAGTTTGAACATGATAAGCTACAAACTAAATCCGAAAAGTGTAGATTTGTGGGATACCCTAAAGAAACTGTAGGGTATTATTTCTATCATCCAACTGATCAAAAGGTGTTTGTTGCGAAACATGCTGCCTTCTTGGAAAAGGAGTTTATCCATGAAGGGGTCAGTGGGAGTAAGATATATCTTGAAGAAGTTCAGGAACCACAAATTACCACGGATCAAAATCAGGTACCTGACCAAGTAGAAGAACCTACTATACCACACCCTGTTCGTAAATCTGGAAGAGTACCGAAGATACCTGAGAGGTATGGATTCGTTATAGAGGATGACGATGAGGTACGCATCATGAATGATGATGATCCATTGAATTACGAACAGGCTATGAGTAATAAAGACTCAGGGAAATGGCTTCAAGCCATGAAATCCGAAATGGACTCTATGTATGAAAACAAAGTATGGACTTTGGTTTCACCACCTGAAGGCATTAAGCCTATTGGGTGTAAATGGGTCTTTAAAAGAAAGACTGGAGCGGACGGCAAGGTGGAGACCTATAAGGCCCGACTGGTTGCAAAAGGTTTCAAACAAAGACAAGGAGATGATTATGATGAAACCTTTTCACCAGTAGCTATGCTCAAGTCCATTCGGATTTTGCTTGCGATTGCAGCTTATAACGACTATGAGATCTGGCAGATAGACGTGAAAACGGCCTTCCTCAATGGGAAACTTGAGGAGGATGTGTATATGACACAGCCAGAGGGATTTTTTTCAAAGATTGGAATAAATCAAGTCTGTAAGCTGCAACGATCCATTTATGGATTGAAGCAAGCTTCTCGTAGATGGAACATTCGTTTTGATGAGACAATCAAAGAGTTTGATTTTATCAAAAATGACGATGAACCATGTGTGTACAAGAAGGTTAGTGGGAGCGCAATTTCATTCCTTGTATTATATGTTGATGATATATTACTGATAGGGAATGACATTCCTATGCTACAATCGATTAAAATCTGGTTATCTAAACACTTCTCCATGAAGGACTTGGGAGAAGCATCCTATATTTTGGGGATAAAGATCTATAGAGATAGATCTAAAAGGATGCTTGGTTTATCCCAAGGAACGTACATTGATGCAATGCTAAAGAGATTTAGCATGGAAGATTCCAAAAGAGGGCTCATGCTGATGAGCCATGGAATACATCTCTCCAAGAAATAGGCCCCAAAGACACCTGAGGAGAGAGACCGTATGAGTAAGATCCCTTATGCTTCTGCAATAGGATCTATCATGTACGGTATGATATGTACTAGACCGGATGTTGCTCATTCACTTAGTGTAACGAGCAGATACCAGTCGAATCCAGGAGAAGAGCACTGGAAGGCAGTGAAGAATATCCTAAAATACTTGAGAAGGACTAAGGATATTTTTCTTGTCTACGGTGGGTCTGAATTAAAACTCGAGGGCTTCACAGACTCAAGTTTTCAAATGGACCAAGATGACAGTAAATCTGTTTCGGGGTATGTTTTTACCTTGAACGGAGGCGCAGTGAGTTGGAAGAGTTCCAAGCAGCAAACAGTTGCTGATTCAGTGACAGAGGCAGAGTATATAGCTGCAAGTGAAGCTGCAAAGGAAGCTGTTTGGATGAAGAAGTTCATAACTGAACTTGGTGTGGTTCCTAGCATTGGAGAAGCAGTTCCCATTTACTGTGACAACACAGGAGCAGTTGCACAGGCTATGGAATCGAGGTCTCATCAGAAATCTAAACACATGTTGCGGCGATTTCATTTGATCAGGGAGATCATTGAAAGAGGAGACGTCACCTTGGAGCGTGTAGACTCTCAAGACAACATTGCAGATCCATTTACTAAAGCTTTAACACAACAGCAGTTTGATCGTCACTTAGAGAAGATGGGTATGAGATACCATGGCGATTGGCTTTAGTGCAAGTGGGAGATTGATAGTAGTGTGCATACAAGCCAATCATGTATGATGATAAAGCACGTACTTTGTAAACAATCTTATTTATTTATTAATGAAATATTCATTTATTAAAGGCATTTAATTATCTACATGGTGCTGTTTTTATAATATGTAAATAACCCATAGTTTTAAGCAATGCTTTTAGAATCATGATGATGATCATGCCAATGAGATCTAAATTCTTAGAAAGCTCTAAAACTAAAATAGTTCCTAATCATGGGATTACTAAAAATGGGATTAGTAAATTCGGATAGATTAGTACATATGTTGCTTGCTCATTAGATGAGGATGATTGATCTCATAATCATTTGTGTGGAGACACTAAAGCAAGTATGTAGGTGCTTATTGGAGAATAAGTTCACTGAACGTGACTCGCTATGGAATACCTAATGGAGTTTTACTCGCCTGTCAATAGGAATTCCTAATGTGATAGTAGTACAAGTGATCCTTGGACTTGAGATCATCATAGTATCTTGTATGTAATGAATTATACTTTGACTTATTCCTTAAAGCCCTTTAGGGTATATAAAAGGGTATGCTTGGGTATAATGAGTTACATATGGAGACAATGAATGATCAATAAAGAATCTACCACCTCTAGTAAAGGAGGAGATATGTCCTATGTGATTCGTTAAATGACAACCCAGGAATCCTTGGCCAAGGTAAAATGAAATTAGAAAGGAGTTTCTAATTTACATTATTTGGAGTTGTGCATTTTCTAATCGAAATACATATAATTAAATAAAATAAGACTTGACAGTAAATTCATGTCTTATATTTAATTGGGACATTGTATGGTGGAAGGATTGAATTGTATGGTAACTATTTACTCACAGGTTCTTTTATGATTAATGTTAAATCTATATTATCTGGAAAGTCGTTGATCGCTAGGGAGGCTTATCCCTATTGTAGAATAAATATTATTTATTTAAATAGATTATTAGTTTAATTTATTTATTTAAATAAGATTAGAATTGTTCTAATTGATTTATTCACAACCGGTTTAATATGGAGAACCTAAAGGGTCACACCATAAAAGGAAGAATAATTATTTAAGAAGGTAATGGCATAATCGTAATAATGCATTAAGTGAAATTAATTTAATCTATGGTGATAGAATAAATTAAATAGCTTAATATTTATTATTTAATATTTTGAAAATATTAAATATAAATTAATAAGAGGAGTCTTATTAATATTATTATAATTATTATTATTTTAATTTCTAAAGGAGTTTAGTAATTAATTTAATATTAGTACTCTCATTTATTCCTAATAAGATTAGGAGACAAATTAATTAAATGAATTTAATTAATTATTTCCCATGTGGTGGGAAGCCTAAATTAATTAAAGAAGTTTAATTAATTAAAAGAAATCCCATGTCTAATAGGATTAGAAGGGTTGACCAATATCTATATAAGAGGATTCTTATAATAGATATTACTTGATGCAATTCTAATTGTTGGAGAGTACTCCTTTTCTATAGAGGATAGAAAACTAAGCCAACCACCCTCCTTCTTGATAATTCATCTTCCTTGGTGGATCACCTCTAGAGGCCAAACACTTGGGTGGCTAACGTTGATCAAAGAAAGGAATCTAATCCGGAAATTCAAGGAGATCACGAAGAACAAGGAGTTGAACTAGTACCTGTGGAAGCTTCGTTCTACAAGGGTATGATTCCATAACTTCTTATTTATCGTTTTAAATTAATAATTTGCATAAAGGATGATCCGGGTAATGGTTTTGTAGAAATTTTTTTAAACTCTGATATACCATGTTTCCGCTAATTTTTGCAATTTGATTGCGTCGCGATTTCGTACAAACCCAACAAAGCCTCTGTTAGTAGTTGGGCGGTTGTGCCCTATCTCCCTGTACTTTTTATTTTTGATTGTATGAGCTGACAAAGATGATGCTTGCAGTAGATAGTTTATTTTAGATATGCATGATATTTCCTATCTATTGCATCATATTTATCATTATCATTATGCATATATTATGTCATGGATATGCATTTAAACAGGTGAGTTCAGATTTGACCCCTGGATAGTCTTATGATGCGATGATACAGATGTCGTTATCTACGGTAAGCCGTATTTATCACTCTCCATCATCCTTGGTAGCATCCTCATTGAGGTCTTGGTACTATAGTCTGCCCCATACAGCCAGAGGAACAGTAGATCAGATGATGGGGCATTCTTTGGCCCTTCTAGATTTTTAGGTTCCGTACGAATTTGTAGACGACATTCTATCCTGCTGGATACTTGAACGGTAGGTTTTCTGCTTTGGACTGCACGAGTTGACTCTGACCTTGGAGGAGTATGAGCGTCTTACATGTTTAGCACTGGACCTGCCTTGCGCTCGCACAGCTGCCGGTGACATGAGGAGACCATTTATGACTACGTCGAGTCTGAGACGTAGAGTAGTCACTGAGGAGATCATCTCAAGACATGTGATATCCATCCACTTTCTGATCGATCGCTTCGGCCAGCCAGATAGCTACGATCGACACTTTGGGGATTTTATCATTTCGACAGATGAGTGGTAATTGGCCCGTGTAGACATTTTGTTAATGTGCGTCACGGCCTACGTATACATGCCATTATATTTGGACCATTTAGATATTGGCTTGATGGTCGTGGTTTCGTGCCCTTAAACAGGGTAGTACTATTCTGCCGATGATACTGGCCGAGACCTTGAGGTCTGCTACCTTTCGCCGCACCCATCCAGAGGGGTTTTTTAGAGGTAGCTCTGTCCAGATGTATGTATGGCTCATGACACATTTGCATCCGATTAGCACCTTTAGACACCATGGGTACTGCTTCACCCATGAGATAGCCCTGTCATACTCCTTCCAGCCAGCGGAGTGTTAGGATACAGAGACATGGTCGGCCTTTTTGTCAGATATTGAGCATCCCTTTTCGATTTTACCATGCTCAGGGCTCGTATCGCCTTATAGCTTCATCACCCATGCAGTTGGCATGGATTATTTGCCCCTAGTGGGATTGAGAAGGGTGACCACATACCATCCGTTAGCAGTTTGATCAGTTCCAGAGCCTTCACCAGTTTGAGGGGGCTACGAATCAGCAGATATCAGCTTCATCTCTATCATCAACTGACCTGATCAGGATTTATGAGTGTTGGACTCATAAAGAGAGGGATGATTTCTCTACTAGCCATCCGGATCGCTCTTTAGAGTATTCAGCATAGTTGGAGGCTGATATAGCAACAGTTGTGGTTATCCAAACAACTCCGAGTGTTGATTCAGATGAGGAGGAGCCTATGGAGGATCCCAATTATCCCATGGAGGATGAGTTATTTACCGGCTTAACAGTAGCTTTAGTTAGTGACCCTTCGAGCATTCCCGCCGATACAGATCTAGCTATTGCTGATTCACTAGCTCGGATGACTTTCAAGAGAGATCAGGCTAGGGCGTTGATGTTGACAACCCTTTTCTAGCAGAGACATAGCTTTTGCTGCGAGAGACGAGGCTAGAGCTACTCGGGTTGTAGCATTGGTTGAGAGAGATGAGGCTCGATCCACCCGAGATACAGCTTTTGAGGAGAGAGATGAGGTCTGATTTGTCAAAGATGCAGCCTTTGCAGAGATTGACGAGGTCTTAGTTGCCCGAAATACTGCTTACGCTAAGAGGGACGAGGCCATAGCTTCCCGGGATATCTATATTGTAGATAACACAAAACTCAGATCGTATACAGACAGCCTGGTTGGTGAGATGAGTGTTTTCATAGATGGCTGTGGATGTCCTTGCTCATATGGAGACCAAGGCCATTGAGCTTGCAGCTGCTCCTCCATCTTCAGAGAGAGATTCCATGCTGGCATTGCTATCTCGCTTGTCCTTGGGTCCATAAACTAGCTTTATTTTACCTGCATATACTAGATCAGCCATTTTTGTCATGTACAGGACATAGTGTATATATCAAACAGTATTATATATCAGAGAAATATATTTTGATTCACTTCCCTGTTGGATATGTATTGTCATTGCTGAGTGATTACCACTTCTTTCATGACTTGCTGTTATTGATGTATCACGAGCTTCTCCTTGATGGACAGACAGTGAGAAGTCAGAGAATATCTCAGATGGGCCTGTTGACTAGGGAGACTCAATAAATTTTTGTTTTATCGGGTTTCGGTGTCTTGGGACTGGTCTTTATTGGTTTTTTGTTTTTCTTTGAAGGTCGTACAGCACCGCACCATGAATGGCTGCCTACGTACTCTCGGGTGGAGGGAGATCAGGTCATTTGTAGTTCAAATTTTGTGTGAAAGGTTTGAGAAGTGTTTCTTTTGAGTTTGGTTTGATGAGTTTTTAAACTTTTGTTTTGATTTTATGGCACCAGAAATGGCTGCCTAAGTACTCCCGGGTTGAGGGAGATTATGTCATTCATAGATCGATCATCTAATGAAAGCCAAAACTGATTTGATCGATTCTCAAGACCAGGATGATGGCTGGCATATGTTTTATACATAATACCTTTTCACAGTGTTTGAGTAGATGAGTTGAGGAAATTTGCTCCCGTCCATCTCTTGTAATCTGAGAGCTCCTTCTGTCAACACTTCTTTGACAATGAAAGGGCCTTCCCAATTCAGAGCAAACTTTTCTTTGGCTTCATCCTACTTGGCCAGAACTTTCTTCAATACCAAGTCATTTTCTTTGAATTGTCGGATTCAGACTTTCTTGTTGTATGATCGAGCAATCCTTTGCTAGTACAATTGCCCTTGGAAAATGGCTGTTGCCCTCTTCTGATATATTAGGGACAGTTGGTGGTACCGTTCTTGTAACCATTGGTCTTCTTCCATTTGAGCATCTATTAAGACTCGTAAAGACTCCATTTCTACTTTTATGGGCAGTACTGCTTCCATGCCATAGATCAATGAATAGGGGGTAGCCCCAATAGAGGTACGCATAGACGTTTTGTATGCTAACAGAGTCCAAGGCAACAGGTCAGGCCATCCTTTGTGATTGGTGGACACTTTTTGCATGATCTTCCTGATGTTCTTATTGGCCGCTTCGACAACACCATTATCTTGGGTTGGTAGATGACAAAATTAAGATGCTAGATGTGTAACTTGCTGCATAAATCTCTCATTATCTGATTATTTAGGTTTTTGGCAGTTGTCTAATACAATCACCTCCTGTTGTCCATATCGACAGAAAATATTATTTTTGATGAAACCAATGATGACCTCCTTGGTGACCTTGGAAAAAGAGGCAACTTCAACCCATTTAGTGAAATAATCGATCATGGTGAAAATGAATCGATGTCCATTGCTAGCTTTGGGTTCTACTGGCCCGAACACATCGATTCCCCACATGGAGAAAGGCCATGGCGAACTCATGTTGTGCAGCTCAGTTGGTGGAGCGTGAATAGCATTTCTGTGGACTTGGCATCGATAGCATCTCCTGACGTGATCATCGCAGTTAGCTTTGAGAGAGATCCAGTAATGCCTGGTTCTTAATATCTTCTTGGCCAGCAAATGACCGCTCATGTGTGGATCGCAGACTCCACCATGGACTTCATCCATCAGTCTCTGGGCTTACTCTTTATCGAGGCATCGTAACAGGCCTATTCCAGCATCCCTTTTATAGGGTGCATCTCCGCTCAAATAGAACTTCATAGCCATCTTGTGAATCCGCTTTCTTTTAGCTTGGCTTGCCCCAGCGAGTGTAGATCCATCTCAGAGATATTCCTTGATGTCTTGATACCAAGGCTGCTTGCTAGGAGGTATTTCATCTGACACTTCTCCAATGTAATTCCCATATGTCGGGGACTTTTGGTTTGTGAATTTAATGTCGGGAATTCCCCTCCTTCCAGATATGTGGATCAGGAAAGCCAAAGTCCCCAATGCGTCTGCAAAGTCGTTCTTACCTCGAGGGATGTGGATGAAGGTTATCTCTTTAAAATCCACGAATATGTTGATGACCTACAGGTGATAGGGCAGCAAATGCAATTCTTTGGTATGATACGCCCCGGTGGTTTGTCTAATGACAAACTCAGAATCTCCAAGGACTAATAGATGATTGATACCCATAGACTGGGCTAATTTCAACCCCATTATGCAACCTTCATACTCAGTCGTGTTGTTAGTGTTGACAAACTGTAACTTGGTAGCCAAAGGATATAGTTCCCCTATACCAGAGATAAGGACTGCCCCAGCTCTAGCACCTTCCACGTTCATCGCTCCATCGAAATATATTTTCCAGGGTTGGACTATATTCTCTTGTCGAATTTGTTGAATTACCATGATCCCATCATCTGGGTACGGGCATCTCTGTGATGGCTTTATTCTTGGTAGGATCCAGCTCAATGCCTTTATTGCTTATCAGAAATCCCAACAACTTGCCTGATTTGACGCCAAAAGCACATTTGGCTGGATTCAGCTTGAGGTTGTACTTACGTAACCTGTTGAACAGCTTTCTGAGATGGTTGATGTGATTACCCTCCTTCCGGGATTTGACAATGATGTCATCCACATAAACCTCTATCTCTTTATGCATTATGTCATGAAACAAGGCCATCATGGCTCGTTGATATGTGGCACCGGCATTGATGAGGCCAAATGATAAACATCAGTAGCAGAAGGTTCCCCAGGGAGTGATGAAAGTTGTCTTCTCCCTATACTCTTCAGCGACCATGATTTGATGGTAACCAGCAAAGCAATCCACAAACGAATATATGCCGTACTGCACCGTATTATCTATCAGGATGTGGATGAAAGGTACCGGGAAATTTTCCTTGAGATAAGCTTTGTTCAAATCCTTGTAATCCACGCATACTCGTACCTTCCCTCCGGGCTTAGACATGGGAACTATGTTTGACAGCCACTCTGGGTATGTTGATACCATGATGATGCCGGCTTTAAATTTCTTGACAACCTCTTTTTTGACTTTCAAACTCCATTCGGGTTTCAATCGGCTGAGCTTTTGTTTGACAGGCTGGAATCCCTCTTTGATATGGAGTCGATGGATGACAATGTCAGTAGACAAGCCGATCATGTCTTCATGCGACCATGAAAACACATCCTGGAACTGAGTTAGGATTTCAATCTGGTCAGTTCTTTGTCTGGGGTGAGGTCTATGCCTATTTGGATTTCTTTGAGGTTTTCTGAGGTTCCTATATTGACAGTGGTGGTTTGATCGAGGTTTGGTTTGGGTTTGTCTTTGACCCATTCTTTGATCTCATCGGGCACCTCATAGTCATCTTCCTCCTCTTGATCAATCTCCATCTAGTCGAAGTTCAGTTCTACACAAAGTTGTAGTCACTGTGACAGGTTGGCATCTCATCAGCAAGGACAAACAAATCTAATTCTGGAGTCCTAAAAATAAAATGCTTTCTTTAATATATGAAACTATTTAAATATACAACGCATTTAGCAAAGCTTGACAAAAGTTACTGCTATAGCTGTGCAACGAAAATAAGCAATAAATGAAACCATATTACAGGGCAGACGAACTCTCTGCCCTTTTACCCTTTTTGAATGAGGCAAGGGACGCTGCTCCAGTTGTCCAGGGTCAAATCCTTCATAATAGGGAGGATAAAGGAATTGTGCTCGTCTGCCTCATCTCGGATGATGACTAAGACATCCTTCAAATCAGGGCTGGGATTCTTTGAACTACCCCCTTTCCTTTCTTGATGCGAGGAATTTGGATCTGATCCTCTTCATCACTATCTGGGATATCATCATTCATCCCCCCTTAGTGTATAAGAAAATACATTTTAGCAAATGGGTCTCGTCCTTCGTACATAAACTTTTCTTTTCCCTTTTTGCTCTCCCCATCAGGTTTTGGGGCTTTTCTCTCCCTTATCGGTATAACTAGAGGAAACAGCATGCCTGACACAAAAGCAGGAATCTTCCTCATTGGCCTCACAAATCCGGCATCAGCGAGGTTTGGTAGTAGAATAGTAGCAGCATGAGCCTTTGGATGCTTGTGTGGGTTTCAATGGTTTGACCAAGATGAATAGCCTAACCCAGCTTTCCCTACCTGACTCGGGATTTGCACCAAATTCTTGATACCTTGTTGATTCTTTCCTAACCCTTCTTCAGGGTAGAAACCAAAAGATACCATCTCCCGGCCCACTGTAATTACTTTGGGGGAAACTTTTGGTTTCAGAGCTGGTGCCCCAATAAGTAGGTACTTAGTATTGCTCACCTCCAAAGCCTGGAAACTAGAAGGTTCAATCCCCTCATCTAGACTGATTATTGGCATGTCTACCTGCATGCAGGCAGGGTATTCTGGTTCGGCATTTACCGTGATAAGGTTGCTATTGATGATTTACTTGAGTTGTTGATGAATGGTGGATGGAACTGCTCCTGCCATATGGATCCACGGCCTTCCCAGCAATAAGTTGTATCCGGTGGTAATGTTGAGTACCTGGAATGATACATAGAAAGTGTGGGGACCAATCTCCAACGAAAGCTCAATCTCTCCCACAGCTTCTCGGCTGAACCCATCGAAAGCCCGGATAACCACATGACTAGGTACGGATCTGGTTCGGGTTGATCTTCATTCTTTCTAAGGTATTGTAAGGACAGATGTTTAGGGACGATCCTCCATCTATCATCACCCCTCCTATCATATACCCTGAGGACATCACTGCTATGTGTAGTGACTTGTGATGGCCTGTCCCCTCTACGGGTATATCATCGTCAGTAAAAGAGATCACATTGCTGTTGAAGATGTGTTCTATCACATGACGAAATTTCTCAACATCCACTGTTCTTGGCAGATGGGCCTCCTTCAGTACTTTCATCAGAAGGTTATGTTGATCCACCGAGGATAAGACCAGATCTAGGATGGATATTTGTTTGGGTGCATCCTTCAAGCTTTGCACCACCTTGATCTCGTTATGCCCCATTTTGCTGAACTCTTCGATTTTCTCTTTAGCCACTTTCTCTTTAGCTTTGATGACTGAATTGATCACCCGCTGAGGCAAGTACAATAGATTCTCCTTGGATACAATAGCAATGTTGTTTGAGGTTGAATCTTCATCCTTCTCATAGTTTCATGGGACTCTTTTCAGACTGACCACTGGATATTGGGGTCTGAAAGGCAATATTAAAGGTTCGGGTGCAGATACCTTCACAGGATTCTGTGCTTCTTGGACCCCTTTCCCTAGAAGTATTAAGGGTGTCCCGGTTAGCTCCTTCTCACAGGAAATAACAGCCACTGTCTTCAGATTCCATGCCATGGGAATAAAGAGTGTTTCCTCATCGGGGAGGCCAGAATCTTGATTTGCTCTTATCAACTCACCACTTATAATCAGATTCTGAATTAGGTGACGAAGTCCCCAACAAACTTCGGTGTCATGACCGGGCGCATTAGAATGGTACTGACAGATCCTGTCAAGCTTGAATTTTCTGGATCGAGGGTTCATCGAGGGTAACAAATCTATAACCATCCTCTCATTAATCAACATTTGGAGGATTTCCTTCATCGGCTGGTTCAAATTAGTGAAGTTCCTCTAAAAGGCAAACTCCCTATTTTCTTGAAACTTATCCTCCTTGGCCACCTTGTTGGCTCAGGGCTCATGCTCATGAAACCGGTAATGGTCCCTTATAGCAATGGGACTAATTTTTGGTGTAGGAGGACTTGCTTCAGCCTGGCTGGATTGGTTTATCAGTTGTCTAGTTACCTGATGTTGATACACGACCAAATCTGCTAACTTTCTAATCTGTTCCTTAATGGATTTGATTTCCTGTTGTATCAGGAATCACCTTTCTAAGAATTCCAAACTATCTGGGCTATTGGTGTTGGAATGAGTTGATTCTCTGACATACCAGAGGTATTTGGATCCCTCTCCACTCCCTGTGCTAATCATACTGACACTCTCCTCTTTGTGCTGAGGGAGGGGATTATCCTGCACATGAGGTTGTTCTGGTTTGGTCACCACAATCTCTCCATTGTCTATCAAGTCTTAGATCTTGTGCTTGAGAGCCTAACAATCTTGTATATCATGGCCTGGAGATCCGAAATGGTATACGCACTTCTTACTTGGGTCGAAATTCATTCCCCCGGTACTGGTTGGTGGAAGGAGTTGAACAATATTCTTATGTGCCGTCAACAGTTTAAGCACATTTTCTAGTGAATCCCCTATAAAGGAGAACGTTCTCAGACGTCTGGCCTCCAAAACTTTTCTGAAATAGAGGATTAGAAGGTTGGGCTGGAGCTTGGAAAGGGGAATAGTTCCTCCTTTGAATGGGCATACTGCTCGACTCGCTTCTTTCATTCTGCCCTTATAGTACTAAGGACACTTCTTCATCTTTCTTCTTTTGTACTCTCCGGGGATTACTCCCATAACTCCCAGATTAGATATGCTCGGCAACAGCTTCCAAGGTGGTAAGATCTTTTATCTTCCCAAATTTTAGCCCCATTTCAGCCATTTCTCCATGCTTGATCATCTCCGAGAATGGTTTTCCTATGCCTGCTAGGACCTTTTCGTAATACAGAGCTTCTTGGATGTCGATGAAGGTCATAACTACGATGAAGGTCATAACTATCTCAGACTCAGTCATAGGTTGGGTGACTTATGCTGCCACCCGCTGATAGTAGTGTGCATACAAGCCAATCATGTATGATGATAAAGCACATACTTTGTAAACAATCTTATTTATTTATTAATGAAATATTCATTTATTAAAGGCATTTAATTATCTACATGGTGCTGTTTTTATAATATGTAAATAACCCATAGTTTTAAGCAATGCTTTTAGAATCATGATGATGATCATGCCAATGAGATCTAAATTCTTAGAAAGCTCTAAAACTAAAATAGTTCCTAATCATGGGATTACTAAAAATGGGATTAGTAAATCCGGATAGATTAGTACATATGTTGCTTGCTCATTAGATGAGGATGATTGATCTCATAATCATTTGTGTGGAGACACTAAAGCAAGTATGTAGGTGCTTATTGGAGAATAAGTTCACTGAACGTGACTCGCTATGGAATACCTAATGGAGTTTTACTCGCCTGTCAATAGGAATTCCTAATGTGATAGTAGTACAAGTGATCCTTGGACTTGAGATCATCATAGTATCTTGTATGTAATGAATTATACTTTGACTTATTCCTTAAAGCCCTTTAGGGTATATAAAAGGGTATGCTTGGGTATAATGAGTTACATATGGAGATAATGAATGATCAATAAAGAATCTACCACCTCTAGTAAAAAAGGAGATATATCCTATGTGATTCGTTAAATGACAACCCAGGAATCCTTGGCCAAGGTAGAATGAAATTAGAAAGAGGTTTCTAATTTGCATTATTTGGAGTTGTGCATTTTCTAATCGAAATACATATGATTAAATAAATTAAGACTTGACAGTAAATCCATGTCTTATATTTAATTGGGACATTGTATGGTGGAAGGATTGAATTGTACGGTAACTTTTAACTCACAGGTTCTTTTATGATTAATGTTGAAATCTATATTATCTGGAAAGTCGTTGATCGCTAGGGAGGCTTATCCCTATTGTAGAATAAATGTTATTTATTTAAATAGATTATTACTTTAATTTATTTATTTAAATAAGATTAGAATTGTTCTAATTGATTTATTCATAACCGGTTTAATATGGAGAACCTAAAGGGTCACACCATAAAAGGAAGAAGAATTATTTAAGAAGAAAATGGCATGATAGTAATAATGCATTTAGTATAATTAATTTAATCTATGGTGATAGAATAAATTAAATAGCTTAATGTTTATTATTTAATATTTTAGAAATATTAATATAAATTAATAAGAGGAGTCTTATTAATATTATTATTATTATTATTATTTTAATTCTAAAAGAGTTTAGGAATTAATATAATATCAATACTCTCTCTCAATCCTAATAATTATTAGGATATAAATTAATTAAATAAAACCCTATTCTAATTGGATTAGGAGGGTTAACCTAATATCTATATAAGAGAGTCTTATATCAGAAATAAGGTACGTGAATTTTTCCAAGACTTCGGAGTACACATATTCTATAGAGATAGAAACAAGGGTTCAGCCAATAACCCATCTTCTTGAGTTCTTCATCTTCCTTGGTGGTACACCGTTAGAGGCCAAACAATTGGGTGGCTGACATTGATCAAGGGAAGGAGCCACTACAGAGGAATCAAAGGAATCAAAGGAGTAGAACTTGTACCTAAGGAAGCTTGGATCTTCAAAGGTATAATTCCATGTTCTCTCTTTTCTGTTATTGATAACTAGCACAAAGCATGATCATGGTTATGGGTTTGTATAAATTTTTGAAAACCTAGTTTTTGCACTTCTGCCCTATTTATGTGATTTGATTGCATGATTGTGTTACGTACAAACCCAACAGTGGTATCAAAGCCTAACTTTGTGCTAATTATCAATTTCATAATTCCATGTATGAATTGATGTGAGAATTGGATCGTTTTTCTGGACAAAAAATCATTTTCTGCAAGTTTTTGCGACGAACGGCGCAGCTGCGCCGGTACCTGGACAGACCCTGAAAATTGATTTTAATTAATTAAGTAAACTGTTTATTTAATTGATAAAGTTTTAAAATAAAGAAGTTTATTTTATCTGAAATATGATTTCAGAATGCTAAAATTAAAGGAGTTTAATTTGGATTTATTTTTGATTAAAATAAAAGAGTTTATTTTGTTTCAAAAATAAAATTTAGCAAAACTTTTGTCCATTAAATAACATCGAACCATATATGGAATAGCATTGTTATTCATGAGATGAATGGATATTTATTGATGCATATGTTGATGTGTATGATAATAAATGGGGTTGATTATGGACTATGACCAATGTGATTGTTTTTTATTTTGGATGAATGCTTGAATGTATGGGTTTTATAAAATGGGGTCTGCGTACCTCGTCTTCTCTGGTTTTATTATCGGTGTAAAATTCTATCTCCCTCTTATGTACTTCCCCTTGACTGCTGATCAAGGTTTCTATTTAATTAAAAATAGTTTATGTAATAGAGATAGTTAGAATTATCTTGAAGAAACTGGAGAACAAGGAGCAAGGAACGCGTGAAGACCCATTTGTATGGAGCCAGGGTTTAAATGTAATAGTTATATTTAAATTTAAATTCTTGCACTCCTAGGTTTGACCTTTTGGTTCACATGGTGGCTCTAGTGAACCAATCTAGAATAAAAGTCCATAATCAATCCGGGTAGAATATAGTATTCTATATTGCATGCTAAATATTATATATATTATATTTTATGCAAACATGCTTCGCATGTTTAATAAAATAACGCGTATTTTATATATATATATATATATATGTGCATGCGCGCTTAACAAGATGAGACAAATAATAACAAACCCCTCAAAGAAATAATATTAAGTCTGAAGCGTTCAAATGATATTTGAAATATCGAACGTCGCCTTCTAGCATGATTAATTAATATAGTATTAAATATTTAATATAAGTTTGTTGTGCTATCCACAAGGCGAGTATTGAATATTTAAGATGTTGATTAATCACATTTGATGCTTATCAAGAAAATTGAACGATCTAGTCTTGTTGTGCTATCCACAAGGATGAATTTTTTTTTTTTGAATTTATGGAAGTGCTAGGCTGGACTTAACTTAAATCATTTTAGTTCGGATGTGCACACACATGACCATTATGATTTAAGAGGCAAAATAAAAGGAGTTACATGGTGATGTAATTGACAAGAGTTGTCTACCTATTTATTTGTATATCGCTTGTTGTGCTATCCACAAGGTTATATACATTTGAAATGGGATCCTTAATCTCACTAGCAAATCTTTAATTAGATGTTGTCGAACTATATAAGTGAGGGTAATATAGTTTGATGAAAATAGTGGGATATACCAATTTAAAATAAAGACCTAAATTTATTTTGGTATGCAAAGTTAATAAAATGAATGTTTGCTAAAATGTTGTCTTTTCACATGCAGAATTTTAAAAATGTTAAAATCACTAATCTCACTACGAAGCATACTTGATGCAAATAAGCTTACCGGCCCGAATTATGAAGACTGGCTAAGAAATCTGAGAATTGTTCTCACTGCTGAAAAGATTTCTTATGTCCGAAATTCCACTATCCCTGAATCTGTTTCAGAAATAGCCTCTGAGGAAGAGATTGCCACTTTCAATAAGTGGCAAGATGATGCATCTGTGGCTCAATGCATCATGCTCGCATCCATGAATAACGAGCTTCAGCGTCAACACGAAAAAATGGATGCTCCTGCTATGCTGCTTCACCTCAAGGAGTTGTATGGTGAACAGAGTAGGACTGCTAGATATGAGATATCTAAGGAGCTCTTTCGATCTCGGATGACCGAGGGCACTGTCGTCGAGACTTATGTTCTGAAGGTAATCAATTTGATTGAACGCCTTGGACAGCTTGGGTTCGTCATGGATGGGGAGTTGAGTCAAGACTTGGTCTTGCAGTCACTCCCTGAGACCTTCTCGTAGTTTGTGGTTAATTTTCACATGAATAAGCTAGATGTCAGCTTGCCTGAGCTGCTTAACATGCTGAAAACTGCAGAAGGTCACTTCTCATCCAAGAAGAACCATGTCTTGATGGTGGATTCTTCCAATAAAAGGAAGAGGCCCAAGGTGTTTTCTGAAAAGAAGAAATCTACGAAGGCTAAGGGAAAAGGGAAAGAAAAGGATCAAAAGAAACCTGAACCAGCTAAAGGAATGTGCTTTTATTGCAATGAGCCGGGACATTGGAAGAGGAACTGCAAGAAGTTTCTAGCAGAGAAGAAGCTTGGAGAATCTTCGACTTCCAATCAAGGTTTGTTTATGATTGAAATTAATTTTTTTGAAAGTCATAATTCTACATGGGTATTGGATACCGGCTGTGGTTCTCACATATGTAATACTGTGCAGGGACTGGTAAGAAGTAGAAAGCTGAACAAAGATGAGGTGATCCTACGAGTGGGAAATGGAGCAAAAGTTGCATGCATTAGCTGTAAGAACTTATTGTTTAGCAATGCCTTCGGGCAAATCCATTTATCTTAATAACTGTTATTATGTTCCAAATATTATTAAAAACATTATTTCAATTTCTGTATTGGATATGGAAGGTTTTGACATTATTATAAAGAACAATGGTTGTTCTATTTATAAAGACGATGTTTTATATGGTATTGAAAATTTGCGAAATGGACTTTATACACTTGACTTACAAGAAAATATATTTCAAATTGAACAAATTAAGAAAAGGAAAAGAGATGATATTAATTATACCTATATGTGGCACTGTAGACTCGGTCATATCAATGAAACAAGATTATCCAAGTTGCATAAAGATGGGCTCCTCGAGCTATCTGATTATGAATCATATCCAACTTGTGAATCTTGTCTCATGGGTAAAATGACTAAATCTCCTTTTAGTGGAAAAGGAGAGAGAGTTACAGAATTGTTGGCATTGATTCACACAGACGTTTGTGGACCTATGACAATAAGTGCACGGGGTGGGTATTCTTATTTTATTACTTTCACTGATGATCACTCAAGATTTGGATATGTGTATTTAATGAAATACAAATCAGAATCATTTGAAAAGTTCAAAGAATTTAGAAGTGACGTAGAGAAACAAACGGGCAAGAGTATTAAGATACTTCGATTAGATCGAGGTGGAGAATACTTAAGCAGTGAGTTTCTCAATTATCTCAAAGAAAATGGTATAATCTCACAATGGACTCCTCCAGGTACACCACAGTTAACTGGAGTATCTGAAAGGAGAAATCGAACACTGTTGGACATGGTTCGATCCATGATGAGTTTTACCGACCTTCCAATTTCCTTCTGGGGATATGCCCTAGAAACGGCTGCATACCTACTTAACAAGGTACCTACCAAATCCTCCCCAAAGACTCCATATGAGATGTGGAAAGGGAGGAAACCAAATCTTAAGCATGTTAAGACTTGGGGTTGTCCAGCTTATGTCAAAAAGTTTGAACATGATAAGCTACAAACTAAATCCGAAAAGTGTAGATTTGTGGGATACCCTAAAGAAACTGTAGGGTATTATTTCTATCATCCAACTGATCAAAAGGTGTTTGTTGCGAAACATGCTGCCTTCTTGGAAAAGGAGTTTATCCATGAAGGGGTCAGTGGGAGTAAGATATATCTTGAAGAAGTTCAAGAACCACAAATTACCACGGATCAAAATCAGGTACCTGACCAAGTAGAAGAACCTACTATACCACACCCTGTTCGTAAATCTGGAAGAGTACCGAAGATACCTGAGAGGTGTGGATTCGTTATAGAGGATGACGATGAGGTACGCATCATGAATGATGATGATCCATTGAATTACGAACAGGCTATGAGTAATAAAGACTCAGGGAAATGGCTTCAAGCCATGAAATCCGAAATGGACTCTATGTATGAAAACAAAGTATGGACTTTGGTTTCACCACCTGAAGGTATTAAACCTATTAGGTGTAAATGGATTTTTAAGAAAAAGACTGGAGCAGACGGAAAGGTAGAGACCTATAAGGCCCGACTGGTTGCAAAAGGTTTCAAACAAAGACAAGGAGTTGACTATGATGAAACCTTTTCACCAGTAGCCATGCTCAAGTCCATTCGGATTTTGCTTGCGATTGCAGCTTACAACGACTATGAGATCTGGCAGATGGACGTGAAAACGGCCTTCCTCAATGGGAAACTTGAGGAGGATGTGTATATGACACAGCCAGAGGGATTTATCTCAAAAGTTGGAACAAATCAAGTCTGTAAGCTACAACGATCCATTTATGGGTTAAAGCAAGCTTCTCGTAGATGGAACATTCGTTTTGATGAGACAATCAAAAAGTTTGATTTTATCAAAAATGAGGATGAACCTTGTGTATACAAGAAGGTTAGTGGGAGCGCAGTATCATTCCTTGTATTATATGTTGATGATATATTACTGATA
Source organism: Panax stipuleanatus (assembly GCA_020205555.1). Taxonomy (NCBI): domain Eukaryota; kingdom Viridiplantae; phylum Streptophyta; class Magnoliopsida; order Apiales; family Araliaceae; genus Panax; species Panax stipuleanatus. The sequence goes on from CM035118.1 coordinate 59,565,559, forward strand.
GGGAATGACATTCCTATGTTACAATCCATTAAAATCTGGTTATCTAAAAACTTCTCCATGAAGGACTTGGGTGAAGCATCCTATATTTTGGGGATAAATATCTATAGAGATAGATCTAAAAGGATGCTCGGCTTATCCCAAGGAACGTACATTGATACGATGCTAAAGAGGTTTAGCATGGAAGATTCCAAAAGAGGTCTCATGCCGATGAGCCATGGAATAAATCTCTCCATGAAACAGGCCACAAAGACACCTGAGGAGAGAGACCGTATGAGTAAGATCCCTTATGCTTCTGTAATAGGATCTATCATGTACGGTATGATATGTACTAGACCGGATGTTGCTCACGCACTTAGTGTAACAAGCAGATACCAGTCGAATCCAGGAGAAGAGCACTGGAAGGCAGTGAAAAATATCCTAAAGTACTTGAGAAGGACTAAAGATATTTTTCTTGTCTACGGTGGGTCTGAATTAAAACTCGAGGGATTCACGGACTCAAGTTTTCAAACAGACCAAGATGACAGTAAATCTATTTCAGGGTATGTGTTTACCTTGAACGGAGGTGCAGTGAGTTGGAAGAGTTCCAAGCAGCAAACAGTTGCTGATTCAGTGACAGAGGCAGAATTTATAGCTGCAAGTGAAGCTGCAATGGAAGCTGTTTGGATGAAGAAGTTCATAACTGAACTTGGTGTGGTTCCTAGCATCGGAGAAGCAGTTCCCGTATACTATGACAACACCGGAGCGGTTGCACAGGCTAAGGAACCCAGGTCTCATCAGAAATCTAAACACGTGTTGCGGCAATTTCACTTGATCAGGAAGATCATTGAAAGAGGAGACGTCACCTTGGAGCGTGTGGACTCTCAAGACAACATTGCATATCTATTTACTAAAGCTCTAACACAACAGCAGTTTGATCGTCACTTAGAGAAGATGGGTATGAGATACCATGGCGATTGGCTTTAGTGCAAGTGGGAGATTGATAGTAGTGTGCATACAAGCCAATCATGTATGATGATAAAGCACATACTTTGTAAACAATTTTATTTATTTATTAATAAAATATTCATTTAAGGCATATAATTATCTACATGGTGCTGTTTTTATAATATGTAAATGACCCATAGTTTTAAGGAATGCTTTTAGAATCATGATGAGATCATGATAATGAGATCTAAATTCTTAGAAAGCTTAAAAACTAAAATAGTTCCCAATTGTGGGATTACTAAAATGGGGATTAGTAAATCCGGATAGATTGGTTCATATGTTGCTTGCTCATTGGATGAGGATGACTGATCTCATGGTCATTTGTGTGGAGACACTAAAGCAAGTATGTAGGTGCTTATTGGAGAATAAGTTCACTGAACGTGACTCGCTATGGAATACCTAATGGAGTTTTACTCGTCTGTCAATAGGAATTCCTAATGTGATAGTAGTACATGTGATCCTTGGACTTGAGATCATCATAGTATCTTGTATGTAACAAATTATACTTTGACTAATTTCTTAAGGCCTTTTAAGGCATATATAGGGTATGCTTGGGTATAATGAGTTACATATGGAGATAATGAATGATCAATAAAGAATCTACCACCTCTAGTAAAAGAGGAGATATGTCCTATGTGATTCGTTAAATGACAACCCAGGAATCCTTGGCCAAGGTAGAATGAAATTAGAAAGAGGTTTCTAATTTGCATTATTTGGAGTTGTGCATTTTCTAATCGAAATACATATGATTAAATAAATTAAGACTTGACAGTAAATCCATGTCTTATATTTAATTGGGACATTGTATGGTGGAAGGATTGAATTGTACGGTAACTTTTAACTCACAGGTTCTTTTATGATTAATGTTGAAATCTATATTATCTGGAAAGTCGTTGATCGCTAGGGAGGCTTATCCCTATTGTAGAATAAATGTTATTTATTTAAATAGATTATTAGTTTAATTTATTTATTTAAATAAGATTAAAATTATTCTAATTGATTTATTCATAACCGGTTTAATATGGAGAACCTAAAGGGTCACACCATAAAAGGAAGAAGAATTATTTAAGAAAAAAAATGGCATGATAGTAATAATGCATTAAGTATAATTAATTTAATCTATGGTGATAGAATAAGTTAAATAGCTTAATGTTTATTATTTAATATTTTAGAAATATTAAATATAAATTAATAAGAGGAGTCTTATTAATATTATTATTATTATTATTATTATTATTATTATTATTTTAATTCTAAAAGAGTTTAGGAATTAATATAATATCAGTACTCTCTCTCAATCCTAATAAAGATTAGAATATAAATTAATTAAATAAAACCCTATTCTAATTGGATTAGGAGGGTTAACCTAATATCTATATAAGAGAGTCTTATATCAGAAATAAGGTACGTGAATTTTTCCAAGAGTTGGGAGTACACATATTCTATAGAGATAGAAACAAGGGTTAAGCCAATAACCCATCTTCTTGAGTTCTTCATCTTCCTTGGTGGATCACCGTTAGAGGCCAAACAATTGGGTGGCTGACATTGATCAAGGGAAGGAGCCACTACAGAGGAATCAAAGGAGTAGAACTTGTTCCTGAGGAAGCTTGGATCTTCAAAGGTATAATTCCATGTTCTCTCTTTTCTGTTATTGATAACTAGCACAAAGCATGATCATGGTTATGGGTTTGTATAAATTTTTGAAAACCTAGTTTTTGCGCTTTTGCCCTATTTATGTGATTTGATTGCATGATTGCGTTACGTACAAATCCAACACCCGCCTCCATCGCTGGGCATATTCTCTGAATGATTCAAAACTTTGCTTTTTGATTTTGGTGATTTGATATCTGTCTGGAGCCATTTGGAATTGAAAGTTGTACTGATTGAGGAATGCATGTGCTAACTCTTCCCAGCTGTGAATTTTTGAATTGTCCAGTCGAGCATACCAGGCTCTAGCCTCTCCGATTAAACTTTTCTGGTAATAATTGCATTCTGAGCTTTTCGTCCTCTGCAGAGGATACAAGCTCTCCAATGAATACCTTTAAGTGGGTGTATGGGTCTTCCAATCCATCATATTTCTCAAAATCAGGGACTTGAAATTTTTTTGGATAACGAGCCCGGGGAATATACATAAATCTGAATAATTGACACTGCCAAATGCCCCAGTCCCTTTGATGGACCGGATGGTCTCTTCTATTTGTTGTATTTTCTTTAGAATATCACCAGCTTCCTGATCTTTGTTGAGGATAGTGATTTTAGGGGTTTTGTTGGTCAGATCCTGATTCTGTGGTTTAGGAATCTGAGTGTCTTTCTTTTAGGTCTATTGACTGCCACCGGATGTACCTGGTTCTGTATGACCAGGTATTTGTTTCCCTTGAAGGCCTTTGCTTTGTTCCCTTAAGAAAATAGCCAATTCAGCTATTTGGTTCTTCAATCCTTCAAACTCCTCCCTAAAAACAGGGGTGGATTCAGGCTGAGCACTTGAAGCCATGTTTGAAGATCGACTTAGTGCTTTCTTAGATTTTAACTTGGTGACGGGACCAATTTTTACCTACAACAAACATAGGTGTGTTAATTTCCTGATGTAGGTATCGGTCGTATGCATGCTATATCATGTGTTTATTTTTGAGGTTTTTTAATCTTATCCTGTAAAACAAAGGTCAGTTGTTTTTAATGACAGGATAGCATGACAGGATTCACATGACGTGGAATGTATATTATGAAATTTACATTGGAATTAAAATTTTGAATTGAAAAAAGAAAGGCATAAAGAAGCTTCCCTTCAGATTTGGTTAATCAGAGGCTGGCCTATCTTAGGCTACTTTCGCGGCTTTTCGGCATGAAGGTCCCCAGATCATCGCAATCTACTAGAGGGGAAATTAATTCGATCTTTCAATTGGAGCGGATCGGAGTGGTGCCTTTCTTGAGCCACACAGGGTTAGTATTCTTTGAGTCCAGTAATCAAACACCGACGGGTTCGTCTCCTAGTGGAGGAATCACACAACATACATTCTCATACATCGCGTCTCACAGTATGAAATAATGACATTGTGCAAAGCACTAATAAAGCAGTAAAACATTCATTCACATCCATTCAATGTAAAACGCAGCATTCATAAATACGCAGATATAAAAAAAATTTGAAAAGATTTTAACGCAGCCCAAGCCCTCTACTGTCCCCAGCAGAGTGCCCATCTGTCGACGTTGGGAAAAACTTATATCGCGTTGGACCGAATCTTTCTCTCTTCCTAAGTCTTTTGTTTTCTACCCTTATTACCTTATCTATTTTATGAAGGGTGAAGTTTTTTAGAAAAAGGCCAACATGTATCATGTCAACGATTTGAACAATTTTCAGAGTCGCCAATTGGTAGATTTGAAATAGTTGTACCAACTCAACTGAGTTTTGTTTGCAAGTAGGCCCAATTATTGGACACTATCGAAACTTGATCTTTGAAACTAAAATTCTAAGTTCGGGGGCTTGGTTAAGTGGGGGGAAGGTGTTAGGCACCCCCCCAACTCCCGTGAAAATATGGTACCGCATCTTTTTAATATTTCCCTTTTTATTTACAATGTGTGTGTGTGAATGCTGGAAGAAATTGGGCCTACATTTGTTTGATTTGAAAGTATGGGCGTGCTTCGTTGAACCTATATATGAAGGGTTTCATTTGATTTGCAAAAGTCCTTTTTAGACAAGATATTAAAATGATGTTTTGAAAGCAGGTTTTCAAACCCTTACGCTGACGTAGGAATTGAAGCATGTTGATACTTCCATTTTTTATCTTTTCAGCTTGTTGGCTCAATTTGGATGGTGAATTGTTGGGCTGCGAAGCATCCTCGACCACAACATATATGACAGCAATAGTTCCACTGGTTTCACCCGGAGTTAAGTTTTTAAATAATTTATCAATGGTTTTAATCAGCTCAGACTCTTTATTAGGAAATCCCAAACCAACTCTAATTTCAGGAAGGCTTAATAAAGGTTGATCACTCTTCTTATCAGGTTTTTGAATAACAGTTTGATCAAATTTTTCTTCGATTTTATCCAACTATTTTCCTATAGTTACTAAATATTGATTAGTGAAATTATTTTGTTCAATAATCTTTTTTTCATCTTTATGGCCATCAGCTAGCTTAAAAGGACTAGCGATAACTGAAGTATTTTTAACAGATAAAAGAACAATTTCTAAAGGAGGATGACTAGACGACACCTTCGTCTTATCTTCCTTGATCTACTGACTTTTAGTTAAAACATTACATTTAGAATGATATTCTTCATACCAGTCATAAAAAGTAATGTTTTTCTTTTCATTGGTAATAAATCGTTTCATTTATTAACAATTTTATTCCTATCCTTTTCATTATAATTAGCACGAAAAGAATGTCTTTTAACTTTATTAGACTTGGAATTAAAATCTTCAACGAGATTTTTCCAATCTAATTTAAATTCTTTGTTAAGAACACTCAACTGAGGATTAATAGGAGTTTCAAAATCTAACTGAGTGGGTAATTCTGAAGGTGTAGGAGAAAGATCTTGCTCATTTTCTACAGATTCATTAGTGGTGTAACAAGGATGACTAGTTTGACCATGGATTAAGATACCCTTTAATTTTATATCAGAAATAGAAGGATTACTTTGAATTTCAGTATCTCTTCGAGAAGGATTACTTAGAATTTCAGTATCTCTTCGAGAAGGAACCGAAGAACTAGTAAATTCTTCTATTATTAATGGACTTCTAGTACGTTCAAAACTTACTTTGACAGTACCATCAGAAAATTGTTTAATATTTTCAATATTCAACAGACTGGGACATGGACTGGGTCATGGATTCGTGTCCTTTTTGGCTGTATTATGTATATATTTCACTATATATATACTAACTTTTCGATTCTGTCAAGCCTGGATGATAAATCTATGGTAGTTACTGCTTATATATATATAACTATATATATATGTAAATTTTTCTGACTTCATTTGGCCTAGATTTTGACTTCGTGGCCTTTTTATTGCTTTAATATATATATATACTAACTGTATATATTAATATTTATATTTTCGTTTGGCCTGGATCATTTTGTATCCTTTTTACCGCATTAATAAATACATATATATATATATATATATATATTTACATTTCTGTCCAAGCATAGGATGGCAGATCCGTCGCCCTTTACAGCTTTTATATATATTTTTTCATTCTGTCGAGCCTGGATTAATTCGTGGCTCATTTACAGCTTTTATACAAATATATATTTCAATTATGTCAAGCCTGGAATACTCCGTGGCTCTTTATAGTTTTTATAAATATATATATATATATATATATATATATATATAAATTTCAATTCTGCCAAGCCTAGATCATTCCGTGGCTCTTTTACAGCTTTTATATATGTATATTTCAATTCTGTCAAGCCTGAATCATTCTGTGGCTCTTTTACAGCTTTTATAAATATATATATATATATATATATATATATATATATATATATATTTACATTCCAGTACAGGCCTTAGAGTGAAAACCCATCGCCCTTTACAGCTTTCATATATATATATATATATATATATATATATATATATATATAATCTTGATTCATTGTGATTAAATTTCTGCTTTAAATATTCATTTGATATGAATTGGCGTTGATATTCATTTGGGTGAGTTAGATTTCTTTAAATCTAGCACTTTCTATCTTTCAAACGGTTCAAAATAGGTCCAACCAGAATCGGGAAGCTAGAATGGCTGAGATTTATTTAAATCTGGCTTTCTTTTTAGTTTTATTCATTATTAAAGCAACCTCGCGACCCTTAGATTGCTATCTATTGGGAACGAGAAGTTTTGGCTACCCGCAGGCCAGGATTTGATTGATGAATCCTTTGTTTTCTTCGCGACGTATTGATGTAAATATGCATTTTCTGTGAATATCTGAACTTTGCAGGTTTACTTGGCTTCTCTCTGTGAGCCTAGGAATCGTGGGATTCATGATCAAACTGATCAGAATCTGATTCCCACGATGGACAAACTCCACATTACAAATGTACCTTGCCAATTTTTCTATAAAATGTACATCCGAAAGACCTTAAAACGATTATCCGGGTTTAAGGTCTTAAATATAATGAAATAATAGTCTGTCGTGTCAGAGTCACTCCGATGACTGTCATTCCCATGAGAAGACCAACACTTGTATATATGTTGTGGTCGAGGATGCTTCACAGCCCGATAATTCACCATCCAAATTGAGCGAAAAGGCTGAAAAGATAAAAATTGGATGTATCAACATGCTTCAATTCCTACGTCAGCGTAAGGGTTGAAACCTGCTTTCAAAACATCATTTTAATATCTTGTTTAAAAAGGACTTTTGTAAATCCAATCAAACCCTTCGTATATATGTTCAACGAAGCACGTCCATACTTTCAAATCAAACAAACGTAGGCTCAATTTCTTCCAGCACTCACATGACATACATTGCAAATAAAAAGGAAAATATTGAAAAGATGCGGTACCGTATTTTCATGGGAGTTGGGGGGTGCCTAACACCTTCCTCCCACTTAACCAAGCCCTCGAACTTAGAATTTTGATTTCAAAGATTAAGTTTCGACATGTCCAACAATTGGGCCTACTTACAAACAAAAATCGGTTGAGTTGGTTTAACCATTTTAAATCTACTAACTGGCGACTCTGAAAATTATTCAAATCGTCGACATGATACATGTTGGCCTTTTCCTAAAAAACTTCACCCTTTAAAAAATAGACAAGGTAATAAAGGTAGAAAATAAAAGACTTAGGAAGAGAGAAAGATTCGGTCCAACGCGACAGGATTTTTTCCCGACGTCGACAGCTTATTTATGCTAAGGCGTGCCATCTCCCTGTCGAATTGGAGCACAGTGCATACTAGGCGATTTAAAAGCTCAACTTTGACTTGGATGCGGCGGGAGATAAACGGTTGTTACAACTTAATGAGTTGGACGAGTTCAGGCTCCAAGTGTATGAAAATGCCATGTTGTATAAGGAGAAGACGAAGCGATGGCATGGCAAAAAGATAGTCGAACGAGAATTCAAATTGGGGCAGAATGTGCTTCTTTTCAACTCCAGACTGAAACGTTTTCCCAGGAAATTGAAGTCCAGATGGTCGGGGCCCTTCAAAATTGTGAAGGTTTATCTGCATAGTGCTACTGAGGTTGAGGACGCACATTCTACCAGAACTTTCAAAGTAAATGGGCAATGTCTTAAGCATTACTTGGGTGGCAACATTGACCGTCAAATGATGTCCATTACCCTTGGAGACCTGGTATGAGTCGGGGAGAAATAGTCAAGCTGACGACTTTAAAACAAGCGCTCGATGGGGAGGCAACCCCCTCTCAGTATCATTCTTATACCCTTTTAGCTTTCAATTATGATAATAAGTCTGTTTTCATTTATTATAATAGTCGGTATGATTTTAGTAGGTTTGCGTGTGGTTAAGTTTGCATTTGTATAGTCGTGTGTTAATTGTAGATTTTCCATATGTTTTGGTATTAATATAGTACTCCCTCCATCCCAGGATAAAAGCCTTTATTACTATTTTAGGTAGTCCCAAGTTAAATGTCTACTTACCTTAAATGATCTATTTTTTACAATAATATGCCTATAATACCCTTATTATTAATTGTTATATTTCTATTCTCTATGCATATTTATGGAGATCACTAGTAATGTGCAGAAAACTATGCAATTAAGTGAGAATTTAAATATGGACAATTTTGTCATTTTATCCTCTTTCTTACTATACACAAAAAGTCAACCAAGACTTTTATCCTGGGACGAAAGGAGTATTATAGTTCATTTTGGGTAATAGACCATTTTTTGAACAAAGTGTAGCTTTGAAATAGTTATATGTTTGAAATTGTGGCATAGCTTTTGTTCTAATGTCTAAGCTCAATATGCAATTCAGTTTGGCATTTTTGTTGCCCATGAGATTTCTAAGTACCTATTACAAAATTTTTGGTTTGTGGTTCTTAGTGTTAGTTAGTTTCATTGAGCTTAGTAGAGGTAAACTTTTGGTTTTAGCTGTAGTTTAGTGTTTTGCAATTTTGTTTTGTATAAGCATTCACTGTGGAGTCAAGTGTTGTTGAGCTGAATTTTGGCCATGAAATCTTCTATGCTGAATGCCTTAAAAAATTTTGCCTGGTGCAGGGCCGACACCGCGGCGCCACATTTTGAATTGAAATCCGCGCCGCAGAGCCTAACTTAAAGCCCAGTATCTCAGACCCGCGCCGCCGCGCCAATAAAAGCCTAGCAAGTTGCGCCGCAACGCCAAACATGAGCATAACCTACTGCTAAATTACGCCGCGGTGCCCTAGTTTGCTCTTGGTCTCGCGACGCAGCTCTTCTGCCAAATTCAAGTTCAAATGCCAGGTGCCGCAACGCATATCAAAGAAGGAAATTTGGCACCGCAGCGCCAGTGCCATTTAAACTCCCTGTAAGAATCGCACCGCAGCGCCTAACAAAGAAGGATTCTTGGCACCGCGGCGCCATCAGCGAATTTTTTTTTAAACTAAGCACAAGTCGGCAGCCAAGGCACATAAGTCTTATCTCTAGACAACAGCAACCCCAGCTCTCGCACAAGTTTCCCCCAAGCCCCAGCCTTCATCCCAAACCACATCTCTTAACTTAGTTAACCCCCAACCAAATGCTTAAATTCAAGGATTGCTCCCAGAAATTGGTTTCAATCAAGGGTTCTCATAAGGTAATTGGGATTTCTCCTCTAAAGAAATTTAGGTTTCCACTGAGTTTTGTGTTTTGTTTTTCTTAGAGATTTCTATTGGGCTTGTTCTTCTATATCTGTTGTGGTTGATTTCCACTGAGGGAAATCTAGTTAAAGCAATTACAAACAAGGGTTGTCAAGGTTGATTTAGGGCGACGCACACCAACTGTTCAACAATTTGCCTAAATGAAGTTTGAGTTGATTTTGACTAAGTTAGGCTTGGGTTTTGTTGGGCATACCTTGGAAACATTTGGCATCCGTCTTTAGCAACTGTTAGGTTGCATTTTGGGTCTTCAATTTGGCATTGGCATTGGCGTTCCTTGGTATCAAATGGGATTGTTCTTGGGCATTAACTTTGACATTGGTTTGGGTTTGCAATAGGCATTAACATTGGTTTGAGTTTGGCATTATTAGACCGCAACAAGAAACTCTTATATGGCATCAAAACGACAATGATCCGAGGGTATTTCCTCCCAAGCGGCTACGAAATGGGACAAAACTATGTTTGTTACCGAAGAAGCCTGGGGCAACTACAATGCGACCATTCTCAACAAAAGTATGGTGCCTGAGAGAGGCCTACAGCCCGATCCAAAGAAAGATGGCGCAATATGGGCAATGATCATGGAAAATAAATGGATACAATTCACAAAGCCACGTGAGAACTCTGTCATAGCATTGGTCCGAAAGTTCTACTCCAATGCTAGTGATGAGGGCCCTGCTGTGGTGACAGTTTGAGGCCAACCAGTAGCCTATAACAGTGCTACGATGAATGCCTTCTTCCAGCTGCCAAGCCATGACAAGGACTATCTCGAGAATGGAATTTTGAGCTATAATTTGGACAACATCATCAAACGCCTATGCAAGCCTGGGATAAACTAGAAAATAAACTAGTGCACGGGGGAGAAGACAAGCTTCCCTTAGACAGTGCTCAGCAAATATGGCAAGGCTTGGTACAGCTTCATATGTGCCAATATCATGCCCACCCGCCACCTCAGTGATGTTACTAAGGAGCGGGCTGCTCTGCTTTTTGCCATTATCATAAGGGCAGATGTGGACATTGGCGTTGCTATTCAAGAATCTATTCTAAAGGCCATTAAGGGAAGCTCGTCTGGAGGACTCCCACATCCTTTACTGATCACCGAGCTTTGAAAAAGGGCAAAAGTTTAGTGGCGTCCCGAGGAGCTAATTGACTTGCCTATAGCAACCATTGATCATGCTCTGATCAAGCGTTACGGTGTCTGGGAGGGAGCAGAGTCTCACCCTTGCGGTGAAGGTTACCTACCTGCTACCCAGCCTCTACCTTCATCAGAGGTTAGGTCATCTACTCAGACTCCCGAGCTTGGTGCCCCGTCTTCTAGTCCACTGGCAAACATCCTTGTTTCCTTAAACCTCCTGCATCGCAAGGTTGACAGGCTTACAAGGAGGGTCGACACAGTTGCACAAAGGCATGATCTATTCACCCAGTATCATACTAAATTTTCCACCACAGTGGAAAATATTTATTCAAAGTTCGGCGGAGACGATCCTGAGTCGGTGCCATACCAGTTTCCACAGCTACCTCTATTCCCTCCATAACGTCCACCATCACCAGAAGATGAACCTGAGGCCGAAGGCGAAGGCGAGGGCGATAGCGAAGGCGACGACGAGTGATCGCACCCTTACAGAAAGGCCATCTCATATTATTTCCTACATTACTGTCCAATGAGGGCATTTCCTGATTCAATTCTGGGGGGAGTCTTTTAGTTTTTATTCTTATATATGAGTTATTATGTATAAACTGCAATTTGACATCTTTTGGGCTTTAGTAGCCTTATACTTATTATGCTTTGGATGGTTTATTATGCATGGCTCTATTAACTATGTATGGATACATAAACAGTTTTTATTATTATATATGGATGCTTTTTATCGGCATGGTTGGTTTATAGCCATCTTTTGGGACTTATGCAGATTGATATACTTGATGCCATGTTATGGCTTTATTACCCTATTTTGAGCTGTTATTATTGCGCTCTTTTGTGCCATGCTATGGTTTTTGATTAACCCTGTCTTTAATTGTCTATATGATTGGTATGGGTTATTTATAGTTAATTTTTTTATTGTGGCCAATGATATGCTTGTGTTATGGCTTTGTCAAAGAGGTCAAACATTTATGAATGAGATTCTTAGATTAATTTTTAGTTAAGACTGTTGTTGATCCTGTCTAGCCTATCGAGCAAATACCAACTATAATAGCTAGTTATACTTCTAATAGACTTCATTGGTAATTTTTTATGGAATTTTTTTTTTGCGTTAGCTCTTACGAACTTATGTGAGTCAATGATAGTAAGATTTAGATGCTTATGGAAGTTAAGATACATTTGTGGTCTAATAGCATATAAAAAAATCAATAAAAAATAAAATAAGAAGGATTTGATAACTTTAGTTGACTACGTTTGGTTACGTGGCTTTTGTTACTCTAGTTAATAGATCCTTAGGGGTGTTCTACACCTAGTTCCCTAAGTCATCTGGCTTGGGAGTCATGATCAAAAGCTCGTTACACGAGTAACTCTGAATAGCCTAATGTAATTAGACATTGCATGGTCATCTTGAGGTTGAGTTTGTTATAAAAAAAATATAACGAATAAAAATTCTAGTTTGGCTTACGTTTTGTTACGTGGATAGTGTTACTTGAGTTAATAGATCCTTAGGGGAGTTCTAAGCCTAGTGTCCTAAAGTCATCTGGCTTGGGAGTCATTGATCAAAAGCTCATTACATGGGTAACTCAGCCTACGGTAGCCGAGCTTTGCACAAGTCAAGTCTAGTCGTTCTCATGCTAATGCTGGGTGGTGTGTTCTTGCATTTGTTGGCTTGTTCAGAATACTTGATGTAGCTTGAGTGTATAGAGTTAACATTTTCCTTATTATAATTGTCTATGTTTATGAATTATAATTAGTTAGAATAGTTGGTAATCACACACACAGAGATTTGGATCAGTAGCAGTTTAAGCTAGAAGTTTGATCGAAGCCTTATTTATGAGTTTGCTTCTACTTTGAAATCGTTATTCTTATCCTTGAGGCCACAATGCGGGTATATAGTAGTTCAGCGCATGATGCGCAGTTATATTTGCTTTTTGTTATTTTTGTTCAGATATTTTTTCTTAGGGACAAGCAAAAGCTTAAGTTTGGGGGTATTTAATGAGTGGGATTTATACCAGCGAATCGAGCACTCTTAACCTTAAGAAGTTGCTTGTTCATCTTATTTTAGACTACTTTTATATAGTGTTTGTTATTATTTGGCTTAAAAGTGCTTTGTAGGGATTATTAAGTCATTTCCAGCTTTGAATGGGCAAAACATTATTTTTATACAACCAGCGCTGCAACGCTAGGTTTCCCTTGCAAAGTGGCACCGCAATGCCTGCATATGCCAGTAAGGCCCAGAGCCAATGCCGCAGCAACTAGACAAAGCACAAGAGTGGCACCGTAACGCCACATGCCAACCAACTCACCTCCTTGGTGCGCCGCGACGCTCCTGTTCTTGCACAAAAATGGCACCGCAGCGCGACTAATTGACCAGAGGGCTTTGATTGGCATCGCAGCACCTGTCCAAGGCATAATGGTGGCGCCACAGTGCCACCTCCGATTTTTAAACAGACAGCAGTGTTATAATGACCTAAGTTGCTTATCACTAAGGGACTTATCAGAGCAACCTCCTTATCAGAGACAAAGAAAGAAAATATAGCAGAGAGAGCTAGCCTAAGAGGAGAAAGTGTTGGATATTCAAAGCTTCCAAGTTCATTGCTTCCTTCATTACTCGGATTCTGCACGACGAAGATAAGAGTTAGAGCAAGAAAACTTCAAAACAGGAGTTTTCTTTATCTTAGTCTTTCATTCATTTGTGTATTTTGAGCATGTTGAATACTTTGATAATGTTTATTAGTTCTATAGTTATGAACTAATTACATTTCTAGAATTGCAATGTAACCTAATGATTAGTTTAATTGAATTTCTCTCCTATTTATTATAATGAATCATGTTGAATGTGATATTGTATTTCATGCTTATTTATTGATTGCTTGGCTAATGAATTGATATAGGTATTAATTGATATTGGAAAATGAATTTTAATGCTTAACCCTAAATACAATAACACTTGTTATGACCATGCCTATGGGAATGAGAGCATATCTTGCATAATAGAGTAGGAATATATCTATTTGTCTTGTGTAACCATTGAGAATTAAGCTTAATGACTCTTAGTCTAATTATTTTTACTATAGGAATATTGTGATTTATTTAGCTAAGGGATTTGCATTTGACCATCGGAAGAGGCTTATGTGTACTCAGTATTCTCGGTTAACCATTCTTGTGATTTGTTAGATAATTGGAGAGTTAGGAGATTTGACGAAGCATTAGGGGAGTTGTAATCCTAGCTTGCCATATTTGATACAACTCGTTCTCACATTTTACTGTTTTTAATCATATAGTTTTAAACACACCATTATTACTTACTTTTTTAGATAAGACCAAATTGATATAATTTTAGTATTTGAATAGCGTTAGTACTATTTCCCTGTGGGTTCTACACTCAACTTATTACTGTATTACTTGTTTGACCGTGTATACTTGCGCGTGTTTAATTTATCGTGAAAATGACCAACACATATGCGAGTCCCAGGGTTGGTGATAGGAGGCCACACTTTGAGATCGGCGAGTCGAGTCGTTCTGTGCGACGCCGTGTGGATGGAGTTACACTACAGGAGCAGCATGTCCATATTGAAGTGGCTCAGCCTGACAGTCAGTGATGTGTTGGTTTGGTAGTTATGTATATAGAGGCATTAGTACCCTTTTGTTTAGTAGGGTTATGTTATGTATGATGTAAACCTCAGGCAGTAAGAAGTAGTATGTAAATAGGATGTATCCCCATCTTATGTGTATAAGGGAGTATATCTTTTGGTAGATCCCATCTTTTGATGTTTAAAATGGGATAGTAGCATTTATAGAAATATGTCAGGCATGTAAGTGTAAGACACTAAGATTTGGTATATGAATATAAATGTAATATTATGATTATATGTTTGATTAAGTAAATAAGTCTTGAGAAATAAGATAGCAAGATGTATGTCTGATAATTTGAAAATTCATTAAACTAAATTTGTTAATTCAGTAAACTGAATCTATTAATTCAGCAAGCTGAATATGTTAACTCAGCAAGCTAAATTGAATAATTCAGCAAGTTGAATTAGTTAATCCAACATTATGAAAATATGATTGTCAGAGTTTAAATTACATGTTATATTTTAAACACTTAGAAGATATAATATATAATGAAACTCGAAGTAATAGTGTAAGATTTTGTATAACCAGATAATGCCGCTAAGACGACAAAATCGTAACCAAAGGGAGGAACGATCTGTGAATAATGAAAGAGATCAAGCAGACCCAATGCAGAACTTTGCAAATATGTTAGCTTAAGCTATACAGACGAGAGCACCAGCAGCAAGAAATCAAATGGATAATAGATTGGCAAACTTCAAAGACTTTAAGGTAATAGGACCGCCAGAATTCAAAGGAACCACTGACCCAATTAAAGCTCAAACATAGGTGAAAGAGACGGAAAAAGCTTTTGTTATTGCTAGGGTAGCAGAGGAGCAAAAGACAGCTTTTGCTACCTACTTGATGAAAGGTGAGGCTAATTACTAGTGGGAGTCAAACCAGGCTAGAGTCGGGACAACGGTAGTAACCTGGACAAGGTTGAAGGAACTGTTCTTTAAGAACTATTTCTCGCCGAGTATGCAAGCCAGGATGGAAGTGAAGTTTCTAGAGTTGAAATAAGGGAACATGACAGTTTCAGAGTACGCCTCCAAATTCAACGAGTTAGCCAGATTCGGTCCACATCAGATGGATACAGAGTCAAGAAAGGCCTGTAGGTTTGAGGATGGGTTAAAACCGTGGATATACAGCAAGGAGACAGTTTTGCATATTGGTACATTTTCAGCGTTGTTGGAGCAAGCTTGAAAGTAGTATGCACACAAGCCAATCCTGTATGATGATAAATCATATATTTTGTAACAATCTTATTTATTTATTAATAAAAGACTTGTTTATTTAAAGGCGTTTATATTATCTACATTATGCTGTTATATTTAAATGTGATAAACTCATAGTTTTAAGCAATGCTTTTAGAATCATGATGATGATCATGCTAATGAGATCTAAATTCTTAGATAGCTTAAAATTAAAATAGTTCTCAATCGATGGATTACTAAATAGGGGATTAATGAATCCGGATAGATTGGTACATACGTTGCTTGTTCTTTGGAAGAGGATGATCGATCTCATGATCATTTATGTGGAGACACTAAAGCAAGTATGTAGGTTCTTATTGAAGAATAAGTACACTGAACGTGGCTCGCTAAGGAATACCTAATGGAGTTTTACTCGCCGATCAATAGGAATTATTTTAGTGATAGTAGTACAAGTAATCCTTAGAATTGAGAACATCATAGTATCTTATGTATGATGAGTTATATTTTGACATGTCCCTTAAGACCCTGAGAGTATATCAAAGGGTATGCTTGGGTATATTTAATTATGCATGAAGATAATGAATGATCAATAAAGGATCTACCACTTCTAGTAAAAGAAGTGAATGTCATATGTGATTCGATAAATGACAACTCAGTAGTCCTTGGCCAAGGCATAATGAAATTAGAAAATAGTTTCTAATTTGCATTATCGAAGCTTGTACATTTAGGATCAAAATACATATAATTAAATAAAATAAGACTTGATAGTAAATCCATGTCTTATATTTAATTGAGACATTATATGGTAGAATGAATGAATTGTATGGTAACTATTTTCTCAAAGGTTCTTTTATGATTAATGTTAAAATCTATATTATCTTAAAAGTCGTTAAGCGCTAAGGGGGCTTACCCTTATTGTAAAATAAATATTTATTTAAATGAATTAATAGTTAATTTATTTATTTAAATAAAATTAGAATTGTTCTAATTAATTTATTCACAACCGGTTTAATATGGAGAACCTAAAGGGTCACACCATAAAATGATGAATATTTATTTAAGAAGCAAATGGCATAATTATAATAATAAGTTAAGTGTATTTAATTTAATATATGGTGATAGAATAAACTAATTAGCTTAATATTTGTTATTTAATATTTTAGAAATATTAAATATAAATTAATAAGAGGAGTGTTATTATTATTATTACTATTATTATTAATTTGAATTCCTAAAGGAGTTTGGGAATTAATTAATAAAAGTGTTCTCTCATATTCCTAACAAGATTAGGAGGTAAATTAATTAAAAGAGTTTAATTAATTGCTCCTAATAAGATTAGAAAGCCTAATTAATTAAAAGAGTTTAATTAATTAATATGAAACTCAAATCCTAAAATGGTTAGGAGGGTTGCCTACATCTAGGGATGCACAAAAGGCTCGAGGCCCGAGGCCTGTGGCCTGGCCTTGGTCCGGCATGGTCAAGGCCTGGCCCGGTCAGGCCTGGCCTGGAAGGCTTGAAAAGACCGCTATTTTTAGACAAAAATCTGGCCTGCCCTGGCCTGCAAAAAGGTCTGGCCTGGCCTGGCCTTGGACCTGGGCTAGGGCCTGGCCTGGCTGGGCCTGACATGAGGCCTGGCCTGAGGCCTTACATGATTTTTTATCCAATTATTTATAATTTTTGAACTTTAAATTTATAATTATTCATCAATAAACTATAAATTTTTACTTATTCATTATTATAATTTATAAATTATAATACACTAGTTTTAATTAATGCATCAATAAAGTTTAAAATTTAAATTATTCATTCTTGATTTCTTGTAGATACATTTAATTAATATATATTTTCAATGAATATAACTATTTAGTATATTTAGTATTAATAATAAGTTAGTTACTTAGTTGATTAAATATTAATAATAAGTTAATTTATTATAAGTACTACTAATATTTAACAATAAACTTGTATTAATATTTATTGTTACTTTAATGTTAAATATTAACATTAATTAATACATCAATAAACTAACGTTTAATATTAAATATTAACAATAAGTTAGTTTCTTGTAAATACTCAAGTTCTTCATTAATTTGGATATGCTAAATTCTTAGGGGAATTTATGATTTTGGTTATTTTTAAGGAATTCTGATGTACCAATTTAAAAAAAATTAATAAAACAATTAGAAAACTATTTGAAAATAATACTTGAGATATAACTATGTAAGTGTTTAATGACCATAAATGAAAAGATATATGTGTATTTAAACTTCACAAAATATATGCCCAACCGATCCTAGTACTATGAGAAAATAAAATAGAAACTAACTTTATATTCAAAAAATAAAAGTGTAATCTACAGTATTTTCTACGAAGTGCATAGTAAACAACTATACATATATTTAGGAAATCAATTTACTTTATATTCCAGTTACATCTAAATTATATTTTCTTTAAATTTAAGAGGAATATACTTATTGTTGTTCTAATCATTCAACTTATATTGGTGTGTAGTAGAATGTTAAAATAAAATCTTGCATCATTTTTACAAAGTTTTATTAATTTATATTTTTAATATTTAATATGTAACATTAAAAAAATCAAACCCTTTTACCCCATATTAACCCTAAATATTAAGCCTATCCAAAAACCAAAACTAGCCATATAAAACCCTCAAAGTCGACGATCCATGCTAAAAAGACATTACGACATCTCTATATCGCTCTATCAAATCTTGCACAAGGATGACAAGAGCCACTCTATATCTAAATAATAAATTATGAAGCGAAAATGGTGATCAACATACAGGTCTAAACGTACTCAAACAAGGGAAATGGGTTAATCCTGTTACGTTTTATATATACAACTGTGTAGAATACAAAATTTGTTCTAATATACGACAAAAGATAATAACATAGTCTGTGCATGAAGGTAAAACAGGACTACAAATATGTGGCCAGGCGAGACATCATCTCCAAATCTTTAGCTATATCTATAGTCGAAGGACCGGCCCAAAGCTCTAACTCCAGTGTATCAACACGTCTCAGCAGCTCTACTGGTGACCTAAAGATACCATTCTGACTCTGAATGACACCTCGAGCGTGACTAGTAAGCCCATCCGCAAAAGATCGGGTCGCATCCCTATAGGTTATAGCTTTGTCTCGGGCTGTAAGAGTCGCATCTCTCTCAGCCATAGCAACATCCCTATCTGTCACGGCGGTCAACATCAAGGCCCGAGCCTGATCCCGCTCAAAGGTCAAAAGATGCACCTGGCGATCTAACATATCCCTGGAAGCTGGAACAGAAATAGGTGCAGTACTAACTAAAGACGTTGTCAAACCTGCAAACAGCTCCTCCTCAGTAGGAGATAGGGGGTCCTCCATCGGCTCCTCCTCATCAGTCGACCAATCCCCTGCCTCGATCTGATCCACTACATCCGCAGCTAAATCCAACTCTAACCAGGATGATAACTCTACTGAGCAACCTAGAAGGCCATTTCTAAACTCTATAGTCTGTCGATGGGACCAAAACCCGTAGACCCGAGCCAAATCTACCTCGGTGGCTAAGCAAATGGGAAATCAATAATCCTCAGCCCCCTCGTTTGCATGAACCTCCTGGTGCTGATCAAATTGACACATCACCGCCAGAGGATGATATATAGTCACACCCCTCAAACCAACCATGGGAAGAAAATCCAGGTCAGCCACATGAGTGACGAAGCTCAGGAAGGAACAATAGCCAGAATACATGACAATCTTAAATGGCTCCTCCATGGCATCTAGAAATTCAATCCAAGACGTCACATCCACGCATAAAGATGGACGAAAAGAATATGTCAATAACATACCATGGCCAAAGTAGAACCCATGACGGTGTAGTTGGCCAATCGGTCTCAGGTGAGTCATGAAACAGATATACAGAAGAACGGGGCTGCCGCAAAACTCCTGATCCCCAACAGTCCTACAGAAAGATGTCGATATAAAGGTCTCCGTCAAAATAAAGGGAAGAATGGTGAAATCATCTTTGAGAGCCCTGACAACCATCGACATCCTTACGTCCAGATGATTGGCGTAGAACGACATATACAGATAAGATATAATACACATAATCAGGGCATCCACCAGTGCTATGTGCCATCTCTCCTCCGAAATGGCAAAATCCCCCCAATGAACGGAAAAGTTGTTAGCGGAAGCAAAATGATCTATCAAGAAATCTATGGAGATGATGTGGTTGACGCCTACCTCTGCTAAGATAATTCCCTTCCTCAATCCAGTGGTGGTCATAAACTGACGACGCATGTGCCCTACTGCCACTCTAGCACAAGGCCCCTCCATCGATAAACTTAAAATGCAACCATACTCCACCAAAGTAGGAGTCAACTAATCCAAGTTGAACTTGAAGACATGTCTCTCAGGGATCCAATGAGCAAGTATGCCATCGACGAATCCCTTCGGCACCTGGAAGGATAATAAGAATGACCTAGCATGCGACCAACTATAATGCAATCAGAATCAGATAGACTGTTATACCAGGATCTCAAGCTAGTAGCTACCCGACTAGGCGGAAGATGATCCAAGAGACCAACGTGTTAGGTTTGTAAGATTCATGAACACAATTAAATTGCATAAAAAACGAAAGTATGGTAAATCAGAGTTTTAAAATTTTACAAACCATATACCCAGATCATCTTTTATGCACAATTATTAATTAAACGAAAGAGATGAAGAAAGAGATTCATACCCTTGAAGATACGAGCTTCCTCAGGTACGACTTCAACTCCAAATCTTTTCTGCTCTCCTTGAATTTATCGGGTTTGATTCCTTCTTTTGATCAACAGTTAGCCACCCAAGTGTTTGGCCTCTAGAGGTGAACCACCAAGGAATAATCTTTACTCAAGAAGAAGGGTGTTTGGCTAAACCCTAGTTTCCTTCTTTCTAGAAAAGAAGTGGTCTCCCAACTATTGAAAAATAGCATTAGCCCTAAATCAAAATAAGACTCCTCTTATTTATAGATATAGGCAACCCTCCTAAATATTTTAGGATTAGGGTTTCATAATAATTAATTAAACTCTTTTAATTAATTTACCTCCTAATCTTATTACGAATATGGGAGAGTAATATTATTAATTAATTCTCAAACTCCTTTAAGAATTAAACTAATAATAATAATAGTAATAATAATAATAATAAGACTCCTCTTATTAATTTATTTTTAATATTTTCAAAATATTAAATAATAACTATTAAGCTATTTAATTTATTCTATCACGATAGATTAAATTAAATATACTTAACTTATTATTACGATTATGCCATTTGCTTCTTAAATAAATATTATTCCTTTTATGGTGTGACCCTTTAGGTTCTCCATATTAAATCGGTTGTAAATAAATCAATTAGAACAATTCTAATCTTATTTAAATAAATAAATTAACTAATTAAACTAGTTAATTTATTTAAATAAATAATATTTATTCTACAATAACGGTAAGTCCCCTTAGCGCTCAACGACTTTCCAGATAATATAGATTTCAACATTAATTATAAAAGAACCTTTGAGTAAATAGTTACCGTACAATTCAATCCTTCCACCATACAATGTCCCAATTAAATATAATACATGGAATTACTATCAAGTCTTATTTTATTTAATTATATGTATTTCGATCCTAAATGAACAACACCAAATAATGAAAATTAGAAACTCATTTCTAATTTCATTCCACCTTGGCCAAGGATTCCTGGGTTGTCATTTATCGAATCACATAGGACATTCTCTTCTTTTACTAGAAGTGGTAGATTCTTTATTTATCATTCATTATCTCCATCTATAACTTATTACACTCAAGCATACCATTTGATATACCCAAAGGGTTTTAAGGTACATGTCAAAGTATAACTTATCATACACAAGATACTATGATGATCTCAAGTCTAAGTATCCCTTGTACTACTATCACTTGAGGAATTCCTTTTGATAGATAAGTAAAACTCCATTAGGTATTCCTTAGCGAGCCACGTTCAGTGAACTTATTCTCCAATAAGCACCTACATACTTGCTTTAGTGTCTCCACACAAATGATCATGAGATCGATCATCCTCATCTAATAAGCGAGCAATGTATGTACCAATCTATCTGGATTTATTAATCCCCTTTTTAGTAATTCAAAGATTGGGAACTATTTTAATTTTAAGCTATCTAAGAATTTAGATCTCATTAGCATGATCATCATCATTATTCTAAAAGCATTGTTTAAAACTATGGGTTTATCACATTTAATATAACAGCACTATGTAGTTAAATTAAAAGCCTTTTATTAAATAATTCTTTTATTAATAAATAAATAAGATTGTTATAAAGTATATGCTTTATCATATCAAATATGATTGGCTTGTGTGCATACTATTTTCAATCTCCCACTTGCATTAAAGCCAATAGCCATGGTATCTCATACCCTTCTTCTCTAAGTGACGATTATCCTGCTATTGGATAAGCTTCATTAAATGGATATGTAATGTTGTTCTTGAGAGTCCACTATCTATATAGTGACTTCTCCTCTTTCAGCGATTCCTCTAATCAAATGAAAGTGCTGCAACACATGTTTGGATTCAAGATGAGACTTAAGAACTATTCCTAGTTCTGTAATGAACTTTTCATCTAAAACATCAACTTGCAGCTTCATTTACAGCTATATACTTTGTCTTTGTCACTAAACCAGTGACTCTTTGCTGTTTGGAACCTTTCCAATTCATTGCACCACCTTTTAAGGTAACGCTTTACCCTAAAGTGGATTTGTTGTCGTCTTGGTCAGTCTGAAAAACTTGAGTTTGTTTAGTCCTCTAGTTTTGATTCAGACCCACCATTAATCATGCTCACATCTTTAGTGTTGGTTAAGTACATTAAGATATTTTTCATTATCTTACAGTGATTTTCTCTAGAATATGACTGATCAACATCAAGTCACGTATATTTCATTGCATACATGATACTTAATTATGCGATCTCTCTTTTACTAGTTTATGGGGACTGTTACAAAGAGACACTCCATGGCTCATCAACATAAGACATCTCTTGGAGTTTTCCCTGCTAAACCCCTTTAGCATCGAATGAATATACGTTCCTTGGGTCAAGCCAAGCATCCTTTTAAATCTATCAATATAGATCTTTATCCCCAAAGTCTAGGATGCTCCACCCAAATCATTCATGGAGGTATGTTTAGACAACTTTTATCTTTACTGATTGTAGCACTTGTATGTCATTCCTTATCAGTAGTATATCATCATATAATACTAGGAATGTCACAAAGCTCCCACTTGTACTCACTAGGTTCATTCTCATTTTTGATAAAATCAAACTCCTTTGATTGTCTCATCAAAACAAATGTTCCATCTTTGAGAAAATTACTTCAATCTATAAATAAATTGTTGTAGCTCATATACATGATTTGCTTCAACCATTGAAACAAATCCATCTGGCTGTATCATATACACATTCTCCTCTAATAATTTATATTTGAGGAAGGACGTCTCTACTTCTATTTGCCAGAATCTGTAATAATAAGCTTTAACCGCAAGTAAAATCCAAATAGACTTAAGTATTGATACCGGTAATAAAGTTTTATCATAGTCAACTCTTTGACCTTTTAAAAAAAATTCTCACCAGTCTGGTCTTATAGGTCTCCACCTTGCCATTTGCTCCAAAGATCTATTTCGGATTTTATGGCCACCTCCCATTTCTCTTAGTGTCTTACAACTCTTAGTCTCATCGTATATAACTGGATAATCATCTTCTATGATGCATACCTCATCATCATCATCTATTATGAATCCATACCTCCCAGGTATCTTTGGTACTATTCCAAATTTACGATTCGGTTGTGGTACAATAGGTCTATCTACTGGTTCCTCTTGTTTGACTTATTGTACTTTGTGGTTCTTGAACTCCTTCAATATCTATTATCCTCCCACTAGCCCCTTCAATGATAAACACATTTATCTCAGAAGGCAGCGTGTTTCGCAACAAACACCTTTTGCTAAGTAGGATTATAAAACATTTGCCTAAACTTACTTTAGTATGTCCCACAGATCTGCACTTGTCAAATGTTGTCCCAAGTTTATCCTTTTGAAACCTTTTCATATAAGCTGGACAACCCCTTTATCTTAACATACTCCATATTAGGAATCCTCCCTGTCCATAACTCTTATGGAGTCTTAGGTGGTGTTTGATAAAATTAGTTGTTAAGATCTAAATAGTTTAGATATCTGAATAATATAGAGTATCTAAATAGAATTGTATCTGAATGAAAAAATGTTGTTTGATAATTACTTTTTTCAAAATGTCTGAATAACATGTTTTTACTATTTTAAACCTATAAAAAAAAGAAAAATAATACTCCATTTTGAAACTTCTTCTTCCCCAGCCCAGCCAGAAGCCTCCCTCCCTCCCTCCCCCGCCTGCCCCCACCCCACCCCACCCCACCCCCTCCCTTCTCCTCCCCCGCCCCCTCCACACCCCTCCCTCTCCCCCGCCCCACCCCTCCCCTGCCCCCGCCCTACCCCTCCCACGCCCCTGCCCCACCCACCTCCTCCCCCGCCCCTGCCCCACCCACCTCCTCCCTCCTCCCCCGCCCCACCCCCTCCCTCCACCCCTAGCCCCACCCACTTCCTCCCTCCTCCCTCGCCCCACCCCCTCCTCCCCCGCCCCACCTCCTCCTCCCCCATCCCTCTCCCCTCCTCCCCCGCAGATCTGCAGATCTGGTGATCTGGTGGTGGTTGAACAAATCCGGGCAAATCTGGTGGCGCCGAAGTTGGCGAGGCGATGGTGGCGCAGGAGGTGGTGAGGCGGTGGTGGCGCCGATGGGTGGCAGTGGGTGGCATGGGATACACAAGGAAAATAATAATATTAATGAGGGTATTTTTGTCCAAAAAATAGCAACTCTCATTCAGACTTGCCTCTTAATTGATTTTCTATCTCAACCATCTAGAGGCATTAAGAGGTAAAAAAAACAGCCTCTGACCAAATCAAAGGCAGTCCATTCACAGGCAATAAGTGGTAAACAAACACCACCTTAGGCTGAATTTTGAGGTTACCTTTTTTGTAGATATGCAGCCATTTCTAGGGCATTACCCTAGAAGGATACTGGAAAGTCGGTAAAATCATTATGGACTGCACCATGTCCAATAAGGTACAATTATTCCTTTAAGATACATCAATCAATTATTGTGTATTAGGAAGCGTCCATTGTGACAAAACCATTTAAGATGATCTAGAAACTTATTGCACAAGTATTTCTTTCTCGATCCAATCGAAGAGTCCTTATATCTTGCCGATTAGTATCACTTCTGAATTCTTTGAACCTTTCAAATGATTCAAACATGTATATCAGTAAATACAAACATTCAACTCTTTGAATAATCATCTCCTTTTCTTATACTAGTTTGTTCAATATTCAAAATAATTTTTCATGTAAGTCAAGTATACAACGTCCATTAAGTAATCTTCCGGTTTTATACAAAACATTATTATTATAAATAGAACAACAATTGTTCTTAAATATAATACCATAAATTTCATTGTACAACAATAAAATGGAAATAATGTTTCTAACAAGAATTGGAATACAATAACTTATTGACATAATAGACTTGCCCGTAGGCAATGCTAAACTATAAGTTCCTATGGCTAATGCAGTGACACCCCCAAATTCGGGTACTTCGTTTCCACATGATTTGGTGTTCACTTTCTAATATAACATACATCTACCCAATGAATAATGTAAAATAAACTACAACTTAAATTAGAATAGATAAATCTCCCTTAAAACAAGGGTTACAACCTTTTCAAGATAATACCGATTTACTCTAACCCTGACATGAATATAATAAAGTGCGAAAACAAAAACATAACATTCAAGTCTTATTACAATCATTCTCAATATAATAAAAAAAAAACAAGTCTTCACTTGCTTTGCTTTCCCTTGCCCTTACTCGTAGACGGAGCATCAGCGTTATCAACCTTAACTGAAATTGTTATTTAATGCAAGAGTGAGCAAACCACAGCTCACTGGAGTTTAACAATAACATAGACATGAAAGGATATATTTAAAAGAATCTGAACAACTTAGCTTACTTCAATAATAAAGAATTGAATAATAATTCTCTATCAACATTAAAATTCGAATATAGAATTTATCTGAGGGTCATAAGACCTTTGAACTCTTATCCTAGGTTATAAATATTTCTATTTAAACCTTTAACAGTCAATAAGACTATGGACCTTAACTCATACTTAGGGGGATCAGCCCTTCGTACTATGTATTGTGCACAAACATCTTAACGCTATGCATAGTAACCTCCCCTAGTAAATAGGGTTGTTCAACTCAGTAATTTGAATTCAAGTCCTCACCAAAGAAAGTTTGGTTTGGATAAGCTTACAAGGATAATTTAGAATTCACGTTCATCAACTAAGGATTAGTTGAATCGACTTCCAATAATTCATAAGTAAAAGAATTATGAATTAACATATGCTTTAGAATCAACTTAAAGCATTTAAAATAATAACTGGATCTTACTTGAACAATAAGTTAAGATCATTTCAATTAAATAAACAATTGTCCAATACAAAAGTAGAAAAGGACATTCTTAACAAGAATATATGAACTCAAGAAATTATACAAGATTAGGGTTTAGAAAACTTGCATAAAATTAACGAGTTTAGGGTTTAGAAGACTTGCCTCAAGCGCAAGCTACTTAATTCAATTCACGTACTTTAATACTTCCTATACACATTCAATTATAATAATCTAAATCAGTTAACACATAACTAATTCACATAAGTGGTTAACCCTCACGGTTAACTCACTCTAATTAAATAAACAATAATAATTAACTATCACATAGTTAATCACATCACACATATACTCACATAATTAACTTAATTATGTATTTACTAAATTATAATTAAACAATTATAATTCAAACACTTAATCAAATTATAATTACCATATAAATTATAAATAATTATAATTTAAAATCAATTAAACAACATTCATACATTTATAATTACACAATTTATAATTAATCATGTAATTATCAATTTAATTAATAATTACTTAAACTATACCATGCATTATAATTACACAATTTATAATTAATTATGTAATTATCAATTTAAAATTCACAATTAAACATGCATTTATTAAATTATAATTACATAAATTATAATTTAAATTAACATCTAATAAATCAACCTTTATTCATTATAATTTAATTATAATTTAAAATAAACATTTACTTTTGATTATAATTATTTAAATTATAATCATATATCATATTTAAATAATAATTCAAATCATACTTTAAGGTTTTCAAACCTCTTTTCTTTTCTAAATATAAATTTGTCAAATTTATGTTAACAACATGTTATAGCAACTAGATACATGCTCACTGTCATAGCATAATTAAACTAGGTTCAAAATCAACACTGAACAATTAGCTAACCTTCACTGCCTAAGCACTGTGCTCGGCGCAACTGCGCAGCCAGCTGCCCTATAACCGGCGCAGCTGAGCAGGGAAGGATTCTGGGAAAGGCAGCCGGCGCAGCTGCGCTGCTTCTGGATGTGTTACCGGCGCAGCTGCACAGGAACACGGACAGAGGCAGACAGCAACGGCACCCTGCTTCACTGATTAACCCATACAAGCCAACAATCGGCAATTCACAGTAACTTAAACATTGTAAATCATACCTATGCAATAATACATATATATAACATGCTTCTAAAACACAAAACCATCTAAACAATGATAATCACAAATTTTAAAATCTAATTTGGCCATTTTCATGAAAACTCATATTTTTCATAAAATAATTCACTGTAACTATTTTTCTCCATCAATTCGAACTTATATACATGCATTACATACGAAGTTGAAGATAGCATCCAAAAATTACTTAATAAGCATATTAACACATACCAATTGCATGAATTTCTCAATTAACATTAACCACACTCATGAAATTCCATATGAACTCATATAAACATGAATTTTCTGTTAAAAATATATTTCTACAGTAATTTGATTTTTGAAAATCCTCTTATGTCATACAATTACCACAATCAACACATGGATACAATACATATATATATAATTCATGATTACATAATTTCATAAAATTCACAGAAAACTAAATTTACAGAAACTCAAAACAATGAAGAACAACTGATCACAATTCTTTAAAACTATAAGATATTAATTACCTTTTTGATGATTGGAGAAAAATACAATGACTAATTCTAGCTTTCACAAGTTTCTTCTTCCTTCTCTTCTCTAACTTCTTTACTCTTCTTTTCTCTTTTTATTCTTAGCTTTACAAACTAACTTCTAATCTAACGTAGTATAGATATATTATAACTGATATAATATACGTATACTAATGATATATATGTAACTTCTAATTACTTAATATATATAATAAATACATTTATTATATAAGTTACAAAATTTAAAAACCACAATGGCTTGTTTGGCAAAACAAGGTTATTTTCAAAAATTGATTATTAATGCTAAGGCCATGTTTGGTAAACAGTTTATTTAAAAACAGCTTTTTGATAGTTAGGGCCCTGTTTGGTAGAAATAGGTTTAAAACAAATACAAGGGCCTTGTTTGGTAAAAATTATTTAAAAATTCTTTTTCTTTTATTTTAATAAATCATTTTGATACATACTTTAATGTCATATTTTAATCAATTAAATATTAATCATCTAATTTAATCAATTAAAATCTAACATCCATTAATCACATAAAATTTGCCACATAATTATAATTACTCGCTAATTATAATTCATGTAACACTTCATCACATAATTCAATTATCTCAATTAAATTAGAACTATAATATAACATTAATATATATAAATATCAATTAAATAACATTCATTAAATTAATATGTAACACTCAATTAAATCATTACCATAAATTACTTAATCTATTTATTTACTCAATAAATAATTCACATAAATATTTATTTAATTCAATAAATATTTAAAATTAAATATAAAATCTCAATCGTTACAATCTTCCCTCCTTAGAAGGATTCTGTCCCCAGAATCACACATAAAAAAATCTCGTCTATTACATTCTTCCCTCCTTAAAATGATTCTGTCCCCAGAATCAGTATATAAGGGGTTACACACAACTAAGCAAATAAATGCGGATAAGATTTCATCATAACATCTTCGAGTTCCCACGTAGCTTCTTCAGCACTGTGGTTTCTCCAGATTACCTTAACAGAAGGTATCACTTTATTCCTAAGTACTTGTTCCTTTCTATCAATTATTTGAACAGGCACTTCTTCATATGTTAAGTCTTTATCAAACTGTAAAGGTTCATATTCTATTATATGTTTATAATCATGCTTGTAAGGTCTTAACACAGAAATATGGAAGACATTATGTATATTCTCGAGCTCCGGAGGTAATGCAATCTCGTAAGCAACCTCGCCCACCTTTTGTAGTACCTCAAAAGGTCCAATGAATCGGGGACTCTGCTTCCCCTTCTTACCGAATCGAATTTTCCCCTTCCAGGGAGATACTTTCAGGAACACGAAACTTCCTGGTAAGAATTCTCGGTTCTGTCGATGTAAATCGGCATACTTCTTCTGTCTGTCTTGAGCAGCAACTAATCTCGTTCTGATCAGCTTTACAATTTTGGCGGTTTATTGTACCAATTCTGGTCCCAACAATTGACGTTCACCGACTTCATCCCAGCACAAAGGAGTTCTGCATTTTCTACCGTATAACGCTTCGTAAGGCGGCATGCCAATACTCGCATGATGACTATTGTTGTAGGCGAACTCCACTAATGGTAGATGATCCTCCCAGCTTCCTTTGAAGTCCATCACACAAGCTCTCAGCATATCCTCAAGTGTTTGAATCGTTCTTTCACTCTGGCCATCGGTCTGAGGATGATACGCTGTACTCATTCGCAATTGTGTTCCCATACATTTTTGCAATCGCTTCCAGAAATTAGACGTGAAACGTGGATCTCTGTCGGACACAATCGACAGCGGAACACCATATCGAGAAATAATTTCCTTCACGTAGAGCTTCGCTAGTTTATCCAGGTTGTACTTGACCCTGATAGGCAGAAAGTGGGCTGACTTCGTCAGTCGATCCACTATAACCCATATCGCATCATATCCCTTCTGAATCGTTGGAAGTCCTACCACAAAATCCATCGTGATGTGCTCCTACTTCCACTCTGGAATTTCTAACGGTTGTAGCAAACCACTCGGTCTCTGGTGTTCTGCTTTGACTTTCTGGCACGTTAAGCATTTCGCAACGCATTCAGCCACGTCCCTCTTCATATTCGGCCACCAGAAATGATGCCTGAGATCCTGGTACATCTTCGTACTCCCAGGGTGAATAGAATATCTAGAACTATGAGCTTCGCTCAAAATCTCCTCTTTGACCTCTGGTACTGGCGGCACCCATATTCTACCTTCAAATCGTAACAGTCCTTCATTATCGACCTTGAACTTGAACTCTTCGCCATCAGTTAACCTCGTCCAAATCTTTTCACATTCTTCATCATGAAGTTGTGCTTCTTTCACTTTGTCTATTAAAGTAGAACCAGTGGTTACTTGAAACAACATCTCATCCGATTCTTTCGAAAACTTCACTTCCAACTCCAATCTAGTCATTTGTTCTATTAACCGATCCTGATCAGTTAACACGTTCAGCTTCTCCCGACCTTTTCTGCTCAAAGCGTCGGCAACAACGTTAGCTTTACCCGGATGGTAAAGTATCTCGCAATCATAGTCTTTAATCAGTTCCAACCATCTTCTTTGGCTCATGTTCAAATCCTTTTGGGTAAATATATACTTCAGACTCTTGTGATCTGTGTATATTTCACACTTCTCTCTATATAAGCAGTGCCTCCAAATCTTTAGGGCAAGCACTACTGCCGCCAATTCTAGATCATGGGTCGGATACCCCTTCTCGTAATCCTTCAGCTGACGTGACGCATAGGCAATGACTTTGCCGCTCTGCATCAATACACAGCCTAATCCTTTTTGTGAGGCATCGCTATATACTACGAAATTCCCCAAAACTATCCGGTAAAGACAATACAGGCGCAGTACTCAACCTCTTCTTCAGCTCTTGAAAACTCTCCTCACACTTCTCCGTCCAAACAAACTTAACTATTTTACAAGTCAAATTCGTCAATGGAGTTGCGATTCTAGAAAAGTCTTGAATAAATCTTCGGTAATAACCAGCCAATCCTAAGAAACTTCTCACTTCAGACGGCGTCTTCGGCTGTTCCCAACTAATTACGGCCTCAACTTTCGACGGATCTACCGAAATACCATCCTTGTCGATCACATGGCCAAGAAATTGCACACGTTCCAACCAGAATTTGCATTTTGAGAATTTAGCGTAAAGTTTTCTCGTCTCAGGGCTTCTAAAGTTAGTCGTAAGTGTTCAGCATGCTCCTCCTCGGTCTTGGAATAAACCAGGATGTCATCTATGAACACTACCACGAACTTGTCCATAAATGGCTTGAACACCATGTTCATTAAGTGCATAAATGCAGCTGGGGCATTCGTGAGACCAAATGACATCACCAAGAACTCGTAATGACCATACCGAGTTCTAAAAGCCGTTTTCGGTATATCTTCCTTCCTCACCTTCAATTGATGATACCCGCTTCTCAAATCAATTTTCAAGAAGTATTTCGCACCCTTCAGTTGATCAAACAAGTCATCGATCCTAGGTAAAGGATACCTATTCTTGATTGTAACTTTATTCAACTCTCTATAATCAATGCAAAGACGCATCGACCCATCCTTTTTTTTCACGATTAAGACAGGCGCTCCCCACGGCGAAACGCTCGGTTGAATATACTTCTTGTCTAGCAGTTCTTGCAGTTGAACCATCAGTTCCTTCATCTCGACTGGAGCCATTCGGTACGGAGCCTTCAAAATCGGAGCAGTTCCCGGCGCTAGATCGATCACGAACTCTGTCTCCCTATCTGGCGGAAGTCCTGGCAAATCGCTTGGAAAAACATCTACAAACTCCTTAACTACCGATATCTCCTCCACCTTCGGGCTTTCCTTACGCGAATCTACTATGTAGGCTAGATATCCTACACAGCCTTGCGTCAGAAGTTTCTTGGCTTGCATAACCGTCAAATAACTCGCTTGCCTAGGCGATTTGCTACCATAGAACACCAACTTCGACGGAGTCGTAAGGTTTACCGACTTCTTCTGACAGTCGATTATCGCCCCATGGTTGAACAACCAATCCATACCTAGTATGACGTCGAATTCCCCAAGTTTTATCGGAATCAAATCTACTCTAAGCTCCTGACCCTTAATGTCCAATCTACAGTTCTTATAAACGCTCCTAACAGGAATAACCTCCCTATTCGCAATCTCTACGTTCAAAGGGTAAATTAACTCCTCTACAGGTAAGTCTAGGGTTCTAGCAAAATCATCAGATATGAATGAGCAAGTAGCACCCGAATCAAATAATATATATGCATTTATACTATTGACCAGAATAATACCTGACACCACGTCTTTTGATTGCACAGCATCCTGTACCGTCATATTGAATGTCCGTGCAGTGGGTCAGACAGCTTGCAATGGTGCAGCGATAGTAACGATACTGCCGCTTCCATTCCCTTCGCTCCCTGTTGACCCTGCCGTCAGCTTCTTTGGGCAGTTGCGAGCCATGTGATCTTTGGATCCACATGTAAAGCAAGCTCCCTTCTTCGGTTTTGGGCAATTAGGCTCGATCTGGCCTTCCTGACCACAGTTGAAGCACACCCGCTTCCCCTTTATGCACACGCCAGTGTGATTCTTACCGCATGTAGCATATGCTTCGAACTTCCTCTTCTGTTGGCTTCCTTGCTGACTCCCAGCAGAGGTATTATCGGACCACTTCCTCTTCTGGTTCACAGCGCTGCTACCCCCAGTCTTGGTTTCTACCTCATTCTTCTTCTTCTTATCTTGGTTGAACTTCGTCACCGCGTCGCTTCCTCCTTCAGCAAGTATGGCTTTCTCCAACACCGCTGCAAAGGTACTTAGCTTGAACATGGAAACCTTGCTATAGAGCCAGGGCTTCAGTCCCCGTTCAAACCTTCTCGCCTTCCTAGCGTCAGTGCTGACCTGGTATGTAGCAAACCTAGCCAACTCGTTAAACTTAGCGACATACTCAGACACCGTCATCCCTCCTTGCTTAAGTTCTAGGAACTGGACCTCCATCTGGTCCTGCGAACTCACTGGAAAATACATCTCGTAGAACATTTCCTTGAAACGTTCCCATGTGATGACTCCCTCTCCCTCTCGAGTCTTGTTAGCCTGCCACCAAAAGCTAGCATCTGACTTCAAAATGAAAGCCGCGAACATTGTCTTTTGGTCTTCTCCTACCCTAGCCACGTCAAATACCTTCTCCATTTCCATAACCCATGTCTGAGCTTCGATAGGGTTAGTCGATCCTTTAAACTCAGGCGGTCCTACTGCCTTGAATTCCTTGAAAGTAGTATCCTGCACCTGCGGCTGATTCGCAAGAGCTCCTGTCAACAGATTCACCAACTGCTGAACCGAATTGGGATTCGTTCCCTCGTTATTGTTGTTGTTCGTCGAACCCTCGGGATTTTGACGTGTTACTCTTCTTCTAGGAGGCATTTTTTGTTAAGAAAATATTATTATTAGACCCTTTATTCAATTATTAAGTATCCAAGTTCATACTTAAACGTTCTAGACAATTCAGTGCACATAGAACACATAGCACGTCAATAAACTTCTTTTATTCATTAGTCATAGTTTAAAAACATGAACCAGATAGCATTTCTGCCATTTACATCACCCTTCCTGAACTGGAAAAGTTGCAGAATTATATTATTAACTCATCCCATTCTTATCTCAAATTATGGAATTTACTTTATTTAATACAAAAAGCAATACATAAATAAAAGCTCTACTACTACTACTACTGCTACTACTACTATTATTGCTACTGCTGCTACTGCCTAGGCATATTAATACGTCGCACAGCCTCTCTACATTCCTCTTCCATTACCCGAAATGCCGTTTTTTGGTCCACCACATACCACGATAAACCTTAGAACTGAGCTGGGTAGTAGAAAATACGGTCCTGAGCTCTCTCTATCGCTGTATGAAATGCATATTCTGTTTCCCTCAGCTTGGCCCTCTTGGCTTCAGCTTCATCTTCAGCTCGATCAGCTCGTTGATTAGCCCTCAAGCTTGACTCTTCAGCTCTGGCACGCTTCCTCGACTCCTCCTGGATATCTTGCTTCAGCTTTGCCAGTTCAAATCGAGCAGCATCTCTTTCAACCTCCATATGTATCAGGTTCCACTGTGCATCTCCCAGGTCACTTGCCATTTCCTCGATCGTCTCATCTCGTTGCTGGATAGTCTCCTCGAGATCTCCTACTCGTCCATAAAGCTCCACGTTGCTATCGTAGACTGCCTCGTACATCTCAGCACTAGTAGAGTGAGGTGGGAATTCCTCTTCGGGATCCTCTTCCTCCTTTTCAGACTCGTCCTCGTCCTCATCCTCTGGAATAGGTGTCAGCTCACGCTCCCGACCAGCTATGGTGATCACTGGAGATGGCTCTCTCCTAACCAGCTGCTCCCAGACAATATGTATGTCACGGGGCTCTTCCTCTCTAGGCACCTGAGGTACATTCTCTCTATCCTGACTAGGTTCTCCCACGTTCGATATCCTGACAAAAGAATTTTAAAGTTCATTATTACGTGATAACGAATCGTCACTCTTTGAATACTATAAAGTAAACACGTAGCACATAAGGTAGTTTATTATCTTTACCTATCACACCTATCTTTTCGATCTTACCTATAAGGCTACTAACCTAAGGTTTTTCCCCACCTAAGGTTTCATAACCTATAGCTTTGATACCAACCTGTGACACCCCCAAATCTGGGTACTTCGTTTCCACATGATTTGGTGTTCACTTTCTAATATAACATACATCTACCCAATGAATAATGTAAAATAAACTATAACTTAAATTAGAATAAATAAATCTCCCTTAAAACAAGGGTTACAACCTTTTCAAGAAAATACCGGTTTACTCTAACCCTGACATGAATATAATAAAGTACGGAAACAAAAATATAACATTCAAGTCTTATTACAATCATTCTCAATATAATAAAAAAAATAAGTCTTCACTTGCTTTGCTTTCCCTTGCCCTTACTCGTAGACGGAGCATCAGCGTTATCAACCTTAACTGAAATTGTTATTTAATGCAAGAGTGAGCAAACCACAGCTCACTGGAGTTTAACAATAACATAGACATGAAAGGATATATTTAAAAGAATCTGAACAACTTAGCTTGCTTCAATAATAAAGAATTGAATAATAATTCTCTATCAACATTAAAATTCGAATATAGAATTTATCTGAGGGTCATAAGACCTTTGAACTCTTATCCTAGGTTATAAATATTTCTATTTAAACCTTTAACAGTCAATACGACTATGGACCTTAACTCGTACTTAGGGGGATCAGCCCTTCGTACCATCTATTGTGCACAAACATCTTAACGCTATGCGTAGTAACCTCCCCTAGTAAATAGGGTTGTTCAACTCAGTAATTTGAATTCAAGTCCGCACCAAAGAAAGTTTGGTTTGGATAAGCATACAAGGGTAATTTAGAATTCACGTTCATCAACTAAGGATTAGTTGAATCGACTTCCAATAATTCATAAATAAAAGAATTATGAATTAACATATGCTTTAGAATCAACTTAAAGCATTTAAAATAATAACTGGATCTTACTTGAACTATAAGTTAAGATCATTTCAATTAATTAAACAATTGTCCAATACAAAAGTAGAAAAGGACATTCTTAACAAGAATATATGAACTCAAGAAATTATACAAGATTAGGGTTTAGAAAACTTGCATAAAATTAACGAGTTTAGGGTTTAGAAGACTTGCCTCAAGCGCAAGCTACTTAATTCAATTCACGTACTTTAATATTTCCTATACACATTCAATTATAATAATCTAAATCAGTTAACACATAACTAATTCACATAAGTGGTTAACCCTCACGGTTAACTCACTCTAATTAAATAAACAATAATAATTAACTATCACATAGTTAATCACATCACACATATACTCACATAATTAACTTAATTATGTATTTAACTAAATTATAATTAAACAATTATAATAAAAAACACTTAATCAAATTATAATTACCATATAAATTATAAATAATTATAATTTAAAATCAGTTAAACTACATTCATACATTTATAATTACACAATTTATAATTAATCATGTAATTATCAATTTAATTAATAATTACTTAAACTATACCATGCATTATAATTATATAATTTATAATTAATTATGTAATTATCAATTTAAAATCCACAATTAAACATGCATTTATTAAATTATAATTACATAAATTATAATTTAAATTAACATCTAATAAATCAACCTTTATTCATTATAATTTAATTATAATTTAAAATAAACATTTACTTTTGATTATAATTATTTAAATTATAATCATATATCACATTTATATAATAATTCAAATCATACTTTAAGGTTTTCAAACCTCTTGTCTTTTCTAAATATAAATTTGTCAAATTTATGTTAACAACATGTTGTAGCAACTAGATACATGCTCACTGTCATAGCATAATTAAACTAGGTTCAAAATCAACACTGAACAATTAGCTAACCTTCACTGCCTAAGCACTGTGCCCGGCGCAGCTGCGCAGCCAGCTGCCCTATAACCGGCGCAGGGAAGGATTCTGGGAAAGGCAACCGGCGCAGCTGCACTACTTCTGGCTGTGTTACCAGCGTAGCTGCGCAGAAACACGGACAGAGGCAGACAGCAACGGCACCCTACTTCACTGATTAATCCATACAAGCCAACAATCGGCAATTCACAGTAACTTAAACATTGTAAATCATATCTATGCAATAATACATATATATAACATGCTTCTAAAACACAAAACCATCTAAACAATGATAATCACAAATTTTAAAATCTAATTTGGTCATTTTCATGAAAACTCATATTTTTCATAAAATAATTCACTGTAACTATTTTTCTCCATCAATTTGAACTTATATACATGCATCACATACGAAGTTGAAGATAGCATCCAAAAATTACTTAATAAGCATATTAACACATACCAATTGCATGAATTTCTCAATTAACATTAACCACACTCATGAAATTCCATATGAACTCATATAAACATGAATTTTCTGTTAAAAATATATTTCTACAGTAATTTGATTTTTGAAAATCCTCTTATGTCATACAATTACCACAATCAACACATGGATACAATACATATATATAAAATTCATGATTACATAATTTCATGAAATTCACAGAAAACTAAATTTACAGAAACTCAAAACAATGAAGAACAACTGATCACAATTCTTTAAAACTATAAGATATTAATTACCTTTTTAATGATTGGAGAAAAATACAATGACTAATTCTAGCCTTCACAAGTTTCTTCTTCCTTCTCTTCTCTAACTTCTCTGCTCTTCTTTTCTCTTTTTGTTCTTAGCTTTACAAACTAACTTCTAATCTAACGTAGTATAGATATATTATAACTGATATAATATACGTATACTAATGATATATATATGTAACTGCTAATTACTTATTATATATAATAAATACATTTATTATATAAGTTACAAAATTCAAAAACCACAATGCCTTGTTTGGCAAAACAAGGTTATTTTTAAAAATTGATTATTAATGCTAAGGCCATGTTTGGTAAACAGTTTATTCAAAAATAGTTTTTTGATAGTTAGGGCCCTGTTTGGTAGAAATAGGTTTAAAACAAATGCAAGGGCCTTGTTTGGTAAAAATCATTTAAAAATTCTTTTCCTTTTATTTTAATAAATCATTTTGACACATACTTTAATGTCATATTTTAATCAATTAAATATTAATCATCTAATTTAATTAATTAAAATCTAACATCCATTAATCACATAAAATTTGCCACATAATTATAATTACTCGCTAATTATAATTCATGTAACACTTCATCACATAATTCATCTAATTCAATTATCTCAATTAAATTAGAACTATAATATAACATTAATATATATACGTATCAATTAAATAACATTCATTAAATTAATATGTAACACTTAATTAAATCATTACCATAAATTACTTAATATATTTATTTACTCAATAAATAATTCACATAAATATTTATTTAATTCAATAAATATTTAAAATTAAATATAAAATCTCAATCGTTACAAATGCAGCAACCCTTGCTTCATTTCCCACACATAGGATTACGTATCCCTTGTTTAGCTTTCTACTTCTGCTTTGTCCCTTCATAAATCAATATTTATGAGAACCATAGCAGGTATCCAATACCCAAGTAGAACCTTAACTTATAAAAAGATTTATTTCAATCATGAACAAACATGTATCTGTAACTGAAGCTTCACTGAGCTTCTCTAGTTAGCCTCTGGAAGATGCTTCTTGCAGTTTCTTTTCTAGTGTCCTGGCTTATTGCAGTGGAAGCAAACTCCTTTGCTATCTGTATCGGTTTTATTCTTATTATCCTTTGTTTTTGCCTTTCCTTATACCTTCTTTGAATTGTTCTTCTTTTCAGAAGATCCTTTAGCCCTTAACTGTAAGACTTAGTCTTTCTTGGTTGGAAAGTGACTCTCAATAGTTTTTCAACATGTGAAGCAAATCAGCGAGGCTGACATCTAGCTTGTTTATGTCAAAAATTCACAACAATTATGAGGAGTCTGGGAGTGAGTGCAAGATCAAATCTTGGCTCAACTCTCCATCCATAACAAAAACCTGTTGTCCTAATTGTTCAATCAAATTGATCATTTTAGGACATGTGTTTGTACTATAGTGTCATCGATTATTCTAGATCGGAAGAGCTCCTTAGATATTTAATATCTATTAGCCCTACTTTCCTCACAATTCAACTACTTGAAGTGCAGGAGTATAGTAGGAGCATCTATAGTTTCATGTTGACGCTGAAGCTTGTTACTCATGGATGCGAGCATAATGCATTGAGCCAACTTTGCATCATCTTGCCACTTTCTAAAAATGGCAATCTCTTCCTCAGAGGCATTGTCTGCAACCATTGCAGGGATAGGCGTATTTAAGGAAATAAGATAGCTTTTCAGCCTGGAGAACTATTCTCAAATTCCTTAACCATTCTATTTAATTATGTTCAGTTAAATAGCATCTAATATGCTTTGCACTGATAGTGAATTCGACATTGTAAAATTCTATAAATGAATTTGTAATTAACAACATTTTAGCATACATTCTTTTATTAATTACCAAAATAAATTAGGTCTTGTTTTAAATTAGTTTCTCCCACTATTTTCTTCAAACTATATTACCCTCACTTATAGAGTTCGATAATATCTAATTAAAGATCTGCTAGTGAGAATAAGGATCTCATTTCAAATGTATATAGCCTTGTGGTGGCATAACAAACTATATATAAATAAATAAGTAGACAACTACTGTCAATTACATCATCATGTAACACCTTTTATGCCTTTTAGATTATTTTGATCAAGTGGTGACACATCCGAACCAAAACTATCTAAGTTAAGTCCAACCTAGCACTTACATATATTCAAATAGAAAAATATCATCCTTGTGGTGACACAACAAAACAGTATTGTTCAATTTCGTTATAAGCATCAAATGTGATAAATCAACATATTAAATATTTAATACTTGTCTTGTGGTGACACAACAAACTCGTATTAAATATTTAATACTCTATTAAATTTATCATGCTAAAAGGCGACGTTCGATATTCTAAATATCTTTTGAACGCTTAAGGCTTAATATAAATTCTTTGAGGGGTTTGTTATTATTTTTCTCATCTTGTTTAGCGCGCATGCACATATCACTACAAGAAATTACACAAAAAATGACGCTAAAATTTGTCATATAAAATTCATTTTTCATCACTAAAACATTTGGTGACGAGTGTTAATCGTCACAAAGACTGTCACCGTATGAGCGTCGTAAAAGGTTTATTTGACAATATTTGATGTCGTCGCTAAATGTTTTAACTTATGGTGACGATCTACATCATTGTCACTATAATTAATTACTTTTAGTGACGTTAATAGCGTCACTATTTGAATGAAATTTTTGTCACTCTATATTATGCTTCATCATCAAAACTTAGTACATTAAATGACGAAAATCTTTCTTCGTCATTAAAGGATATTGTTTTAGTGATGAAAATATGTCACACTATTTAAATCATCTAATTTTAAAGACGACAAAATTGTCATATTTATGATTATTCTTTCATCATGTTATTGTGTTTATCGTCACCAAAAATAAGAAAATAAATG
Organism: Panax stipuleanatus; assembly: GCA_020205555.1. NCBI lineage: Eukaryota > Viridiplantae > Streptophyta > Magnoliopsida > Apiales > Araliaceae > Panax > Panax stipuleanatus. The sequence continues at coordinate 59,605,733 of CM035118.1, forward strand.
ACGATAGCACAATTTGTCACCTAATAATATATTTAAAATGACAATTATGTCGTTTGTTATTTTATATTTTAATTATAATTTATTTTCAATTTATTTAGTTTTATATTAACTAATTTATTGTATTAATCTATAAGCACAATTAAATCCAAAATCTCATTAAAAAATAAATAGCAAAAAAACATAAAAATTTCAGTCAACCCATTGCAAAAATTAATAATATCATTTTCAAAAGAATATTATACACTAAAATGAGTGTGAGAAATACAAAGAAACCTCAAAAGATATACAATCAATATCAACAAGTATTTGGAGAACAATATATGAAAGTGATGGGTTCAAAACCAAGTATTATCCCCATATTACACCGAACCTGCAATCTATAATCACAAATGGAGTGCTATCCAGCCAACATAATTGCCAACATAACGATATTTATGATTCATGTAACAGATTCAATGTTTGTTGCTTCACTTGTGCCTAGGAGCAAGACTTTCTGTGAATGCATATCATTTCCTTGTTTGGTTGCTCTAAGGTTTCTAACAAATTATACCTTCCCATGGAAAACTAGGCAAGACCCTGCTAGGGTTGAATATCCAACACTGCAATCCTATTAGCAATAGCACAATCGAGATATTTTGATTCAAGGACTGGAAGCAATGAAATGACTTCTGCAAGTGATATCTGCGTGTGTAGGGAAACAACATTGAGTATCAGAAACTAAGAAAGGTAGCAGTTTGTTAAACAGATTGAACAAGAATGGCCATGTGACGACCCCAAAATCGGGACTATTTCCCTTCCCGATCTTGTGCGTTAGATACTATCTTGTATTAGCTTTACATCATCATTTGATGATATTATAGATAAAAATGCGGATAATTTAAAATTTTCTTTGTCTTTCATTCATTCTCTGAAATATTCGTTCCCTGAAATTTTTCTTTATGTCTTTGATTTAGTCTGCTCAGATATATTTTGTAATGATGGGTCATTGTTTGTTTACTCTAAAACATCATTACTCATATTCTTAAGCATCTAACATTGAATTACATCATGCAGTTGGACTTTTTCCCAACATAAACTTAAAATCAAAGATGTATGAGCATAACTAAGAATTCACCTGCTTGAGTTAAGCAGATGGCTTCACCTAAATTTTCCCAATTTAGCCCATAAAAAATCTTCATATTTTACTCTCCAAGTTTAATAATATTTTACATTTTATCATCTAAGTCTAAATATTCTCAAATCTTTAATGGAAGAGTTATTTTATACTCCCAAGTCTAAAGTTTGATTTATATAATATGAATTACATTACACATGCAATCAGCCCCTATTGGTAATAAAGGATGATGAACTCCCACGCAATTAAATATGTTACTTGTGCTGGGAGATCTTTGAAATTATGCATACCATAGGTGTCATGGCAAAAAATAAAATAAAAGAAAGAACAGTAACATATACAGGTACTAATCAATTTTTTTTTTTTGTGGAAAAGGTAACACAACTTTATTCGAAATCATAAGATCATGTGGACAGTGAGTCTAATTTTAGGAAACTGACTACTTTTAGAATATAACACTCCATTAGTGATTAGCCCAGAGCATATATGTAGCCAGATTTACACCAAGTTCTTTTATTTTATTTTTTGAACAAAACACATGAAACATAAAAACATTTCTACCTTTTTTATTCCCTCGAAAGCACCCACCATAGATAATAACGAAGCATACATCATTTGGGCACACCTCCTTTTTAGAACTCTACCACATAAGCAATCATGACTCAATGCATACATAGCAATCTTTAGAAATGACCAATCAATTTTCATGTTCTAACAAAATAGCATCATTTAGGCATTTTCGCAAACACATAGTATGCATAGATTATAAAACTAAAATTTTACATGGTTTTTAAGTATAAAACACATACTCAACCTCTCACAATCAATTTTTAGAAATTACTAACTATATTTCCAACAATATATAAAAAGAAAGGAAGAGAGGAGAGTAATCTTTATTTAATATTTAAATTGGGTTAAATACTAACCTCAATTTTGGATTATAGATGAATTAGATTCCTCTTTTGCTAATCCTTTGCTTCGTATCCTCTCTAATTTCCGCTTAGAACATCAATTGTTTAGTTAGTTACTCTAACTTGATGAGGGTTCATGTACGAACTTGGGAGATTGAAAACTCTGTTTTAGGAGTAAAGAGAGTTAAGCATTTAGGGCTTAGGAAAATGAAATGAATTGGCTTGCTTAGGAGCTTTGTATACTGCATTACTCAACATCTCATTTATTTTATTCAAGTATATTTTATATATACATATATACATTACCTATTATATGCATAATATAATTCTAATACTCGTACGTATCGCGTTAAATATTAAATACATAACGCACTTTAAAAATTAAAATAAAATACCCATAAATCTTTTCCATAAAAATGGAATCTATTTATTAAATAAAAATATTTTATTTAATAAATTAATTAAAATAATTTATTTTCATAAACTATTTTAATATGCACAAAATTTGCATCCATTGTATTATAATTTGCTTTCAACAATTATTTATGTAATAAATATATTTTAATATATTTATCATGCCACCTTCACACGTATATTATACCGCAATTATCACATAAGCAGTATAATATAAATCAAATAAAATAATAATTTGATTTATTTTCCCACAATAAATTATTTATAACAATTTACTAAATATAATAAATATTAATTATGATATTTACCCTACACGTTAACATCTCACATATTGGTATTTATGACAATACAAATTGTCATAAATTATTAATTTTTCGTCTTTACAAAATTTGCCTCTAAAGTTTCTTTTTAAAAAAATGCCTCCAAATAAAATTGTGACGATATTACGTACTTTGTCACTAAATATAAGAATTTATGACAAATCATTTTTGTCACTTATCCACTCATCTAATTAGTGACGAACTATTATCTCGTCATATAAAATTGAAATTTATGACAATACAAATTGTCATAAATTATTCTTTTTTCGTCTTTAAAAAATTTCCCTCCAAATTTTTTTAGAAAATTATTGACTCCAAATAATATTGTGATGAAATTGTATTTGGCGTCACTAAATGTGAACATTAGTGACGAAATCACATTGTCACTAAATTTTACAAATAATTAATGACACTATTATGTTGTCATCGAAAGAAATATTGTGTGACAATAAATACTGTCATAAATTATTACAAACTTGTCACTAAAAGGTTTTCCTCCAAAATTTTGGTACGAAATTCTACCTCCAAAATAAATTGTGATGAAATTTTGTTAATCGTCATCAAATGTGTAAATTAGTGACGATATAAATGATTAATAGTAACAAAATTAAAGGTCGTCACAAAAGCAAAAGTTTTAGTGACGATTATGAATTTCGTAATTATTAATTAACAAATTGTGACAAAATTTTGTGTGTGGCAAAAGAATTCGTCAAAAAATATGTGATTTCTTGTAGTGTATATATATAAAATACGCGTCATATAATTAACATGCAAAACATGTTTTATAATATATATAATAAGCATGCACATATATAATATTATATTCTATCCCGGATTAATTATGGACTTTATTGTTGTTTGGTTCTTTAGAGCCACCAAGTGAACCAAAAGGTCAAACTTAGGGGTGAAATAATTAAATTTAAATATAACTATTACATTTAAATCCCGGCCTCCATTACAACCGGGTGTTCATGCGCTCCTTGCTCCTTTGGTCTCCAATTCTTCAAATAATTCTAACTAATTCTATTACATAAACTATTTACAATAAATAGAAACCTTAATCAGCAGTCAAGGGAAAGTACATAGGAGAGAGATAGAAATTACATCAAGAAAAATTAGAAAAGACGAGTTACGCAGACCCCATTTATAAAACCTATACATTCAAGCATCCAACTAAAATAAAATCCAATCATATTGATCAATAGTTCATAATCAACCTCATTTATTATCATACACATCAACATATGCATCAATAAATAAAACATTCATCTCATGAATAATAAACATTTAATATATACATTGATATCGATTTAATGGGCAATTTTAGTTAGCATAAAATTTAATTTTGAATTAAAATAAACTCTTTTATTTTAATCCAAATTTAAATCAAAATAAACATTTTATTTTAATTTATCCATTTTTGAATAAAAATAAACTCCTTTATTTTTAATCAAATAATTTAATCAAAATAAACTCCTTTATTTTAATTAATATGGAATCCAATTCCAAGTCAAAATAAAACTACTTTACTTTAACTTTTTAAAACTATTATGGAAAAAGTAAAATATGTGGAATCCAATTCCTTATCAAAATAAACTCCTTTATTTTGATTAATATGAAATTCTATTTCATATCTAAATAAAATATTTTATTTAAGAAAACACGAAATCCCTTTTCCTAATCACAGATAAACTCCTTTATTTTTAGAAAACAAAGAATTCAAATTCATCTCCAATTAGTTATCATAGAATCCAATTCCAATTCTAATTAGTTAGCATAAAATTAAATCCTAATTAAAATAAACATCTTTATTTTAATAAAATTCCAAATTAAAATAAACTCATTTATTTTTAATTTAGAATTACGAAAAAACATGAAATTTAATTTTAATTAAAATAAATATTTTATCTTCATTATAAATCAAATAAATAAATAAACAATTAAATTATTTTTTTTCTAGAGGCAGGCGCTGAGGCGCCACTAGATAACTAGCTTTGGGCAATGCGGCGTCATACTCCTATTTTTCAAAAATCGGGGACCGGCGCTGCGGCGCTATGATTACTATATAATCCGGCGCCGGGTCCGTTTCTGAGAACCCAGACCGGTGCTACAGCGCCCAGATTACCTTGTAATCCGGCGCTGTGGCGCTAGTCTGCAGATTCAGTTTTTTCAGTTCGTGAATTCTGCAGTTTTTCTCCAAAAACATAATTCTATGCCAATAATTATGCTCAATAAAAATTTTATAAACACATATCAAATTATAACAATTAATAACTCGCATAAGGGTTTGGCTCTGATGCCACTGTTAGGTTTGTAAGATTCATGAACACAATCAAATTGCATAAAAAAAAAAGCGGAAGTATGGTAAATCAGAGTTTTAAAATTGTACAAACTTTATATCCGGATCATCCTTTATGCACAATTATTAATTAAACGAAAGAGATAAAGAAAGAGATTCATACCCATGAAGATACGAGCTTCCTCAAGTACGAGTTTAACTCCAAATCTTTTCTGCTCTCCTTGAATTTACCGGGTTAGATTCCTTCTTTTGATCAACGTTAGCCACCCAAGTGTTTGGCATCTAGAGATGATCCACCAAGGAATAATATTTACTCAAGAAGAATGGTGTTTGGCTAAATCCTAGTTTTCTTCTCTCTAGAAAATGAGTGCTCACCCAACTATTGAAAAATAGCATTAGACCTAAATCAAAATAAGACTCCTCTTATTTATAGATATAGACAACCCTCCTAAATATTTTAAGATTAGGGTTTCATAATAATTAATTAAACTCTTTTAATTAATTTACCCCCTAACCTTAATAGGAATATAAGAGAGTAATATTATAAATTAATTCCCAAAATCCTTTCGGAATTAAATTAATAATAATAATAGTAATAATAATAATAATAATACTCCTCTTATTAATTTATATTTAATATTTTCAAAATATTAAATAATAAATATTAAGCTATTTAATTTATTCTATCACCATAGATTAAATTAAATATACTTAACTTATTATTACAATTATGTCATTTGCTTCTTAAATAAATATTATTCCTTTTATGGTGTGACCATTTAGGTTCTTCATATTAAACCGGTTGTGAATAAATCAATTAAAACAATTCTAATCTTATTTAAATAAATAAATTAAATTAGTTAATTCATTTAAATAAATAATATTTATTCTACAATAAGGGTAAGCCCCCTTAGCGCTCAACGACTTTTCAAATAATATAGATTTCAACATTAATCATAAAAAAACCTTTGAGTAAATAGTTACCGTATAATTCAATCCTTCCACCATATAATGTCCCAATTAAATATAAGACATGGAATTACTATCAAATCTTATTTTATTTAATTATATGTATTTTGATCCTAAATGAACAACACCAAATAATGAAAATTAGAAACTCATTTCTAATTTCATTCCACATTGGCCAAGGAATCTTGGGTTGTCATTTATCGAATCACATAAGACATTCTCTTCTTTTACTAGAAGCGATAGATTCTTTATTGATCATTCATTATCTCCATATATAACTTATTACACCCAAGCATACCCTTTGATATATCCTAAGGGTCTTAAGGGACATGTCAAAGTATAACTTATCATACACAAGATACTATGATGATCTCAAGTCTAAGGATCACCTGTACTACTATCACTTGAGGAATTCCTATTGATAGGCAAGTAAAACTCCATTAGGTATTCCTTAGCGAGCCACATTCAGTGAACTTATTCTCCAATAAGCACCTACATACTTGCTTTAGTGTCTCCACACAAATGATCATGATATCGATCATCCTCATCCAATGAGCGAGCAACGTATGTACCAATCAATCCGGATTCACTAATCCCATTTTTAGTAATCCAACGATTGGGAACTATTTTAGTTTTAAGCTATCTAAGAATTTAGATCTCAGTAGCATGATCATCATCATAATTCTAATAGCATTGCTTAAAACTATGGGTTTATTACATTTAATATAATAGCACTATGTAGATAATTTAAAAGCCTTTAATTAAATAGTTCTTTTATTAATAAATAAATAATAATGTTACAAAGTATATGTATCATATCAAATATGATTGGCTTATGTGCATACTACTTTCACAACGGATGAAGAAGCCATCTATAAAAACTGTGTCAAAAAGACCATACAGGGGTCAATCTTTATCCAATCATTTCTATAAAGTATACATCGTAATAATCAATAATACAGCATATAGAATGAACAAATGACAAGATAAACATCATATATATATATATGTATATCAAAATGAAATACATCAGTTTTATATATATATCACTGTCATACCTATGATACATGTGAAAAGTAAAAAGTAAAAATTACAGGATAATGGAGCACAAGCTCCCAATGACTAACAAAGATGCTTACAACTGGAGGCCTATACTATCCAAGAATGCGCTGGAGTCATCAAACTGATCTACCTGAGTCAAATCATCCTAAGTGGGCATATCCTGCATATTTGGGCGATAAGGCATATCCTGCGTATCCGAACGATAAGGCATATCATGTGTATCCGGGCGATAGTCGAAGGGACCCTCTCCATTAGCAAAACCACTAATACTTAACGGTCTAGCCTCATATCCCTGGGAATCAAAAATACCAGTCCATGACGAATCCCCGCGCAAATGACGAACATACATCGACATCCTCTCCAATTGATATCTCAAATATGCAATCTGGGACTGATGAGAAGGCTCTCAAAAGCACGCTATCCAATCGGCCATCACGAGAGACCCTAGAACCATATCTCCCAGGAACTGGGTAGCCCTGGTCTCAGCTCCTATAGTGCGAGGACCCTACCAGGCAGAAAAGTCATCCGAAGTGATGGGGCCATCTGATAGGTGAAATCCCTCATACCCCGCTATAGGAATCTTTGAAACCGGCATAGCCAAAGGCCAAAACTGTTGGGGGTAGAGCAAGAAAAGGAAGGCGGATCTCCTCGGTAATACACTTAAAAGTGCGCTCTCTAAGGTAGAGCTCCCTACCTCCATCAAACATAAAAGGAATCTGGCGAGTAGACAGATAATACTCTGGCCCTATCAGGAGACCATCCTCAAAACCCTCAGTCAAGTGCTCTATAGTATTTGGTACCTACACTACATCACATGCTGACAGTAGCTCTAGCTGAAGGCCAGCATGGGTGAAATCCACTGAAATCGGGACCTCTAATAGGATAGACTGATGTCATCGACAACCCCAAGGGTAGGTGTCCAAGCGCAGAATAGTAAGAGGACGAAGGTAAGGGAGCCTCTCGTAAGCCCAGAACTGTTAAACTAAAGATCAAGACATTATTTATGAGGAAAGACAAATCAAGATCCAGAGAATTGAAAGTTGGTCAAGATGACTCACCAGAAAAAATGGGTAGAATCCAAGCCAAGAATCGGTCACTTCCTCGGAGCGTAGTCGCATCCCATGAAGAAAGATTTTGAATGTAAAGGATCCCCAGTCGTAGTCTCCGATGCGATCTACATCCCGAACAGCCCCCACCAAGCTAAAAGGGACAGTGGAGGAGTTGTTTGCAATGAAATAACCCCTTATGATGGTCAAGAACAGACGATGTAAGATGCGATCTCTCTCCACCAAGTCCTCGGGTAATGGCTACTGTAGAAAGCCTCAGGCTGCATCCACGCTCAAAGAGCCTTAACAAATACTACGGGCCTTGAAGGCCCGCTCTTGAGGAGAAAATCCCAAGAAGGGTGCGAACATTAGTAGGAGTGATGCCAGCCTCCAAAGGCACTCTATCTCCAGTAAACCATAAACATGTGATATACCGCCAATCCATAGGCATCATCATGACCTCACAATCTAGCAGATGAAAGGACTGACTCTAATGGAACCATCTCTTGGACAGAGCACGGAGATAGCCCCAATGGCAGCGACTAGGGGCAATGGTGAAGAAGTCCTGAAAACCCCAAGAATCTACTCGTACCCTATAGTCAGCATGAAGAGATCAATACAAGGAGTACACGCTAAACCAGTTACCCCTGGGCTAGGTAAACTCCAGAACATGCACGATATTAAGGTTAAAAACCGATTGTTGGCAAGAATGGAGAATTAAAGCAAATCAGTATGAAAACTCTAATACCTCATTCGCATGCAAATGAACAAATGGATGACGGCTCAAGTCGGTACCCAATAAGTCAAGAACAAATACCTGGATACCAGGAAGGAATCTAAGCACCGCAGTAAGCTGAGGTGGAACCTAGGGCACAAGGATATCACCCACCTCCTTATCTAGGTGGGTCCTATCTACATCAATAGAGGGAATCACTGACTCCGTAAGGTGATGCAATTATCGAAAGATCCGCGGAGCGGGAGTATCTAAAGCAAGCCTTAGAAGGAGGACCCCATATGAAGCCCTATAGGAAGCAGAGCTACTAGGTCTATCTGAATCAATGCCTAGACGACGAGTCCATCAAATTCAAAATAAGACAAGGTATGACTCTATCATATTTTATTTAAATCTCAATTTGCGATAACCCAGAGATAACAGACTCCTAGGAATTTAATTTGGGTCATAGCAGCAAGCATGTCCTGCACATATATTATTAAGTGTCACATCATTTCATATCCTATCATAGCTAAGCATGCACATCGGATCCTATCATCTAACTCTCGAATTTTTTTTGCCAAAGTTTCATCTATAATATGGACTATCTACATGCACGTAGGCATGCATTAAACCACCCTACGAGGGTATACAGTCATAACCCATCCATCAGATAGCAATTTGAATAGTTTTCTAATGCATTGTCAAAATATATGTCTAGACTAACTTTTAAAATGAAATTTATAGCATCTATACAGTCCATATGATGATACGTAAGCATGCATTACATTATAACATGTCTATCAAGCTATATGCATACATGTTCACTACATTTTGTTTAATGAAGAAAGTACGATAAAACACCTGTGAAAAAATGAAAAAGGGAGTGTATATGTTACCAATAGTGCGTAGAACGAACGTAAGGTGGCAGAATACCCAAAATCAAGTCCGGAATAAGTAGATCTGAGAAGAAGGGTCGGATTCTACAAAGAGAATGAAAGAAAACTTGAAATAAATGAATGAAAATGAGTCTGCTTGGGGATATAAGCCAAACTGCGACCAGCCTCATGCATACCTGCTCCATCAGCAGGTATACCTACGGTTGCCCAAGGTGGGCCCCGTGGGTCCCCGTTTGGTAAAATACAGTTCAAGAAGCATTCATTCGGGTTTGGAAAAAGGTGTTCACTTAGAAATGTACCATTTTGGGTCATTTTGAGGGCTTAAAACCCCTGAATACCCTCCAAAGGGGTGAAAACCAGGGAAAACCAAAAACCCCGTCGTGGAACTAATGAAACACTAGAAGGTGTAATCCATTTGCAACAACCCCAACGCAAATCGGCGTGACCCCGATGGTGTAATCCGTTGGCAACAACCCAACGCAGATCGGCTTGACCCTGATGACGTAATCCGTTGGCGACACCCCAACGCAGATCAGCTTGACCCCGATGATGTAATCTGTTGGCAACAACCCAACACAGATCGGCTTGACACTGATGGTGTAATTCGTTGGCAACATCCCAACGCAGATTAGCTTGACCCCGACGATGTAATTTGTTGGCAACAACCCAACGCAGATCAGTTTGACCTTGATGATGTAATTCGTTAGCGACAACCCAACGCAGATCGGCTTGACCCCGATGATGTAATCTATTGGTGACAACCAACCGCGGATCGGCTTGACCCTGATGATGTAATCCATTGGCCACAAACCAACAAGGGCGCCGGCAGTACCCGATGACATTCATATAATCATCATCCTCCCCAGTAGATGGGAGTAACCCTTTTAAAATCTAAATTATACATATCATTGCTTACTTTACACATGGTATTGCATCATTTGATATACCTTGTTATGTATCTTTGTGTCTAGTAATCTTTGTCATGTTCATTCCATTGCATTACATAAACATGACAAAGAGGGGCATCTGTAGACACACGAAATTTTGCTTTCCTTAAACTAACCTTATAGGAGGGTAAAAGTATAATTTCACTTCAAAGATAACATCGTCGGAGGGAAAAAGCATCTTTTCATCCCCGGAGACAACCCCGTGGAGAAATCTAAGTGCAACGACGCCAGGACACGACGCGGACCGAACGAGGATTGTGAAGCTGAGGATGTGGCCATAAGAAGTCACTGTAGCAACCACTGAACTGCGAGCTATCAAAGATGAGCTAATTAACGACCTTCGGGAACCGGAGGACACCGTTTAGCTTATTGCATCATATTCTCAGACTCCGATTCCTTCAGACTCGACCTTATTTTGCAGCCTTTCGCAAAAACTTTTTGGGATTTTTGGGTACGAAGCTCAACTTTCACCGGACCGAGACCAAAGGAACAAACTTTGAGATGGTGGGACCCACAAGGTCTAGTCACAGGTAAACTTACGGATGGTCTCGTATCCTTTAACCAACAGCAACAGCTCATTTGAAAAAAAGAAGAAGAGAAGTTAGAGAGAGGAGCATATTTTAGAGAGAGAAACCCTCGGGTTTGAGCATTATATACCACATTTGAGTTGTTTAATCTTTTATATCATACATATTGAGTATCTAGAGCGATATAGGTTGATCCCAAGCTAACAGAAGCTTGTTCACGCGTTCCCCAATGTGAAAACGCTTATTTTGGACACTTTCTTTGTAAAGTTTATTATAAATACTAGATCTATGTTATGTATTGCTTGAATATAGTTTAAACTTGTTGTTATACATATATCTTGCGTAGTAGTTGGTAGATATAAAGTTTCTATTAGTTATTTTGTGATTATATAGTTGTAAATCAAGTTCGGAGACTAGATCTACCAAGATCTAAGCCGGATCTAGCCCTTTGAACGGTTATGAAGCATGAAACTCTAACCTATATGCTATATCGATTTAGATGGTATATCTAGAAGTTTTAATGTTTTTGATCGGTTTCAATCACCTCGTAGAGCCCCAAATCTATATCTAGAAGTGAGAGGGTCCTAATGGCTCGATGTGGGAATTTCAGCCGATGAAATCACCTAATATCAAGTATAGGATGTTGTATATATGTGTTTAAGTATAATAATGTGAGCCTAGGTATCCGCGGGTCAAGATCCAATGATCGGATCTTGACTCGATTCCCACGATGGACGTTTCATTTGTGATGTAATGTTTAAATAACGCAAAATCGTTGTACATGTAATATCGAATCTTAAAACGAGTTCGAGGGGTTCGTCCCAAGAATTTGGATTTAAGATCCCGTGATAGTGAAAATTATGATTGCGGGTGTTCGGATCTATCGAGATGGCTTTCATGCCCGATGCTGATCCAACCCTTTTTTGGCGCTTTCTTGCATGCATTATCACCAAAAATGATTTTCCAATAAAGCCACAAAGAGCTTTCACGAAGAATAAAGCGATTCAGGGGTAGTTCACCTTATAAACATAAAGATAATAAAAGGAAGTATCAAAGGTCCTCAATTACTATTCGAGCGAAGGATTTGAAAATTATGCTTTTTCCAAAATATCATTTAAAATGTATATTTTGTCTAAAATGAACTTTTCGTTAAATCAAATCCTTTGTACATAGGTGCAAAAGAGGAACAACACTACTTTTAAATAAACTCTAAATGAGGCTTAGAATAAACTAATAAATAACACACACATACACACACACACTTTTTATGCATAAGAAATCAATAAGACGTGGTAACCGTGTTTTCACAGAAGTCGGGGGTGCCTAACACCTTTCCCTCGCTTAACCTAGCCCTCGAATTCTAAGAATCTCGATTTTAGGCCAATGCTACATGTAGACACTCAAAATTTTACTTTTCGTTGACTAACCCTGCAGGAGGGCAAAAGCATAATTTTAACCCGACGATAACCTCGCGAAAGAGCAAAAGTGTAATTTTACCCTAATAACAAAATGTTAAAGAAAAGATCGCCAAGCTGAGGATAAGGTCATATGAAGCCACCACAGCGATCCCCAAGCCGCATACAAACTAGTCAACTGTCCCGCTGAATTTGGAAGATACTCGTCTACTTTTTAATTCATCTTCTCGGATCCATCCAGAAATGGTCAAACTTGATGACATTGAGTAGCCCTCAGAAAAAGCTTTCTATATTGGTATGGCACGTCTCCCAATTATTCCCAGATTGAAAGGAACAAACAACCGACTGCAAAGCAAGGCGAATGACTAGCCGGCATCTACCTAGGGATGGGTTTTCCCCTTTTTAACTATCTTCCCAAAGTCATAATTTGGAAAAGATTATATCATTTTGATGCTCTTGGAAAGAGCTTTCCGGATTGATATGGTACATCTTTTAATTCTTCCCGGATTAAAAGTTATGGACGTTTTAGTGGACAGTATAAAAACTAACTTTGCGGCATGAAAACTGAGAAAGTGGGGCCACCCCAGGCCAGCCGCAGGCATACCTGCTCCATCCACAGGTATACCTGTGGCTACCTCTTTTCCACTTCGAAGGGTCAGGTTTTAGCATATCAAAGGAGTTAGCAATTTTAGAGAGAGAGACAACGAGTTTTAGAGAGAAAAACCTTCGAGTTTAGCATTTTTATACCAATTTTGAGTTGTTTGATCTTATATATCATACATATTGAGTGTCTAGAGTGATATAAGTTGATCTCGAGCCAAAAGAAGCTTATTCACGAGTCCCCGAAGATGAAAAGCATTTATTTTGGGTCACTTTCTTTGTAAATATTATTCTAAATACTAGATCCATATTATATCTTATTTAAATCTAGTTAGACTCGTTGTTTTACATATAAATTGTGTAATAGTTGGTAGATCTAGAGATTTTATAGATTATATTGTGTGTATATTGTTAGAAACCAAATTATTTGACTAGATCTAGATCTAGCCGGATCTAGCACTTTAACAGGTTATGGAGCTTAAAGCCCTAACCCATAAGCTAGATCGACTTAGATCTATGGTAGATCCGATCATTTTACTCCTTTTGGTCAGTCCCAGTCACTCCGTAGAGCCCTAGATCTATATCTAGAGGTGAGCGGGTCTTTATGGCTCCTAATGGAGATTTCAACCAATGAAATCACCTATTATCGAGTTTAGGATGTGTTGTATATACAAATGTAAGCCTAATAATGTGAGCCTAGGAATCCCGGTGTTGAGATCCGACAATCGGATCTTGACTTGATTCCCACGATGGACTTTTCCTTTGCGATGTAATGTTTAAATAACGAAAATCGTTGTATATGTAATAATCGGATCTTAAAACGAGTTCGAGGGGTTCGTCCCGAGAGATCGGATTTAAGATCCCGTGATAGTGAAAAATTATGATTTTGGGTGTTCGGATTCATCGAGATGGCTTTCATGCCTGATGATGATCCAACCCTTATTGGCGCTTTCTTGCATGCATTATCACCCAAAACAATTTTCAAATAAAACTACAAAGAGCTTTTATGAAGAATAAAGCAATTTGGGTGTAGACACTCGAAATTTTGCATTCTTGTTAGTAACCATATAGGAGGGCAGAATCATCTTTTAGCTTCCAAAGATAACCCTAGAAGTCTAAATCATCAAACTAGGCCCCCGGAGACAGCCCCGAGAAATCATCAACCCTGACCCCCAGAGACAGCCCTGAAAAATCATCAAAGCAGACCCCCGGAGATAGCCCTGGGAAATTATCAAATAAATCTCCCCGAAGACATCCCCGGGAATCATCAAATCAACTTCAAAGATAGCCCTAAAAATAGACAAAAGTCAACAACAGTCAAACCTCGGAGATAACCCTGAGGGATGACAGCTGCAGCCACGTCAAGCCTAAATCCAACCCGAAAGGGAAAAAGAGTAATTTCGCCAACTCAACATCAAATCAGATCAAATTACTGTGAATAAAGTCTCATAGAACCATCACAGCAATCCCGAGTGAAAACTAAGCCAGATAGCTCAATGGACGGACTGCGAAGACTAGAAAGATCTGGTCATGGACCCATCTTCCTGGACTCAGAAAAAGGTCAAGCCCCATGTCATGGCATAGCTCTCGAAAAGGGATTTCTGGAAAGAGATTTTGGAAAGGTATAGCACGCCTCCATAAAATTCTCGGATTACAAGTTATGAAGGTTCAAGCGAACAGCGCGTTGGTTGGAGTGCACGCACTTTGAGACAACGAGGCCCACCAGGCCCAGCAGCAGGTAGACTTGCGGCTGCCGCAGGTGGGGCCGCGGCTGATCGGGGCTATATATATGGCCTCCCCCCTTAGCTTATAAAAAAAAGAGAAAGAAAGGGTCACAATGAGAGAAAAAGAGGCTAGGAGAGTCAAACGGAGCTTCTATCTTACTCCGATTTATGTAAAACTTATAAATGTTCATACACATATATACTACAACATATCTGTGACACCCCAAAATTTGAGTACTTCATTTCCACGGGATTTGGTGTTCACTATCTAAATAAAACATAACTACTGCCCATAAATAAGGAATGTAAAATAAATTACAACCTTTATAATTAAATAAAATCTTCCTTATAAAAAAGATTACAACCTTATCAAAAATATTCCCAAGGTTATCTAACCTTAACATTAACAAATGCGGAAAATAAAATATCACATAATAAAATTTATGTCTTATTACAACTCATATCATAAATATAAACAAGTTTTCACTTGTTCATCTTGCTCTTGCCTTTACTAGTTGACGGTTCGTCAACTCTTTCAACTTTAGCTGCAATGGTTATATAATGCAAGAGTGAGCAAATAAAAGCTCACTTGAAATAGCAAACAATAGTGATGACATAGTATTAAATAGCTTCAACTGAATAGATAATATTTCATTCATCGATAATCAAGAATAAGATTTAGAATTCATCTGAGGGTCATAAGACCTTGAACTATATCCTAGTTTATAAATATTTCTATTTAAACCTTTAACAGTCGTTAGACTATATGGACTCTTAACTCGTACTTAGGAGAATCAGCCCTTCGTACCATGTATTGTGCACAAATATCTTAACGTTTTTGCATGGTAATCCCCTAATAAAAAGGTTGTTCATCTCAGTATTTAATAATAAGTCTGCACCAAAGAAAGTTTGGTTTGGATAAGCTCCAAGGGTAATTTAGAGTTTAACTATCATCAACTAAGGAGTAGTTGAATCAACTTACAATAATTAAGAATTCAATAATAAAAGAATTACGAAATAGCTATGAGTCATAACAATAGACATCATATGCAACAGTCATGCTTTAGAAATAACTTAAAGCATTTGAAAGATACAATCAACCTTGCTTGAACAATTAAGTCAAGGTTACATTAATTCAATAATGATTTCAACAATATACTTGCTCAATATGGAATTTAGAGAATAATATAACTTGCATAATCATAACAAGAAAGGATAGAACAACTTGCTAATAACATAAGGATTAGGAAACTTGCCTCGTGCACAAGCTACAATTTACAATCACGTTCCACAATTATCCTACATATTACATTACGTTTATAGTATCGATTAGTTTCATAACCACTACGTTTAACCGTTGAACTTCTCACTTAAGTTCAACTTAACAACGTGGTTCGTAAACTTAACTTGCTAGCTAACCACATAACGTGAATCTAAACAAACAACTTGCATATCACACGTGTATAACCTTTTAAATCATCACAATCATACCTTATGATAACAATATCTAATTCATACATAACTTGTTAATATGAGACTTCAAATTGTCTTATACATGTCAACAATATGTTATATTATTGTTTTATACACTTAACATGTCATCAAATTCATCACATTAAGTTAGCTTATCGTGTAACGCATAAAAACTACACAAAATAACTTTTTGGACAGCATGTACACCCGTCGGGGTGGGTGTTTTGCCTATGAGAGGCCAGCTGGGGCGGTTATCCCTGCTGCGGAAAATCTTAGTTCGCGAACTGTGCAGGAAAAAAGCCAATTTGGCTTATTTCCTCGCACCAAACTCCAATTTTAACTAACACAATGCATATAAAACTTTATAGAATGATAACTTCATGATTCTAGCATGCTTTAACACATATATGCATCACAATACATGATTAACAACCTTTAATTTTGTTATTTTGAAGAAAACTCTATTGTTAAGTTTTCTTGACGAAAATTAACACTGTGACTCTGTTTTTAAATCAAAACACATACTTCAAATCACGTTTTCTTCGTTTCTTAACATATTATCATAATCTATGATCAATTTACATAACATATCGCAATCAAACACAAATTTTGATATTTAGAACCCATCTTTTCAAAATAGTTCACTGTAAATTGCTATGAACATGATTTCTTCATGTTCATCATATTTACATGAATTGAACCACATAAACAATCATATAACCCCTATATAATAGTTTACACACATAATCTAACACATATTGATCATCAATTTATAGTTTATCATGAAAACCAATTTACAAAGAAGTAAAAACAATGAAGAACATGAAAGAACAAAACTTAACTAAATTATACATTTGCTTCTAGAGGAAGAAGATGAAGATGGTGATGATGGTGATTATCTTGCTTTTGATTTCTCAAAGTTTTCTTCTTTCTTTTCTTCCTTCTCTCTTTTCTCTCTAACTCTCTGTTTACTTTTCTATTTTAACTCTGTTTTCTAACTTAACGTAGAATAGAAAACTGACTTTTACATATAATTATAAAATATAACTTGACAAAACATAATACACAACATTAATAATATATCAGTTACAACTTTTTAAAACTCAAAAGCCATAAGGCTTGTTTGGCAAAAACTCTTTAATTTTAAAAACAGATTTTTAGGGCTAAGGCCTTGTTTGGTAAAACTAATTTAAAACTCTTTTAATTTATTTTAATAACTCATTTAACACATAGTTTTCAATGTTACACTTTATCTGATTAAATCTTACTATCCCAATTTAATTAAATTAAAGCTAACATCAATTAATTAAATAAAATTGCCACATAACTTAAATTGCTACACAATTATAATTACTCATAAATCATAATTCCATGTAATAACTTAGTAAATCTTTATTAACAAATACCACATTAATTTAGTTATCTCAATTAAAATATCACTATACCACAAAATTACTTGCTCATCAATTTAATTAATATATTGCACTTAATTAAATTATTTCATAACAGAATCACATAAATTATTTATTTAACTCAATAAATAAATCAATTAAAATATTTATTTAATTTAATAAATATTTAAAATTAATATACAAAATTCTCGTTTATTACAATATCAAATTTTAACCGGTGGAAAATGAGTATCGAGGAGCCAAAAGTCGTTTGAGAGCTGTTCACGTGAAATACTATAAGATTTTACCATATATGTCTTCTTTGCTTACTCTAATACGTATATAAGTGTGGTATACATATATTTAGTAGCTTATATTCGTCATATCTGAAGTTTTAACCATTCATTTCTTGTAAATAGTAAGTATTTGAGTTATATTGACTAGATCTGTACAAGATCTAGCCAGATCTAGCTTTTAACCGATTCAAAAGTTATAAAACTTGAACCTGGAAGCTAAAATGGCTAAGATCTGTACAGATCTAGTTTTCATTCTAGTTTTTGTAAGTATTTAGCAACCACGTGACCCTAGATCTGTATCTAGAGGAAAATGGAAGCTATGAGCTACTCGTGTACGGAGATTTGACTGATGAATCTTTCGAATAGCGATGTCTAGTATAGTTTTATGTTTTACTGCAGTATCTTCATTATGCAGGCTGTTTATTTGATTTTCTGTGAGCCTAGGAACTACAGGATCTATGATTCAACCAATAGATCTAGATCCGGTTCCCATGATGGACCTGGTTGAGTTGTACAGCCAGCTTGCAAATTTTGTACTTGTAAATATATGACCTTAAAATGGTTATCCGGATTTAAGATTCCGAAATAATGAAAATCCTATGTGTGGTGTCTGGGCATACTTTGATGGCTTTCATGCCCATAAAGAGCCTGACAATTATATATATATATATATATATATATATATATATATATATATTATTTTGTCAAAAATGCTTCGCATTTTGAGAATAAAATCAAAACAAGCCGAATATGGAATAAAATGGAAGTATCAAAGGGTTTGAAAACCACTTTTCAAAACATCACTTTCATATTCTTGTCTAAAAATGGACATTTCAATAAATCAAACCCTTCGTATATAGGTCCAACAACACTACTTTCAAATAAAGCACTTAGGCCAAATTAACTGCAATACACACAAACATACACAATGATTAAGGAATGAAAAGACGCGATAATCGTGTTTCACGGAAGTCGGGGGATGCCTAACACCTTCCCCCCACTTAAGCAAGCTTCGGAACTCTATGAATCTTGGTTTCCAAGACCAATTAAACAGAGTCCAATATTGGACCATATTGCAAAATTTTCAAAACTCGGTTGAGTTGGTACAACCATTTAACTCATACCAACTGGCGGCTCTGTCTAAATCAGACCAATAAAATTAATCTTTTCAAATCGTCGACATTTTATGTCAGCCTCTTCCTAAAATATCACCCTTAAAGCAAGATAAACCATGTAGAAAACATAAAGGGTAAGAAACACCTAGGAAGAGGGATTAATTTTTTCTGGCGTCGACAGATGGCGACTCTGCTAGGGACAGTAGAGGGCTTAAGCCAAATTGTCAAACTTTTCAGTTCTCTTCTTTGTGCCTGTGTGTGAAATGGTATCTTTACATTGAATGGATGTAAATGAATGTCTCTTTACCATGCTTTATATTAGTTCTTCGCACAATGTCATCATGTTGCATGCGGTGAGACGTGATGAATGTATGTTGTGTGATTCCTCCACCAGGAGGCGAACCCGTCTGTCACTGAATACTGGACTCTAGTGGCGATTAAGTCCAAATGAGGCTTAGGAAAGGTACCACTCAGATTCACTCCAGTTGAAAGATCGGATTAGCTTCCCATCTAATAGATTGCGATGATCTGGGAACCTCCATGCCGAAAAGCCCGTGAGAGTAAACCTAAGATAGGTCAGCCTCTGATAAACCAAACGCGAATGGAAGGCTCTTCATACCTTTCCCTTTCAATTACATGTCAAAATATCAAATGTTATAAATATCAATTCATATCAAATATTGTAAATTGTAAATTCTTTTATATCTATTATCAAATATCAAATCCTGTCATGATATCCCGTCATCAAAATAACTGACATTTATTTTGTAAGAAAATATTAAAAAACCCCTAAACCTGGCACATTGCATAGCATGCATACTGTTCGGGTCTATCAAGACTAAACAACCTACTTTTATTGTAGGCAAGATTGGTCCCACTACCAAATCCAAATCTAAGAAGGCAAAACGCCTACCCAGTAACATGGAAGAAAGTACCCAACAGGGGACAGGCTTCATGTCTCGAGAAGAATTCGAGGGACTCAGAAATCAGATAGCAGAATTAGTTATCTTCTTGAAAGAACAAAGCAAAAGTACTCAGGGTCAACAGATACCCACCCAAACAGAGTCCTCCGAACAAGGTGACGGTAAAGGTACTGACAAGAAAAAGGAAGCTCAGATACCTAAGCCTCGAAACAATGAAAAAACCAACAACCCCTGAAATCATAAATCTCAAAGAAGATCAAGAAATTGGGGATATCCGAAAGAAAGTCCAGCAAATGGAAGAAACTATCCGATCAATCAAAGGGACTGGAGCTTACGGGAGTGTCAACTACTCAGACCTTTGCATCTTTCTAGGGCTCATTATCCAGACAAATTCCAAATCCCAGATTTTTAAAAATATGATGGATTAGGAGATCCTTACACCCATTTGAAATTATTCATTGGAGAACTCGGATCCTATGTAGAGGATGAGAAGTTGAGAATGCAATTATTTTAGAAAAGTCTGACCGGAGAGGCCAGAGCTGGTATGCTCGACTGGACAATTCCAAAATCCATAGCTGGGAAGAGCTAGCACATACCTTCCTAAATCAATACATCTTCCAATCACAAATTGCTCCAGACAGATATCAGATTACCAAGGTTAAAAAGCAGAATAGTGAGTCATTCATAGAATATGCCCAAAGATGGAGGCGTTTGGCTGCTCAAGTCATTCCATCAATGACAAAAACAGAGATGGTAATGACATTCATCGACATACAAGAAGCTCCATTCTGTGAAAGGGTCCTAGCAGGCATAGGAAAACCATTCTCAGAGATCATCAAACACAGAGAAATGGCTGAGATGGGACTGAAGTCTAGAAAGATTAAAGACTTTACTGCTTTAGAAGCCGTGACTGAACACATTCAGGCTGGAAATTATGGGAATAATCCTCGGAGAGTTCATAAGAAGAAAGAAGAGGATGTATTCTTGGTACTACAAGGACAAATTCAAAAAGGCAACCAAAACCTACCCATTCAAAGGAAAAATTATTCCCCTTTCCAGACATCTGTACAACCTTTAAATCCTACGTTCCAAAGAATTGGAGAGGCTAAACGTCGAAGTACATTTACGCCCTTAGAGGACTCACTTGAGAATATACTCAATCTTCTGACAGCACAGAAGAAAATTGTTTAGCTCCTTCCACCATCCAATCCAAGTGGGAAGAATTTTGACCCAAGCAAGAAATGCGCTTACCATTTTGGGGCTCCAGGAAATGACACCTAAGAATGTTGGTCTCTGAAGCCCAAGATCCAAGACCTGATAGATAGTGGTGAGATCATGGTAACAAAACCAAAGCAGCCACATATTCAAGATAACCCTTTGCCTCAACATAATGAGGAGGGAGTCAACATAATCAGTATGGGGAATGAAGAAGGTTCCAAATACCTCAAATACGTAGGAGATTCTCCCCAAACAAGCAAGGATAGCTCTGACAAATGGGGATATTCAGAATGTCAGTTTCTAATAGAACAAGAAATTAATTCTATCAAGGAACAGATTGGTCAATTGGCAAAACTAACGGTATATCAACACCAAATAACTCGACAGTAGTCAGTCAGTGTAGAGCAAATCATCCCTCACCCAAAATTCTTCCAATTGTAAGGATGGATCACTATCGGTTCCATGAATACGAAACCTAGGCAGACAAAGTTTCCAAGGAAAAAAGAGTCCGAGCTCATAGAGAGTTTACTTTCAAAAGGAAGTTCACTTCTTTGAATCAGCCTATAGAAGAAATTCTCCAGATGTTGATCAACGAGGGAAGAGTCACACAGCTGTTACCCTCAGTGGACCCTCGATCAAGGAAGTTTAACTCTACCAAAATATATCGATATCATTCCAACACTCTTGGTTATGATACAGAAGAATGTTGGGGACTTTGTCACCTAATTCAGAACCTGATTGAAAGCGACGAATTGCTAAAAGCTAGTCCAGACAATGGCTTTCCTGATGAAGAGGTGATATTTTCTCCCATAACATGGAGTTTAAAAGATATTGTGGTAGTCATTTCCTGTGAAAAGGATGTAGTCGCAGTACCCCTGACCATTCAAGGAAAAGGGGATAAAGGAATAGAGAACCCTGTGAAAGTGGTTGCACCAGAACCGCTGATGTTGCCATTCATACCGCAGTATCCCGTGATCAACTTGAAAAGTGTCCCATGGAACTATGGGGAGAATAACGAATCAACATCAAATCACACTGCTGCTATATCAAAAGAAAACTAGTTGTATCTACCTCAGTGACTAATAAAGTCAGTCATTAAAACCAAGGGTAGAATGCCAGAGGAGAAAATTGAAGAATTCCTCAGCAAAATGGGGCATAATGAAGCCAAGGTGGTGCAAAGATTAAAAGAGGCACCCTGATAGATATCCATTCTGGATTTGGTTTTGTCTTCGGAAGATCATCGCAAAATCTTAATACAAGTGCTGGAAGAAGCACATCTGCCTAAGGTAGTGGACATAGAAAAATTACGTCACTTGATAGAGCACATCTTCAACAGCAATATGATATCTCTCATTGATTATGATATACCAGTGGAAGGGCTGGTCATTGCAAGTCATTGCATATAGCAGTGATGTCCTCTGGATATGTGATAAGAGGCATATTGATAGATGGAAGATCTTCCTTGAACATCTATCCCTATGACACTTTGGAAAGAATGAAGATCAGTCCAAATCAAATCCAGAGAATCCATATAGTCATAAGAACCTTCTATGGGTCTCGACGAAATGTTGTAGGAGAAATCAAACTCCCCATGGATATTGGTCCACATACATTCTACATATCCTTCCAAGTGCTGAACATCACCACGGGATATAACTTACTGTTGGGAAGACCGTGGATTTATATGGCAGGAGCAGTTCCATCCACCCTTCATCAACAGGTCAGGTGCATTATCAATGGCAATTTAGTCACTGTTAATGCCGAACTAGAGTATCCTGTCTATGTACAAGGGGATATGTCTATGATCAGCCTTAAAAAAGGAGTTGAGCCAGTCAGTTTTCAAGCCTTTGAAGTGAGCAACACTCACTATCGACCCATTTGGGCTCCATCCTTAAAGCCAAGAATTTCTTTTGAAATGATTTATGTTGGTAAAGAAATGATATCTTTGGATTTCTGTCCCGACAAAGGGCTAGGAAAAAATTAACAAGGGATCAAACATCCAGTCCAGATACCTAGCCAGACAGGGAAGGCTGTATTAAGCTATTCCTATGGATCAAATCACAAGAACCCGCACAAGTATCAACTAGTTCAGGCATCCATCAGTCTGCTACCAGATCTCACGGATGCCGAATTCGTGAAACCAATGAGAAAAGTCCCTGTTTCTATTTCAGGTATGCTGATTCCCAAGGTTAAACTGACCAGTGAGAAAGAAAACCAGATTCCTATTAAGGAAAACAAGGAAAGGAATGAGAGGTTCCTACAAGAAGTGCAAGATTGATTTACAAAGATGTATTTTCTGACATATACTGAAGGTATGAACGATGATATCCTAGATGATGACTATTCAGAAGATCAGATCCTAATCCCTCGCATAAAAAGGGCCAAGGAGAATAGTCCAAAGAAAAGCACTAACCCTGATGTGAATTCAGTTATGGTCATCATCAAAGAGGAGGAGGATAACAACAACCCTTTCATCATCTCAGTCAACAAGGACCTGACCCTGGATAACTGGAGCAGCACTCCTTACATCAGTCGTAAAGGGTAAAAGCGAAGAGAGTCTATCTGCCCTGAAGTGTAGATATTATTTACTGCTTACTTTTGTTACGTAGTACTAGCAATTACTTTTGTCATGCTTTCATTAATGATTTGTATGATTAAACAGTTTCATATATTAAGTGAAAGAATTTTTATTTTCATGACTCCAAATTTGGATGTGTCTAGCCTTGCTGATGAATTATCAAGTCTCAACAGTGACTACAACTTTGATGTAGAGCTACACTTTAACTTGATGGGGATTGATCAAGAGGAGATAGATGGCTATGAGGTGCCTGAGGAGATTAAGGAATGGGTCAAAGACAAACCCAAACCAAACCTCAATCAAACCACCATAGTTAATATCGGAACCTTAAAAAATCCTAAAGAAATCCAAATAGGCAACGACTTACCCCAACCCAAATGACAGACCTGATTGAACTCCTAACTCAGCTCCATAATGTATTTGTATGGTCACATGAAGACATGTTCGGCCTGTCTACTGACATTGTCATTCATCAACTACCCATCAAAGAGGGATTCAAGTCTGTTAAACAGAAACTCAGGAGACTAAAGTCCGAGTGGAGTCTAAAGGTCAAAGAAGAAGTTGTTAAGAAATTCAAAGCAGGCATTATCATGGAGTCAACTTACCTCGAATGGTTGTCCAACATAGTTCATATGCCTAAGCCCGGAGGGAAGGTACGAGTATGCGTGGATTACCGGGATTTGAACAAAGCTTTTCTTAAAGATGACTTCCCAGTACCTTTCATCCACATACTGATAGACAACACAACACAGTATGGTATGTACTCGTTTGTTAACTGCTTCGCCGGATATCACCAAATCATAGTTGCCAAAGAAGATAGGGAGAAAACAGCCTTTATCACCCCCTGGGGAACCTTCTGCTATAGGCGATTGTCTTTCAGCCTTATCAATGTTGGTGCTACATATCAATGAGCCATTATGGCCCTTTTCCATGACATGATGCACAAGGAGATAGAGGTGTATGTGGATGATATCATCGTCAAATACAGAAGGGAAGATGACCACGTCGACCATCTTAAAAAGCTATTCAACCTGCTTCGCAAATATGACTTAAAGCTGAATCCAGCCAAGTGTGCTTTTTGTGTCAAGTCTGGCAAATTATTGGGATTTTTGGTAAGCAACAGAGGCATTGAGCTGGATCCCGCCAAGATTAAGGCCATCACTGAGATGCGTGTACCCCAAACAAAAAAGGAGATATGGGGATTTCTTGAGAGAATCAATTTCATAAGCAGATTCATCTCTCAACTCACGATAACTTGTGAGCCCATCTTCAAGCTGTTAAGGAAAAATTCCTCCATAAAATGGAATGAAAACTGTCAAAAAGCCTTCCTTACCATCAAGAAGCAATTGGTTGAAGCTCCTATTTTGGTACCACCAAGGAATAAAGTTCCCTTATTCATGTACATATCAGTCAATGCCAACACTATGGGCTACATGCTGGGGCAGAAAGATGATAGAGACAAGGAAAGAGCTATCTATTACCTCAGCAAGAGATTCAGCATCGGTGAGAAGAAATACACCTTGATCGAAAAGACCTGTTGTGCTTTAATATGGGCCGCCATGAGATTACAACATTATCTTTATGGGCACACAACCTATCTCATATCCCGCATGGATACTCTGAAATACATATTCAGCAAGCCCATATAAAATTATCAATTTTGAAATGGAAATTGATCCTCTAGTAATTCGATATCATCTACGTGACTCAAAAGCCCATCAAAGGTCAAGGAATTGCTGATCAATTGGTCGAAGCACCATCAGGGAATTTCAAACCCTTGGAAACTAATTTCCCAGATGATGGAATAATGACAATTCAGCAAAACCCTTGAAAAGATACCGGCCAATTCTAGAAACTGTACTTCGACTGGGCTGTTAACATGGAAGGTGAAAGAGCAGGGGCAGTTCTTGTATCTATTACGGGAGAACAGTATCCCATGTCCATCAAGCTGTAGTTTTTTAACACCAACAACACAGCCGAGTATGAAGGCTGTATAATGGGATTAAAACTGGCCCACTCCATGGGTATAAAATGATTAGCAGTCTTTAGAGATTCCGAGTTAGTCATCAAACAAACCACCAGGGCTTATTACACCAAAGAGTTGCATCTGCTGCCTTATCATCGGCAGGTCATCAAAATGGCTACAAAATTTAAAGAAATAGCCTTCATCCATATCCCTAGAAATATAAATGATTTTGTGGATGCATTAGCAACACTGGCTTCCTTGATCCACATATCCGATAGGAGAGGAATCCCTGATATCAAATTTGCAAGCTAGAAGGCACCAGCCTATGGAAATTACATTGGAGAATTATCAGATGAACTGACTCCCATAAAAAAGCCTTGGTATCAGGACATCAAAGAATATCTTTGAGATGGATCTACGCCCACTGGGATAAGTCAAGCTGAAAGAAAGCGGATGCCTAAAATGGCCATGAAGTTCTATTTAAGCGAAGATGCACTCTACAAAAGAGATGTTGGAATAGGCTTGCTAAGGTGCCTAAACAAAGATCAAGCCCAGAGACTTATGGATGAAGTCCACGGTGGAGTATGTCACCCACACATGAGCGGTCCTTTACTTGCCAAGAAGATATTAAGAATAGGGCATTACTGGATTTCCCTCAAAGCCGACTGTGACGATCACGTTTGAAGGTGTTATCAATGCCAAGTCCGAGTGAACTACACAATATAAGTTTGCCATGGCCCTTTTCCATGTGGGGGATGGACGTGATCGGGCCAATAGAGCCCAAAGCCAGCAATGGTAATCAGTTTATATTCACTATGATAGACTACTTCACCAAATCCCAAAGTCACCAAGGAGATAATCATTGGTTTCATCAGAAATAATATAATCTGTCGATACGGACAACCGGAGGTGATCGTATTAGAAAATGCTAAGAATCTAAACAACTAGATGATGAAGGAATTATGCAACAAATTCCACATCAAACATCTTAATTCTGTTATCTATCATCCCAAGATGAATGGTGATGTCGAAGTAGCCAACAAGAATATTAAGAAGATCATGGAAAAGATGTCCGCCAACCACAAAGAATGGCCTGACTTATTTCCTCTGACTCTGTTAGCCTATAGAACGTAAATGCGCACTTCTACTAGGACTACCCCCTACTCATTGGTCATGGCATAGAAGAAGTACTCCCTATAGAAGTGGAAACAGAATCATTAAGAGTATTGATAGATGCTTAGATGGAAGAGGATCAATGGATACAAGAGTGATACCACCACTTATCTCTGATAGACGAGAAAAGGGCGGCAGCCATCTTCCGTGGGCAGTTATACCAGTAAAAGATTGCTCTATCTTATAACAAGAAAGTCCGATTTAGGCAATTCAAGGAAAATGATTTGGTGCTGAAGAAAATCCTTACCAATCAAGACGAAGCCAAAGGAAAATTTTCCCCAAACTGGGAAGGCCCTTTCATCGTCAAGGAAGTGTTGATAGGAGGAGCCCTCAGATTGCAAGAAATAGATGGGGAAGAATTTCCCCAGCTTATCAATTCAGACGCCGTGAAAAGGTACTATGTTTGAGTTACCTGTAAAACACCATCCTGGTCGTGAAAAAAAAACAGAGAAAAAAATCAAATCAAATCCATTCAGGTCTTTACTGTAATACCCGAGAATTTTTGAATATTATTAATGAATAAATTAATGAAGGTTGAATATTTATTTGAATATAAATGATATTGTGTTATGAGATGAGTTAACTCAATTACTTCAAATTGAATTTATAATAATTGAGAAAAATATAAAATTTATGATAAGCTCGTTGAATGCCTTGTGTGGCACGAGAATGGAAACGATAATGAATTAATTAATTAGAGGATGAAGGAATTATTAAGTGAACAATTAATCAATAATATATTAAAAATTAATTATTATTATGAGAAATAGAATATTAATGGGTGATTAATTAATAGTATGTTGATTTATTATTATTGCGAGTATAGAATAATAATAAGTAAATTGTTTATAAATATAATAAGATTTATATTTACTCGATTAATTGTTATATGCATGTATCAAACGTATAATATATAGTAGTTATACATATATTATATAAAGTGTAAAGTGAAGTGTGACACTTAAATGAGACTATATTACATATACAAACTATATAGTAAGGTTTAATGAGTTATATGATTAATGCTTATGTGTACCTTGTGAATATCATACTACATTAAATGAATAATAGTTACTTAATAATTATTTCAATAAGTTAAGATAATTGAAATAATAGAGTTGAGATAATGTAATGTGATAATACCCAATTGAATTATATTCGATATGAGAAAATGTACATGGATTATATGTATCCCTACTTACTACATTGTAATATTATTTCCTTATTGAAATTACATTGTGACCCTAATTATAACCTAAGTGTATAGTATGTGTATATCTAATAACATAAGTGTTGTATGAAATTCATGTTGCCCAATTGCTGAGTTCTATTGGCTTGTCCCAAAATGAATGACCCATTCTCTTCCACACGTGAACACTCAATGGCTAGCTACTCTATTCTTCTTCTCAAATTTTGCAAAGTCTAGCCAATGATAACAAAGGGGAGTGGGCATAACAGTGCATTTCAACAACTCTACCAAACCTCAATTACCCATTAAATTCTCATTCCTTCCATTGGTTTGATTTGGAAGGCAATAGCATTGTCTGTATATTGAATCGTCTATAAATAAGCTCTTCTCCTTCTATATTTCATTTGCTGAGAATCTGTTAAGTGTTAGATATAGTGTGAGTTCACTGAGATTTTCCATTAAGTAAGAATTGAGAGAGAGCATAGCAATTGAGTGGGAAGTCAGAGAATTTAAGGAGTCCATATAGCATCAAGCTTAGCAATAAATGGTCACTTCGTACGCCACTTCGCCTATCTTTTTCAGTATTTTAAATGGTCCATAATGTGGCTGGTGTAGAATTGATTTGGTAAAGAAATTTTAAGTTGGCCTTGTAAACTACCGAAGCAGAAACTGCTGTGGTGTCGGCCGAGACACGGCGCAGCTGCGCCCATTTAGTACTTGGGTGCAGCGCAGCTGCGCTAGTACCTGTTTTTAGTTTTTTATTTCTGCTACAATCTGTTAAGTGTTATCGAGTCGATATTATTTAGACAAGCATGATATCAGGTTTAGCATGTGTTGTAGTATACCTAAACCTAGCATGAACATGTTGGACTATGTTAGTATACATTATTGATAGAAAACTTATAGTTTGAAAATGAACTTATAGCTCTTGAAGTGAACTTTGACATGTATGTATCATATTTATGTTCTGACTTTTGAGCAAGATTGTATGGTCTAGAGAGGCATAAAATGTAAGTCTAAAGATGCTAGGTTTACACTAGCATACATGGGTTAAGTCATAACGATTTCAAAAGCAAAGTTCGAACTTTTTGCAAACCAAGTTGCATGAACATGATGGAATAGCATTCTGATATTTTTGAGCATACATAAGGGTGCTTTTAACATCACCTAGACGACCTTTATGTGCACACACCTTGTCAAACACTATGAGAGTTAGTCAAGTATGATTTAGGCTTGTTTATAAAAAATAACAATGTTAGCCATGCATAAATGATATGAACACATATAAGCATGCCTAACACAGATTATGTGACCACTTTATGTGTATAAATAACAAGCATGATAGCCTATATGATTGC
This sequence comes from Panax stipuleanatus, assembly GCA_020205555.1. Lineage (NCBI taxonomy): Eukaryota > Viridiplantae > Streptophyta > Magnoliopsida > Apiales > Araliaceae > Panax > Panax stipuleanatus. Next base: position 59,635,372 of record CM035118.1, read on the forward strand.
ATGACTTTGTATGACCTTAAGTCATTAAAGATGTTAATCTAGGACTATAACATGAAAGGTTGGACTTAGATGGACTTTACAAGCATGAAAGGATCTTTAACATATGTATATACTATGTAATAAAGTATGGTTATGTTTTGGACAGAAACAGCAGAGCAAAAGTTCAACCCTGGTCTGGCCAGGGGACAGTGCAGCTGCGCCGTCCCTAGGCTTAACCAGGGCGCAGCTGCTCTAGGCTACTTTCAGGTCTGGACAGTTTGCTTAAATCTGATTTTGATAGTTAACTTATAAATGATTCCTAAACTGCTAAAAAGGGTCTGAACACTACTAATATATTTATATGAGATGGTAATATAACATGATGATGTTTAACTTATAAAAGGAACTCCATAGATAATAATGGCATAATCAACTTAGTGTTATGATTTACTACAATAACATACGTATAGGGATTATATGACTAAGTTAGAACCATATGTGTGTATTTAACTTACATATCGAGCTTGTATATCGAATGTACTTAGCTAATGAATATCCTATACATGTAAATATATTACGATAGGAATTTGAAGTATTGATAAGCTAAAGGTTGATAATCTACGCTTAAGGCAAGTATCCTAAACCCTTGCATTACTTTATTCAACGGATATTGTAAGCAAATACTCGAACTCTATTCTTATTGAACATTATTGAACTTGTGCTATTATTGTTGTACAAGTAAGCTATTGGAATTGAAACTCATATTTTATTACTTAAATACTTTGTGGATAAAGATAAAGTCGATTTATATTCTTCGAAATTTAAATCTTGAGTTTTGAACTTATGATTGTTCTTATATACCTTGAAAGAGCGGTCTATGCCATTTGATTCGGCTAGACATATATTATGTATTTGAAAAGCGATCCAAACCAATTGATTTGGTGCAGAGTCTTATGTTGACTGAGATGAACAACCTTCTTTGAAGGGAAACTATATATTTGTCGGGAGACCTAACGTGCGCACTTAAAGTACGATTGAACGATATGCCTAATGTAGGGTACTTTAGGCTGATCACCTGTTGTACTTGTTTTATTGGATTATCAGTATATTTCTTTTAATTCTAGTAGAAGTTCATAGTCCTTAGTGACTACTCAGTATTCATTATTCTTGAACTGTGAAAAGGTTAAACCTTGAATCTTATTGATATCTTTCTGTCCTTAGCAACTATTGTTGAAAACTATTGATACTTCTTGTTATCCTTGAACTATCATCTATTGGTGTACCCTTGAGAACTAAAAACTATATTGATCCCCTTATTGCTATATTACTTGCTGAGCAAACTTGTTGCTCATTCTTGCTTTTCCCTTAAAAATATTTCAGTTAAGACAGAGCAAGGCGGACCTTCTGGCGCTGATAAAGGCAAGGGCAAGGCTACGGTGTAGCTTGTTATTATGTATAACTTTTATGATAATTGTAATAAGATTCTAGTCTATTATGCATTAAGTTAAGATTATGTATGCTTAAGTTATGTTTAAGATATGAGAGATGTTTAAGTTACAAAATCTTGGGTCATTAATGATTATATTAAATAAATGTAATCTATTCATAGTATTGTGTTATTTCGCAATGCGATATATTATTATTGTATTAGATTGTACAACGTGACAAACTGAATTCGAGACGATGTGGCGGTCCGAATTTATCAGAGTTGTAGTTATAAACCTTAGGAGCGAGAGTCCTTAGATTATAACTTAAGAGAACTTAGAAGATAGAAAGGAATGAGACTCGTGTAGAGTTTTCCTAGAGAGACTTAGTGTGTTATGAAATGTAACTTCATTCTATACAATGAACTTATGTTTTATTTAACATTCTAATGGAGTTGTTGTTTGTTTGTCTTGTGTTTGTGATTGTAGGATGACAGACATGGGAGGACCTAGTAAAGTGGCAGATGAGGAGCCCAGAGATATATATGTGGTATATGAGGCACCTCTAGAGGTTGTGCCTGTTCAGGCAGTTACACGGTCTGAGTTTTACGACGAGGACGAGATTGAGGTAGAGTCCAATCCAGAGGAGGAGCCTATAGAGGACAAGCCAATGGAGGATGAGCCTGTGGAGGACTCTGATGAGGCTACTGTAGAGGAGCAGATGTTTGGCGAGTATGAGGAGCGGATCCTAGAGCTAGACTGCAGAGTATAGGAGCTGGAGGCTGAGGCCCAAGAGAGGGAGTCTGAATTCCAGAAGCTGAGGGATGAGGACCATCAGAGGAAGCTAGTGATACAAGAGTTAGAGGTAGAGATTGCATACCACAGGGAGGCAGGGATCCAGATGGGGACCTTGTTTCACAAGTCAATAGCTAGGAATGTGGATCTGACAGGAAAGCTGGAAGAGGTGGAGCAGAGAGAGTTAAGTGAGATGACAGAGAAAGAGGCACTCTGTACTCAGCTAGAGTTGGAGGTGATGGATAGGATCCACTTCGAGGAGAAGTGGGAAGCGGCTAATGAGAGGGCATACGACTTAGAGGATGAAGTCGGATGCAAGAAGAGGAAGGTGAACAAGATGGGTTACATGTTCCGTTCGGCCATTGAGAGGGTGATCGATGGTGTATACCACTACCCAGCGGAGCAGGGACAGACCCGGCATACTATGAGCAGAGAGCTGATGGCGTACATAGAGCAGATAGAGTACAAAAGCGCTATGGAGGGCGAGATGATGGGATAAGACCCTTAGCTAGCAGTAGCTTTAGTGGTTTTCTTTTGTAATGTATATATTAATGTAATCCCAATCTTTTGTGTAAGATATGGGATAGTGATGTAAACCCCGAGTAGGCTTATGTTAGAGGGGTAGTATGTTAGTATTGTCCCCATCTTTTGTGATAGTAGGGGATGTGTTGGCATTTATAGAAATATGCTAGGGATAATCATGTAATGAAATAATTTGGCATATGAATATAAATGATCTTATTTCAGAAACGTGTTATAAATTCTATTCTTTTTAGCATTAATGAAATACTTAAGTAATATAATTGAATAATAAAAGTGGAAATTTTGTGATGCAGAAAATGCCGCCCAGACGTAGATTAACTGCACCTGAGGAATCAGTAACAATGAGAGAGAACAAGTAGACTCGATCCAGAAATTAGTGGATTTGTTAGGAGTGGCTCTTAGGGGAAGGAACAATGAACCCGTTCGCCCCAATCCTCAAGCAGCCCCAATCACGAATTTTAAAGACTTTAGGAGCGTAGGACCTCCAGAGTTTGAAGGTACTACCGATCCGATCATAGCTCAGACATGGGTTAAGGATATTGAGAAGGCCTTCACTATCGCTCGAGTGGGTGAAGACCAGAAGACGGTATTTGATACGTATATGATGAGGGGCAAAGCCACCTACTGGTGGGAGGCTAATCAACAAAGTGCGAGAGAAGGGATAATAGCTTGGGAGAGATTTAAGACGCTGTTTTTTGAGAACTATTTCCCGAAAAGCATGAAGAACAGAATGGAGGTTAAGTTCTTAGAACTGAAATAAGGTGATATAACGGTGGCGCAATACGCGGCTAAGTTCAATGAACTAGCGCAATTTACAGAACACCAAGTGGGAGACGAAGAAAGGAAGGTGAGACGTTTTGAACAAGGACTGAAGCCTTGGCTGTTTAATAAGGTATCAGTTCTTCAGATTGATTCCTTTGCAACATTGTTAGAGAAGGCGATCATTGCGGAAGGTGGCAGTGAAGCCTTAAGTTTATATAACAAGGAGAAGAAGGGTAAGAACACGGGAGGAAAAAACCGTGGAGGAAGAAGCAGTGGGGGAAGTAACTTGGGAAAGAGAAAGTGGGAGAATAATAACAACAACAAAAACAACAAGAACAACCAGTGGGGAAATTTTCGTGGAGGTTTTAAGAAGAGGGCTGAGGGATGCCTGAATGTGGGAAGAGTCATCAGGGCGAGTGCTGGAAGGGGCGTAGTACTTGTTATAATTGCAGCCAGGAGGGACACATTTTGCCCAACTGCCCAAAGTCGAAGAAGATCCAAGGGTGTTTCGCTTACGGCTCAACTGAGCACCGGATCAAGGATTGCCCGAAGAAGGGAAGCGGCGAAGGAAGTGACCAACAAGGGGGAGGAAACAAATTGATGATTGGCGGACTGACCCAATCCAACTGCCCAATTCGCTATGACCTTTAACATGATCGTCCAGGACGCAGTAGCTGCGAAGGACGTGGTGTCAGGTATAATCCCAATCAATGATATAAATGCATATGTATTATTTGATTTGGGTGCTACCTGTTCTTTTGTATCTGAAGAATTTGCTAGTCAACTTAATTCTCCCCGAGAAATATTAGAAAATCCTTTAGACATAGAAGTTGTGAATAAGGAAGTAATCCCCGTAGAATACGTTTACCGAAATTATCGCGCAAACATTAGATATCATGAACTGAGCGTAGACTTGATTCCAATTAGATTGGGAGAATTTGACGTAATACTGGGAATGGATTGGTTGTATAACCATACTACAATAATTGACTGTCAGAATAAAAGTGTGAACCTTCAGACTCCGAATAAGTCTAAGGTATTATTTTATGCTAGCTCATCGCTTAAGCAATCGTGTTGTCTTACGATGATGCAGGCCAAGAAATTATTAAGGAAAGGATGTGTAGGTTACTTAGCTTATATTGTAGATACTCGAAAAAAGGGAGTAGAAATTAAGGATATATCTGTAGTAAATGAATTCCAAGATGTATTTTCGGATGATCTGCCTGGTCTTCCGCTAGATAGAGAAATCGAATTCGTAAGAGACTTAGCACCGGGAACGGCACCAATTTTGAAAGCTCCATATCGTATGGCGCCAGCAGAAATGAAAGAACTGATGATACAACTGCAAGAGTTATTAGATAAGGGTTACGTACGACCGAGTGTGTCTCCTTTGGGAGCACCAGTGTTGTTTGTTAAAAAGAAGGACGGATCGATGAGGCTCTGTATCAATTATCGAGAATTGAATAGAGTAACGATCAAGAATAGATATCCACTACCAAGGATAGACGATCTTTTTGATCAACTGAAGGGAGCGAAGTGTTTCTTGAAGATAGACCTACGAACAGGTTATCACCAACTGAAGGTAAGGGAGGAAGACATACCAAAGACTGCATTTCGAACCCGTTATGGACATTACGAGTTTTTGGTAATGTCGTTCGGATTGACTAATGCTCCAGCAGCATTCATGGACTTGATGAACCGAGTCTTCAAGCCATACTTGGATAAGTTCGTAGTAGTTTTCATCGACGACATCTTGATTTACTCAAAGACAGAGGAAGAGCACGCCGAACATCTGAAGATAGTTTTGGAGGCATTAAGGAAGAAGAAGATGTACGCGAAATTTTCTATGTGTGAATTTTGGATGGAGAAGGTTCAATTCTTAGGACATGTGGTGGATAAGAATGGAATCTCAGTAGACCCTGCAAAGGTCAAAGTAGTAAGTAATTGGGAACAGCCAAGAACACCAACAGAGATAAGAAGTTTCTTAGGGTTAGTTGGGTACTATCGAAGATTCATTCAAGATTTTTCTAAGATAGCAACCCCGTTGACCAATCTGGCGAGAAAGACGGTAAAGTTTGTATGGACGGACAAATACAATAAGAGTTTTCAAGAGTTGAAGAAGAGATTAAGCGAAGCGCCTGTATTGTCACTACTAGATGATGCAGGAGGCTTTGTGGTGTATAGTGATGCATCGCACAAGGGACTTGGTTGTGTGCTCATGCGACATGGCAAGGTCATTGCGTATGCATCACAACAATTAAAGGACTACAAAAAATGATACCCTACTCACGACTTAGAGTTAGCGACAGTAGTTTTTGCGTTGAAGATATGGAGGCATTATTTGTACGGAGAAAAATGTGAGATATACGCGAACCACAAAAGTCTGAAATATATCTTCACATAGAAAGAGTTAAATATACGTCAAAGAAGGTGGTTAGAATTGATCAAGGATTACGACTGTGATATTCTTTATCACCCGGGTAAGGCAAACGTGGTTGCCGACGCTCTAAGCAGGAAAGGAAGGGAGAAACTGTTTCACTTGACAACTCAAGAGGAGTTAATAAGAGAAATGGAAAAATTGGAAATAGAGGTAAAGGGACCGGAGAGATCTGAATAAAAGTTGTAATGGAAGCTCGTCCAACCTTGTTGGATAAAGTCAAGAAATCACAAGAGAAAGATGAGGAGTGCGAGAAAATCAGAAAGAGGATTGCAGAAAATAAAGAGGAAAGATTCAGAATGGATAAAGATGGTATCTTGAGATTCAAAGGGAGAGTGTGGGTGCCAGCGGTAACCGAAATAAGAGAAGAAATTTTGCACGAGGCACACAATACGACGTATTTCGTTCATCCGAGAGGCACGAAGATGTACTAAGATTTGAGGCAACACTTTTGGTGGCCCTATTCTGAACAGGGAAGTCGCAGAGTGTGTTAGTAGATGTCTTACTTGCCAACGCGTCAAAGCAGAACACCAGAGGCCGAGTGGTTTACTACAACCGTTGGAAATACCAGAGTGGAAATGGGAGCACATTACGATGGACTTCGTAGTGGGACTTCCAGTCATGCAGAAAGGATATGATGTCATTTGGGTCATTGTGGATCGACTAATGAAGACCGCACATTTTCTACCAATCAAGATCCGCTATAGTTTGAATTAGTTAGCGAGTCTGTACGTAAAAGAGATTGTTTCACTACATGGAGTGCCGATGTCAATTGTCTCTGATCGAGATCTGCACTTCACGTCAAACTTCTGGAAAAGCTTACAAGAGAGGATGGGAACACAGTTGAGGCTGAGTGTTGCGTATCATCCTTAGACAGACGGACAGAGTGAGCGAATTATACAAATGCTGGAGGACATGCTTAGGACTTGCGTGATAGATTTCAAGGGAAATTGGGACGACAACCTACCCTTAGTGTAATTTACGTATAACAATAGTTATCATGTGAGTATCGGCATGCCACCATACGAAGCTCTTTACGGAAGGAAGTGCAAAACACCATTATGTTGGGACAAAGTCGAAGAATGACGAATTCTAGGACCCGAGTTAGTGTAATAAACCGCAGACGTGGTGACAGTGATAAGAGCCAGGCTGGTAGCAGCTCAAGATCGCCAAAAAAAGTACGCAGACTTGCATCGACAAGACCGAGACTTTAAAGCGGTAGTTTCGTATTCTTGAAGGTATCTCCCTGGAAAGGAAAAATACGATTCGGCAAGAAAGGAAATTTGAGTCCAAGATTCATAGGACCATTCGAGATTTTGAAGCGAGTGGGCGAAGTGGCATACAGAGTTGCATTATCACCTGAGTTGGAGCACATCCACAACGTGTTTCACATCTCCGTGTTGCGTCCGTACAAGGCCGACTACAAGCACGTGATTTCTTACGAGCCCATTCAAGTGGAGAAAAACCTGGCATACGAAGAAATTTTTGTCCAAATATTAGATAGGAAAGAGCAGATATTAAGGAATAAAGTTATTTCATCTATAAACATACTTTGGCGTAACCACGAGGTTGAGGAGGCTACGTGGGAATTAGAAGAGAGGATGATGAGGGACTATCCCCATCTATTTGGGTAACCTTGTAAAAGTTCTGAGGACGAAATTTTTATAAGGGGGGGAGGATGTAATACCCAAGAATTTTTGAATATTATTAATGAATAAATTAATGAAGGTCGAATATTTATTTGAATATAAATGATATTGTGTTATGAGATGAGTTAACTCAATTACTTCAAATTGAATTTATAATAATTGTGAAAAATATAGAATTTATGATAAGCTCGTTGAATGCCTTATGTGGCACGAGAATGAAAACGATGATGAACTAATTAATTAGAGAATGAATGAATTATTAAGTGAACAATTAATCAATATTATATTGAAAATTAATTGTTATCATGAGAAATAGAATATTAATGGGTGATTAATTAATAGTATGTTGATTTATTATTATTGCGAGTATAGAATAATAATAAGTAAATTGTTTATAAATATAATAAGATATATATTTACTCGATTACTTGTTATATGCATGTATCAAACGTATAATATATAGTAGTTACACATATATTATATAAAGTATAAAGTGAAGTGTGACACTTAAATGAGACTATATTATATATACAAACTATATAGTAAGGTTTAATGAGTTATATGATTAATGCTTATGTGTACCTTGTGAATATCATACTACATTAAATGAATAATAGTTACTTAATAATTATTTCAATAAGTTAAGATAATTGAAATAATAGAGTTAGGATAATGTAATGTGATAATACTCAATTGAATTATATTCGATATGAGGAAATATACATGGATTATATGTATCCCTACGTACTACACTGTAATATTACTTCCTTATTAAAATTACATTGTGATCCTAATTATAACCTAAGTGTATAGTATGTGTATATCTAATAACATAAGTGTTGTATGAAATTCATGTTGCCCAATTGTTGAGTTCTATTGGCTTGTCCCAAAATGAATGACCCATTATCTTCCACATGTGAACACTCAATGGCTAGCTACTCTATTCTTCTTCTCAAATTCAGCAAAGTCTAGCCAATGATAACAAAGGGGAGTGGGCATAAAAGTGCATTTCAACAACTCTACCAAACCTCAATTACCCATCAAATTCTCATTCCTTCCATTGGTTTGATTTGGAAGGCAATAGCATTGTCTGTATATTGAATCCTCTATAAATAAGCTCTTCTCCTTCTATATTTCATTTGTTGAGAATCTGTTAAGTGTTATATATAGTGTGAGTTCACTTAGATTTTCCATTAAGTAAGAATTGAGAGAGAGCATGGCAATTGAGTGGGAAGTCAGAGAATTTAAGGAGTCCATATAGCATCAAGCTTAGCAAAATTTAGCAGAAGGTACATCTCTTGTTCTTCATTTTCCTTAATTTGCTAACTTCTTGATTTCATGGATAGCATGAATTATATGATTGGAGAATGGTTGTTAGTTGATATATAAGCTTATAAACATGATAGAACTGTAATGTGGCTGGTGTAGAATCGATTTGGTAAAGAAATTTTGAGTTGGCCTTGTAAACTGCCGAAGCAAAAACTGCTGTAGTGCCGGCCGAGACACGGTGCAGCTGCGCCCATTTAGTACTTGGGTGCAGTGCAGCTGCGCCAGTACCTGATTTTAGTTTTTTATTTCTGCTATAATCTATTAAGTGTTATCGAGTCGATATTGTTTAGACAAGCATGATAACAGGTTTAGCATGTGTTGTATTATACCTAGACCTAGCATGAACATGTTGGACAATGTTAGTATACATTATTGATAGAAAACTTATAGTTTGAAAATGAACTTATAGTTCTTGAAGTGAACTTTGATATGTATGTATCATATTTATGTTCTGACTTTTGAGCATGATTGTATGGTCTAGAGAGGCATAAAATGTAAGTCTAAAGATGCTAGGTTTACACTAGCATACATGGGTCAAGTCTCGGACTTTTTGCAAACCAAGTTGCATGAACATGATGGAATAGCATTCTGATATTTTTGAGCATACATAAGGGTGCTTTTAACGTCACCTAGACGACCTTTATGTGCACACACCTTGTCAAACACTATGAGAGTTAGTCAAGCATGATTTAGGCTTATTTAAAGCAAATAACAATGTTAGCCATGCATAAATGATATGAACACATATAAGCATGCCTAACACCGATTATGTGACCACTTTATGTGTATAAATAACAAGCATGATAGCCTATATGATTGCATGACTTTGTATGACCTTAAGTCATTAAAGATGTTAATCTAGGACTATAACATGAAAGGTTGGACTTAGATGGACTTTACAAGCATGAAAGGATCTTTAACATGTGTATATACTATGTAATAAAGTATGGTTATGTTTTGGACAAAAACAGCAGAGCAAAAGCTCAACCCTGGTCTGGCCAGGGGACAGTGCAGCTGCGCCGTCCCTAGGCTTAACCAGGGCGTAGCTGCTCCAGGCTACTTTCAGGTCTGGACAGTTTACTTAAATCTGATTTTGACAGTTAACTTATAAATGATTCCTAAACTGCTAAAAAGGGTCTGAACACTACTAATATATGTTATATGAGATGGTAATGTAACATGATGATGTTTAACTTATAAAAGGAACTCCATAGATAATAATGGCATAATCAACTTAGTGTTATGATTTACTACAGTGACATACGTATAGGGATTATATGACTAAGTTAGAACCATATGTGTGTATTTAACTTACATATCGAGCTTGTGTACCAAATGTACTTAGCTAATAAATATCTTATACATGTAAATATATTACGATAGGAATTCGAAGTATTGATAAGCTAAAGGTTGATAAGCTACGCTTAAGGCAAGTATCCTAAACCCTTGCATTACTTTATTCAACGAATATTGTAAGCAAGTACTCGAACTCTATTCTTATTAAACATTATTGAACTTATGCTATTATTGTTGTATAAGTAAGCTATTGTAATTGAAATTCATGTTTTATTACTTAAATACTTCGTGGATAAAGATAAAGTCGATTTATATTCTTCGAAATTTAAATCTTGAGTTTTGAACTTATGATTGTTCTTATATACCTTGAAAGAGCGGTCTATGCCATTTGATTCGGCTAGACCTATATTATGTATTTGAAAAGCGATCCAAACTAATTGATTTGGTGCGGAGTCTTATGTTGACTGAGATGAACAACCTTCTTTGAAGGGAAACTATATATTTATCAGGAGACCGACGTGCACACTTGAAGTACGATTGAACGATATGCATAATGTAGGGTACTTTAGGCTGATCACCTGTTGTACTTGTTTTATTGGATTATCAGTATATTTTTGTTAATTCTAGTAGAAGTTCATAGTCCTTAGTTACTGCTCAGTATTCATTATTCTTGAACTGTGAAAAGGGTAACCCTTGAATCTTATTGATATCTTTCTGTCCTTAGCAACTATTGTTGAAAACTATTGATACTTCTTGTTATCCTTGAACTATCATCTATTGTTGTACCCTTGAGAACTAAAAACTATATTGATCCCCTTATTGCTATATTACTTGCTGAGAAAACTTGTTGCTCATTCTTGCTTCTCCCCTAAAAATATTTCAGTTAAAACAGAGCAAGGCGGACCTTCGAGCACTGATAAGGGTAAGGGCAAGGCTACGGAGTAGCTTGTTAATATCTATAACTTTTATGATAATTGTAATAAGATTCTAGTCTATTATGTATTAAGTTAAGATTATGTATGCTTAAGCTATGTTTAAGATATGAGAGATGTTTAAGTTACGAAACCTTGGGACATGAATGATTATATTAAATAAATGTAATCTATTCGTAGTATTATGTTATTCCACTGTGTGATATATTATTATTGTATTAGATTGTAGAACGTGATGAACCGAATTCGAGACAATGTGGCGGTCCGAATTTGGGGGCATCACATTTACTACTAGGCCTGAACTATAAAAGACCTAATATCCCCCATTCTCGAAAGTACGTAGGCAGCCATATAAGGTGCGGTCTAACCTTTAAGAGAAAACCCAAACACTTTACCTACACGCTCAAATATCCAATTAAATACTAGTCTCAAGACACCAAACCTTATATAAAACCCAAATCATATAAAGCCTATATGATCAAATAACCTTTCCAAGAGACCCTCCAACATCTCAATGTCAATCCATCAAGGAAAAGCTCGTGATACATCAAAACAGCAAGTCACAAAGAAAGTGGCAATCATAAGCAAAGATCAAGATATATCTAAAAGGGAAGTGAATCAAAATATATTTCCTTGCCATATAATACTGTTTAATATATACAATGTGTCCTGTACATGACAAAAATGGCTAACCTAGTCTATGTAGGAAGATGAAAGCTAATCTATAAACCCGTGGTCAAACGGGACAATAAATCCAATATAGCATCCCTCTCTAGAGATGGAGGTGCATCTCTAAGCTCCTGGTATGCAGCCTCAATGCGAGCTAAAAGATCTACCGCCATCTGTAAGGGGCTACCATGGTCATCCATAAATGCACTCATATCTGCAATAACGCCCTAAGTATAGGATCTGAGAGAAGTACTACCAGTAACAGAAGCATCGCTGGTAGCTTGGGCCTCATCTCTATCAGCAACCATAGCATCCCTGGTAGCTCGGGCCTCATCTCTCTCAACAAAAGCAGCATCCTGACCAGAAAGGGTCATCAACACTAAGGCTCTAGCCTGATCCCTCTTAAAGGTCAAAAGTTGTATCATCTGCTCTAAAGACATGACAGAAGGTGGAGCAGCAGCAGCTTAAGAACAAGGAACATCACCGATCAAGGCTGCTGTCAAACTAGCAAATAACTCATCCTCGGTGGGAGAAACAGGATCCTCTATAAGCTCCTCCTCATCTGAATCAGTCCTAGGCTCTGAATAAGCAACCATAGATGATGTAATATCTGGCTTCATCCACGCAGAATACTTTGAGGAGCAACCTGGATGACTTGATGAAAAATCAGCCCTCTCTCGATGGATTCAATAATTATAAACTCTAGATAAATCATCCTCTGACAAACATGAGGGTTATGATTGCTGACCTAAAGCTCCATCAAAAGAATGAACTTCCTGATACTGATTAAACTGTCCCATGACAGGCAGTGGATGATATGTGGTCACTCCTTTCAAACCAGCCAAGGGCAAAAAGTCCATACTCACTGTATGGGTGACAAAGCTGTAAGGGGAGCTAAATCCTGAGAAATGCAATATGGAAAAAGGATCCTCAATCACGGTCAGGAAAACAAACCAAGACGCAACATCTACACAGTCAATCGATCGAAAAGAATAAGACGCAGATATCTCATATGTCAAGCAATATCCATAGTGTCTAAAAATGTCGATCGGTCTCAGATCCATCATAAACCAGATGTATAATAATACTGCACTACCTCTAAAGAACCCAGTAGTATAGGTATAGCAAAATGAGGCTGACATCAAGGTCTCTGCTAATATCATAGGTAGGATGGTACTACCCTCCCTGAGAGCACTAACTACTGTGATTAGGTCGATGTTCAGACGATCCATGTACAATGGCATATACAGATAAGCCACAACGCATATCAATAAAGGATCTACTCGGGCAGCCTGCCACACATCCTCAGAAATGGAAAAATCTCCTGAGTGCAGTAAATAGCTGTCTAGCGATCCAAAATGGTTGATCAAGAAATCCAGGGACACCACATGCCCTAAGGTAATCTCATCCAAAATAATGGTGCGTCGTAAATTGATCAAGGCCATAAACTACCGACTCAACTAGCCAATTGCCACCCTTGCACAGGGTCGGTCTACCGGGAAGTCTGTGATGCGCTCATACTCTTCTAATGTAAGAGTCAACTCATAAGTCCTAAACCTGAAGACCTGTCTCTCAGAAATCCATCATGATATCATGCCCTCCACAAAGCTCACTGGAATCTGGAATGTCAGGAGGGTCATGGAATGTCCCAGCATGTGATCAACTGTCACTCGGTCTAAATGGGGCAGACTATCATACCACGACCTCAAAGATGAGGCTATCAAAGTAGGAGGACTATGCTCGATCCTGGTAACGGTGGATGAAGACATCTGTAGAACCATATCATGAAACCATACAGGAGTCAATGCTAAACTCATCAATATATATGCATCTCCATGACATATAATGCATGCATCATGATAAATGACAATGATAAATGACAATATGATGCAATAAATAGAAGGCATTATACATACATTCCTAAATACATTATCATAAAGATTAAATACATTATCTCTGTACCTCCCGGGTTGAGATCGGGGCTGATCTGTACCTCCTGGGTTGAGACCGGGGCTGACATGAACTTTCTGGGTTGATACCGGGGTTGATCTGTACCTCCAGGGTTGAGACCGGGGTTGATCTGTACCTCCCGAGTTGAGATTTACCTGTACTTCCCGGGTTGAGATCGGGGTTGATCTGTATCTCCCGAGTTTAGACCGGGGTTGACCTGTATCTCCCGGGTTGAGATCAGGGTTGAATTGACTGTTTTGCCCTCCTGCAGGGTTAGTAACAGGAACACAAAATCTCTATTGTCTACCACAGAATTGAAGAAAATTTCAAGTGTCTACACCCCCAATCATAATCTCCGATGCGATCTACATCCTGAAGAGCCCCTACCAAGCTGAATGAAATAATGGAGGAGTTATTTGCAAGAAAACAACCCCTCATAATGGTTAGGAACTACCGCCACAAGATGCGATCCCTCTCTGTCAAGTCCTCCAGGAAAAGCTCCTGCAAAGTGCCTCAGGCAGCATCAATGCTCAAAGGTCCCGAGCGAATACTACGGGCTTTGAAGCCCTGCTCCTAAGGAGAAAACCCAAAAAGAGTACGGACAACAGTAGGAGTGATATCAGCCTCCAAAGGCACTCTGTCTCTAGTAAACTACTTGAAAGTAGTATGCATACAAGCTAATCATGTATGATGATAAAGCATATACTTTGTAAACGATCTTATTTATTTATTAATAAAAGTATTTATTTATTAAAGGCATTTAATTATCTACATGATGTTGTTCTTATAATATGTAAATAACCCATAGTTTTAAGCAATGCTTTTAGAATCATGATGTTGATCATGCTAGTGAAATCTAAATTCTTACAAAGCTTAAAACTAAAATAGTTTCCAATTGGTTGTTTACTAAAAAGAGGATTAGTAAATCCGGATAGATTGGTACATATGTTGCTTGCTCATTGGATAAAGATGGTTGATCTCATGATCATTTGTGTAGAGACACTAAAGCAAGTATGTAGGTACTTATTGGAGAATAAGTTCACTGAACGTGACTCGCTGTGGAATACCTAATGGAGTTTTACTTACCTGTCAATAGGAATTCCTAATGTGATAGTAGTACAAGTGATCCTTGGACTTCAGATCATCATAGTATCTTGTTTGTAATGAATTGTACTTTGACTTATTCCTTAAGACCCTTAGGATATATCAAAGGGTATGCTTGGGTATAATAAGTTACATATGGAGATAATGAATGATCAATAAAGAATCTACCACTTCTAGTAAAAGAAGAGATATGTCCTATGTGATTCGTTAAATGACAACCCAGTAGTCCTTGGCCAAGGCAGAATGAAATTAGAAAGGAGTTTCTAATTTACATTATTGGCAGTTGTGCATTTTCGAATCAAAATACATATAATTAAATAAAATAAGACTTGACAGTAATTCCATGTCTTATATTTAATTGGGACATTGTATGGTGGAAGGATTGAATTGTACGATAACTATTAACTCACGAATTTTTTTTATGATTAATATTGAAATCGATATTATCTGGAAAGTCCTTGATCGCTAGGGAGGCTTATCTCTATTGTAGAATAAATATTATTTATTTAAATAGATTATTAGTTTAATTTATTTATTTAAATAAGATTAGAATTGTTCTAATTGATTTATTCACAACTGGTTTAATATGGAGAACCTAAAGGGTCACGCCATAAAAGGAAGAATAATTATTTAAGAAGGTAATGGCATAATCGTAATAATATGATAAGTGTAATTAATTTATTCTATGGTGATAGAATAAATTAAATAGCTTAATATTTATTATTTAATATTTTAGAAATATTAAATATAAATTAATAAGAGGAGTCTTATTAATATTTTTATTATTATTATTTTAATTTCTAAATGAGTTTAGGAATTAATTTAATATAGGTACTCCCAAATATTCCTAATGAGATTAGAATGCAAATTAATTAAAGGAGTTTAATTAATTAATCCCAATATGTTGGGAAGCCTAATTAATTAAAAGAGTTTAATTAATTAATTAAATGAAACCCAATTTCTAATTAGATTAGAAGGGTTGACCAATATCTATATAAGAGGAGTCTTATATTAGATATTAGTACACGTAATTCCAAGAGTTAGAGAGTACTTCTTTTTCTACAGAGAATA
Source organism: Panax stipuleanatus (assembly GCA_020205555.1). NCBI lineage: Eukaryota > Viridiplantae > Streptophyta > Magnoliopsida > Apiales > Araliaceae > Panax > Panax stipuleanatus. The sequence goes on from CM035118.1 coordinate 59,651,312, forward strand.
GAAAACAAGGGTTTAGCCAACCACCCTCCTTCTTGAGCAATTCCTCTTCCTTGGTGGATCACCTCTAGAGGCCAAACACTTGGGTGACTAATGTTGATCAAAGGAAAGAGCCAATCCAGGAGATTCATGGAGATCACGAAGAGCAAGGAGTTAAACTCGTACCTGTGGAAGCTAGTTTCTATAAGGGTATGATTCTGATTTATCCTTCTCTTTCTATTAATTGATAATTGAGCATAAAGCATGATCATGGTGAGGGTTTGTATAAAAATTTTAAAACCTAATTTATCGCGCTTCTGCCCTTACTGTGTAATTTGATTGCATGTATGCGTAACATACAAACCCAACACTACAAACTCGTAATATACCGTCAATCTATAGGCGTCATCATGACCTCACAGTCCAAAAGGTGAAAAGACTGACTCTGATGGAACCACCTCTCTGACAGAGCTTGGAGATAGCCCCAGGGGCAGCGACAAGGAGCGATGGTGAAGAACGCCTCAAAACCACAAGAGTCCACTCGAGCCCGATAATCGGGATGGAGTGACCCATATAAAGAATACATGCTGAACTAGTTCCCCCTCGACTGGGTGAGCTCAGGAACTTGTATAGCATTAAGGTTAAAAATTGACTTTTGTCAAGAGTGGGGAATCAAGGCAAATCAATATAAAAACTCCTGTAACTAGTTCGTATGCAAGTGAACGAATGGGTGACGACTCAAGTCAGTGCCCAGCAAGTCAAGAACGACCACCTGGATACCAAAGAGAAATCGAGATGCTGCAGTGGGCCAGGATGGAACCTTAGGCTCAATAGTATCCTCCTCCTCATCAGCTAAATGAGTCCAATCAACGCCGATAGGGCGAATTACCGACTCTATAAGACGGAGAACCTGACGGGTGACCTGTGGAGAGGGAGCACCCGATGCGGGCCTCCGAAGGCGGACATCCGAATCCATACCTAGACAACAAGTCCATGGAATTCAGAGTAAGACAAGGTATGACTCTATCCTACTCTACTTTTACTGCATTTGCGATAACCTAGAGACATTAGACTCCTAGGAATATAATTTGGATCATAGCATCATGCATGTCTTGCACGTGCCCTTATAGATGCTTACATTATTTTAGCATATATCCTAGCATAGCTGAGCATGCATATATGATCCTGTTATCTAAATCGCAAATTTTTTTGCCAGAGTTTCCCCTATAATATTTACTATCCACATGCACGTAGGCATGCATCAAACAACCCCCTAAGGGTATACAATCACAACCCAATAATAAGATAGCAATTTAAATAATTTTTCTAATGCATTGTCAAAATACATGCCTAGACTAACTGTTAAACTGAAATTTGTTGCATCTGTATGGTCCATATGATGATACGTAAGCATGCATAGCATTATAACATATCTACCAAGCTATTTATGCATACATATTCAATATATTGCGTTTAATGAAGAAAACGTGATAAAACACCAGTGAAAATGCAAAAGAAAGGAGTGTATATGTTACCTGTAGTGCGCTGAACAAGTGTACGGTGACAGATTACTCGAAATCAAGCCCCAAGTGAGTAGATCTGAGAAGGAAGTTCGGAGATTGCAAAGAGAATGCGGAAAACTCGGATTAAATAAATGAAAATGAGCCTGGTCGAGGGTATAAACCCAACAACTGCTGGCCGCACGTGTACCAGCGGCTGACCATGGTGGGCCCACAGCTCCCCTTTTGGTAAAATGTAGGCCAAAACGCGTCCTTTCGAGTCCGAAAAAGGGTGTTCACCTAAAAAGGTTCCTATTTGGATCATTTTAAAGCCTTAAAATCCCTGAGAATCCCTAAAAAGGGAGAAAACCCAAGGAAACCCAGAAATCCCGACGTGGAACTATGGAAGACCAGAAGGTGAGATCAAAATCGCTTTATCGATAACCGATGATGTAATTCACTAGCATTGACCCTAATAAAGGCATCGGCAGTACCCGATGGTGTAATCCACTGGCATTGACCCCAGTGAAGGCATCGACAGTACCCGATGGTGTAATCAGTTGGCAACAACCCAACAAAGGCATCGACAGTACCCGATGGTGTAATCTATTGGAAACAACACAACGAAGGCATCGACAGTACCCGATGGTATAATCCGTTGGCAACAACCCAACGAAGGCATCGACAGTATCCGATGGTGTAATCCGTTAGCAACAACCCAATGAAGACATCGGCAGTACTCGATGGTGTAATTCGTTGGCAACAACCCAACGAAGGCATCGATAGTACCCGATGGTGAAATCCATTGGCAACAACCCAACGAAGACATTGGTAGTAACCGATGTTGTAATCCGTTGGCAACAACCAAGGAAGACATCGGCAGTACCCGATGGTGTAATCCGTTGGCAACAACATAACGAAGACCTCGGTAGTACCCGATGGTGTAAGCCGTTGGCAACAACCCAACGAGGACATTGGCAGTACCCAATGGTGTAATCAGTTGGCAACAACCCAACGAAGACATCGGAAGTACCTGATGGTGTAATCCGTTGGCAACACCCCAACAATGGCATCGGCAGTACTCGATGGTGGCGATATGACTTGCAATTATGTGATTTGTGATGCGACTTAATAAGGATTTAATTTACGAAGTGCGATGTGCTATGATGTGCAATTTGCGAAGCGATCAGTGAAGGCATCGGCAGTACCCGATGGTATAATCTGTTGGCATTGACCCCAACGAAGACATTGGCAGTACCAGTGATGCAATCTATTAGCATTGACCCCAACGAAGGCATCGGCAGCACCCTATGATACCAGTATAACATCATCATCCCCAACAGATGGAAGTAACCTTTTAAAATCTAACACTTACATATCATTGCATAATTTACACATAGCATTGCATCATTAGATATACATTGTCATATATCGAGTGTCTAGTAATTTTTGTCATGTTCATTCCATTGCATTACATAAACATGACAAAAAAGGGCATCTGCAGACACTCAAAATTTTGTTTTCCTTGGACTAACCTTGCATGAGGGTAAAAGCATAATTTCACCTCAGAGACACCCCCGAGGGAGGGAAGAAGCATCATTTCGCCCCAGAGACAACCTCGTGGAGAAATTAAAGTGCAAAGACACCCCAACACGATATGGTCCGAAAGAGGATCGCAAACTGAAAGCGTGGCCACAAGAAGACACCACAGCAATCATTGAACTGTGAACTATCCAAGACGAGCCAATTAATGATCCTTGGGAACTGGAATATACCTTTTAGCTAATCGCATCATTTTCCCGGACTTCGATTCAAGTAGACTTAACCTCATTTCGCAACCTTCAACAAGGACTTTCTGGGATTTTTTGGTACGGAGCTTAACTTTCAACGGACCAACGCTGAAGGAACAAACTTCGAGGCGGCAGGGCCCATGGGACCAGCCGTAGGTACACCTGCAGTTGGTTCCCCAGCTCTTTAGCTAACAGCCAACTGCTCATTTGAAAAAAAGAGTAAGAGAAGTTAGAGAGAGAAAATAGTTCTAGAGAGAGAAACCCTCAGATCTTACATTTTACACCATATTTAAGTTATTTGATTTCATATCTTGTAGATCTTGAGTGTCTAGAGTGATATAGCTTGATCCCAAGCCAAAAAAAACTTGTTTCTTTGCTCCCCAAGGTGAAAAACACACATCTTTGGTCATTTCCTTTGTAAATATTGTTCTAAATACTAGATCTACTTCATATATTGTTTGAATCTAGTTAGACTTGATGTTTTTCATATATATTGTGTATATATTGTTAGAAATCAAGTTATTTGACTAGATCTAGCCGGATCTAGCCCTTTAATCGGTTATGGAGCTTGAAGCTCTAATATATATGCTAGATCATCTTAGATCTACAGTATATCTAGTGATTTTAATGTTTTTGGTTAGTCTCGATCACCCCGTAGAGCCCTAGATCTATATCTAGCAGTGAAGGGGTCCTAATAGCTCGTGATAGGGATTCCAATCGATGAATCACCTAATATTGGGTCTAGGATGCATTGTATATATGTTTTAGTATATTGATGTGAGCCTAGGAATCCCGAGGTCGAGATCTAACAACCAGATCTCGACTAAATTCCCACGATGGACTTTTGTTTACAGTGTAATGTTTAAATAATGCGAAATCGTTGTACATGTAATATTCGACCTTAAAATGATCTTGAGGGGTTTCGTCCTGATAGACTGGGTTTAAGGTCTTGTTATAGTGAAAATTTATGATTGTGGGTGCTCGGATTCATCAGGATAGTTTTCATGTCCGATGATGATCCGACCCTTTTTGACACTTTCTTTCATGCATTATCACCAAACAAAGATTTTTAAATCAAAACTGCAAAAAGCTTGTATAAAAACAAAGCGTTTCGGGTATAGATAAACTTAAGGTTAATAATCGGAAGTATCAAAAGGGCTCGATTCCTATTTGACGAAGGGTTTGAAAACCTTATTTTCTAAAAATGTAATTTCAATATACTTTTGTCTAAAATTAAATTTTCGTTAAGTCAAATCCTTCGTGCATAGGTGGAAAGAGGTACAACACTACTTTCAAATAAACTCAAAATATGCTTAGAATAAACTTTAAAATCAAAGCACTTAGCACAATAAAAACTTTCACACACACACATACATTTTATGCTTAGGAAATCAATAAGATGTGGTAACCGTGTTTTCACGAAAGTCAGGAGTGCCTAACACCTTCTCCCTGCTTAAGAATGCCTCCGAACTCTATGAATCTCGAGTTTCTAGACCAATGTTACGGAGTCACATATTGGGTCATATTGCGAAAACTTTCAAAATCCGGATGAGTTGGTACATCCTTTTGAACTATCAACCAGAGACTGTCTCATTCGGCCCAATCATTAAAAGAAATCTTTTCAAATTCGTCGACACTCATGTCGGTTTTCCAATCCTAAAAACCTTACCCTTTAAATAAATTAATCGACATATTGAAATACAAAGGTGGAAACAATACCTATGAAAATGGAAATTTTTTTCCCATCGTAGACATTAGTAATAGTCGTAAATTTTGTTATTAAATAAATGTTCTTATTAAATTAACTTCAATAATTTTTTTTATCAATAATTGCATCAATAACATATGCAAAAAAAATTTGAACATAATAATTGTAAAATTAGATGAAAAACTACAGTCAATTTATTACTAGCTAATTGTCATAGCTAAATTAACATTTATGCAAGCATTAGGATTAGAATTTCAAGTAAATTTTTTCAACATAAACACTAATATATAATTCTATTACAAGCTTAAGTAAAATTAAAAATAATTATTTTCTTATAATTATAACTTAATAAATTTACATTCTATTCCAATGTTTAGCTGAATAATTGATCAAAGGATTGTACAATATATAATTCAACTATTTATTATTTAAATAAATATTTAATTATTATATAATAACTATAACTATCTTCTTAAAATTCTAATTAAATATTTATTATATATTTAATTAATGCTAATAAATCATTATTCAAACTGGTAGTACTTCGCACGCAGTAGGTGTTGTCTTAATAGTACGACAAAAAAGAAAAGGTTCATTGGGCTTGGATCCCTAAAAATACATATTTCCTCTATTCACAAATAATATAACAACTATTCATATTTTTAAATATTATAATTAAAATCAACACATATAAGGCTAAAACATAATTTAAATTATTTCACTACAATAAATTTAAGAGTAGTTTGATATTCTTTTTTACTATTTTATGAGTATGTGTATATTTTATTAAAATTTTAATGATTATTTTTTCTATTAACTTTTAACGATAATTTTTTTATTAATTTAGAATTGATGTCAATATTATGAACTATCTACTAAATATATTTGGATAATTATTATAACAAACATAATATGATAAATATCAGGCATATTGGATGAACTTGGTGAAGAAAAGAGTCGTGGAGGAAGTCATGTCCAAATTCATTGTACAAGCATTTAAATTTTCAATAAGTCTACTATCAAATAAAAATCATTCACATATCGCTCAAATAAATTTACATGCATATTATGATGGCCCATGTCATGTGATCAGCTTTATGTGATAGTAACATCATCATATTATTATTATTATTATATATAAAAGTAGAATACACTTAATTTTAATTGCTTAATTTTTTCCCCAAAACACAAAATAATTCTCTTCAAAACAAAACATTTCCCCCCTTCACTTTTCCCCCCAAAAAATCAAATTATCCTTTTACACGATTTTAACAAAACACTTTTCCCCCCTCCACTTTTCTCTTCAAAAATCAGATTATCCTTTTACACGTTTTTAACAAAAAAAAAACTCTTCGTTATCTCACTCTCCTTCTTTAATGCTATTTATCACCATCAATAATACATGTTAAATAATACTTTTAATTTAATTTTAAAAAGAAAAAAATCTACATTCATCAAGTTTAATTTAATCTAATTACGAAAATATTTTGTTAGATTATAAATATCTAAAGTTAAATTAGGTATAAGTCTAGGGGGACATTGGTTTTGTGACATTCTAGCGATTTTTTTTAGTAACTCCCAAAAAATGTATAGTATTTATTATTTTACTGAAAATAATATTTTAGGTGTAATTTGGATACATACAAAAAATAGGGTCTGTATAATCAATTTAAAAAATAAAATAAAATAATGTTACGTAACTTTATTTTGAAATTGCTCATAATTTCTTTTTGGAACTAATTAGACGCACTAATTTTGGTACTTCTGATTGTCAAAATCTAATAATCAACTTTGATCAAATATATAACTAATTTATCCTTATTTATTTTAATTATATTACATTTGACCCCTTATTAGTTCTTAAAACATTCCTTTTTAGTAATTCAAACTTGAAATAAGTAGTAAATAATTTTTTTTTAAACCAAACACTTTTTTATCTATTTTACTAATTAAGTGTTTTTTCTTATCAAACACAAATTGATTTTTTAAACTACTAAAACAAAATTAATAATTAAAATCAATAATCACATTATTCATTATCCTTTTACACGTTTTTAACAAAAAAAATATTCATTATCTCACTACCCTCTTTTAATGTTATTTATCACCATCAATAATCAATAACAATTCCCTCCGAAACAAAACACGTATAAATCCAAAAATCAGATTATCCTTTTATTTTGAATTAACTTATAGATAAAATGATATATTCTATTCGTCTTCTATCTTTAATTCGGAGGAGTTTTCGAAAATCCCCCGGTATTTGTTTACGATCCATGTATATATATATATATATATATATATATATATATGATGATTAAATTCAGTCTGACTACCATCTTATATTTTCTTCTTCTTCTTCTTCTATTGCTATTTTTTTTAAAATTAAAGTGTTTTTTACTGTTAATGGCTCGAAGAGTAGACTTCATTTCTTCTATAACTCTAGACAGATATGATTGGAGGTTGAAAATTCGAATAATCCGCTTGTGGACCATCCCAAATTTTGTGAATCTTGAACAGATCAATACGATTGATATGATATTACTCGATGAAAAGATATCATTCTTTATAATCTTTCATATTTTAATTTGATACTCTAAAATATTTTTATATTCAATTATTTTGCTTATCTTATTAGTTAAGTGAAATAGTTTAATTTTAATGCACGTGTTCAATTTCTAGTTATTCTTAAATTTTAAACCAATGACTCACCATATCTCTCCATGCACTCGAACGCACCAGATAATAGCTCCGGATACGACTGCTTCTGTTGAATAGTTGAAGGAGCAAATACAAAAACAATCACACGGCTGCCAACGTACAGGAAACTGCGGCTGCCTAACTTTCTCTTTCTAGAACTCTCTCTCTCTCTCTAATTACAGGATCTGATCGAAGAGAGAGATAAAACTAGGGTTTGTTTCTTATCACCATTCTGATTTTGATTTCTCCGAGCTCTGATTATCTGTTTTATCCCTTTAAAGGTATCTATTATCTTCTATATTTGTTTGGCTAATTTTTATATGTTTGTTTTTTGTTCTTTGAATCTTCGTGTAATATTCGAAGTTTGAAAGAGAAGGTAAGAATTTAGTTATTTCTTTTACTCCTCGATATTTGGATTAGAATATTCAAATTTTGGGTTTTATTCGTTTGTGTGTATATTTGTATGTATAACTCTGAATTGAGTTGAAAATGTGTGGGATTTGTTCAGTTTGTTTTCATTTTAATGGCATACTGATTGAAGAAAGAAAAAGTTACTAGCTTTGATAGTTTTCTGATATTCATTAGGTTGATAAAATATCAATTATTAGGGTTGAGTTGTTGATTATTATTTTGTATATATATTTTTTGAAATCTGTTGTATCAATTTATTTGAAGTTATATCTATATTTGGATAATAAGTATGCTTGTATTTTAAAAAGAAGGTATAATTTGATTGAAGTGGCATTTAATGGTTTCTGGGAGTGACAAACAAAAGTAGAAACGAGCTTGCATTTAAAATGATAGTAGGATGCTTGATATGATTAAGTGATTTGCTTTCCAGAAGAGGAAGCAATCAAGCAAATTTTACTTGGAATGAGATAATTAATTGTTTTGCGACAATGTTGAATGGAGTTCAATTTTTACTTGAGGTAGATTTTAGTTTCAAATTATTAGTTATATAGGCTTGTGCATGTGGGAGGTAGGGATGGGGATAGAAGAAGTATAGTGATGGTCATTCCTTATCGTCCATAACGTTCAAAGTTGTTCTGATTTGGGAAAGGAGCACCGCCGAATTTCACTTTTGATATTTCTTCAGCAATAAAAGGATTATCTTTTCCTTTTCAGTCAATTTCTATCAATATTTAATTTCAAAGATTGAAGCATAAATATTTTTTATTGGATATAATCCCTCCGTCCCATAAAGGATGTTGTTAAAGTATATTTTTCACCCAATTTAGGAAAGACAAAAGGGAGAAACTATAGACAAGTTCCCATTTTACGTAACAATGGACCCCACGGAAGAACACTAAGTATTCTCTCTTTTTTTTAGAAGTAGTTAACCCTACTAAAATACTTTTGAAGGTAAAATAGACTTTATACAACATTTTGCATTTGAATTGTATACTTTACACATTTTATCGGACAAAAGATGTACTTCAGTCATCTTTTGTGGGACAGAGGGGGAGTCTTATATTACAGTTCAATTGATTAATTTACTCAATTTCACCGGTTCTAAGAATCCAGAGAAATTCTTTACCAATCTTTTGTCTTGGCTCTTAGTTCTCTGATGCCGTGTTAATTTGCTTATCTGCATTTGTCTCAAAATTTCAGTCCAAAGTTTCAATTCTATTGCAGGTGCAAAAGTATCTGGGTGTAGATAGATATGGCAGTAGCATTTACCCATCTGTCTTGGTGGTTGTCGAGTGGAAAGCATCAAGAGCCGATAGTCTCCAATGGATCTCCTAAGAAATCTTCACCCGATACAGGAATGTGGGAATCAGATAATTTGAAATTCCCTTTGATTTATGGTGGTAATATGGCATCCACATCTAGAAGGGTTAAGCGTAAATGGCCAAGTCGCGAGGTAAGGAAAACTGAAAAGGAATATGATGCTGTGATGGTGCCATCTGACGGAGGTTGTGTTTCGGGATATGAGTCTGATGATTCGGATTGGTCGATTGGATGGTTGGAGCCCCATGGCCCTGGTTTCCAAAGTGATACTGAATCAGATGATAGTTTTGCTGTGTTGGTTCCTTGTTATGGACGTGGTCCTGGAGAGATGGAAGACTGTTCAAAGGACAAGTTCTTGAGCACAATTAGGAAGGTCCCTGATATATATGCAACTGGTAAGAGTACTTTCTAAATTATTGCACCTGTCTGCAATTTTCAGATCTTATTTTTATCCCCCCTTTGTGGTAACTTGATGATTTTCTGGATCTTGTATGATTTTTCCTTTTCTTGCTTTTGTTTTTCTGCCATGACTTTATTTGAATTGCGAAGAATGCCTTCTGTCTGTTACTTTCCCCTGGATCAAAAAGTTCTGCTTCCATATTAGAGTTTAAAGAGACATTGATTGCAATTGTAATTTATTAGCGCTAGGTATTCTACTAGGAACCATAGTTGTCATGAAGCCACGATGAGATGCGACGGTAGTTGACTGTCAGAACGCCTAGGCGACACAAGGCGTCCGTCATGACGTCCGTATAGCGACAAGTCATTAATAGTATACAATTTATATATTATTAATTTTACTTCAAAAGTATATTGAACAATAAAATTTTATATACATTAAAACCCAAAACATTATAACTAACACTATTGGAATACAATTAAAAACACAATAATATTAATACATGACAATCAAAATTCAAAAGTAAAACACTTGGCATTAAAACTAGTAGAACAAGTCAACAAACACCACGTAAAAAATAAAGAATCAATTAAGTCATCACCCATCATACATTAATAAATAATAAAATTACATCACATAACAAGTATGATGAGTAATGGGTGAAAAATGACTTGATTACTTGGGCCAGCTACCAAGGCATGAGCCTTGGCAGCTCGGCGTCCAAGGTGTCGCGTTGGCCTTCTCTAGTGCCAGGACGCCTAGGCGTTGCTATGACAACTATGCTAGGAAGCATATATTATAGCTACAACTATGCTAAGAACCATATGTTATAGCTACAAAAGACAGTTTGATAGTAAATGAATAGTGAGGAATCATTAGGTCTATCACTTCTATGTTATATTTCATCAGAATTTGTGTTTTAGAGTATATATTTTGCTCCCCTCCATGTTGACCAACTTATGCATATGGGAAATGTTTTTAGAACCTTCTTCAAAAAGGTTTAATGAGTAGCCGTAAGCTTTGGAAGAAGCTTGTACAATTTGGGAAATAAGATCAAATAAGTCTTACAGTATGAATGATGCGACTGCAAGTGTCAAAACGTTAAACTTTAATAATGAAATCTCTTTGAAAACTTTAGTCTACTGGTATATTTACCTGTGAGTCGTTGACTGGTAGCAAGTCGGAACTCGGTCTATTAAAATCTTAAATGTTGGTATTTTTGTACATGCATGATTAGCAGCCTACTGGATTTGAGCTTTTACGATTGTTTCACAAGCTTACAAATGGTCAAGCTGTGCTAATACGGCCAAGTTTTTTTTCCATCCAAAAAATTAAGAATGGTATTGTTTAATAATTGCTTTGAACTGCACATGAAGACAAGTGTCTTGAGGTTCCTAGTCACTTGTGAAGAGGAGATATTTGTAAACAATTGAAAGGAGTAAGGATTACCTAACTTGTAAATTTCAGGTCGACTCTTGTGCCATATGTTCCAAGGTTGCATGATCAATCCTTGCGAACTCCAAGGGGTACACAAAAACTTATGTTTGGACTTTGTCTCATGAACGGTTCTTACTGGGGTGATTGGTGCACAAAGGGATTTGTAAGATGCTTTATGAGGCTGGATACCCTTTATTAATGATACGTGGACGTTTACATGAACACATCCTGCATAACTTAAATCGATATATTTATGATAATCTCTTACTATTAATGTTGAAATTAGACTATAGTAAAATTTGTATTAAATGGATATAGTGAAGATTGATGTCCACCTTTTTTAAAATTGAAGAAGTAAGAATCCTTCTTCAATATGACTTATATAGAATTGGAGTGCCGGACATGTATCCTATACTCTTGTGCTATTATTGAGTGTACGAAACTCGCACTTCAACCCACTTAAAAGAGTCCATGTATCAAAGCCTTAACTTTTACAGAACACTTGTAAATTTATCATGTTGTAGGATTTAGATTGGATAATTGTTCTATCATCATCACGACCTAAACTTATGGAGGCATCCATATTGTTTACTTATTACTTTCATCGTTACTCATGTAACTGGTGTTACTTTGTTATCTGAAGTTCTTTTTGCATTTTAGAGGCCGAGTAGCTTGTAACACTCTTTGATGTTTATTCTATCTCATTGTGCAATTTTTTTGCTCTTTTTATGATTCTTCTTCTTCTTCTTCTTCATATCACTTTATCCCTTCTTTTTTTCTTGTGTCGTCTATATTTATGTTTTTAGCCTTTTTAGTGTATTTCTCCTTATTATTTTATATTATTGTTTTTATTTCCTTACTCTTGATTTGCTATTCTTCGTTATATGTGGGATTCATTTTCAACCTACCCTAACTAGCTTGAGATAAGAAGGCTTTGTTGAGTGGAGTTAAGTTTTGTTATAGGAAGTTCTATTATTTGATTATTTCTCATTCTTTGTGATCCACTTTTGGTCTATGTGCACATGATTGGATCGTGTGAGGATAATCTTTTATCATTTGTTAGTTAACTTTCTGTGTTAGTGGTATTACTTACACTCGCCCCCGTGTCTATAGAATTTATGCTTTAGTTGATTTAGTCGATTGCCTCATTATATCTTTTCCAAGGTTAGTGAAAACTTTCATATCAAAATCCTGGCATGTAATTCCTCGATAATATTTTTAAGATTCCTTTTCAACATTTCTAGTCTTATATACTTATTTATTATAAATTGAAGATTTGACCGCCAAGGTTAAGGCTGGCACACCTTGGAGGTAAGGGGTGTTCAAGAAACTGAAAAACCGTATAAACTGGCCGGGACGGACCAAACTGTAGAAGTTAGGCTGATTTTTTACATAAAATGGTAAGTTACGTTTCTTATTTTAAAAACTGGGCAAGCCTACAATGGGTTGGAAAAATATACACGGCTTAAAAGCCAAACCGATCGAACACCTTGTATACTTGATATATAATTACTAGTGGCTCACACTTTGTCTATTGTCAGTTGTCATGTGGCTCTAGTTCAACCCCACCTTTTGTTTATGTATCTTCCCTCAAAACAATAAATCACTCCATAAGGAGGAAGAATAGAGTCTGTTAAGGAGAGAAATAAAGATACTCAAATATATAGAGAGAAATACATAAGTATAGAGAGGGGTTTCTGTCAGATCGAGTGGGTTTCTCAACAATCAACACTAATGTGAGATCCGACATGATGATTGAATTAATATAGATACATGTACATTAAGTATTCTCTATCTAAATTTTTCCGTTTCTCTACATCTTCTGTTTTCCTTTCCTCCTTTTAATTTAGGGAAAAGAATTGAATCTGCAGCATATATTCCGATGATCTTTTAATTTGTTGTTCTTTTTTCTGGTCATGAATGTAACCTTTTAGATAATTTGAGTATATTCTTTCGTCATTCTTCATTGATCCAGTTCAGAAATTTTAAAAACAGATACCCTGAACCAAGGCTGATCGAAATATATGAGTTCGCCGAGTCTAACATTACCTCCATGTCGGCGTCAGTGGAGGGATTGTGAAAACTGAGTACTTCGGTGTCGGGCAAAAATTCTCTAAAAACTGGCCAAAACTGACCGTTTACACTCCTACTTGGAGGCCTAATATTGAATGCATTGAAAAGAAAGTGGGACAGTAGGAACTGGGAATGGTTTCTCAATACCAAGCACCCTATTATATATCTTACTATTGCATTTTCGTATTGGCATCTCTATATTCTACGGATCATGTTTCCATTGTGGCTCTGTCATAGATCGTGCATCTAGTGAATGTGGTAAATTGGATACTGTTTCTTTTACTAACTAAAGATTTTATTTCATATTAAATCGTGCAGAGAACGAGAAATTTATGGAACAGTGGTTCTCTTCTCTCCAGGACAGCTGACGTTCAGAAGATATTGCGGTTGCATACTAGTGAGCTGCTCATGTTGCTTTCTGGAAGACTTGTTTATAACCAACTGAAAAAAGAAAGAAAAAAGAAAGGCGACCTAGAAGCAAAATTGTTAAAAAAAAATATAATAAATAAAAGTAAAGAAAATGACTAGACTGACTATTGATGTTATTCTAATATAAGAAAATATCTGTCGGGTTTGAGGTTGAAAGTGATATAATTCTATTTATAAGGAGAAGAGACAGCGTGAAGATTGAGATGGGATGGTCTCATATTCCCTTGTTTCTTTTTATTAAGAAAGAATTGGCTAAAAAAGAGTTGCCTCCCATAGCAAGAAAGGGAAGAAATATGGAAGTAGATGGAGGGAAAAAGTAGTGTTTGTGTGCATGCTTGTGTTCATTGCATATTCTTTGATGTATAGTACAGATGAATATTTGAAAATGTTCTCCTTTGGCACTGTAAATAGACCCCCCCACCCCCCAAACTTCCAAGGATGACATTGAAAGCCAGAAGTGCATCATTCTCCTAATATATATATATAAAAAATTATCCGTGGCAACCGGTTGTCAGGTGCACTGTTTCAGCAACCAATTTTATAGCCGTTGATCAGAACAATGAAAGGCTAAGAGTAAAAAAAAATTTCATTGCCGTTATAGGCTGTAGCGGCAGTCACTTAATTTCAAAATTTGTCCGGTTATTTACTTTAGTGCCCTTGCTCAATATTATATCTTCAATATGTATTTGTAATGTCCCTGTCGCTACAGCCTCTCTCGGTAGGGGCTCACATGCGCACGGATTTATATATATATATATATATATGACTTATGTCTTTGTTTTTCTTTTTGTGACAGATAGTGTGATGATATATGACATGGGGCATGGATAGGAGAATATGCATGAGCTACATAATAATAATAATGGATGTGGTGAAACAATATGAAGCTAAAAACATGCATGAAAGGGGCGAGGAGGAGAGAGGAAAAAAATTGCGTTTATGAAAAACAAGTCCTTTTAACGCGGTGCGTGTAATTAACGTGGAGTTAAAATAAAAAAAATTATGAGATTTATAGAACACTACTAAATATGAAAAAAAATTAAAATTAAAAAGAATAATAATAATATTATTATAATTAAAAAAATATTATTTTTACATGCATTTTTTATATTCTCATATATTATGTTCACCTTAACCTCATATGAGACATGTAAAAATACATATAAAAATATTATTTTTATTTTAAAAATACATGTAAAAATAATATTTTTTCATAATTAATCTTTTAGAGGCAAAAGAAAAAAAAAAGATCATGCATGACACAAGACGTCAAAATGACTTGGATACCCATAGGCGCATTATAAATAGATCTATAATATAAATAGGAAATTAACATTTTCATGCGAGTCTCACTCATATGAACATGAAATTCACCCATTATTCATAATGTTGTTATTAATAATAATTATTGTTGTTATTAATAATAATTATTATTGAAAATTGAACTTGAAAGAAGATATTAAAAATATTTAATTGTTGATAAGTGAGATAATGTTTTTTTAAGGAGTGCAACTTTACTATATTACCCCAAGACTTACAAAAAAATAATCCAAAAACGTTACTATAATGGGTGAATTTCATTATTATTAATAACAACAATAATTATAGATTATTATTCATTATTATTGAAAATAATCAATAATTAAATAAAAATTAGTAATAATTTTTATTTAATTATTATTGAAAATAATCAATTTTCAATAACAATTAGTAATTATTATTGATGGCAGGTGGTGATCAATTTTCAATAACAATTATTTAATTATTATTGAAAATAATCAATTTTCAATAACAATTATTAATTATTAATAATTTTTATTTAATTATTGATTATTTTCAATAATAATTAATAATAATCTATAATTATTGTTGTTATTAATAATAATGAAATTCACCCATTATAGTAAACTTTTTGGATTTTTTTGTAAGTCTTGGGGTAATATAGTAAAGTTGCGCTCCTCCTTAAAAAAACATTATCTCACTTATCAACAATTAAATATTTTTAATATCTTCTTTCGAATTCAATTTTCAATAATAATTATTATTAATAACAACAATAAGTATTATTAATAACAACATTATGAATAATTGGTGAATTTCATGTTCATGAGTGAGACTCGCATGAAAATGGTAATTTTCTATTTATATTATAGATCTATTTATAATGCGCCTATGGGTATCCAAGTCATTTTTGACGACTTGTGTCATGCATGATCATTTTTTTTTCTCTTTTGCCTTTAAAAGATTAATTTTGGAAAAATATTATTTTTACATGCATTTTTAATATAAAAATAATATTTTTATATGTATTTTTACATGGCTCATACGAGCAGGGGCACATGTATATTAGGGGCAGCATAGGCAGTTGCCCCTGCTGAAATTTTTATTTTATGGGTATAGAGGCATGACAGATATGTAAATTAATAAATTTAAGAGGGCAGATTAATGAAAGAGTTATACTTGAAAGGGGCAAAATAAATTTCATAAACCAATTCTAAATACTAGTACAAAAATCTTCTTAGTTTTAAGGCTTGGTGAAATCTTAGAAGTACAAAACTAGTTTATGCTTTGAAATTAATTCATGGTTTTATTTGAATATAGAAAGCAAATTTGGTTTGAGGCTTTGAGCATTTGAGAAATCATTTAAATTTAACTATGAAAAGTAACCGAAATAAGTTTCTAAATGTTTTTTATTTGAAATTCTTTTGTTAGTTTGAATTATGAATATTTATTGCAATTTGTAAACATAAAAGTTAATATTATGATTGGTTCAAGTTTTCTTTATTTAATTTTAATAAATAAAAAAAATCTGCCCCTGCTGAAAAAAATTCCTGAATCCTCCCCTAGATATGAGGTTAAGGTGAACATAATATATGAGAATATAAAAAATACATGTAAAAATAATATTTCTTTAATTATATTATTATTATTATTATTATTCTTTTTATTTATTTTTTCATATTTAGTAGTGTTCTATAAATCTCATAATTTTTTTATTTTAACTCCACATTAATTACACGCGCACCGCGTTAAAAGGACTTGTTTTTCATAAACGCATTTTTTCTCTCTCCTCACCCCTGTCAGGCATGTTTTTAGCTTCATACTATTTCACCACATCCATTATTATTATTATTATTATTATTATTATTATTATTATTATTATGTAGCTCATGCATATTCTCCCATCCATACCTCATGTCATATATCATCACACTATCTGTCACAAAAAGAAAAACAAAGACATAAGTCATATATATATAAAATCCGTGCGCATGTGGGCCCTGCCGAAAGAGACTGTAGCGGCAGCGGCATTACAAATACATATTGAGGAGGTAATATTGAGCAGGGCCATTAAAGTAAATAGCCAGACATATTTTGGAATTAAGTGATTGTAGCTACAGCATGTAGCGGCATGATTTTTTTTTTTAATCTTAGTCTTTCATTGTTCTGATCAACGGCTATAAAGTTGGTTGTTGAAACAGTACACCTAGCAACCGGTTGCCACGGATGATTTTCATATATATATATATATATATATATATATATATATATATATATACACACACACATATATAGCATAATTGGTATCATGGAATCGAGTTTGCATGATGGACCTATCCATTTCAATTGCTTTCCCGATCTCCCTTTGAGTTTAAGTGATGTTAATTTGTTAAAAGAATAAACTCTGAATATTAAGACTGCAGGTGAGATAACTCATATGATTGAGGGTTCACAAACTATAGCCTTAATTTACAGAATTTATTATAAAGTTATGAAAACCAATTTAAATATTCATGCTCTTAATAAAAGCCCAAAAGATCACACTGTTTTAATTCAAAGCAGTACTAGTAACGCTAATATTCAAACCCCAAGAATTATTCTTTGGAAAGATATTACGATACCTAGTCAGTGGATTCTACCTCAAGAAATTCCACAAAAACCAGTCATTAATAATTTATTGAATTTAGAAAATATTAAACAATTTTCTGATGGTACTGTCAGAGTTAGCTTTGAACGTACCAGAAGACCTTTAATAATAGAAGAATTTACTAATTCTTCAGTTCCTTCGGTTATTTTCAGAAGAGATACTGAGGTCTTAAATGATTTTTCTATTCCGAATATTAAAATGAAAGGAGTTTTGATCCAGGGTCAAATCAGTCATCCTTGTTACACTTCTACTACTTTGGTAGAAGAAGAACAAGATATTTCTCCTACTACTTCGGTAGGACCGACCCCTTCGAATTTCGAAGCCCCTATTAATCATCAGTTAAGAGTCATCACTAAAGCATTTAAATTAGATTGGGATAATCTGGTTGCAGATTTTAATTCCATATCTAATAGAGATAAAATGCATGCTTTTCGTAATAAATACGATAAGCATGACAGAGATAAAATTGTTAATAAATGGAAAAAATTTATAAAAATTAATCAAGAGAACCTTACATTTTATAGTTGGTATGAAAAATATCATTCACAATGTACAGTTCTTACTAAAAGTCAGTGGACGAAAGAGGATAAATCTAAAATTTTAGCAAGTCATCCTCCTTTAGAAACTGTTCTTTTACATGTTAAAAATACTTCTGCTGTTGCCAGTCCATTCAAAGTTGCTGATGGAAAAACTGATGAGAAAAAAAATTATTGAACAAAATAATTTTACTAATCAGTATTTGGCTACAATTGGTAAATAGTTAGATAAAATTGGAGAAAAATTTGATCATTCTATGGTTAAAAATCCTTATAAAAAATTAGATCAACCTTTATTAACTCTCCTAAAAAAAAGAGAAGGAATGGGATTGCCTAGTAAAGATTCTGATCTAGTTAAATCTATTGCTAAGTTACTTAAAAAGATTGGTTCAAGTTCTGGTGAAGCCAGTGGAACTGTTGCTATCATTGATCAGGTAGAAGAATCTGATGATGAAAGCATTAGTCAATCAGAAATTAATTCTGAAACTGCTTCTATCCTAGATATTACTGAACAGTTAAACAAGTTAACCTTTAATAACACTAGTATTACAAAAATTTGGTATTCTAGACCCACTCCCCCTGATCTTCAGTATGAGGAGAAAAATCTAGATAATCAATTTTCTGTTTCGTCTAATAAAATTTATGAATGGAATATTGATGGGATTAGTGAACATCAGATTCTTACCAAAATGAATCATTTGTCCATAGTAGCCAATAGTTATATTACAGCTTTCAGCAGTCTAACTCAGCCTGAAATAGTTAAAATATTAACTAATGGTTTCACTGGTGTCCTTCGTTCTTGGTGGAAAAAACACCTTGACGAAGATGCAAGGAATTCTATAATCCATGCTCGCCAGTTAGATGACAATGGTCAGCTTATCTTCAGAGAAGATATTAGTTTTGGTATTCCTGATGGTATTAACACATTAATTTTCACAACAATAAAATATTTTATTGGAACTCCTAATAATATCACTGAAAGAATTCATGATTAGCTAAGTAATCTCACTTGTCCCACTCTAAGTGACTTTAGATGGTACAAAGATGTTTTTATTTCTCTAGTCATGATGCGTAGTGATAGTAATAAACCTTTCTGGAAAGAGAAATTTGTTAATGGTCTTCCTAATTTATTTGCTCACAAAGTCAGGGAAGAACTTAGCAAAACTCTGGGATATATTGATTATGACAACTTGACTTATGGTGACATAATTAGCTATATCCAAAAGATTGAGTTAAAAATGTGTATTGATTTTAAAATTGCTAAACAAGCTGCTAAAGACAAGAGAAAAGCTAAATATGAGCTTGGCACATTTTGCGAACAATATGATTTGCCTCCTATTGCTCCTTCCAGAAGGAAGCATAGGAAGAAACAAGTTGAAAAACGCAAAACGCGTAAGCATCATAAGAAGTAGTCTAGTCAGTCAAAAAATCAAGACAATTATTATGAGAAACTCAAGACTAGAAAAAAACACATAGTAAAAAATCTACTTCTAAATCCCAGGATAAGAGTAAAATTACTTGTTATAATTGTGATAAAAAGGGTCATTACAAGAGTGAGTGTAAAATCAAACAGAAATTAAGTCAGTTAAATATTTCTGTTGAAGACACTGATAAAATATTAGAGTTAATAAGGATTGAGAATGATGTTGATAGTAACAACAATTATTCTGATATTCCTTATTCCTCTGGTAATGAAGAAGATAATCTAACCCTTAGTGAAGAAAATGAAGTCACTCTGTGTACTGATAATTGCAGGTCTGATTGTTGTAAAACTATTAATGTTCTTAGCAAAGATGACTAAGAGAGCTCTTTGTTAATCAAGTTAATTAGTAAACTTACTGATGAAGACTTAAAATTGCAATACATGAAACAATTAAAAGATTTATATAATTCTGGTAAAGGTAAGGTCATTAAGGGTAAAGATAAACCTGTTATCAGCCTGAATAAAACCTTAGAAAGATTTAAAACCTCGGATAGAGAAATTACCCTTCCCGAATTAAACCAAGAAGTTAATAAACTTAAAAAAAAAATTCTGGTCTTAAGACTGAGATTTCTGATTTACGAAGAGAAATGCCTACTTTGGCTACTAAAGGTTCAGAACTTCACATTACTAATTCCTCAGATAATGAAGAAGAAGCTGAATCCTCTAATGCCAAAGAGGATGAGTCACTTCTTATGGTTCAAGATAATTCTTTAAAAAGATTAAAAGACATTACCATTCAAAAATGGTATATTATTGTTCGTCTAGTCATTGATAGAACTTTTGCAATTCAACTTCCTGCCCTAGTCGATACTGGTGCGGATTTTAATTGCATTCAAGAAGGTTTGATACCTACTAAGTTCTATAAAAAAATTAGTGAACGATTAAATTCTGCTAATGGTAGTATGATGGAAATAAAATATAAACTTCTTAAAGTTCATATTTGCCAAGATAATATGTGTTTTAAAACTACTTTTGTTTTAATTCGCAACTTGACAGATAAGATTATTTTAGGACTTCCGTTTATATATTTATTATATCTTTTTACTACTAGTAATAATGGTTTAACGACTGAACATTTGGGTCAAAAAGTAGTGTTTGAATTCATTACTCAGCCCAAAGAAAGGAATTTGAAATTTATTCAAGATGAATCTATTTCAAAATCGTTAAATCTGTTAAACTATAAAACTTCACAGTTAAAATTCCTAAAACAGGAGATTAAATATAAACAGGTTGAAGATCTTCTGCTTGAAAAAATTCAAGATAAGATTGAAGAATTTCGAGTGTTTATGACAAAAAATTTATGTGCTGATTCTCCCAATGCCTTCTGGCATAGAAGAAAACATGTGGTTAGGCTACCTTATGCTAAGGAATTTAAGGAACATCTTATTCCTACTAAGGCTAGACCTATTCAGATGAGTAATCAGCAAATAGAACTTTGCAAACAAGAAATTAATGACTTGCTTGCAAAAGGTTTAATTAAACATAGTAAATCACCGTGGTCTTGTCCAGCTTTTTATGTTAATAATGAAGCTGAGAAAGAAAGAGGTGTTCCCAGACTAGTTATTAATTACAAGCCCCTTAATAAAGTCTTAGAATGGATTAGGTATCCTCTGCCTATTAAAGAAGACCTCCTGAGTCGGCTTAGTAACGCTACCATTTTCAGTAAATTCGACCTCAAGTCAGGGTTTTGGCAAGTTAGTATTCATCCTAGCGATAGATATAAAACTGCTTTTACCACACCCTTTGGTCATTATGAATGGGTAGTTCAGGCTTTTGGTTTGAAAAATGCTCCTAGTGAATTTCAAAATATTCTCAATGAAATTTTGAATCCTTTCAGTCATTTCATCATTGTCTACATTGATGATATTTTAGTCTTCTCAAAGTCAATCGATGAACATTTCAAACATTTGAATTCGTTCTTCAAAGATATCAAAGTTAATGGTTTGGTTCTTTCTCCTATGAAATGTAGTCTATTCCAAACAAAAGTTAAATTTCTAGGTCATGATATTTATCGTGGTCTAGTCCGTCCTATTTAACGAGTAATTCAATTCACTGATAAATTCCCAGATAAAATCATTGACAAAACCCAACTTCAGCGGTTCTTAGGATCTCTGAATTATGTAGGGAAATTCTATCAAAACTTAAGAAAGATCTGTAAACCTTTGTTTCTTCGTTTACAAAAAAACCCTCCTCCTTGGACTGATGAACCCACCTCCATCGTCCAATAAGTTAAAAAATATGTTAAGATTTTGCCTTGCCTTGGCATTTCCAATGAATCTGCGTTTAAAATTATTGAAACTGATGCCTCTGATATTCGTTTTGGTGGCATTCTAAAGCAGAAATTAAATCCTGCTTCTTCTGAACAAATTGTTCGATTTCACTCTGGTGCGTGGAATCAGGCTCAACTTAATTATAGTACAATTAAAAAAGAAATTTTAGCTTTGGTTTTATGTATTGGTAAATTTCAAAACGATTTATTAAATCAAAGATTTTTGGTCCGAATTGATTGCAAGTCAGCTAAATATATTTTAGAAAAGGATGTTAAAAACATTGCTGCTAAGCATATTTTTGCCCGGTGGCAATCTATTTTAAGCATTTTCGATTTTGATATTGAGTATATTAAAGGAAGTCAAAATTCTGTTCCTGATTTTCTTACGAGAGAATTTATTAATTCAGGTACCCCAGACAAATGAGTGTTAGAGGTGGAAACAAGGATGTTCGGCCTCCTCCAGGCCCAGGCCCTCCTAGTCAAAGGCCCTTGGGAGTCGTAATCCCTCATCCAGTTACCCCTATTGATGTAGCAAATAGGTATACAGTTCTTGGAACTGTTCCAAAGCCTTACAATACAGTTTTGGCCCAGTCTCCCAGGCCCATTAATCCCTTCGCTTCGTCCTCCTCTAGTAACCCTAACCCTGGTCAACATACTCATTCCCAGTATGTCCCCGTGTATTCCGTCAATTAATTTCATATTGAATCTCATATGAAATCCATTGACGATCTAGTTAAATTGGCTACCCAGTTCTTCCCAACTGGTTGGCTTTTTCTTCCTCTTGCTCCTTATAAATCCCTTGTGTATTATAAGGACATCCTTCTTCAAACACAATCAATTCTAGTCAAACCTATTTATGATAGAAATGACAGTTCTAAGGTCATCTATCATTCTCTTTATATTAAACAGATCATTTCCATGTCTGATTGGGGAAATCATCCGTCTGATCTTCGTCAATTAAATGATCATGATAGCCAGTTCTGCTATTATGATTATATGGAAGCCTGTAATAGAGTTTTTCTATTCCAAACTCCTTCTTTTAGTCACTCGTGGTACATTCAGTTTGACCACAAATTTAAAAGTCAAATTCCTCATTGGTTTGTTCTTTGGTGGGAAAGATTTGGTCTCACCAATTCTGTTTTGCCTATTGTACTCCAGTCTGTTCTTACTCATTTTTGTTGTCGTTTTCCCCACAATCCTAAAAATGAGTGTATTCTAGTTATCCTTTTGTTTATTAGTAAATATAAAATTCCATGGATCCTTGAATGGAATTATGGGTTTTATTCTCCCACTGTTGAAATTAATCTTGAGTCTGCCAAAGATAAATCTGTTATCACTCGCAATCATATTAGTCAATTGACTTATGTGACTCGTGAGTTTTCTATTAAATGGTGGGATAAATTTGATATTTATCGCATCATTGGTCAGGTCCAGAAAGAATTCCCAGTAAATCCTACCCCCATTAAATCAGTTCCTCTCAAGGAATCTTTTTCTAGTAAATCCAAAAAATCTTCTCAAACAAAGTTAGATTTTGCGGATATTGATCATTGTTCTAATGTTGAGTTAAAACAGTTAGCTCGGCGAATTCAAAAACGAGTTGATAAGCTCAGTGAGGATAGTGTTCCCTCCATTTGCTCATCATCTTCGTCAAAATCCAGTCAAGAAGCTTCTAGCCCTAATGATCCATACGGAAGCATTAGCCTCCATGATGCTCAGGATCCTTTTGCCTAGGATGCCTACAGTCACATTTTGATGCAAGCGGTAGGCAGAGACTGTTGCTTTCAAAAATAGTCATCAGCGCGTGCTCCTTTTTCAAAAGTAACCGAAAGTTAAAGTAAAGTCAGTTTGTAATTTAGCTGAGTCATGTTTTGTTTGTCGGCCATCTGGTCGTTTAGTCAAAAGTTGTAATAATACGTCTATATTTTATTCAAAAGTTGTAATAATACGTCTGTATTTAGTCAAAAGGTTCAATAATGCTTATGTCTTTTGTAAAAGCATTACTGTTCTTTAATAGTTAAAGATATTTTGTAATTATTGAGTTGTAATCAGTAAGGTAAGCCTTTTCTTATCCTATATAAGAGAAGCGAAGTCATTTGTTGAAAGGCAGGATTAGAAATCCAATAGAGAGTTTAGAAAGACTCAGATTCCTATCTGATAAACCTTTAACCGTCTTGCCTTCTTCTTAGTTATAACATGTTAGGCTTTCTATAATCGAGTCTATTTGTAAGTCATCTTCAGTAATCTACTTGTAATTCTTTTCATTCAATAAAAGTTTATTTATTTTTATAAACTGTTATTAATTCATATGAACTGCTGTTATCATTTCTTATAGTTATACTATAGTTGTGATTCAGATTTGTATGCGCCACTCTTTCTTCTTCTCACCTTTTGCCTTCTCTCTCTTATGCTATATACATATATATATATATATATATAGATTGATCTATAGTCAACGTTGTCAATTTAATATTATCTTTACAACAGATCGTGAGCGTTCATTTGATGATCTAAAGGTTTAATAAAGTTTTCGTTCGCAGGTTAGTTTCTAGTATTTCGCAGAATACTGCGAATGAGACAAATGTCTAAAATATCTCTCATTTTAAAAGTCTCTCGTCGGTAGTATTAAACTGTGGACATTAGGTATTGCTGGTAAATTGGGAAATGATGTCGTTTTTAAATAATTTTTGTCCACAGTATTAAATTGAGAACGTTAAGTATGACAGAC
Source organism: Panax stipuleanatus (assembly GCA_020205555.1). Lineage (NCBI taxonomy): Eukaryota > Viridiplantae > Streptophyta > Magnoliopsida > Apiales > Araliaceae > Panax > Panax stipuleanatus. Next base: position 59,675,996 of record CM035118.1, read on the forward strand.
CATTTGGAAAATGACGTTATTTTTAAGTTAAAATTATTATTTTTTAGTTTTTTAGGCATCTGCAGTATTAAGCTACAGAGCCTGTAAAAGTAAAAAAAAAATAAAAAATTAGCATCCGTAGTATTAAATTGCGGAGCTTATAAAACTTAAAAAAAACTTCTCCTCATAAACCACCAAATTCAAGAAACCCAGATTGTGGAAACTATTAGGTTTGTAAAATTCATGGACAAAATCAAATTGCATTAAATAAGCAAAAACGTAAAAAATAGAGTTTTAAAATTTTACAAATCACATACCCGGATCATCCTTTATGCACAGTTATTAATTAAACAAAATAGATGGAGATTAGATTCATACTCTCATAGAAACTAATTTCCTCAGGTACGAGTTCAACTCCAATTACTTTTTCGTTCAACTTGAATCTGTGACAACCCGAAAAATCAGATTGTTCAGAAATTAAGATTAAAGAATTTATAATTAATAAAAAGAATTTTTTTTTGATTATATTCTGTGATATAGGTTTATTAATCATTCTATGACATAGGATGATTAGAAATGGGGAGGGTTCTGGCTACGAGCTAGTATGAACGAGTAAGAATTTTCAAGACGAAAATAAAAGATTTCGTGAATAAAAATATTTCTTGAAAAAAGACGAAATATGCACTATTCATGAAACCCTAAGTGTTAGGGTTTAACCCTAAGCCTTTTCGAGAGATTAGAATATCAGAATGATATTCTGTCGAAAGATTTGACGACAATATGTCGTGAAAAGTTAAGTTAGTCAAGAAAAGTTTTCTCGGGAAGAAAAGGACGAAAATCACTATTCATCCGTTTTTGCTTGGGAATTTATATTGAAATTCCGAGAAACGCGTAATGATAGGATTTTGAGACGAGATGAAATATGTAATAATATTTCATTTATGGCTCACGAAGTTTTTGCTTGTGGACTTAAATCCTAAAGGTTAGGGAAAGTGAAAGTGAAGAATAAAATGGTTTAAATATAATAATAAATTATTATTATACTGAATGAATACGAGTATAATATGAGTTATTATATGAGTATAATACGAGGAGGATATGAGAGTTAATACGACGTATAATACGAATGTTGTATGAAGTAAATAGATTTAATTTGAATTAAATCTAAGAATTAAAACCGTAGGTCGAACTGGCTGGTAAACGGGTGGTTATAACCCATGGGGCAACCCAGTGGCACATGGTGGCCATGTGCTAGCACATGGGAGGACATGGTTTAGCATGTGGGAGACATGGTGGTGATGTGGAGAGGTGGAGTTGAGGAGGTTTGGTCTAATGACCAAACTACCCCAACTCTTGCAATCTCTATAAATAGAGGGCTTGACCCTTCATTTTTCCTTGTTTTGAAATCCCACCAATATCTAGAGAGAGAGGAAAAGAGAAGAAGAAAGGCTTGATGAGAAAACCAAGAAGCAAGAAGAAGTTAGTCTAAGACTTTGTCAAGAACAAAGTCTAAAGGACTCAAGAACACTTAAGGTATAAGTGTTTACCTTAAGCTTTCATTTTCCTTTAATTATCAAATTGATAGAGAAATGGAAAATGAAAGAGAATGAATTGTAGGAGATGAGAATATTGATATTAGTAGAATTCAAATCACTAATACTCAAGAACAAGTAAAACCATAATGAAATGGTTAAGAAGTTAAGGAAGAAATGAGTTAAAAAACCCATAATTGAATGGTTAATGGATTAATGAAAAAAACCATGAAACCTAATGTTTTATATGGTTAGAATCATGGAGGAGTAACCAATGGATTGATTCCATTTGGTTGGACGTAAAAATAATGAGAACCAAAGTTTCGGCGGAAGTTATGTGATTAGACGTTAATCGTCGAATCGTAAATTTTCCCGGAATGAAAGTCAAAAGTCGCCGTTTGATTCGGAAACATTGGTTTTCGATTGCAACACGTGTAATTATGTAAACAAGACTTGCGAGAGCAAGAACGAATGAATTTGGAGTTAAAATGAAGAAATGAGCGTCGAACGTTCACGAACGTTCGACGAACGCGTAAAATGGACGAAACGGTCAATTTTCCGCCAACTGATTCAGAAATGAATTCCGACTGGATGGAATTGTAGGATTGTGAGATAGGTTGCTGGAAGTTGCTGATCGTGATTAGAACATATATATGGTTGCAGAAGCTAATAATAGAGATACTTAGACAATTTGGAGCCCTAGCTTGAGACTTGGACAGCGGAGGAGGATTGAAGCGGAGCTTAACCTGACGAACGCAAAGCGACCATGGAGACGAGTACAGACGGATTTTCATATTCTATTCTTTCTCTCTTCATATTTACTTTGTATTCAGAATGATTAATACTCTGTGGATTGTTGAATTTTATTCGTTTATGATGAACTAAATTCTTATTTAAGCCTATAACGGATCTTATTATGTAACGGAGGATTGAATAGTTTTTAATTCAGTTTATAAATATTATTTCCAAATTATTTGCTATGTGTTGTACCTAATTTATATAATTGCTTGATTACCAATTATCCGTTATTCCATATGAATTCGAGAGATGATATATGGGATTAGAACTAGCCATAGTGACATATGTTTGTGATTTCTGCTGTAGTTGGGATTCATAATTCATGTATAGGATAGAGATATTTATGCATCATATGTAATCTGATAAGAACTTGATTTTAAACCTTATTCTAGTGTAATTCACATAGAGATATAGTGAGTTAGTTAATTAAGGTGTCTTGCTCAATTCTATCATCTGTGGATTTGAGTGAGTATGGATGTAATGCATTGAGAGATGGTTATATCTGCTTTAGTGTTCTTGGTTAATAATATGGAATAATTGATATAAACTGAAGGAAAGTATATTATCTGAAGTGAAATAATAAGTGAGGTTGTAGGTTTAATCCTCTAAAACTTGTTAAAATCTCGAGTTAGTGTTAATTTGGTCTAAGCAATAGTTATTTATAAAAATCACCTTTTAATCATTAGTTTAATAAAGCTGAAATAGTATGAAATTGGTACTTGTTTGAGTAAATTGGAATTATTGTCTCTGTGGGTACAATACTTGATCTTATCATTATATTACTTGTTGATCACGTACACTTGCGTGTAGCGCGTATAAAAAATACCCAAAAAGTTTTTGGCATCGTTGCTGGGGACTATAATTGCGTTTATTACTTACAATATCAGTTTAACTAGATCAGTTTTAGTTAAACATATATATATATATATATATATATATATATATTTATTCTTATTTTTGTTTGATTGGTTATTTCAGGTAATTTTGAGTAGTGCATACAAACTCGATCGAAGAAGCCAGATTTGTTGCCTTTCGAGGACGACATCGACAAACGGTTTCAGAAGTTAACTAAGTGGATTGCAAAGACTCGAGAAGAACTTGAAACATCCAAAGAAAACATGGCTGCTGAACCGAAAGAGAAAGCACTGCGGGATTATGCTACACCGCAGATTTTAGAAATTCAGTCCAGTATCACTAGACCGGCGATTAATGCTAACAAATTTAAGATCAAGCCTGGAACGATACAGATGGTGCAGAATAATTGCCAATTTGGGGGTCTTCCGAATGATGACCCCAACAAGCACATTGTCAGTTTCATAGAAATCTACGACACGTTCAAGTGCAACGGAGTTTCAGATGATGCTATCAGATTAAGACTATTTTCGTTTACAATCAGAGATAAGGTAAAGGGTTGGCTCCATTCTCTACCACCGGGGTCAATCACCACATGGAACGATTTGGCTTAAATTTTTTTGGCTATGTTCTTCTCACATTCAAAGACACATAAAATGAGAACAGAGATTTTTTCATTTGCACAGCTACAAGGAGAGCCATTATATGAAACATGGGAGATGTACAAAGAGCTATTGAGAAAATGCCCTCATCATGGACTACCGCATTGGATGCAGATAAACACATTCTACAACTGGTTAGGGAGTCATATACGGACCAACATCGATGCAGCCTCAGGTGGAGCTTTTCTGGCAAAGAAATTTGAGGAGGCATGGGACTTGATAGAAATAATGGCTACAAACAAATATCAGTGGCCAACTGAGAAAATGACTCAGCACAAAGTGGCAGGGATTATTGAGGTGGATACTATGATAGCTATATCTGCACAACTGGCAGCGTTATCAAAGAAAATGGATGCCATATCTACGGGAAACGTGCAGCAAGTAGCATTTATATGTGAACTTTGTGCAGGTGAACATCCGACAGAACAGTATGTGATCAACCCAGCTTCAGTTCAGTTTGTGGGTAGCTATAACAGGCCACCCAACACATATCAGAATGCATACAATCAGGGGACTAGGAACCATCCAAACTTTTCTTGGAGCAAAAACCAGAATCAGAATCAGCAGCAGGCTCCACGTCATACCCCCTGGTTTTCAGAATCAAAATCAACAGGCAGCTCCACATCATGAGAAAAAGATAGATTTGGAGGAGATAGTGGCAAAATACATAACAGGAAATGAAGAGGCGATGAAAACTCAAGCGACGACGATTAAGAATCTAGAAACTCAGATTGGACAGATCGCTAGTGCACTGAACAGTAGACCCCAAGGAACCTTGCCAAGTGATACATAAAAGAATCCAAGGGGAGGACATGAGCAATGTCAAGTTGTTACACTGTGGAGTGGGAAACAGCTAGCCGAGTAGGAGTCAGAGACGCCGACTATGGATAAGCAGGTTGAGACCAGTGTAGAAGAAACAGTGGAAGGGAAAGCAGGAGAAAAATCTGCAGAAAAAGAACAAGAGGTTACACCGATAGTCTACCCTCCACCACCATTTCAGCAACGGATTCGAAAACAGAAATTAGAGCAACAGTTCACTAAGTTTCTGGAAGTGTTCTAGAAGTTACATATCAACATCCCTTTTGCGGAGGCATTAGAACAGATGCCTAGTTATGCCAAGTTCATGAAGATATATTGTCAAAGAAAAAGAAATTAGAGGACTTCGAGACTGTGGCACTAACGAAGGAATGTAGTGCGATATTACAAAAGAAGCTTCCACCAAAGTAAAAAGATCTGGGTAGTTTCACCATCCCATGCAAGATAGGGAGTTTGGCCTTCAACAAATGTCTATGTGTTTTAGGTGTCAGTATAAACCTCATGCCATTGTCAGTTTATACTCAGTTAGGTTTACCAGCACCTAAACCGACCAACATCTCCCTACAACCGGCAGACAGATCAGTAGCATATCCATGGGGAATTATTGAGGATGTTTTGGTAAAAGTAGACAAGTTCATCTTCCCATCGGACTTCATTATACTAGACTATGAAAAGGATATTCCAATAATCCTTGGGCGACCATTTTTGGCAACCGGTAGGACTCTCATTGATGTTCAGAAAGGAGAGTTAACCATGAGGGTTCAAGATTAAGAGGTAACCTTCAACGTGTTTAAGGCCATAAACTTCCCTAAAGAGGATGAGGAGTGTTTTCGGATGGATATTATTGACACAGTGGTGGGTGATGAGCAACATCGGATACTTAGTACAGACCCGTTAGAATCAACGTTGATGGGAAACTATGATGAAGAGGATTCAGAGATAAAGGAGTATCTACAACTGTTAGAGGCCCATCCGAGAGTTAATAGGTTCAAGTTACCATTTGAACCTTTGAAAATAGCAGGAACTCCATTAGCAAGGATGAAGCCATCTCTAGAGGAACCACCGACACTAGAACTTAAACCCCCACCAAATCACCTTAGGTATGTGTGACGCCCCCAGAATAGGTCCATTCAACCCAACCCATTCTGAGCCGCCAAATACATGGTACAGAATTCAAATACAACTTTATATCATACGGTCGTGCAAAATAAGACCACACAACTGTGAGTGTCAATACAAATATGTAGAAAATATTAAGATTTAAACTAAGTCCTCATTACAATTATTATCACACTATTTATCAGAAATAGTGAGGACTACTACTGCTCTAACTCGGACCATCACTCTGTCCCCCGACTAGTTCCCGCAACATTCTCATTTCCTGAAGAGGACAACAGATGAAAAGGGTGAGCTCAACTAGCTCAGTAAAGAATATTATGACTAAGATAATGGAAAATAAATTATCGTTAGCCTTCAATAAATCAGATAAAATATAATGGACAACCAATCTTAGATCAATATTCGCAACGGAAATAACAATTCATTAGAAGAGTTAAGCAGAGAATGAAGTCTACTATCTTCTATGATTTAAAAGTCCATCATCAATATTTTATCCCTGTAACATCAATCAATATACATCTCGAATCAATATTCATCTTCGCACTACAGGCCAAAGATATTCATTTATATCATCAGTGGTCATATTCATCTCAACACCTGTCATCTTTGCACTACAGGCCAAAGATATTCATCAGGTAATCATTCATCTTTGCTCTATAGGCCAAAGATATTCATCAAGTAATCATTCATCTTTGCTCTACAGGCCAAAGATATTCAGTTACATCATCTTTTAGGACTGAGAATGATGAAAAACATTTAAAAAAAACGAATCCAGTGAGATAAAAGACAAAGACTAAGGATTCGTATTTTAGTATATCCAATTCAAAAATACCTCGTAATAATCAATTATGGAGCAAAATTCAAGAATAGAGCTCAAAACTTGGATACAATCAAAGATAGTAACCTTAACAAGCAATTTGGACAAATAGAAGAAAATTTAATCTTTCCGTGAATAGTGCCGTATACGTGAATAGTGCCGTATACGTGAATAGTAATCTCGACGGAAAAAGTAAGAATTTCAACATAAAATCCATGACAATATTTCTGTATAATGATATTGAAAAGAATAACATCATTTACGAAAGAAAATAACATCCCTTACCTCAAAAAGATAGTACCTCTGACTGGAATATCGGATATAATACCGAAGGAAACTTGCACTGAATAGCAACACTCAAAGTATTGAAATACTCACAAAAATACGCTCGATATTATAGAGAGAGAAAACTTCTGATTCTGGTGTGATTTTCAATTCTAACCTAAGCACCCTATTTATAGGAAAAGCTTAGGATGCCAAAGGAGACTAAAATAATAAAATATTATTATTTTCAAAAAAAATTTCGCCGCTTGGCTGCTTTTCAAAAATTTAAATTTTCAACAAAAGTGGGGCCCACCCATTAAATAATATTTATTTTCCGAAACTTCAATAATTCATAACAAATAGCCCCTTTGTCAGAAAAATACAAATTCTATGTCCTTCCATAGGAAATTTAATTCTCTACAACTTTGTAGAAGGAAGTTTTTCTAAATTCCAAACATAAATTATCCGAAATCCACAACCAGATGATTTCTCACACCAAAATATTGATAAAAACTCATCAGCGCCAATTCATTCTTTAATATCCACAAAATAAATATTTCCTTATCATATAAATCAATAATTAATTATTCACAAATAATATTATAGAACTACAATATTAACAACCAGGTCGTTCCCAGGAAAGAGGGGGCCTTCCGATAAGGACTTCTCCTTACTGGCGCGCAATTAAATAACCCCTCCTAGACAGAACTTCCTTAGACATTGTCAATAATGCTATCTAATAATATTATTCAAATAATATGAATTATTGAGTTGATAACGTGAAATACTGTGCAACGACAATTATTGAATCAATACTACAAAATATCAACTGTAGCCATTATTGAATCAATCATATAAAATGGCAACGTAGCAATTATTGAGTCAATAAAATATCAATGTAACAATTATTGAGTCAATAATATAAAATATCAACGTAGCAATTATTGAGTCAATAATATAAAATATTGAACAGTAATTACTGTAACAATAATTGAATAAGTTCTTTCTCACGTAAGACTCAATAATTCGAAATACTGTGCAATACCGTGTGCTACTGTGCAACACCGCATATCACTGTATTTTAACCACCGGGTATTTCAACAGTACTAACGGTAACAACTACGCCGTTATTTTGTAAAAAAGTTATTTCTGTCGCTTTCTATATCCGACAGTTATTCCGTTGTGGGGGCCCACAAATAGCTGCGCCGTCGTACGAATATTCCCCGACAACAAGAATATTCCACGACCAAACGAATATTCCCCGACAACAAGAATATTTTATAACCACTTGCTCATTTTAAAAATATTTGCACATTTCACCCATAACTTTCATATTTATCAAATCAACACCTTACTATTTCGAAATAATATATAAAGAAAATTAAATCTTTATTCATAAAAATTGGGGTCTTACAACCTCCCCTCCTTATGAAATTTTGTCCTCGAAATTGACGTACGTACCTGGTATGTCGAAAAGGTGAGGATACCTCGCTTTCATTTCCTATTCCAACTCCCAGGTCATTTCCTCAATTGCATGGTTTCTCCACAAAACTTTAACTTGAGGTATAATTTTCGAGCGTAGGACATGCTCCTTCCTATCCAAGATCTTGACAGGTACCTTCTCGTACGTTAGCTATCTCGTCTGGTTCTAACTCAATAATGCGGTTTGGATCCTTCACATATTTACGTAACACGGATATGTGAAACACGTTATGAACACGAGACATGCTTGGAGGTAAAGCGAGTCTATAGGCCACATTTCCTATTCGATCAAGAATCTCGAATGGACCAATGAATCGTGGGTTGAGCTTTCCTCTCTTCCCAAACCTCGTAACTCCCTTCCATGGAGCAACACGTAATAACACATGGTCTCCAACATTAAATTCCACGTCCTTTCGATGAAGATCCGCATAACTCTTTTGTCGATCTTGTGCTGTTTGTATACGTTGTCGGATTATTTGGATCTTTTCTGTAGTCATACGTACTAACTCTGGTCCCAACAATGTTGTTTCACCCACCTCGTTCCAACATACTGGAGAGCGACACTTTCTCCCATACAATGCCTCGAATGGAGCTACGCCTATACTTGCCTGATAACTGTTGTTGTAGGAGAATTCCACCAATGGTAAATACTTATCCCAACTCCCTTTGAAGTCTAGAACACAAAGTCTCAATAGATCTTCAAGAGTTTGAATAGTCCTTTCCGATTGTCCGTCTGTTTGAGGATGATAAGCCGAACTGAATCGTAAATTCGTGCCCATAGCTTTCTGCAAACTGATCCAAAATCGTGAAGTAAATCTGGGATCACGATCCAAAACTATGGATACTGGCATGCCATGCAATCTCACAATCTCATTCACGTACATATGAGCAAGACGTTCAAGGGAATAAGTCTCTCGTATCGGCAAGAAATGAGCAGACTTGGTTAATCTATCAACAATAACCCAAATTGCATCTAAGCCTTGAGAAACCTTGGGAAGACTCATAACGAAATCCATCGTAATGTGTTCCCACTTCCATTTCGGAATCTCCAGTGGTTGCAATGGACCCTTCGGCACTTGATGCTCCGCCTTTACACGTTGACAAATTAAACATCTCGAGATGAACTCCGCGATCTCTCTCTTCATATTGCCCCACCAAAATGTATGTCGAAGATCACGATACATTTTAGTACTCCCAAGATGGATTGCAAACGGTGTGTTGTGTGCCTCCATCATGATTCTATACTTCAAGTCGGAATCGTTAGGAATACAAAGTCTGGAGTTGACTCGAAGTATTCCATCTTCATCGATTCTTGCTTCTGGAATTGCACCTTCTTGCACCTTCTTCTTCATCTTCATCAGCTCCGCATCCGTAGCTTGAGCAGCTTTAACTTTATCAATCAAAGCTGGTTCTACTCGTATACTTGACATCATCGCATTCGTTTCCACATATGATCTTCTACTCAACGCGTCAGCTACCACGTTCGCTTTTCCAGGATGGTATTGGATGGTATGATCGTAATCTTTCAACAGCTCAAGCCAACGTCGTTGCCGCATGTTGAGTTCCTTCTGAGTGAAGAAATATTTAAGGCTCTTATGATCCGTATAAATCTCCACTTTCTCTCCGTACAAGTAATGTCTCCAGATCTTCAACGTGAAAACGACTGCTGCCAACTCTAGATCATGAGTAGGATATTTCCTCTCATATTCTTTGAGTTGTCGCGAGGCATAGGCTATGACTTTCCCATGTTGCATGAGAACACATCCTAACCCTTTGCCCGAAGCATCGCTGTAGATAACAAATCCATCCGAACCAGATGGTATTGTTAGAACAGGTGCCGAAATAAGTCTCCTCTTGAGCTCTTGGAAGCTCTTCTCGCATTCCTCGCTCCAAACGAATTTTGTATCTTTCCGAGTCAACTGAGTTAATGGAGTAGCGATTCGAGAAAATCCCTTTACGAACCTCCGATAATAACCAGCTAAGCCCAGAAAGCTTCGTACTTCAGTCACCGACTTAGGTTGATCCCAACTTTGTATTGCTTCAATCTTCGCCGGGTCCACAGATACTCCACGTTTCGATACCACGTGCCCAAGGAATGCTACTTCCTCAAGCCAAAACTCGCATTTCTTCAACTTGGCGTATAGCTTGTTCTCACGAAGCTTTTGAAGTACCAACTTCAAATGGTGCTCATGATCTTCACGGCTTTTAGAATAGATGAGAATGTCATCAATAAAGACAACAACGAATTGATCCAAATATTCCTTAAATACACGGTTCATCATATCCATGAAAGCAGCAGGAGCATTAGTCAATCCAAAAGACATGACTAAGAACTCATAATGCCCGTACCGTGTTCTGAAAGCAGTCTTTGGAATATCCTTAGTTTTAATCTTAACTGATGATATCCAGAACGAAGATCGAACTTTGAAAAGAATTGCGCTCCTTGCAACTGGTCGAACAGGTCATCAATACGAGGTAACGGATACCTATTCTTGATGGTAACATGGTTCAACTCCCGATAGTCAATACAAAGTCGCATACTCCCGTCTTTCTTCTTTACGAATAAAACAGGAGCACCCCAAGGAGACGTACTAGGACGAATAAAATCGATGTCTAACAACTCTTGTAATTGGATCTTTAACTCCTGAAGTTCAATAGGAGCCATTCGATATGGGGTTTTAGAAATGGGCTTTGTACCAGGCTCAAGGTCAATAAAGAATTCAACTTCACGTTCTGGGGGTAGACCGGGAAGTTCTTCGGGAAATACATCAGGAAATTCATTTACAACGGAAATATCATTCAAATCTGATGTATTCTGGTTTAGATCAGTGACATGAGCTAAGAAAGCTTGACATCCGTTTTTCAATAAACGAATAGCCTTGGGATTTGAAATGATATTGACTGATTTTAGTGGTTTGGTGGTTTGAATTCGCACAACAGGTTGATTAGGAATATGAAAACTAACAACCTTACGAAAATAATCAATTCTGGTATGGTAATTGGTGAACCAGTCAATTCCTAAAATCACGTCAAATGCAAGTATTTTCAAAGATATAAGATCAATAGGTAAGGTAAGGGTACCAATCTGAATCAAGCAAGATTTGTAAACTGTAGATGTGACAAAGGTTTCTCCTAACGGAGTTTCAACAAATAAGTCAAAGTCTAATTTATCAGAAGTCAAGTTCAAACGTTGAGCACAAGCAGGTGAAATAAAGGAATGGGTAGCACCGGTATCTAACAAGGTATAAACTTCGCAAGAGTTTATGATCAGCTTACCCGTAATCACCTCGTGTGGATTCCTGGCGTTTTGGGCTGTCACGACAAACGCTCTTCCAGGAATCACCGACTTTGACTTGTCTGCAACCGCCTTTGGAATCACCACCCCCGCTGAACTTGGTTTCGTAACAGGACAATCTCGAGCTATATGTCCTTCTTTTCCACAGTTATAGCATCCTTTAAATTGTTGTGGGCAGTTTGGGCTGATATGTCCCTCTTTCCCGCATTTAAAGCATACGACCGGTGGTCGTTCTCCTCCCCTCGAAACAGTTGATGCTGGTGCTGATGTCGACGTCTTCACGTTCTCATTGTTGTACCTTCTCTTCTTGAAATCTCCCCCTGATTCGCTTCTTCTACTATCATGGCCACGATAACCACCGGAGTGGTTACTGCTTCTGTCATACTTTCCTCCTCGCTGGTTGTCATTGCTCCGATGACTGCTGCCACCGGTACGACCTTGGTTGTGGTCCCTCGGTTGAACATAATCATTATCTCGTTCTAATAACTGGGCTCTGTTTACTACATCGGAATATAAAGAAAATTTATGAGAAATGAGGTATTGACGTATTTCGGGTTTCAAACCTCTTAGAAACATCCGTGTCATACGTTCCTCATTCTCCACCAAATGAGGTGCAAACCTGGACAGCTCCGCGAACTTAGCCTCCTACTGGGATACCGTCATGTTATTTTGTTCCAGTCGGATAAACTCTACCTCCTTCATATGACGAATACTTTCAGGAAAGTACTTGTCATTGAACAGTCTCTGGAACGCTTCCCAAGACATCTGGAGTGCGGTAGGCTGGGTACGCTTCACGGATTTCCACCAGTAATCTGCCTCTCCACGGAACATAAACGTGGCGAATGGAACTTTTTGTTCCTCCGTGCATCCCAAGACATCAAATATCTTGGTAATTTGTTTAATCCACGTCTCCGCCTTAATCGGATCTGGCTTTCCCAGAAACTCTGGTGGTCCCAATTCTTTGAACTGCTTGGCAGTAACAATTCGCGAGTTGCCACCTATATGTTGCACACGAGTCTCTCTCGTCTGGTTTTGCATGAACTGCAGAAAACTTCTAAACATCTCATCGTTTATCGTCTGACCAGCGTTGTTTTCAGGATGAACATTGCCTTCTTGTTGCACGTTCTCCTGGTTAACGATTAAAGGTGTCTCCACGGTCTCATTCACTTCGTTGTTAACATTCTCAGCTGCCATTCTCAAATACTACCATAAAACAATGGTTAATTAAACAAATCAACTTATCACATATTAACCCTATGCTCCGACTGACCAATTAAATACCACATAAGCTTAGGTAGGACACACTAGCGAAGGATTTACTCGTCTCTCCCCTCCTAGTTCTATTCCCCGATCTCCGCCAGAGATCATATTCCTAAGCTCTGATACCAACTGTGACGCCCCCAGAATAGGTCCATTCAACCCAACCCATTCTGAGCCGCCAAATACATGGTACAGAATTCAAATACAACTTTATATCATACGGTCGTGCAAAATACGACCACACAACTGGGAGTGTCAATACAAATATGTAGAAAATATTAAGATTCAAACTAAGTCCTCATTACAATTATTATCACACTATTTATCAAAAATAGTGAGGACTACTACTGCTCTAACTCGGACCATCACTCTGTCCCCCGACTAGTTCCCGCAACATTCTCATTTCCAGAAGAGGACAACAGATGAAAAGGGTGAGCTCAACTAGCTCAGTAAAGAATATTATGACTAAGATAATGGAAAATAAATTATCGTTAGCCTTCAATAAATCAGATAAAATATAATGGACAACCAATCTTAGATCAATATTCGCAGCGGAAATAACAATTCATTAGAAGAGTTAAGCAGAGAATGAAGTCTACTATCTTCTATGATTTAAAAGTCCATCATCAATATTTTATCCCTGTAACATCAATCAATATACATCTCGAATCAATATTCATCTTCGCACTACAGGCCAAAGATATTCATTTATATCATCAGTGGTCATATTCATCTCAACACCTGTCATCTTTGCACTACAGGCCAAAGATATTCATCAGGTAATCATTAATCTTTGCTCTATAGGCCAAAGATATTCATCAAGTAATCATTCATCTTTGCTCTACAGGCCAAAGATATTCAGTTACATCATCTTTTAGGACTGAGAATGATGAAAAACATTTAAAAAAAATGAATCCAGTGAGATAAAAGACAAAGACTAAGGATTCGTATTTTAGTATATCCAATTCAAAAATACCTCGTAATAATCAATTATGGAGCAAAATTCAAGAATAGAGCTCAAAACTTGGATACAATCAAAGATAGTAACCTTAACAAGCAATTTGGACAAATAGAAGAAAATTTAATTTTTCCGTGAATAGTGCCGTATACGTGAATAGTGCTGTATACGTGAATAGTAATCCCGACGGAAAAAGTAAGAATTTCAACATAAAATCCATGACAATATTTCTGTATAATGATATTGAAAAGAATAACATCATTTACGAAAGAAAATAACATCCCTTACCTCAAAAAGATAGTACCTCTGACTGGAATATCGGATATAATACCGAAGGAAACTTGCACTGAATAGCAACACTCAAAGTATTGAAATACTCACAAAAATACGCTCGATATTATAGAGAGAGAAAACTTCTGATTCTGGTGTGATTTTCAATTCTAACCTAAGCACCCTATTTATAGGAAAAGCTTAGGATGCCAAAGGAGACTAAAATAATAAAATATTATTATTTTCAAAAAAAATTTCGCCGCTTGGCTGCTTTTCAAAAATTTAAATTTTCAACAAAAGTGGGGCCCACCCATTAAATAATATTTATTTTCCGAAACTTCAATAATTCATAACAAATAGCCCCTTTGTCAGAAAAATACAAATTCTATGTCCTTCCATAGGAAATTTAATTCTCTACAACTTTGTAGAAGGAAGTTTTTCTAAATTCCAAACATAAATTATCCGAAATCCACAACCAGATGATTTCTCACACCAAAATATTGATAAAAACTCATCAGCGCCAATTCATTCTTTAATATCCACAAAATAAATATTTCCTTATCATATAAATCAATAATTAATTATTCACAAATAATATTATAGAACTACAATATTAACAACCAGGTCGTTCCCAGGAAAGAGGGGGCCTTCCGATAAGGACTTCTCCTTACTGGCGCGCAATTAAATAACCCCTCCTAGACAGAACTTCCTTAGACATTGTCAATAATGCTATCTAATAATATTATTCAAATAATATGAATTATTGAGTTGATAACGTGAAATACTGTGCAACGACAATTATTGAATCAATACTACAAAATATCAACTGTAGCCATTATTGAATCAATCATATAAAACGGCAACGTAGCAATTATTGAGTCAATAAAATATCAATGTAACAATTATTGAGTCAATAATATAAAATATCAACGTAGCAATTATTGAGTCAATAATATAAAATATTGAACAGTAATTACTGTAACAATAATTGAATAAGTTCTTTCTCACGTAAGACTCAATAATTCGAAATACTGTGCAATACCGTGTGCTACTGTGCAACACCGCGTATCACTGTATTTTAACCACCGGGTATTTCAACAGTACTAACGGTAACAACCACGCCGTTATTTTGTAAAAAAGTTATTTCTGTCGCTTTCTATATCCGACAGTTATTCCGTTGTGGGGGCCCACAAATAGCTGCGCCGTCGTACGAATATTTCCCGACAACAAGAATATTCCACGACCAAACGAATATTCCCCGACAACAAGAATATTTTATAACCACTTGCTCATTTTAAAAATATTTGCACATTTCACCCATAACTTTCATATTTATCAAATCAACACCTTACTATTTCGAAATAATATATAAAGAAAATTAAATATTTATTCATAAAAGTTGGGGTCTTACAGTATGCGTATTTGGGTAATTCATTTACTTTACCTGTTATTATTACATCTGCACTTAACAAACTGCAAAAAAGTAAGCTGTTAAGAATTCTAAGGGAATATAAGTCTGCTATTGGATGGACTATCGCCGACATCAAAGGAATCAGCCCGTCATTCTGTATGCAAAAGACTTTGATGGAGGAGGATAGCAAACCAACAGTGGAACAATAGAGGAGGCTTAACCCAATAATGAAAGAGGTAGTGAAAAAGGAAATCTTAAAATGGTTGGATACTGGAATTATCTACCCAATTTCAGATAGTGAATGGGTGAGCCCGGTTCAATGTGTTCTGAAAAAAGGTGGGATGACGGTAGTGAAGAACGGGAACAACGAACTGATACCAACAAGGACAGTGATCGGCTGGAGGGTCTGCATGGACTACAAAAAGCTGAACAAGGCAACATGGAAGGACCACTTCCCCTTGCCTTTCATTGATCAGATGTTGGATAGACTAGCTGGACATGAGTACTACTGCCTGTTAGATGGGTATTCCGGGTATAACCAGATCGTGATTGCACCAGAGGATCAAGAGAAAACAACGTTCAAATGCCCGTATGGCACCTTTGCCTTTAGAAGGATGTCATTCGGACTGTGTAACGCACAGATAACCTTTCAGCGATGCATGATGGCAATTATGGATGACTTCTCAGTATTCGGGGAATCTTTTGACAGGTGTCTTGAAAATCTAGTCCTTGTGCTGAAAAGATGTGTTGAGACAAATCTGGTACTCAACTGGGAAAAATGTCATTTTATGGTCCAAGAAGGGATTATACTTGGACACAAAGTTTCTGGAAAAGGGTTGGAAGTTGATAGAGCTAAATTGGAAATAATTGAAAATCTACTACTGCCGACATCAGTAAAGGGTATTCGAAGCTTTATGGGACATGCTTGATTCTACCGCCGATTTATTAAAGACTTCTCAAAAATCACAAAGCCACTATGCATTCTCTTGGAAAAGGATGTACCATTCAAATTTTATGAAGACTGTCTAGCGGCGTTTGAGCAATTGAAGAAGAAGCTAACCACAGCCCCAGTGATCATCGCACCGGATTGGACAAAGCTGTTCGAGCTCATGTGTGATTCCAGTGACTATGCAGTAGGAGCAGTGCTTGGAAAATGTTGGGAGAAGGTCTTTAACGCCATCTATTATGCGAGCAAGACATAGACTGATGTACAGTTGAATTACACAACCACCGAAAAGGAGTTACTTACGGTTGTGTACGCCTTTGATAAATTTTGATTGTACTTGGTGGGGACAAAGGTGGTGGTTTACACGTATCACTCGGCCATCCAGTATCTAGTTAAAAAGAAGGACGCAAAGCCAAGACTTATTCGCTGGGTTTTGCTCCTACAAGAGTTTGATTTAGAGATTAAAGATCGGAAGGGGACAGAAAATCAGGTAGCTGACCATCTTTTGCGGCTAGAAAATCCGAATCAGGATGAAATAGACAAGGTAGTAATCAACGAGTCCTTTCCTGATGAGCAGTTATTTTTGATCCACGGTGAATTCCCATGGTATGCGGATTTTGCGAATTACTTAGTAAGTAATATTCTCCCACCAGATTTGACACTCCAACAATAGAAGAAATTCTTACATGATGTGAAGTGGTATATGTGGGATGAACCGTATTTATTTCGACAGTGTTCTAACAGAATGATTCAGCGATGTGTGTTGAAAAGTAAATTAGAGAGCATCTTACAGGTATGTCACGCCTCGTTATATGGGGGATACTACGGAAGCGAAAGAACAGCTGCGAAAGTCCTACAGGCAGGCTTCTACTGGCCCACACTGTTCAAAGACGCACATTAGTGCGTTAAAAAATGTGATAGATGTCAACGAGTGGGGAATATTTCTAAGCAGAATGAGATACCACTCAACATGATTCTAGAAGTTGAGATTTTTGATGTATGGGGAATCGATTTCATGGGACCATTTCCGTTGTCATTCAGTAATTTGTACATCCTTTTGGCAGTGGGCTATGTATCGAAATGGGTGGAGGCAGTTGCATTACCGACAAATGATGCGAAGGTGGTTTTAAAATTCTTGCAAAAGGATATCTTCACCCGATTTGGTACCCCGTGGGCAATCATCAGTGATGAAGGGAGCCATTTCTGCAATAAATACTTCACCGCTCTCTTGACGAAGTATGGGGTCAACCACCAAATCGCCACAGCCTATCACCATTAGACGAGTGGACAAGCAGAAGTGTCTAACCGGGAGGTAAAGTGAATCTTAGAAAAAGTAGTCAATTCGAATAGAAAAGATTGGTCGTTAAAATTGGACGACGCTCTATGGGCATACCAGACCGCTTATAAGACCCCGATAGGCATGTCTCCATATCAATTGGTCTACGGGAAGGCGTGTCATCTTCCGGTGGAACTCAAGCATAAAGCGTATTGGGCAATCAAGAAACTGAACTTTGATCTATCAGTAGCAGGGGAAAGGAGACTTTTGCAAATCAATGAGTTAGATGAATTTCGCCTGCAATCATACGAAAACTCCAAGTTGTATAAAGAAAAGGTCAAGAAATGACATTATCAGAAAATTATGGAGAAGAGCTTCTAACAGGGACAATCAGTACTGCTATTCAACTCTCGGTTAAAACTTTTCCTCAGAAAGTTAAAATCTAGGTGGTCAGGCCCTTCTATAATCAAGACAGTGTTTCCACATGGCGCCGTTGAAGTATACAGCAGGGATTCGACCGAATCATTCAAAGTTAATGGTCCGTTTAAAGCACCACTGGGGGGTGATCTCGATCGCCAAGCAACCTCAATTGACCTCGTCGATCTAGCATAACAATAGGGAGTAGTCCGGTTGAAGACTATAAATCAAGCGCTTGATGGGAGGCAACCCAATCATTAGTTTATTTCAAGTTTTTGAAAATTATTTGTTTGGATTTAGTAGAGTAGAAGTAGATTAGGACGGGCCGTAGAGTAGAAAGTTTATTTAAAACTCGAACCAACAACAATGCTAATGATGCTTATATTTTATTTTTATAGAAGGGAAGCCGAAAGGATAATGAGATAACAGGTGCTACAAAAAATGAACTGCCAAATCAAAAAAAAAAAAGAAAAAAGAATTGGCTGCAGAAAATTAGTTGCGCCCCGGCGCATTTCCAAGGCATAAAATTGCGCCCCGGCGCGTTTCTCTCTGGCCATCTGCGGCCCAGCGAAAAATCATAAAGAAAAACTCGCGCTTTGCAATACAAAGCCAACTGTGCCCTGGCGCGCTTTGCAGTACAAATTTTATGCGCCCCAGCGCGCATCCCTTTTTCCAGTTTTCAAAAGGCAGGTTTCGACAGTTACAATCCTAAGGCAAACACAAGTCTACACGATTCTATCATTCGACACCAAAGAGGCATCCACAATATCAATCTAATACATCCTTAATCTAGAACCGATTCCTCCTCAAGATTACTTTTAGAATTCCATCATCAAAATCTACTCCTAATTCACCATCTAGGGCTTCTATTTCAACCCAATTTCAAAGAAAAGAGGGAGTCTTCACTACTACAAGCCATACACTCCGAATTCATCGTAATCACTAACAAGTAACTTTGATTTTGGGATAATCGTTTGATATCTGTCAGGTTCCACACTAGGCTCTGAAGATTGTACCAATTGGGCATAGTAAAATAAGTTTGGGGGTAATAGAAGCAAGCCCTAACAGTCAGCACACCAAATGTTTGTAAAAAGGCTTCAACATAAATTTCCTATTCCAAGTGTAAGTTGGAGGCACGCCGGCGACACCATGACTTCCAGAAAACAGAAACGACAATGTGGGGAAGGTTCGTCCACCGCCTTGCGACAATTCGACAGATAAAAATTCTTGACCGCCGAGGCGGCGGACCGGTTCGAATATCTCTCCAATAAGTCATTGGTGCTGGAGCGTGGTTTGGCCCCCGATGAGTTCAACGAGAAATGTTCAATCAGATTCGCGAACGGAGATGGGAAACGCTCGTGGCACATCCTGACGCCGCTGTAGTGGCGGTGGTCAAAGAATTCTATGCCAACGCTCCTGACAAATCACAGTTCTTCGCCTTCGTGAGGGGAAAAATGGTCCCGTTTACTGTGTAGGAGATCAATGACTACTACCATCTCCCACATATAACTTGTGAGTATTTGGCCCTCAAGGAAAGCGGTGCAGACTATGATCAGATTTTGACCGAATTGTGCAAGCCCGACGCCACATGGTCGTCAAATGGATCTCATTTTTAGAAGGGCCACCTAAGCTTATATGGGAAGATATGGCATACGTTCTTGTGTGCCAAATTACTACCTTCCACACACACGAGCGATGTCATGAAGGAAAGGTCCATTCTACTTTATTCAATTTATAATGAGCGATCAATTGACGTGGGCCAGCTCATTCACCATAATATCCGCTGCAATCTTCGTGGATCAGTCCAGGGCGTCCTCCCTCACCCTTCGTTGATATGTGCCCTATGTGCCCGGGCAGGGGTACAATGGACTTCCACGGAGCCTGTCCAGCTGGAAAGGGGGGCAGTCACACCCATGTGGCCTTGGATATATATTTCCTAATGTTGAGGGTGATGACGAGGAGGACGAGCAGGATGAAGATTTTGTTGAGGAGGAAGAGCAGGAACATGAACAAGGTGGGACTTCCACTTCATCCTGATCAAAGGCAACTGTCAGTGTCCAGTTCTGAAATATGTAGCAATATGTCGATGAGCAGTTCCAAGGGTTAGCAGCTAGACAAGAACACATGTTTGCCACGCAGAATGAATTCAACGCTTCTCTGGTAGCCGCCTTTGCCCGACTCAATACTACCAGTGAAGACTTCCAGTTTCCAGTTCCACAACCCTTACCAACATTTTTCCCCCACCGCTTGTTGAGGACCAAGTTGATGACCCACCTACCAAGGATCCACTGGTCGAGTATGACGCTTGATCGCTTAGAGCAGTCCTCAAACTTTTATTGTTTTATCCAATGAGGACATTGAATTGTTTAAGTTTGGGGGTAGTTTAGTCATTTAGTTAGTTAATTGCATGTTCGTGTCATTTTGCATGTTAGTTAATTGCACGTTAGAATAAGCATATTGTTATTAGTATATTTACATTAATGGTATAAAAAAATGAAGAAAATTATGAAAAAATCACAAAAATACATTCTTTGCATTTAGGTATATAGGTTGCATGAGTTTAAGCAATGGATTGACATGTATTTAGCTCGGTCGATGATAGGATTGGTATTGCATTTTAACTCAAACAAACGTGAAGATTAATGATGAGTTCTGATGTTAATAAAGATGAAAGTCCGATTCTGTCCGAAACTTATGTGACTGGTTAGCACGTAAGAGCTTAACTGTCTAATCAACTCAGTTCAAGGGGTCACGACTTGTTTCTGGGGGGAAAATCTTAGTTATAATTTGATGAAACTACTATACTGACATTAAAGGCTTAAAAGTAAGTAATAACTTGATTTTGGGGGAGTCAGTGGGGTGAAGGAAAAAGAGAAATGAAAAAGTGAAAGGAAGTAGAAAATTAAAAAGGAAAAATAAGGAAAAAGAGAGAATAAACACATGGACTAGTTTGTATCTGTGGCCTTTGTTACTTGAATAAGTAAGCCCTTGGGGGTGTTTTTACACCTAGCGCCCTTAAACCGTCTGGTTTGGGAGTCGTTGGTCGAAAGTTCGCTAAACGGGTAGCATTGAAAAGCCTAATAGATGCAGACATTGCACGATCGATTGTGAACACTGGATGGAGCGTAAAACGCACCCGTGAATGAAAAATAAGAAAAATAAGCCTTATCTAAAATCCCCAAACTCAATAATTACTATGCTTAACCGGTTTTATCATGAATGCAGAATAATTGAGATATAACTGAAATTTTCCCGCTAAGAAGTATGTATGTGATGTTTTTGAATTGTTGGTGATTAGAATAGTTAACAAGCACACACGCACAACATGAGTGAGGACAGGGTTGGATGGACTGATTGAGTACTGATGAACTGTACATTGAATTTTCAGTATTGTTTGAGTATCGTATGATTACTTTGAGGCTTGTGTTGAATAACATGTTGATCTATTGCTAGATTCATAGGCATGTAGGGAGTAGGTCATGCATATGCATACATATAGATACATTGTTTGTTATTTTTAGTTTATTATTATTTTCACTTGAGGACAAGCGAAATCTTAAGTTTGGGGATATTTGATAAGTAGGTTTCATACCTACGAATCGATATCATGTAAACCTAGGATATCACTACTTTGAGTATATTTTAGGTTCTTTTCATGCATGTGTGTGGGTTTTGTTGGGTTTGTACGTAACGCAATCATGTAATCAAATCACATAAATAGGGCGGAAGCGCGAAACATAGGTTTTCAAAAATTTATACAAACCCATAACCATGATCATGCTTTGTGCTAGTTATCAATAACAGAAAAGAGGATGGAATTATACCTTTGAAGATCCAAGCTTCCTCAGGTACAAGTTCTACTCCGTTGATTCCTTTAATTCCTCTGTAGTGGCTCCTTCCCTTGATCAATGTCAGCCACCCAAATGTTTGGCCTCTAACGGTGATCCACCAAGGAAGATGAAGAACTCAGGAAGATGGGTTATTGGCTTAACCTTTGTTTCTATCTCTATAGAATATGTGTACTCCCAACTCTTGAAAAAATTCACGTCCCTTATTTCTGATATAAGACTCTCTTATATAGATATTAGGTTAACCCTCCTAATCCAATTAGAATAGGGTTTTATTAATTAATTAAACACTTTTAATTAATTTATATCCTAATCTTATTAGGATTAAGAGAGAGAGAGTACTGATATTATATTAATTCCTATTCCAATTAGATTGGGAGAATTTGACGTAATACTGGGAATGGATTGGTTGTATAACCATGCTGCAATAATTGACTGTCAGAGTAAAAGTGTGAACCTTCAGACTCCGAGTAAGTCTAAGGTAGTGTTTTATGGTAGCTCATCGCTTAAGCAATTATGTTGCCTTACGATGATGCAGGCCAAGAAATTGGTAAGGAAAGGATGTGTAGGTTATTTAGCTTACATTGTAGATACTTGGAAAAAGGGAGTAGAAATTAAGGATATATCCATAGTGAATGAATTCCAAGATGTATTTTCAGACGATCTGCCTGGTCTTCTGCCAGACAGAGAAATCGAATTCGTAATAGACTTAGCACCGGGAACTGCACTAATTTCGAAAGCTCTATGTCGTATTGCGCCAGTAGAAATGAAGGAGTTGATCATACAACTGCAAGAGTTATTAGATAAAGATTACGTACGACCAAGTGTGTCTCCTTGGGGAGCACCAGTGTTATTTGTTAAAAAGAAGGACAGATCGATGAGGCTCTATATCGATTATCGAGAATTGAACAGAGTAACGATCAAGAACAGAGTTTATGATAAGCTCGAAGAATGCCTTGTGTGGCACAGTGATGAGAATTACGATGATTTAATTAATTAAAGAAAGAATTAATAAGTGGATGATTAATTAATAATATATTGTTAATTAATGGTTGTTATGAAAAATAGCATATTAATGAATAAATAATTAATTTATATTATAAGGTTAATGTTTATTCAATTAATTGCTTACTGTAAAGTTATGTAATCATTTAGTACATAGTAACTATATCTATATTATATAAAGTGTAGTGTAACACGTTAGTGAGACTATGCAATATGGAAACTATATTGCAAGAGTAATAAATTGTATGAGTTACATAAATTATGTGACCATGTGATATGTATAGTGCACTAGTGTGGAATTTATAAAATATTAAATTAAAGTATGTGAATAATTAATATTAATAATTATTTCTATAAGTAACATAATTGGAATAATGAGGTTTGTGATAATGTAGTATGTCACTATTCAATTAACTCATAATTTGGCATTATCAAAATGTACATGGATTATATATTGATGTGTTTATGTGTGCCCAATTGATTTTCAAAACCTAAGTATATATATATGAGTATGTATATTTAAACCTAAGTATACACATTATGTTATATAGGGATATACATATATGTGAAGACCTAAGTAATATATAGGCCTCATTGCTTCTAAAATTTGCTGAGATTAGAAATTGTCCCATATTGAATGTCTCAATTCCTTATTCACGTGAAAGGGCCAATGGCCTATAAACTTCACCATGTCAACTTCCTAGCTAGTAAATGATGGCCATGATGAAGAAGGGTGTGGGTGATGGGAGTAGTTGGGAACTATTGCACCAACTCTTGAATATCCCATGAACTCTCCTTCCACCTCTTGGTTTCAATTTTTGGACAATGGCTTTACTTGGTTAGTAAATTTCCTATAAATTGAGCACTCCCCCTTCATTCCTATGTTGCTAGAATTGTTGCTAAGTGATATAGAAAGAGTAGAGGGAGTGTGCAATTTGATATTGAAAGCAATTCTTGTACAACTCAAAGCTTTAAGAGGTATAATCCTTATTCAACTTTGAAGTGTAGCATTTTCAATTCATGGAAATTAAACATGAATTAGTTGTAATTGAGTATGTGAAAGGATGCTAGAATGTTAGTTGAATTTATATACATGTTATAAATGTAATGTAGTCAATTCTTAGCATGATTCATAAAGTATTTCAGAAATGGGTTAGAAGCTCTGCTCTAGCAGAAAACTGTCTGGGCTGGAACCAAAGTGGCGCGGCCGCACCACTCCCTAGTACAAACGAGGCTAGGCCACGCCCTGCTGCAGAATCAGTTGATGATTTTATTATGCTTTCTGATATAGAGAGCATGCTAGTATAACTTCATTATGACTATTTAAGCCCCTGAGATGCTGACATAAGTGACCTTGCATAGAACCACTTACCAAAACTTGATTTTTCCAAAGAAGACTTAAAGTTTCAAAAGCAAACTTGTCGAATTAGAACACTTTGAGTTCTAAAAATTCAAGCATGTTTATGTGGTCTATTTATATGTATATGAAAGCATGATATAAGATGTATGGACTTATCTCACGTACTTGAATGGTTTTGACAACCTTCTAAGAGGAAACGCAGAGTTTCAAATACAAACTTGATAAACTATGTGCCCTTTAAATTCTAAACTTGTGAGCATATTTAGGTAGTATAATTATGTATATACATGAGCATGCCATATGATATATGAAGCTCATTTGTATGATTAGTTAAACATGAGGTTTTTTGAAGAAACCTTAAGAGTTTATGAAACTAGTTGATTGATAACCACCTTGCATGTATTCTGAAAATTTTGACTATCTTAATTGGGTCTCACATGCCTCTAGACATGATAGAAATGAATGCCTAGCTAGTCATATGTAGTGTAAACTAGTTGAGCATGAATTAAGACAAGTTGAACGAACTTCATAACTTGAAATACATGACTAAGGTAACCTGAGCATATGTAGTTGAGACATACGGACCTCATTGCATGTGTATATTGAGTAAACGTTAGGAACATTATAATCGAACACGTTAAGCCTCATTAATTGGAAATTGCTAAGACTATATGGATAGCATGACATAAGAATCAAACTTATCACAACATGTATGTTTTTGCATGTGTTATCATATATATATGTGGGTGTGCAAGCTAGGCCAAACATTGTGTAGCTCAGCTCTGATCTGAACTGGGAGCAGCGCAGCCGTGCCACTCCCTAGTTCAAATCAGGAGCGGTCGTGCCACCTTGCAGAGAAGTCTGACTGTCCTGTTTGTAATATGAGATTGATGTATGCTTACATTGTTAACCTAATCTCTAGTACATATCCAGTACATAATTTAAGTAACAATGAGCATGTTATAAGGAAACCATCTTGAATTGCTAAAGTGTTTATAAAACTTTCAAATGTTAAGTCAAATAACAATTACGAACTATGATTATGTGATTTTATAGTGTCTTATTAACGAATGTGGTGCTATGTGTACGTAAAGTACGTAATGACGTACGTATAGGATTATACGACTAAGTTTGAAGCATATGAGTATACTTGAATTTCATATCGAGCTTAAGTATCGAATGTACAATGCTAATGAATATCCTATATACGTAAATATGTTATAATAGGATCAAAAAGCGTCGATAAGCTATACTTTGGTAAACTACGCTTAAGGCAAGTTCCCTAACTTATACTCTTTTATTGTGCAAGTATCCTAAACTCTTGTATTACTTTATTCAACGGATATTGTAAGCAAGTATTCTACTCTTGAACATGTATTGAGCTTGTACTATTATTCCTTATACAAGTAAGCTATTCGAATTATGATTCATGACTTGTTGCTTCATAGCTAAGATAAAATCGATTATATTCTTCAAACTTTAATATCAAGTATTGAACTTATAAAGAGGGATCTATGCCATTTGATTCGGCTAGACTTATATTATGAATTTGAAAAGTGATCCAAACCAATTGATTGGTGCGGAATCTTGTATTGACTGAGAAGAACAACCTTCTTTGAAGGGAAAATATAATTGTCGGGAGACCGACGTGCGCACTTGAGTACGATTAAATGTTATGCATAATATAGGGTACTTTAGGCTGATCACCTGTTGTACTTATTTTTATTGGATTATCAGTATATTTCTGTTAATTCTAGTAGAAGTTCATAGTCCTTAGTGGCTGCTCAGTGTTCAATTATCTTGAAATCTTAGATTGATTTATCATTGAATCTTATTGATATTATTCTGTCCTTAGCGACTGTTTTTAAGATCTGTTGATATTTCTTGCTATCCCTGAACTATTATACCTTGCTATACCCTTTTGGGATTCAAAAACTGTATTCTCACCCTTATTATTATATTACTTGCTGAGCAAACTTGTTGCTCATTCTTGCTTTCCCTAAAAACATTTCAATTAAGGCAGAGTAGGGTGGACCTTCGGGCGTTGATAAGGGCAAGGGCAAGGCTACCGACTAGCTAGCCCCCTTATGTTCTAGAATTCTTGTGTTGTATTATGATAACTAAGATGATGTATTAAGACTAATTCAAAACTATGTTTAAACTTAAGTAGGGTTATGTAATAAGTCTTTATTTGATATTATTATGTAATGTATTAAGTACTATAGGTTGCGAGACTTGGGGGAATAAATATAATAAATCATTGTATATTATTCTAGATTATCCGCTGTGATTGTATGATTTTAGTTATTACTGTGAGAACGTGACGAAACGAATTCGAGATCAGTGGCGGTCCGAATTTGGGGGCGTCACAATATATATATATATATATATATATATATATATAAGTGAGAAAAAGCCACGGATTAGCAATCCAGGCTAACAGAGTTAGTATAAATATATATATATATATACAGTTATATATATTAAAGCAGGAAAAAGCCACAAATTTATAATCCAAACATGACTGAATTAAATATAAATATATATATAGTTATATATATATATATATATATATATATAGTTATATATATATATATATATATATATTAAGGATAAAAATGCCACATATTAACAATCCAGGCTAAATAAGACTTATAAATATATATATATATATATATATATATATATATATATATATGCTCATATATATAATATATAATAAAGTAGTAAAAAGCTTCAGATCACAAGAAATCTTACAATATGTAGTGCTAGAGGCTTTAAACCACTTGGAGGGCTTCAAAAATCTGTTTGCACCTGTTAAAATTTGATATGTTAGTATATATACATATACAACCCGTATTGGAAGAATAAAATTGAAGTTTGGAGCACCGTAGGTAGGGTTAAGAGCTGAAATGGACGGAATTTCCTCTTTTTTCTACTTTTTTTCTTTTTCTTTTTGGCTGGTGGGTGTCTCTTTTGATAGAAAAAAATAGCCGCGGGTCTACCTGCGGATCCCCGGGTGGGCCCCGGTTCCGTGGGTCTTGTTGTGTTGAAGTACGTGCACTCTGACCAATGTGCTGTCTACTTTGAACCTTCATAACTTTCAATCCGGGAGTCCGATTGAGGCGTGCTATATCTTTTCAGAAAGCCCTTTTTCAGAGATACACAATAACATGGGATTTGACCTTTTTTGAATCTGAGAAGATGGGTCCAAGACCAGATCTTTAAGTCTTCGCAGTCCGTCCGTTGAGCTGTCTTGCGCTGTTTTCACTCGGGATTGATATTATGGTTCTGCATGACCTTCATGGCATTGATTTGGCTTGATTTTAACTTGATTTGATGTTAAGTTGGTAAAATGACCATTTTGCCCTTCCTAGGGTTATCTCCAGGATTGACAGGGTTTTTAACTATTTCTCGGGGTTGTCTCCGAGGTTTGATCCCAATCGACTCTGTTATTCCCTAGGGTTGTCTCTGTGGGTTGGTTTGATATCCCAGGGTTTTCTTTGGGAATGATTTGAAGCTTTGGGGTTGTCTCTGAAGGTTGATTTGATCTCCCAGGGTTGTCACCGGGGTTTAGTTGATCTCCCAGTGTTGTTGTTGGGGTTGATAGTATCTCCCGATGTTGTCTCTGGGGTTTGACTTGATCTCTTGGTGTGGTCATTGGGTTTTGATTGTATCTCCCGGTGTTGTCCCTGAGGTTTAACTTGATCTCCCAGTGTTGTCTCCGGGCTTTACTTTTATCTCCCGATGTTGTTATCGGGGTTAACTGTATCTCCCAGTGTCATCGCCGGGGTTTGACTGTATCTCCCGGTGTTGTCTTCGGGGTTTGACTTGATATCCCGATGTTATCGCCGGGGTTTGATTGTATCTCCCGGGGTTGTTGCTAGGGTTAAATGTATCTCCCGATGTTGTCGTTGGGGTTAACTTGATCTCCCGGTGTTATCGCCAGAGTTGATTGTATCTCTCGGGGTTGTCGTCGGGGTTGACGTGATCTCCCAGTGTTGTCGTCGGGGTTGACTTGATCTCCCAGTGTTATCATCAGGGTTTGCTTGTATCTCCCGGTGTTGTCGCCCCCGGTGTTTTTATCGGGGTTTGAATTAATCTCTCGGTGTTGTCGTCGGGGTTTGATTGTATCTCCCATGGTTGTCATCGAGTTTGACTGTATCCCCTGATGTTGTCGCTGGGGTTGACTTGATCTCCCTGTGTTGTCGCTAGGGTTTGACTTGATCTCCCGGTGTTATCATCGGGGTTTGATTGTATCTCCCGGGGTTATCACCAGGGTTGACTGTATCTCCCGGTGTTGTCATCGGGGTTGACTTGATCTCCTGGTGTTGTCATCGGGGTTTGATTTGATATCTTGGTGTTGTCGCCGGGGTTGATTGTATCTGGACTTCCAGGGTTTTCTCTGGAAGGTGAAAGACGGTTTGCCCTCCTATAGGGTTAGTAACAGAAATGTAAAATTTTGAGTGTCTACACCAGTTCTACATCAAAGTCGTAGTCATTGTTCCAACTGGGCAACTCATCAGCAAAGCTAAATAAATCCAACTTTGGAATCCTAAAAATAAATTGCTTTCACTTAGTATATAAACTGTTCAATAATACAAAGCATCAGTAAAAGCATAACAAAAGTAAGTTGCTAGTACTAAGCAATAAAAGTAAGCAACTTAATATTTACACCCCAGGGCAGACAGATTGTTTATGCCCTTTTTACCCTCGTCGAGTGACACGAGGAATGATTCTCCAGTTATCCAAAGTCAGTTCATTACTGACGGCAGTGATAAGGGGGTTGCCATTATCCTCCTCTTTGATGATGGCCATGACTGAATCTATGTTACGGTCAGAATCTTTTTTTGGGACATCAATCTCAGCCCAGTCTATAAAAGGGATTGCAGACTGGTCATTTAACTGACCATTTTCTTTGACCTCCTCAGTCATACCCTCTGCGCTTGCTAGGGAACACATACTTTCAAACTGGCTTTAAACCTCTTGAAGGAATAACTCATTCTGCACTGTTCTTTTCTTAGTGGGAAAAGGTGCTTTTTCCTTATCACTGACAGTATTGACCTTTGGTATCATCAGATTAGACACATCAGTAGGAATCTTTTTCATAGGCTTTCTGAATCTTGCATCAGTGAGATTGGGTAGCAATATTGTTGATGAATGAGCTGTCATATGTTTTTGTGGGTTTTTGCTCTTTGATCCTTGGAAATAACCTAATCCAACTTTCCCTACTTGGCTAGGCATCTGGTTTGGACTTTCGATGCCTTGTTGATTCTTTTCTAGCCCTTTTCCTAGCTAGAAACACAAGAGTACCATCTCTTGACCGACAGACATTACTTTAGAAGAAATTCTTGGCTTTAGGGCTGGTGCCCCAATAGGTTGATAGTGAGGGTTACTCACCTCAAAAGATTGAAAATTGGCCGGCTCAACTCCTTCATTGAGGCTGATTAGAGGCATTTACCCTTGCACATGGATTGGATACTCTGGTTCAACATTAACAGTAACCAAATTCCAATTGATGATATATTTCACCTGTTGATGAAGTGTGGATGGAACAGCTCCTGCCATATAAATCCAAGGTCTGCCCAACAATAAATTGTATCCAGTGGATATATTCAACACGTGGAACGAAATATGCAATATATATGGGCCAATCTCTACTGGAAGCTCAATCTCTCCTATAGTGTCCCTCTGAGATCCATCAAAGGCTCGTACGACGGCATAACTGCTTTGAATTTTGTTCGGATTGACTTTTATTCTTTTCAAAGTATCATGAGGACAGATGTTCAAGAAAGATCCTCCATCTATCAATACTCCCCCTATCACATATCCGGAGGATATCACTGCTACATGTAATAATTTGCAATGACCAACTCCTTCAGCTGGGATGTCATCATACATGAAAGATATCACATTACTGTTGAGAATGTGATCTACCAAGTGCCAAAATGTTTCCGTATCCACTGTTCGGGGCAGGTAAGCTTCTTCCAAGACTTGCATGAGTGTTTTACAGTGATCTTCTGAGGACAAGATTAAATCCAGAATAGAGATCTGTTGAGGTGCTTCCTTCAAACATTGCACCACTCTTGCCTCATTATGCCCCATTTTGCTGAGGAATTCTATAATTTTCTTCTCAGATACCCTTTTTGGGGTTCTGATAAAGAGTTTCAAAACACGCTGAAGTAGACACAGCGGGTTATCCTTAGGCAGGATAGCGGTAAAATCTAATGTTGACCCCGCACTTTCTCTATAATTCCATGGGACTCTTTTCAAGCTGGTTACAGGGTACTGGGGAAGATATGGCAATATCAACGGCTTTTATGCAGATATCTTCAGAGATTTCCCCCTTCTGAATTATCAAAGGTACTGCAGAGGTGTCTCCTCCACCAGAAATGACTGCTATAATTTCCCTCACATTCTGAAATCCAGGAGGGAAGATATCCTTTTCTTCAGAAAGGACCATACCACTGTTTTCCCTTTGTAAATCATCGCTCTCAATTAAATTCTTGATTAAGTGGCGAAGCGCCCAACACCACTCTGTGTCATGACCTAGAGCGTTGGAGTGATATTAGCTTATTTGAGTAACATTAAACCTCTTTGATCGGGGGTTCGCCGGTGGTAATAGCTCTGTGAACTTTCCTTCATTGATCAGTATCTGTAAAATTTCCTTCAAAGATTAATTCAAAGGAGTAAACTTTCTTTTAGCAGCAAACTCTCTCCGAGCCTGGAATCTTTCTTCCCTTACTACTCTTTCTTCCCAAGTTTCATACTCTTTGAATCTATAATAATCCTTTTTGGTAATTAGGAGAACACTAGCTTATCCTTGACCAATTTGGCTTATCAACTACAAAGTTACTTGATGCTGATATATTACTAAGTCTGCCAATTGATCAATCTGTTTCTTGATGGACTTTATTTCCCGCTCCATCGAAGAACCTTCTTCTGAGTAACCCATCTTGGATAGGCTACTTACATTTCTTGCGATGAATTCCTAAGGTATTGGAGGTAATTGGAACTTTCTCCTCTCCCCGTGCTTATCATGTTCACTCCCTCCTCATTGTGTTGAGGCAAAGAATTATCCTGGACATGAGGCTACTCAGGTGTTGCCACCATAACTTTCCCACTATCTATCAGGTCTTGGATTTTGTGTTTCAACGACCAACATTCTTGGGTATCATGGCCTGGGGTTCCAGAATGGTAAGCACACTTTTTGCTCGGGTTAAAGTTTTTCCCATTTGTATTTGTAGGGGGAAGGAGTTGACTGATTTTCTTCTGTGTTGTCAGAAGCTTCAATATATTTTACAGTGAATCCTCTAAGGGTGTGAATGTTCTCCTACACCTGGCTTCTCCAGTTTTCTGGGATGAAGGATTCACAGGATTTACAAATGATTGATATGGGGAGTAACTGCTTTACTTTTGAATGGGCGGATTATGACTACCTTGCCGATTCTGGCGTTGGACTATTAAGGATACATCATCCTCCTTTTTAGGCCTCCTAGGGTTATTTCAGTAATTTCCAGTTTGGATGTGCTCAGCTACCGCCTCCAAAGTAGTGAAGTCTTTAATCTGTCCTTATTTTAACCCCATTTCAGCCATTTCTCCATGTTTTATCATCTCCGAGAATGGTTTTTCTATGCCTTCTAGGACCCTCTCATAATATGAAGCTTCTTGTATATCATTGAAATTCATCACCATCTCAGTCTCTGTCATAGGTGGGGTGACTTGTGCAACCATCCGTATCCATCTTTGGGCATACTCACTTGTGCAGCCATCCGTCTCCATCTTTGGGCATACTCACGGAAGGTACTCATTAATCTACTTCTTGACTTTGGTCACTTAATACCTGTCCGGAGCCATTTGAGACTGGAAACTATATTAATTTAGGAATGCATGGGCTACCTCTTCCCAACTATGGATTTTGGAATTGTCAAGTCAGGCATACCAAGCTCAAGCTTCTCCAATCAGACTCTTTTGGAATAACTGCATTCTGAGCTTTTCATCCTCTGCATAGGGTCTGAACTCTCTAATGTATACTTTCAAATAAGTATAAGGATCTCCTAACCCATTATACTTTTCAAAATTTGGGACTTGGAACTTGTCTGGATAATGAGCCCTTGAAAATATACAAAGATCAAAGTAGTTTACACTTCCAAATGCCCCAGTTCCTTTGATGGACCGGATAGTTTCTTCCATTTGCCGAACTTTCTTTGTAATATCACCAGTTTCCTGATCATTCCTAAGATTGGTGATTTCAAGAGTTTTGTTGGTCATATCATTGTTTTGAGGCTTAAGTATTTGAGTATCTTTCTTCTTGTCAATATCCCAACCGCTACCTTATGTGGATGACTCTGGTACTGTCTGTCCTTGAGTACCTTTACTCTGCTCTTTCAGTAGAATAGCCAATTTTGCTATCTGATTTCTGAGTCCCTCAAACTCCTCTCGAGATACAGGGGTGGATTCGGGTTGGGGACTTGAAGCCATGCCTAAAGATGGGCTTAATGCTTTCTTAGACTTTGATAGGGTAACGGGACCAATCTTTCCTACAAAAAGGGTTATGTAGTTTAGTCCTGATAGCCGCTAAAAGGATGTATGCTATGCAATGTGTCTGTTTTAAAGGTTTTTTTTAATATTTTCTTGCAAAAAAGAGGTCAGTTATTTTGATGACAGGACGACATAACAGGTTTTGATATTTGTACAATAAACTTAATAGGAAAACAGAATGATATATACATTTAATGGATATTTTCATGAATTTGAACTTTACATTGAATTAAAAGGGAAAGGCATGGAGAGACTTTCGTTCGCGTTTGGTTTATCAGAGGCTAACCTATCTTAGAGTTACTCTCATGGGCTTTTCAGCATGAACGTTCCCAGATCATCGCAATCTACTAGATGGGAAGTTAATTCGATCTTTCAATTAGAGCGAATCTGAGTGGTGCCTTTCCTGAGCCTCGCGGGATTAGTCTCCTCTTGAGTCCAGTAATGAGCCACTAACGGGTTAGCCTCCTGGTGGAGGAATCACACAACATACAGTCATCGTGCCTCACCATATGTAATGATGATATTGTGCGAAGCACTAATATAAAGTGGGGTAAAGAGACATTCACATCCATTCAATGTAAAGACGTCATTTCACATAAATACACAAAGAAGAGAATTTAAAAGTTTGAAAATGCGGCTTAAACCCTCTACCGTCCCCAACAGAGTCGCCACCTGTCGACGCCGAGAGAATTTTTTCCTCTTCCTAGGTGTTTCTTACCATTTATGTTTTCTATGTGATTTTGTTTGATCTGAAGGGTGAGATTTTAGAAAGAGTTTGACATATAATGTCGACGATTTGAAAATGTTGATTTTAATGATTGGGCCGAATTAGACAGAGCCGCCAGTTGGTATAAGTTCAAACGGTTATACCAACTTAATCGGAGTTTTGAAAAGGTTTATTTGCAATATAGCCTAAATGTGACTCTATTTAATTGGTCTAAAACCATAGATTCATGGAGTTTGGAGGCTTGCTTAAGCGAGGGGAAGGTGTTAGGCACCCCCTGACTTTCGTGAAACACGGTTATCGCTCTTTTCATTCCCTAAGCATGTGTGTGTGTGTGTGGTGCAGATAAAAGTGCTCGTAGTTCTTTATTTGAAAGTAGTGCTATGCCTCTTTGAACCTATATACGAAGGGGGTTTGAATTATTGAAAAGTTCAATTTTAACAGATAAAGCATTAATGATAATGGTGTTTTTAAAAGCTATTTTCAAACCCTTCCGCTCTCATAGGAATTGAGGCCTTTGATACTTTTATTTTATTCCATATTTGGCTTGATTTGATTTTATTCGAGATGCGAAGCATCTTTGAAAATAATATATATATATATATATATATGTGTGTGTGTGTGTGTGTGTGTGTGTGTGTGTGTGTGTCGGGCCTCTTATGGGCATAAAAGTCATCGAAGTGACCCGAACACTACAATCAATGATTTTACTACATTGAGACCTTAAATCCGGATAACCGTTTTAAGGTCCCTTTTGTTTACATTTACAAAGGATTGTAAGCTAACTATACAACTACAACATGTCCATTACGGGAACCGGATCTAGGTTCACAAATTTACCCGTAGATCCCCTGATTCCTAGGCCCACATAATATTATTTAAAAGCTTGCACAATGGATAAATTAAAATAAAATGCATATTTAACTCTAGACGTCGCAAAATAAGAGATTCATCAGTTAAATCCCTGCATGCGCGTAGCCATGGCTTCACGTTTCCTCTAGACATAGATCTAGGGTCCCGTAGTTGCCAAATATTTACCAACTAGAAAGAAAACTAGATTTAATTAAATCTTAGTCCTTCTAGCTCAACGGTTCTAGTTTTACAACTTTTAAAACCAGGTTGAAAGCTTGATATGGCTAGATTTTTATAAATCTAGTCAACAAACTTTAAATATTACAGATTTACATCAAATGAACATTTACATATGATATTTAATCATAATGATTAACTAAATACATATATATATATATATATAATCTATAAACATATATAAATATATATATATATATATATATATATATATAAACAACTATTATATATATATATAGTAAAGCAAAGAAAGGTAAAAAATCGATATTTAAACCGCAAAACTAACTAATATACATATATATTACTCATATATATGTATATAAGGAAGAAAAATGCAACTTAAAGAAATATTACGGCCTTGCACGAGAATGACTATCGAACGGCTTTAAACACCCTTAGACTCGATTTCCACTGGTGAAAACTTGATATGTTGTAGTATATATGTATATGGAGGCTTACAAGTGAGATTTACAGGTTTAGAAATAAGATTTGAGCAATTTCTACATCGCAGGCCCTAATTCTCTCTCTTCTCTCTCTTCCTTTTTTCTTCTTTTTCTTCTTCTTTTTCTTTTTCTTCTTCTTCTTTAACAAGCTGAAGGGCCAAGTGGGTCCCGCCGCCTCGAAGTATGTGAAATTTAATCGATGAGTGATTCGCTGAAACGCTTGTAACTTGCAATTCGAGAATCTGATGGAGATGTGCTATACCATTCCTGAAAGATCTCTCCGAGAGCTACGCAGTCACATATGACTTGCCCTTTTCAAATCCGGGAAGATGGGTCTATGACCAAAATGGCATCTTCGGGTCTTCGCAGGTAGTCCGTTGAGCTGTTTTGCGTAGTTTGCGCTCGGAAATACTGCAATGGCTATTTGTAACCCTATTTGCAACTGTTTTATAGTTCTTGAAGTTTACTCATTAAAATGATCGTTTTGCCCATCCAGGGGTTGTCTCTAGGGTTGATGGGGCTTTCGGCTGTCCTTTGGGGTTGTCTTCGAGGTTTGATCGTTGCCTATTCTGTTCTTCCTTAGGGTTGTCTTTGAGGGTTGATTTTATATCCTGAGGTTGTCTTCTGGGATTGATTTGATGTTTTGGGGTTGTTTCTGAAGGTTGATTTGATGCTTCGGGGTAGTCTCCAAAGGTTGAAAAAGATAATTTTGCCCTTCTGCATGGTTAGTAATAGGAAATAAAAATTTTGAGTGTCTATAGATGCCCCTCTTTATCATGTTTATGCCATGAAATATAATGAGCAGGATAAAGATTACTAGACACTTGAAATATGACAATATTAAATGATGTAATGCAATGCAACATGATATAATGTTATGGACGCTGAATGTTTTTGTTTGGAGTTTACTTCAATAGGGTTTCCACCAACCATTCCTGATATTTCTGCTGGGGAGGGAGTTGTTAGACACTGTACTGTCTTGATGCCTACTTGAACGGTAGTTTGTAAAGCTTTCACCAGATCCCTTCCCTATGTCTACCCAAATGATAGTTTGCAAACGGTTTGACCATCACCAAACCTCCTTGATGCCTACTCGAACTGTAGTTTACAACGGTCGGCTGAACTTCTTTGACGCCTACTCGAACGGTAGTTTGCAAAGTTGACCATCACCGAACCTCCCCGATGCCTACTCGAACGGTAGTTTACAACGGTCTACTAAAATGATTTGATGCCTACTCGAACAGTAGTTTACAAAGACAATCACCGAACCTCCTCGATACCTACTCGAACAGTAGTTTACAACGGTCTACTGAACTGATTTGATGCCTACTCGAACGGTAGTTTACAGGGTTGACCATCACCTAACCTTCTTGATGCTTACTCGAATGGTAGTTTAGAACAGTCGGCTGAACTGATTTGATGACTCAGCTGGAGATTTTTTGTATAATAGGTTCCATCATCGGTCCTTCCTGGTGAATATAGTTTTCCATGGTTGTTCTTGCCAGGTCTTTCGGATGCCATGTTGGGTTGATGCCAGTGACTTGTAATGTCAAATCCGCTAATCTTGGTGGAAATAGCTTTCAACACTTTACAACATCGACCCTTTCTCGATGCTACACTTGGGTTGTCGCCAACGGTTTGCAACATTAGATGCTCTGGTCTTCGCTGAAGTGATTCTCAACGTCTTACACCACCGGACCCTTGCTGATGTTACGCTGGGGTTGTCACCAACGGTTCATACTGTCAGGTACTCTGATCTTTGTCAAAGCAGTTTTCAACACCGGACCCTTCTCTGATGGTACGCTGGAGCTGTTACCATTGGCTTGAATCATCGGATCCTTCCCCGATGCTAAGCTGGAGTTGTTACCAACGGTTTATAGAAAATTTTCAAACTTTGAAATTTAACGCCCCGCTTCAGGGTTTTAGGCCCTTTCTACTCAATCACGTAGAACCTTTTTTCCTGATTTGACTTTTTAGCTTCTTGGAGACCTGCTGGACCTCAAATCGAACTGAACCAGATGGGGTGGGACCCACCCTAGATTTCTGTTGGTAGACCTGTGGATTCCAAAGGTATACTCGCAGAAGGTCGCAAGTGGTTTTATACCCCCTGGCCCTTCACAATTCATTTTTAATTTGAACTATACTGAAAAATTCGGACCTTCCATCTCATATCTACTCATTTCTAGCTGCTTTTCGCAAAATCCATCACTGTCCAAATGTTCTGCACAACTCTGGTATCTTTTACATCCTTTCTTTTCAAGTTTTGACCGTTAGAATGTTAGATTTCATGCATTATGGGTTTAAACGCAATGTATCAAATATGTATGCATAGATGACTTAATAAAAATGAACAGACTTAATAAATACTTGTATTTTACCATGCTGAACATTTCGGTATAAAAAAATTTCATTTTCATGATAGTTAATTTTCACCTTTTTTTGGCTATTTTATTCATCCTATTAGAGGACAACTAAGCATGAAAAAAAATGTTTTCAAAATGACTATGGCAATTGATCTACCATTGGTCTGAATTTAATGTTTAAATATATGCAATGTTTATAATTTGGGTTAGTGTGCTACCGAATGGCCACCTAGTCATGCCTATGTGCATGTGGATAGTCCATTTTACAGAAGAGACTCTAGCAAAAACAATTCACGAGTCTGAGCATTCTAAAGTGCATGGACGATTAACTCTACTGGGGATGTATGTTCAAATAGCATGATTTGACATAATTAAGCCGTGTATGATGTGATTTTTAACTTTTTAGGATTCTAATGTCCTAAGGTCATGCACATACTCAATTAATTTGCAAGTAAATCATACCTCACCTTTTCTTAGGCGATTTGGAGATTTTTATTTTCAGATATGGATTCTGACAGGCCCAGCAGCTCTACCTCCCGTAGGATTTCTTCTGGTGTTAGGAGGGCAGCTTTGAATGTCCCCTTACCCAGACTGACCCGACAGGCGTGTCAATTGGTCGAGTCTTTGGTCCGTCTCATTAGAGTTGATAGGGTGGATGCCATTGACGAGAAGGAGGAGGCCTCTATTACAGATACAGCTCCTTCTTTTTTACTCTGCATCCGAACCTTCCCAGTATATAGGTGTCTATTCCCAAACTTTTGGGCGACTTGAGATGTCATCCATCGGTCTACCTCTATGTTAATGAGGTAATGAAAGCTTTCAATTTTTCTTTTATTTCTTCTCCCATTTTTGACAATGGTCGATCCTTGATTTGCAATGTAGGTTCCCGGGTTTACTCAGCCGAGGGGGAACTGGTTTACTGTTCACTCTATTTATAGGAACCTGCATCCTGAGTACCGGACCATTATACATTCCTGGGGCTTTGAGGCTTTCTTTTCCATCACACCACGGCGTTATCCATGGAGTTATATGAGAGCTTTATCCGAGCGATGGTTTCATCAAACTCAGTCCCTCCACTTGCTAGATTGTGAGGTGATAATGACTCTGATGGATTGGCAATTCATTACCGGCTTGGAGTTTATAGGTGAGAAGGTGCCATTAGCTACATATATTTCCCCTGTTACTATTAGATCTTTGTTGGGGATCCCTCCTACAACCCTCAAGGGTCGTACCGTTCATTCTGATCCATTGAGCATTGATGCTTCCAGTGGGGCTTTATCAGAGCCTCCTCTCGATGATCAGGCAGCAAGAGATAACATTCTTCACTGTCTATTTTTGACAATCATGAGGGGCTGTTTCATTACAGATAACTCATCGATTGTCTCATTTGCCCTTATTGGTGCTCTCCACGATGTAGATCGCATTGGAGATTTTGATTGGGACTATTTCACATTTGCATATTTCTTACGAGGGATGCGCCTACATTCTGAAGGCGTTACAGAGGCTTGGTTAGGCTTCTACCCATTCCTGTTAGTAAGTATTGATAATCGATCTTCAATTCCCCACCTTCGGGTATTTTTGATAGATAGATTAATGTATTTGGTTTCTGCCTATTTCAATTTAGGGCTTATGAGAGGCATCCTTGCCTTCATCTAGTTACCACTTTGGGCTTGGAGACATATCCGCTGGGACGGCGCTAGCATTACTCTACTTTGGCAGAGGTCCTTGTAACGGAGGGTTTTACACATAATGGCTTATAGCTGGAGCTACTGACTGTAGATGTCATTACCTGGGTTCCCTATACCCCCGATTATCTGTCAGGAGGCTTTGAGGATGGCTTCCCGATAGTGTTAGAGTATGCTTTATCCACTCGTCAGATTCCCTTCTTTACCGAGGGAGGATGGGAGCTCTATTTGGGAGAGCGAGCGATCAGGTGTGTCACAGGGGAGACTCAGGTTCCCTACTTTCCTCCCACTCAGCGACATTGGCCTCTATCCATGCCTGTTACAGACATTCCCTTGATGGGTTTAGATGGTTTCACCTTGTCAGATGGTGTGACACCCCCAAATTCGGGTTCTCTAACCCTGATTCGGTCGTCACGATACAATACAAATATCCACCTCTAAACAACATATAATAACTAAATGCGGAATATAATAAATGTATGTCGTTCATTCAAAAGGTGTTACTAGTCCCAAGATTCGATAACCTTAATACAACCATACAAACATACCCTAGAATAGTATTAGGGTTCATATTACATAACATTAATTAAACTAATCATAAAGTAAAGTTTGCTCCTTGCAAACTATTACTATCTCTTTCCTTTACCCTTGTCCTTCCCTGAAGTCTCGAGCTTAACTGCAATAGAAGTCATGATATAGCAAGAATGAGCAACAAGTTTGCTCAACAAGTTTAAATACAACAATAAAGGATATATCATGATGAAAGGAATATATCTGACAATGAATTCAACAATATGAATATCGGAAGCAAGAATAATAATTGCTTTTAGAATAACTGACAGTCAAGTAGACTTTAAACTATAAACTCCAATGGAATCAATAGCTGATTGACCCTTTGGTTACTGGCTACAGAATAAGTACTTGAGGGGATCAACCTCGCATACGCCATGTATATGCATAACATTCAAATCTGCTGTTTGTATCTTATATCAGATACCTGGGGTACTCCCCTATATATAAGGGGTGTTCTTTTCAGTCTAAGAATCCATACCATCAATTGGATACAATTGTCTGACCGAACAAGGGTTCAGACTCTATCTGACGCAGTTCAAGAATTATAGAACTTTGAATAAGGTACAAGTCCAAGACTGTACGAACTTAAGTGCACCAACTGCGAATATCAATAAGATCGATATGGAATAATTGTAAAGTAATTAAACCACCTAATAGCATGCTTAAAAATATGATTCAATCTTAAATAAAATAACTTGCAACACAATAATAACCTGCTCAATACAATATGAGAAGGATAAGAAACTTGCACAATAAAGAATGAGTTTCAGAAGACTTGCACAAATAAAGAGTGTAAGTCAGAGAACTTGCACAACCAAAGAGTGAAGTTCGGGAACTTGCCTGTTTGCTCAGCTACAAATAGTTCTAGCTTTAATTAAACTGCATTGAAATGACCTAACATTCACAAGTCGGTCTTTCAATTAGTATGTGTAACTAATATGAGTCTACACTTACAAGAATCTAATCCTCATATAGGTCTATCCCATAATTCACGTAAGTCAATATACTATGACTGAGTTTATAAACATTTAATCCTGTCTTAGATTAATAACTTTAGAATATCTAGTCTCTATTCATCAATATAGGCTTGCACACCTAGCACTTCAATTAAATCTTGCAATACCGTTTAAGATACACATATTGCAAGGTTCTGCCTATAGCTTAAGGTTACATGGTTTAATGGCGGTAAACCTTAAGTTAATCAAGTTCATGCCTCAAGGTCAACTATTAAAGTCATATTACCACATAATGAGGCTAAACAATGTTAAGTAGTCATACTTGTGCGTAAACAACACATGTATACTTTAATCCACATAATTCATGCCTTAAAAATTCATTTTCTATGAATATGCGTGCATATGTGAAATCTATGTATAAACAAATGATGTTCATGTCAATATGTCTATAGGCATAATAAAATCTTAATACTCATGCTTGCATGATCATAACATAACTCACATGGTAATTGATGTTATTAACTTTAAAATCCTAAGTTTTCTTTGAAAATTAAAGTAAGTCCTTTTAGTACATGCAAGGCATCTCGACATATAATTAATATGCATTTGAAACACATATTAAAGCCACATAAACATACTCAAATGGTCAGAATCTAAAAGACATAAGTCTTGGTCAATTTTGCTTTCAAAGTTTTTAAGTTTTTCCTTTGAAATCACTTGAATTTATCAATCATGTATGATAGGGTGTGCTTAACACTTCAAACTTAGTTCTCATGTCAATATAGACCGTACTATTATGTTCATAAAATCAGAATACCTATATGATGTGTTCATGACAGTTTACTTTAGCAATTTCTAAGTTCATTTATAAACTATAAGGCTTTTCATCAATAGTGTACACTATCATGATTATACATGCTTATATCAGGTCATTGTACTAATATCTACAAGTTAATCATGTTCACAAGCTTGTTCTAAGTGATGCCACATGCTATCACATAACAGGATTGTAACAGAAAATGAAAACCAAAAATTGGTCCTGGCGCAGCTGCGCAGGTGTGCGGCCAGAGGCAGTAATTGTTCTGCTTCGGTAGAAACCTTAGCCCAACTCAGAAATTCTTACAAAAATCATTATGTACCAGCTATATAATAGTTCCAACATGCTTATAATCTTATATAACACTTAACAACATATCCCAAATCAACTTAACATCTTATCTAGCAAAATCAAGAACTTAGAAATTTACAGAAAATAAGAAATGAAGAGCATGAATATTATTGATTACCTCTGCAACTGATGATTTCTGCTATAACAAATCTCCCTCACTGATATCTCTCCCAATAACTTACTATCAATTCTACACTTATATGAAAATCTCAGCAAGTGTAATATAGAAGAAGAGAAGGCTCTATTTATAGGCAATTCATTATACGGTTCATGCATTTGTTCACCAATTCAAAACAATGGAAATAGCAAGAACATGGTGGTTAACAAGAAGTTGGTGAATACAATCATGAGACCCACTCCCCCCCCCCCCTATAATCATTAGCTCCATATTGCTGAAATTGAGATAAGGAGTAGAGTAGTTTAGGCTTTTGGCTTAACACGTGAGAAAGAATTGAAGATGGGCACTCAAAATGGGACAAGCAATTCTCAGCAACTTGCAATTGTATATAATGTATGCCCAACACTTAGCTATATACTAAATATACTTAGGTTATAAAATATATATACACATAGTATATTCTTAAGTCACAATGTCACTTCTAAATACAATGTAACAAGTAGGGGTACACATAGATATATCAACATATAATCCATGTACATTTTTCTTAATACCAACTATAATTTAATTGGGTATTATCATTATTCACTATCACAATGGTTATAATTTCAATTAATAACTTATTGA
The DNA here is from genome assembly GCA_020205555.1 of Panax stipuleanatus. Classification (NCBI taxonomy): domain Eukaryota; kingdom Viridiplantae; phylum Streptophyta; class Magnoliopsida; order Apiales; family Araliaceae; genus Panax; species Panax stipuleanatus. The sequence continues at coordinate 59,718,650 of CM035118.1, forward strand.
AATTATTTATCAAATAACAATTGTTTATTGATATTACTATATGGTAATAGGTGATAGTAGTGTGCATACAAGCCAATCATGTATGATGACAAAGCACATACTTTGTAAACAATCTTATTTATTTATTAATAAAATATTCATTTAAGGCATATAATTATCTACATGGTGCTGTTTTTATAATATGTAAATAACCCATAGTTTTAAGCAATGCTTTTAGAATCATGATGAGATCATGATAATGAGATCTAAATTCTTAGAAAGCTTAAAAACTAAAATAGTTCCCAATTGTGGGATTACTAAAATGGGGATTAGTAAATCCGGATAGATTGGTACATATGTTGCTTGCTCATTGGATGAGGATGACTGATCTCATGGTCATTTGTGTGGAGACACTAAAGCAAGTATGTAGGTGCTTATTGGAGAATAAGTTCACTGAACGTGACTCGCTATGGAATACCTAATGGAGTTTTACTCGCCTGTCAATAGGAATTCCTAATGTGATAGTAGTACATGTGATCCTTGGACTTGAGATCATCATAGTATCTTGTATGTAACAAATTATACTTTGACTAATTCCTTAAGGCCTTTTAAGGCATATATAGGGTATGCTTGGGTGTAATGAGTTACATATGGAGATAATGAATGATCAATAAAGAATCTACCACCTCTAGTAAAAGAGGAGATATGTCCTATGTGATTCGTTAAATGACAACCCAGGAATCCTTGGCCAAGGTAGAATGAAATTAGAAAGAGGTTTCTAATTTGCATTATTTGGAGTTGTGCATTTTCTAATCGAAATACATATGATTAAATAAATTAAGACTTGACAATAAATTCATGTCTTATATTTAATTGGGACATTGTATGGTGGAAGGATTGAATTGTACGGTAACTATTAACTCACAGGTTCTTTTATGATTAATGTTGAAATCTATATTATTTGGAAAGTCGTTGATCGCTAGGGAGGCTTATCCCTATTGTAGAATAAATATTATTTATTTAAATAGATTATTAGTTTAATTTGTTTATTTAAATAAGATTAGAATTGTTCTAATTGATTTATTCACAACCGGTTTAATATGGAGAACCTAAAGGGTCACACCATAAAAGGAAGAAGAATTATTTAAGAAGAAAATGGCATGATAGTAATAATGCATTAAGTATAATTAATTTAATCTATGATGATAGAATAAATTAAATAGCTTAATGTTTATTATTTAATATTTTAGAAATATTAAATATAAATTAATAAGAGGAGTCTTATTAATATTATTATTATTTTAATTCTAAAGGAGTTTATGAATTAATATAATATCAGTACTCTCTCTCAATCCTAATAAAGATTAGGATATAAATTAATTAAAAGTATTTAATTAATTAATTAAATAAAACCCTATTCTAATTGGATTAGGAGGGTTAACCTAATATCTATATAAGAGAGTCTTATATTAGAAATAAGGTACGTGAATTTTTCAAGAGTTGGGAGTACACATATTCTATAGAGATAGAAACAACGGTTAAGCCAATAACCCATCTTACTGAGTTCTTCATCTTCCTTGGTGGATCACCGTTAGAGGCCAAACATTTGGGTGGCTGACATTGATCAAGGGAAGGAGCCACTACAGAGGAATCAAAGGAGTAGAACTTGTACCTGAGGAAGCTTGGATCTTCAAAGGTATAATTCTGTTTTTCTCCTTCCTCATTCACTGATAATTGATGCATAAGAATGATCATGGTAATGGGTTTGTATAAATTTTTGAAAACCTAGTTTTTTACGCTTCCGCCCTATTTATGTGATTTGATTGCATGATTGCGTTACGTACAAACCCAACAATAGGGTTATCTATTAATGTCTATCCACACATTGTCACATGCCCTTATGTACACATTCAATTTATCAATCTTACTATATATGATATATAGCCACATTAATGTGTCGCATTGTACTTATATAATATAAAGATAACCTCCACACAATATAAGTTTAATTATCTCATTCTTGTATAAAATAATTAATCGGATAAATATAATCTTGTTATATTTATTAATCCTTTACTCGTTAATATATTATTTATTCACAATAATAGGTAATCGACATATTATCAATTAATTACTCGTTAATCGTTTATCCTTTGTAATCACAATTAATCCTTTCACTATATTCAAGCAAATTGAATATTTAATTACTAACGCTTCTAACAATACTCTGATATAAAACCTTAGGGTTAGTCTACTAATTTAAATAAACTATTAGTGACTCCCTTTAATTATTCCTAGCAATTATTCACATAGGCAAAAACTCACATAACCACATAACCACACAAGGTTTAAATAAGCTCACGAAATTAACTCAATAAAATTAAATCACATATTTAATTAATAATGGAGTTTAAAATTTTAAGGTCATTACAGATGGACTCTGCACACCAGACACATTCCGTTTACGGTGGCTTCCCTGCACCATAGGGCCTCAGACCCGGCTACTCAGTTTACGGCGGACATGGTACCTAGATCAGTTAAGATGACAGATTGGATTGCCTGCTTTCGAGAGCCTACCCATCTGGATCAGATCGCAGATTTGACCTACCGGTTGGACATGGAACATCTTTTCATTTTCCATCTAGGCAGAGATCCTTCAAAGGTAGGTACTTTTTATTCCTCCGACTCAGGTGTTGGTACATCCAGCGGCCCATACACTGTTGATTTTACTGGAGCAGATCCTCCCCAGTACCGCCCAGATATCCCCTTTAGCAGAGATACAATGACTTAGGAGGAGTTAGATCGTGTTGATCGCCTAGGGGATATAGATATACATGACTTCTTCAAATAGGCTTTTGTTAGATATAGGGCTGCTATGCCCCACTTCCCTATACTTTTTATTTTCATTTTTGGAACAGAGATGATGTATTTATAATGTATATACTTTCACATTTCATAATGCTTTCATTTCCTGCACTTATTATATTGTCATTTATCATGATGCATGCATTATATCAGGTATTTGCATTTTATTAGTTAAAATTGACCCCTGTATGGTCATGTGATACGATTCTACAGATGTCTTCCTCATCAGTATCACGCATTGATCCACTTCCTGCCAGTCGTATAGCTACGAATTTGCGGTCTGTAGATACTCAAAATTTTACATTCCTGTTACGAACCATACAGGAGGACAAAACCGTCTTTTACTTTCCAGAGACAACCCTGGAAGTCCAAATCATCAAGTCAAACCCCGACGACAATCCCGAGAGATCAAGTAAAACCCCGACGATAGCCCCAGGATATCAAGTCAAACCCCGATGACAACCCCGGGAGATCAAGTCAACCTTCAACCTTCAAAGACTACCCCGAAGCATCAAATCAATCCTCAGAGACAACCCCACGATATCAAATCAACCCTCGGAGACGACCCTGAGGAAGAACATAATCGTCTGTGATCAAACCTCGGAGACAACCTCGAGAGACAGTCGAAAGCCCCGGTAACCCTGGGATAACTCCTAAAAGGGTAAAACGATCATTTGGCCAATTCAACATCAAATTAAGTCAAATAACTACCATGAAGGTCATGCAGAACCATAACGTCAATCCCGAGTGAAAACAATACAAGACAGCTCAACGGACGGACTGCAAAGAATCAAAGATCTAGTAATGGACCAATCTTCCCGAATTCGAAAAACGTCAAATCCCATGTCATTGTGTATCTCTCAGAAAGAACTTTTCGGAAAGATATAGCACGCCTCCATCGGATTCCCTGATTGAAAGTTATGAAGGTTCAAGTAGATAGCGCGTTGGTTAGAGTGCACGTACTTTGAGACAATGGGACCCACGATGTCGGGCCCACTTGGCGGCTCCTTTGGTCTTTAAATAGACCCCTCCATCAGCCAAAAAAGAAGAGAAAAAAGGATAAAAAAGAGAAAATTCTGCCCATTTAAGCTTTTAACCCTTCCACCAGTGTTCCAAATTCCAATATTGTTCTTTGTAAACACTTCTATACGTATATATACTAACATATCAAGTTTTAATCGGTGGAAACAGAGCTTTCAAGCTACAAAAGCAGTTTAAAGCCTTCCTCGTTGTACACTGTGAGATTTTTTCAGATCTAAAACTTTTAACGACTTTAATATATACATATGAATATATATATATATATATATATATATATATATATTTGTAATTCTTAGTTTTGCCTGGATTGCAAATCCGTGGCTTTTCTGGCTTTAATATATGTATATATAAGTATATATATATATATATATATATATAAATGTTATTTAGGCCTTGATTGTAAATTTGTGGCTTTTCTCGCTTTAATATATATATATATATATATATATATATATATATATATATATAAGTGTATATATATATAAGTATTATTTATGCCTGAATTATGAATCTGTGGCTTTTTACTGCTTTAATATATATATATATATAATCACATATATATATTTATATTAATTCGTTTGGCCTAGATTGCTAATCCGTGGTCTTTTCAGCTTTAATATATATATTGATCAGTCGTGCCTGAATTGTGAATCCGTGGCTTTTTTTTGCTTTAATATATATATATATATATAAGTAATATATATATATATATATATATATATATATTAGTTATTTAATTTGATTAAACATCAATTTTAACTGTTCATTTGATGTAAATCTGTACTAATATAGAGTTTGTGGACTATATTTATCTAAATCTAGCCATATCTAACTTTTAACTGGTTCAAACGTTATAAAACTGGAACTGTTGAGCTAGAATAACTAAGATTTATTTAAATCTAGTTTTCTTTCTAGTATTGTAAATATTAAGCAACAATGCGACCCTAGATCTGTATCTAGAGGGAACAGAAAGCTTGGCTATGCGCATGCAAGGATTTAACTGATGAATCATTTGTTTTACGACGTCTAGATTTTAATTTGCATTCTAGTTCCATATAGCTCCCGTGCAAGCTTTTAAATGATATTTTGTGAGCCTAGGAACCATGAGATCTACGAATAATGGCATGGATCTAGATCCGATTCCCATGACGGACAAATTTGAAATGTGTATATAGCCTGCAAGCCTTTTTGTAAATATAAATAAGAGGGACCTTAAAACGGTTATCCGAATTTAAGGTCTCAACATAGTAGAAGTGTTGTTTGTGGTGCTCGGGTCACTTCGATGGCTTTCATGCCCAAAAGGAGCCCGACACCTATGTATATATTATTTTGTTGAAGATGCTTCGCATCTCGAGAATAAAATTCTAATCAAGGAGAATATGGAATAAAATGAAAGTATCAAAATGCTTCAATTCCTATGCAAGAAAAAGGGTTTGAAATCTCTTTTCAAAACATCACTTCCATATCTTGTCTAAAAATAGATTTTTCAAATAAATCAAACCCTTCGTATATAGGTCCACCTACGCACAACACTACTTTCAAATCAAGCACTTAGGCCTAATTAACTACAACAAACACACACATAATGATTAGGGAATTGAAAAGATGCGGTAACCGTGTTTCACGAAAGTCAGGGGAGCCTAACACCTCCCCCCCGCTTAATTAAGCACCCGAACTCTATGAATCTCAGTTTCCAAGACCAAATAAACATAGTTCAGTAATTGGGCCATATTACAAAATCTTTTAAAACTCGGTTGAGTTGGTACAACCATTTAACTTATACCAACTAGAGACTCTGTCAAATTCGATCTAATAAAACCAATCTTTTCAAAATCGTCGACATTATATGTCGGTCTTTTCCTGAAAATCTCACCCTCAGATCAAACAAATCAAAAATAGAAAACATGAAGGGTAGAAATACTTAGGAAAAGAAGTCAAGATTTTTCCCGACGTCGACAGGTGGCGACTCTGCTGGGGAAAGTAGAGGGCTTAAGCCGCAGTTCAATTTTTTCAAAAATTCCCTTTTATCTGCATGTGTGTGGATGCTGTCTTTACATTGAGTGGATATAAATAAATATTTTACTTCTTTATATTAGTGTTTCACACAATGTCATCATTTCATACGGTGAGACGCGTTGTATGTGAATGTATGTTGTGTGATTCCTCCACCAGGAGGCTAACACGTCGGCGTTTGATTATTGGACTCAAAGGAGACTAATCCTGCGAGGCTCAGGAAAGGTGCCACTTAGATCCGCTCCAATTGAAAGAACGGATTAATTTCCTATCTAGTAAATTGCGATGATCTGGGGACCTTCATGCCGAAAAGCCGCGAGAATAGCATAAGATAAGTCTGCCTTTGATAAACCAAACGCGAAGGGAAGTCTCTGCATACCTTTCCCTTTTAAATTTTATGTAAATTAAATGTAATTATCAAATGTAAATATACATTCCATTAGCTGTCAATTTTATTTTTCGCACAGATATTAAATCATGTCATTCTACTCTGTCAGCAAATCAACTAACAGCTATTTTGTAGAAGAAGATTAAAAAACCTCGAAAAAGGACACATTGCATAGCATGCATCCTGTTAATATATATCAAAATTCACATACCTACTTTTATTGTAAGAAAAGATTGGTTCCACTACCAGATCCAAAGCTAAGAAGGCAAAAAGCCTACCTACTAACATGAAGGAAAGTACCCAACAGAGGACCAGTTTCATGTCTCGAGAAGAGTTTGAGGGACTCAGAAATCAGATAGCAGAGTTAGTTATTTTCCTGAAGATCAGAGTAAGAGTACTCAGGGTCAACAAATACCCACTCAAGCAGAAACCTCTACACAAAGAGGGAGCCATAATATTGGCAAGAAAGAAAAAGAAGCTCAGATACCTGAACCACAAATTAATGAAAAATCCAACAAAACGCCTGAAATCACCAATCTCAAAGAAGATCGAGAAAGTGGTGACATTAGAAAGAAAGTCCAGCAAATGGAAGAAACCATCCAGTCAATTAAAGGGATTGGAGTCTATGGGAGTTTAAATTACTCAGATCTCTGCATCTTTCCAGGGGCCCGTTATCCAGATAAATTTTAGATCCCTGATTTTGAAAAATATGACGGATTGGGAGACCCTTACACTTATTTGAAAGTGTTCATTGGAGAACTCGAATCGTATGTCGAAGATGAGAAACTAAGGATGCAGTTGTTTCAGAAAAGTTTAAACGGAGAAGCTAGAACATGGTATGCCTAACTGGATAATTCCAAAATCCACAGCTGGGAAGAGCTAGCACATGCCTTCCTAAATCAATACAGCTTCCAATCACAAATGGCTCCAGATAGACATGGTCATGACATTCATTGAGATACAGGAAGCTCTATTTTACGAGAGGGTTCTAGCAGGTATAGGGAAACCATTCTTAGAAATGATTAAACACGGAGAAATGGCTAAAATGAGATTGAAGTCTGGAAAGATCAAAGACCTTACTTTTTTAGAAGCCGTGGCTGAGCATATTTAAGCTGGAAGCTATGGGAATAATCCTCAAAGAGTTTATAAAGAGAAGGAAGAGGATGTGTCCTTGATACTTCAAGGACAAAGTCAGAGAGGCAATCAAAACTTGCCCATTCAAAGGAGAAATTACTCCTCTTTCCAAACTTCTGCACAACCTTCAAATCCTCCGTTTCAAAAAGCCAGAGAAGTTAAACGCCAAAGAACATTCACACCCTTAGAGGACTCACTAGAAAATGTGCTAAAACTTCTGACAACACAAAAGAAGATTGTCCAGCTCCTTCCTCCATCTAATCTAAGTGGACGGAATTTTGACCCAAATAAGAAATGTGCTTATCATTTTGGAGCTCCGGGCCACGATACCCAAGATTGTTGGTCTCTTAAGCACAAAATCCATGACCTGATAGATAATGGGGAGATTGTGATGACAACACAAGAACAACCACATGTTCAAGATAATCCTCTGCCTTAGCATAATGAAGAGGGCGTCAATATGATCGGCATGGGAAACAGAGAAAGTTCCAAATACCTCCAGTACGTAGGAGAGTCCCCCCAAGCAAACAAGGATAGCTCGGACAATTGGGAATGTTGAGAAAGGCAATTCCTGATAGAACAAGACATAAAATCTATCAAGGAACAGGTTGGTCAACTAGCAAAGTTGGTAGTGTATCAACATCAAATAACACGACAATTGATAAATCAGACCAATCAGTGAGAAACAAATCTTCCTACATCTGAAATTAGTCCCATTTCCATGAAGGATCATTACTGGTTCCATAAGCATGAACCTTGGGCAGACAAAGTTGCTAGGGAAGAAAAGTTTTGATCTAATAGGGAATTTTCCTTTAAAAGAAATTTCACTCATTTGAATCAGCCTTGAAAGAAATTCTCCAAATGTTGATCAACGAGGGTAAAGTCACATAATTGTTGCCCCCAGTAGACCCTCCATCCAGGAAGTTCAAACCTGATAGGATATGTCAATATCATTCCAACACTTCTGGTCATGATACAGAAGATTGTTAGGGACTTCGTCACTTAATTCAAAATCTGATTGAAAGCGGTGAACTGCTGAGAGTAAGCCAAGATTATGGTTATCCTACTGAGGAAGCAATCTTTTCTCCCATGGCATGGAATCTGAAAGAAATAGTAGCTGTCATTTCCAGTGAGAAGGATCTAGCCATAACGCCCTTGATAATTTGAGGAAATGGGGGCCAAGAGGGAAGGAATCATGTGAAAGTGGCTCCGCTCAAACCTCTAATATTGTCATTCAGACCGCAATATCCTGTGGTCAGCTTAAAATGAGTCCCATGGAACTATGGGAAAGATGAGGGATTAACATCAAACCACATTGCTATTATATCAAAGGAAAACCCGCTGTACCTACCTCAGCGAGTTATAAAGTCAGTCATCAAATCCAAGGGAATAGTGCCCGAGGAGAAAATTAAAGAATTCCTCAGCAGGATGGGGCATAATGAAGTCAAAGTGGTGCAAAGTTTAAAAGAGGCACCTCGACAGATATCTATCCTGGATGTGGTCTTATCTTAGGAAGATCATCGCAAGATCTTAGTGAAAGTACTAGAAGAAGCACAACTGTCGAAGACGGTAGATACATAAAAGTTTCGTCACTTGATAGAGCACATTCTCAACATTAATGTGATATCTTTCATTGACGATAACATATCGGCAGAAGGGATGGGTCATTACAAGTCATTGCACATAGCAGTGATGTCCTCAAGATATGTGGTTAGAGATGTGTTGATAGATGGAGGATCATCCCTGAACATCTTTCCCTATGACACATCAAAAATAATAAAGATTAATCCAAATCGAATTCGGACTAGTCATGTGGTTATAAAGGCCTTTGATGGATCTCGGCGAGAGGCTGTAAGAGAAATTGAACTCCTATTAGAGATTGGTCCTCACACTTTCTACGTATCTTTCCAAGTACTAAACATTACCATAGGATATAATTTACTATTGGGAAGACCGTGGATCCATATTGCAGGAGCAGTTCCGTCCACCCTTCATCAACAAGTCAAGTACATCATTAATGGTAGTCTAATAACTGTTGATACCGAACCAGAATATCCTATCCATATACAAAGCGATATACCTGTGATCAGTCTCGATGAGGGGATTGAGCCTGTCAGTTTTTAAGCCCTTGAAGTGAGTAACATTCAATACCTACCTATTAGGGCCCCGGCCTTAAAGCCAAGAGTTTCCACCGAAGTAATGTTGGTTAGTCAAGAAATGATATCCTTTGGTTTCTGGCCTGGAAAAGGGTTAGGGAAGAGTTAACAAAGAATTAGAAGTCCAGTTCAAATCCCTAGCCAGACAAGGAAAGTTGGATTAGGCTATTACCCTAGATCAAACACCCAGAACCCGCACAAGCATCCATCGGGTCCTTCCTCTACCATTCTACTACCGAACCTTACTAATGCAGGATTTGTGAAGCCTATGAGAAAAATTCCTATTGCGGTCACCGATATGCTAATTCCTAAGGCTAAATCGATCATTGAAAAAGAAGTCCCGAAGCCTGATGAGGAAAGAAAAGAAGGAAAGGAAAGGTTCCTACGGGGAGGACAAAACCCATTTTTAAAGATGTATTTTCTAGTGCATACTGAGGGAATGAACAATGATATCCCAGATGATGATCATACAGAAGATTAACTCATAATCCCTTGCATGGACAGAGCTGAAGGGAGTGTCCCAAAGAACAATGCCAACCTTGATGAAAATGTTGTCTTAGTCATCATCAAAGAGGAGATGGATAACAGCAACCCCTTCATCCTCCCAGTCCATGAAGACTTTATTCTAGAAATTGGAGCAGCACTCTGTGCAATAATCGAAAAGGGTAAAAGAGCAGAAAGTCCATCTACCCTAAAGTGTGGTTTTAATTCTTACTTATTTTTATTATGCAGCGCTAGCAGTTACTTTTTGTCATGCTTTTTCTAATGCTTTATATGATCAAATAGTTTTATATATTAAGTGAAAGCATTTTGTTTTCAGGACTCTAGAGTTGGATTTGTTTAGCCTTGCTGATGAGATGCAAAATTTTCACAGTGACTACAACTTTGATGTAGATCGGGACTTTGAATTGATGGGGATTGATCAAGAGGAGATAGATGACTATGAAGTGCCTGAGGAGATCAATGAATGGGTCGAAGACAAATCCAAACCAAACCTCAATCAAACCATCACTATCAATATCAGAACCTTAGAAAACCCTAAAGAAATCTAGATAGGTATGGACCTTACCCCAAACCAAAGAAAAGACCTGATTGGCCACCTAACTCAATTCCAAGATGTGTTTGAATGGTCACATGAGGACATGATTGGTTTGTCTACCAATATTATCATTCATCGATTTCCCATTAAAGAGGGATTCAAGCCAGTCAAGCAGAAGCTCAGGCGGCTGAAACCTGAGTAGAGTCTGAAAGTCAAAGAAGAAATTGTTAAGTAATTCAAAGCTAGCATCATCATGGTGTCAACCTACCCTGAGTGGCTATCCAATATAGTTCCTGTGTCTAAGCCTGGAGGGAAGGTACGAGTATGCGTGGATTATCGGGATTTGAACAAAGCTTATCTCAAGGACAACTTCCTAGTACCTTTTATCTAGTACCTTTTATCCACATACTAATAGACAACACGGTGAAGTATGGCATGTATTCTTTTGTTGACTGTTTCGTTGGGTATCATCAAATCATGGTTGCTGAAGAGGACAGGGAGAAAACATCCTTCATTACTCCCTGGGGAACCTTTTGTTATAGAAGATTATCTTTCGGCCTTATCAATGCTGGTGCCACCTATCAGCGAGCCATGATGGCCCTTTTTCATGACATGATGCACAAAGAACTTTTTCATGACATAATGCACAAAGAAAAGAGGTCTATGTGGATGATATCATCATCAAATCTTGGAAGGAAGACGACCACATCAGCCATCTCAAAAAGCTTTTCAACCGATTGCGCAAATATGACTTAAGGTTGAATCCGGCCAAATGTGCCTTCGGTGTCAAATCAGGCAAGTTGTTGTTAGGTTTGTAAGATCAATATAGCATGCAACAATTACATACATAGTAACGAAGTGTAAAATTAGAGTTTTAAAATTTTATAAACCATGAACCCGGATCATCCTTTATACGCAATTATTAATTTAATCTAAAGAGATGAAGAACGAATCATACCCTTAAAGATTCATGCTTCCTCACGTACGAGTTCTACAACAATCCTTTCCTTGTTCGACTTGAATCTACCAGGTGTGATTCCTTCCTTTTATCAATGTCAGCCACCCAAGTGTTTGGCCTCTAGAGGTGATCCACCAAGGATGAACAAGTATTCAAAAGGTGGGTAATTGGCAAAATCCTAGTTTTCTCTCTCTTAGAAAAGGTGAGCTCTCCCAATACTTTGTGAAAGTATTAGCCCGTAATCAAAATAAGACTCCTCTTATTTATAGATGTAGGCAACCCTCTTATACCTTATAGGATTAGGGTCTCATATTATTTAATTAAACTATTTTAATTAATTAGGCTTCCTAATCTTATTAGGAGCAATTACTTAAACTCCTTTGATTAATTTACCTCATAATCTTATTAGGAATATGGGAGAGCTCATTTATTAATTAATTTCCAAACCCCTTTAGGAATTCAAATTAATAGTAATAGTAATAATAATAATCTCTTATTAATTTATATTTAATATTTCTAAAATATTAAATAATAAATATTAAACTATTTAATTTATTCTATCACCATAGATTAAATTAAATACATTTAACTTATTATTACAATTATGCCATTTGCTTCTTAAATAAATATATATCCTTTTATGGTGTGACCCTTTAGGTTCTCCATATTAAACCAGTTGTGAATAAATTAATTAGAACAATTCTAATTTTATTTAAATAAATAAATTAACTATTAATTCATTTAAATAAATAATGTTTATTCTATAATAAGGGTAAGCCCCCTTAGCGCTCAACAACTTTCCAGATAATATAGATTTTAACATTAATCATAAAAGAACCTTTGAGTAAATAGTTACCATACAATTCATTTCTTCTACCATACAATGTCCCAATTAAATATAATACATGGATTTACTATCAAGTCTTATTTTATTTAATTATATGTATTCCGATCCTAAATGCACAAACTCCGATAATGCAAATTAGAAACTACTTTCTAATTTTATTTTGCCTTGGCCAAGGACTACTGAGTTGTCATTTATCGAATCACATAGGACATTCACTCCTTTTACTAGAAGTGGTAGATCCTTTATTGATCATTCATTATCTTTATGTATAATTAATTATTCCCAAACAAACCCTTTGATATACCCTCAGGGTCTAAAGGGACATGTCAAAATATAACTCATTATACATAAGATACTATGATGATCTCAAGTCTAAGAATTACTTGTACTACTATCACTAAAGGAATTCCTATTGATAGGCGAGTAAAACTCCATTAGGTATTCCTTAGTGATCCACGTTAGTGTACTTATTCTCCAATAAGCACCTACATACTTGCTTTAGTGTCTCCGCGCAAATGATCATGAGATCGATCATCCTCTTCCAAAGAGCAAGCAACGTATGTAACAATCTATCCAGATTCACTAATCCCCTATTTAGTAATCCATCTATTGGAAACTATTTTAGTTTTAAGCTATCTAAGAATTTAGATCTCATTAGTGTGATCATCATCATGATTCTAAAAGCATTGCTTAAAACAATGGATTTATCACATTTAAATATAATAACATTATGTAGATAATATTAATGCCTTCAAATAAATAATTCTTTTATTAATAAATGAATAAGATTGTTACAAAGTATATGCTTTATCATCATACATGATTGGCTTGTGTGCATACTACTTTCAATCTTCCACTTGCACTAAAGCCAATCGCCATGGTATCTAATACCCATATTCTCTAAGTGTCGATCAAACTGCTGTTGTGTTAAAGCTTTAGTAAATGGATCTACAATATTATTTTGAGTGTCCACACGCTCTAGGGTGACATCTCCTCTTTCAATGATCTCTATAATTAAATGAAACCACCACAACACGTGTTTGGATTTCTGATGAGACCTGGGCTCCTTGGCCTGCGCAACTGCTCCGATGTTGTCACAGAATAAAGGTACTGTTCCCCTAATGTTAGGAACCACACCAAGTTTAGTTATGAACTTTTTCATCCAAACAGCTTCCTTTGCATCTTCACTTGCAGCTATGTACTCTGCCTCTGTCACTGAATCAACAATTGTTTACTGCTAAGAACTTTTCCAACTCACTGTGCCACCATTTAAGGTAAACACATTACCCCAAAATGAATTTACTGTCATCTCGATTCGTTTGGAAACTTGAGTCTGTATAGCCCTCTAGTTTCAATCCAGATCCACCGTCGATAAGAAATACATCCATAGTTCTTCTTAAGTACTTTAAGATATTTTTCACTACCTTCCAATGTTCTTCTCCTGGATTCTACTGATATCTGCTCGTAACACTAAGTGCATGAGCGACATCCGATCTTGTACATATCATACCGTATATGATAGATCCTATTGCTGAAGCATAAGGTATCTTATTCATACGGTCTCTCTCCTCAGGTGTCTTCGGGGCCTGTTTCTTGGAGAGATGTATTCCATGGCCCATCGGCGTGAGACCTCTCTTGGAATCTTCCATGCTAAACTTCTTTAGCATCGTTTCAATGTACGTTCCTTGGGACAAGCCAAGCATCCTTTTAGATCTATCTCTATAGATCTTTATCCCTAAAATATAGGATGCTTCTCCCAAGTCCTTCATGGAGAAGTGTTTAGATAACTAGATTTTAATTGATTGTAGCATCAGAATATCATTCCCTATCAGTAATATATCATCAACATATAGTACAATGAATGATACAGCGCTCCCACTAACCTTCTTGTACACACATGGTTCATCCTCATTTTTGATAAAATCAAACTCTTTGATTGTCTCATCAAAACAGATGTTCCACCTTCGAGAAGCTTGCTTCAATCCATAAATGGATCGTTGTAGCTTATAGACTTGATTTGTTCCAACCGTTAAAACAAAACCCTCTGGCTGTGTCATATACACATCCTCCTCAAGTTTTCCATTTAGAAAAGTCGTTTTCACATCCATTTGTAAGATCTTATAGTCGTTATAAGCTGCAATCCCATGTAAAATCTAAATGGACTTGAGCATAGCTACTGGTGAGAAGGTTTCATCATAGTCAACTCCTTGCCTTTGTTTAAAACCTTTTGCCACCAGTCTAGCCTTATAACTCTCTACCTTGCCATTCACTCCAGTCTTTCTCTTAAAGACCCATTTGCACCCAATAGGCTTAATGCCCTCAGGTGCTGAAACCAAAGTCCATACTTGGTTTTCATACATGGAGCCCATCTCAAATTTTATGGCTTCTTGCCATTTCTCTGAGTCTTTACTACTCATAACCTGTTCGTAATTCAATGGATCATCATCATTCATGATGTGTACCTCATCGTCATTCTCTATGACGAATCCATACATATTAGGTATCTTTGGTACTCTTCTAGATTTACGAATAGGGTGTTGTACAATAGGTTCTTCTACTTTGTCAGGTACCTGACTTTGATCTGTTGTAATTTGTGGGTCTTGAACTTCTTCAAGATATATCTTACTCCCACTGACCCCATCAAGGATAAACTCCTTTTCCAAGAAGGTATCATATTTTGCAACAAACACCTTTTGATCAGTAGGATGATAGAAGTACTACCCTGAAGTTTTTTTAGGGTATCCCACAAATCTATATTTTTTAGATCTAGTTCTCAACTTATCATTTTCAAACTTTTTGACATAAGCTGGACAACCCCGAGTCTTAACATGCTTAAGATTTGGCTTCCTCCCTGTCCATAACTCATATGGAGTCTTTGGGACGGATTTGGTAGGTACCTTCTTAAGTAGGTATGCAGCCGCTTCTAGGGTATAGCCCCAGAAGGATACTGGAAGATCGGTAAAACTCATCATGGAATGAACCATGTCCAACAATGTTTGATTTCTCCTCTCAGATACACCATTCAACTGTGCTGTTCTTGGTGGAGTCCATTGTGAGATTATACCATTTTCTTTGAGACAATTGAGAAACTCACCGCTTAAGTATTCTCCTCCTCGATCCGACAGAAGAATCTTAATACTCTTACCGGTTTGTTTCTCTACTTCACTTCTGAATTCTTTGAACTTTTCAAATGATTCAGATTTGTATTTCATTAAATACATAAATCCATATCTTGAATGATCATCTGTGAAAGTAATGAAATAAGAATACCCTCCTCGTGCATTTATTGTCATAGGTCCATATACATCTGTGTGTACCAACGCTAACAACTCTGTAACTCTTTCTCCTTTTCCACTAAAAGGTGATTTAGTCATTTTACCCATGAGACAGGACTCACAAGTTGGATATGATTCATAATCAGATAGCTCTAAGAGCCCATCCTTGTGCAACTTGGATAATCTTGTTTCATTGATATGGCCGAGTCTACAGTGCCACATCTTGCCTTTTAAAAGTAGCAATCTCTTCCTCAAAGGCTGTTTCTACAACTTTTGCAGGGACATGTGAATCTTGGATATAAAAAATCTTTTTCAGCAGTGAGAACAATTCTCAAATTTCTTAACTAGTCCGTATAGTTTGGTCCGGTCAATTTGTTAGCATCAAGTATGCTATGCAGTGATAGTGAGTGACATTTTTCAAATTCTGCATGTGAAATAAAATAACATTTTTAGCATACATTTATTTAATTAATTACCAAAATAATTTAGGTCTTATTTTAAATTGGTATCTCCCACTATTTTCAACAAACTATATTACCCTCATAATATATAGTTCGGCAAATTTATTTAAACATTTGCTAGTGAGAATTAGGATCCTATTTCAAATATATATAGCCTTGTGGTGACATAACAAACGATATATAAATAAATAGGTAGACAACTATTGTCAATTACATCATCATGTAACACCTTTTATGTCTGTTAGATTATTTTTATCAAGTGGTGATACATCTGAACCAAAATTATCTAAGTTAAGTCCAACCTAGCACTTTCATATATTTAATACTTGCCTTGTGATGACACAACAAACTCATATTAAATATTTAATGCTAGAAGGCGATGTTCGATATTTTAAATATCTTTTAACGCTTAGGACTTAATATAAATTCTTTGAGGAGTTTGTTATTAATTGTCTCATCTTTTTTAGAGCGCATGCACACACACAAACACACACACACACACACACAACACACACACACACACACATATATATATATATATATATATATAAAAATATGCGTCATATTAATTGACATGCGAAGCATGTTGCATAATATATATATATATATATATATATATATATATATATAGTATAAGCATGCATATAGAATACAATATTCTACCCGGATTGATTATGGACTTTTATTCTAGTTTGGTTCACTCGAGCCATTAAGTGAACCAAAAGGTCAAACCTAGGAGTGCAAGAATTAAATTTAAACATAACTATTACATTTAAACCTGAGCTTCATTACAAACAGGTCTTCAAGCGCTCCTTGCTCCTTGGTCTCCAATTCTTCAAAATAATTCTAACTATTCCTATTATATAAACTATTTAATTTAAATAGAAACCTTAATCAACAGTCAAGGGAAGTACATAGGAGGGAGATAGAATTTTACATCAAGAAAAATTAGAAAAGACGGGGTACACAGACCCCAATTAATAAAACCCATATATTCAAGCATTCAACTAAAATAAAATCCAATCGCATTGGTCAATAGTCCATAATTAACCCCATTTATTATCATACATATCACCATATGCATCAATAAATAAAATATTTAATATATACATTGATATCGATTTAATGGGCAATCCTAGTTAGTTTCGAAATCCGATTTCAACTCTAACTAGTTATCATAGAATCCAATTTCAACTATAATTAGTTAGCATGAAATCCAATTCTAATTAAAATAAACATCTTTATTTTAATCCAATTCCAAATCTAATAAACTCCTTTATTAATATGAAATTACAGAAAAAACATATTTTAATTTTAATTAAAATAAACCTTTTATCTTAATTAGAAATCAAATAAAATTTTATTTTTAATTCTGGTGACCGGCGCTGCGGCGCCCAGTTTGTATTGTACACTGGCGCTGTGACACCCCCAAATCCGGATACTCTAATTCCACAGGATTTGGTGTTCATTGTCCAATAATAACATATCTAACTATCCATAATAAATGAAACTAATAATTAACAATAGAAATCCTCCCCTTAAGGGGTTACAACATCATAAATAATCAATCCCCATGTTATCTAACCTTAAAATAGCAAATGCGAAAACATCATAAGCAAATAAGTCTTAAACATAACATAGTAAGTCTTAACAATAACATTCTCAAATAATAATAAACAAGTCTTCATCACTTGTTTGCTTTGTCTTTGCCTTTATTGGAAGATGGCTCATCTACCCTTTCAACCTTAGCTGCAATGTTATCATGCAAGAGTGAGCAACAATTGCCCACAAGTATAACAATAATAATAATGATAACATGCGAGTAAACAATGGATACTAGATAATAGAAAGCTCGACTTTTGAATCAAGATAGAAAACAAGAATCAAAAGTACATTTAAGGGTCACAAGACCAAGAACTATTGTCGACGTCGGGAAAAAATCTTGTCACTTAGACAAATCTTTCTCTCTTCCTAAATTGTTTTGTTTTCTACCCTTATTTGTCTTATCTGTTTTATGAAGGGTGAAGGTTTTTTAGGAAAAAGCCAACATTATCGTGTCGACGATTTGAAAGGTTTACAGAGTCGCCAGTTGGTAGATTGAAATGGTTGTACCAATTCAACCGAGTTTTGTTTGATTTTACAAGTAGGCCCAAATACTGGACACTGTCAAAACTTGTCCTTGAAATCGAGATTCTTAAAGTTCGGGGGCTTGGTTAAGCGGGGGGAAGGTGTTATGCACCCCCCGTCTCCCGTGAAACACGGTACCACATCTTTTTAATATTTCCCTTTTAAATTGCAATGTGTGTGTGTATGCTGAAAGTAATTGAGCCTACGTTTGAGTGATTTTAAAAGTAGTGCCATGCTTCGTTGGACCTATATACGAAGGGTTTGATTTTTTTGAAAAGTCCACGTTTTAGACAAGATATGAAAATGACATTTTGAAAGGTGGTTTTTCAAACCCTTTCGCTTGCATAGGAATTGAAGCATACTAATACTTCCATTTTATTCTGTTCAGCCATTGGCTTAATTTGGATGTTTTAATGTCGGGATGCGAAGCATCCTCAACCACGAAATGTATATACAAGTGCCAGTTTTCTTATGGGCATGACAACCATCAAAGTGACTCTAGCACTACAAACCATATTTCACTATGTTTAAGACCTTAAATCCGGATAACCGTTTTAAGGTCCCTCGGATGTACATTTTACATAAAAACTGGCAGGATATGTTTACAATGTTGAGTTTGTCCATCTTGGAAATCAGATTCAGATCAGTTTGATCATCAATCCCACGATTCCTAGGGCTTACAGAAAAGGGCCAAGAAAACCTGCACATCACAGATATGCATAGGAGATACAAATTGTATTATAGACGTCGCAAAACAAAGGATCCATCAGTTAAATCCTTGCATGTGCGTAGCCAAAGCTTCCTATTCTCACTAGATATGGATCTAGGGTCGCGAGGTTGCTTTAAATGTTTATAAAACTAGAAAAAACTAGATTTAAATAAATCTTAGCCATTCTAGCTTTTCGGTTCCGATTGTACCTAGTTTGAACCCTTTGAAAGGTAGAAAGGCTAGATTTAGATAAATCTAATTCGCCGAATTTACATTAAAGCAAATTCATATCAAATGAATAATTGACAGATATTTAATCACAATGGATAAAGAAATATATATATATATGTATATATATAATTATATATATATATATAAGCTGTAAAGGGCCATAGATTTCCAATCCAGGCCCGACTGAATGTAAATAGATATATATATTTATAAAAATTATAAAAGAGCCACGAATTAATCAAGGCTCGATAGAAAATTATATATATATATATATATATATATATAAAAGCTGTAAATGACCACAGATTTCCAATCCATGCTAGACAAAAATGTAAAATATATAGATATAAAAGCAGTAAATAGCTACGAATTTGCAATCCAGGCTCGACTGAATATAAATATACATATATATATTTATAAAATCTGTAAAGAGCCAAGAATTGATCCAGGCTCAACTGGAATGTAAATATATATATATATATATATATATATATATATATATATATATATATATATATATAAGCTGTAAAAGGCCACAGATTTCTAATCTAGACCAAACTGAAATGTAAATGTTAATATATACATTTAGTATATATATATATATATATATATATATATATTAAAACGAAAAAGGCCACGAATTAGAAATCCAGGCCAAGCGAAGTTAGAAAAATTATATATATATATAGTTATATATATAAAAGCAGTAAAAGGGCCACGAATTAGCAATCCAGGCCCGACTGAATTGAAAGTTAGTATATATATAGTCAATTATATATATAATAAAGCTGAAAAGGCCACGAATCAGCAATCCAGGACAAACAAGTTAGTTTATATATATATATATATAAAAGCGAGTAAAAGCCATAGATTAACGATCCAGACTGTGCAAACGAAGAAAAATGTATATATATATATATATATATATATATACTTATATATACTAAAAAGTAAGCTAGAAAGGCCACGAAACTAAGTTTCGGGTAAAACCAGAAGATGAAACTTGATATGCACGTTCACATTCACGTAATGAAGTAAGAAATTAGTTCTGATCGTAAAAAAACTTACAATAGATTGCTCCACAGGCTTTTTGCCACTCGGTGGGCTTCAAATGGACGTTTTTATCGGTTAATTTTTGGTATGTTGTAGAATATACGTGTGCAAGCGTATTGGAAAAATAAAATCTAAGTTTGGAGTACTAGAAGTAGGGCTAAAGGACGAAATGGGCAGAGTTTCAGAGCGTTCTTCTATTTTTTTCTTCTTTTTTTGCAAGGGTGGGGGGTCTTATTAATTAACCAAAATGGTAGCGGTTGCACTCGCGGCAGCCATGAATCTACCTGCAGCTCCTTGAGTAGGGCCCACTCCCATTGGTCCCGTCATCTCGAAGTACGTGCACTCCGAGTAACGCAATGTCAGGTTTGAACCTTCATAACTTTTGATTCGAGAGTCCGTTTGAGGCGTGCTATACCTTTCCGTAAAGCCCTTTCTGAGAGTGACACAATGACATGAGACTTAACCTTTTCCTAATTGTGGAAGATGGGTTTATAACTAGATCTTCATTTTTTTTGCAGTTTATTCGTTGAGCTGTATTGTGCTATTTTCACTCGGGATTGATTTTATGTCTCTTCCTGACCTTTATTGCATCAATTTAGCTTGATTTTGACTGAATTTGGCTTCAGGTTGGTAAAATAACCATTTTGTCCTTCCAGGGATTACCTCCCATATTGGCACGATTTTCGACTGTTCTCTCGGGGTTATCTTCGAGTTTTAATCTCAACCGACTCTGTTCTTCCTCAGGGTTGTCTCCAAGGTTGGTCTGGTCTCCCAGGGTTGTCTCTGGGGATGATTTGATGCTTCAGGGCTGTCTCTGAAGTGGATTTGGCTTCCCAGGGTTGTCTATGGGGTGATTGTAACTCCCGGGTTATTATCGAGGCTTGACTTCACATCCCCGTGTTGTTGCCAGGGTTGAGTTTAATCTCCCGGTGTTGTCACCGGGGCTCCTGTACCTCCCAGGTTGTTGTCGAGGCTTGACTTAACATCCGGTGTTATCGCCGGGGCTGAGTTTGATCTTTCGGTGTTGTCGTCGCGGCTCATGTACCTCTCGGGTTATTACTGGGGCTTGACTTGACATCCCGGTGTTATCTCCGGGGCTGAGTTTGATCTTCCGGTGTTGTCGCTAGGGCTCCTGTACCTCCCGGGTTGTTGTCGGGGCTTGACTTGACATCCCGGTGTTGTCGTCGGGGCTGAGTTTGATCTCCTGGTGTTGTCGCCGGACTGTTGACTTTGGTTTGAACTTCCAAGGTTGTCTCTGGAAGGTAAAAGATAGTTTTGCCCTTCTGCAGGATTATTAACAGGAATGCAAAATTTTGAGTGTCTACAGATGCTCCTCTTTATCATATTTATGCAATACAATGGAATAAACAGGATAAAGACTGCCAGACACTGGAAATACGACATATGAAAATGTAATGCAATGTATAATACGACATAAATGTTATATGCCCTTGTGGCGTTAGGCTATTACTGACTGTTTATGCCATTTTCCTGCTGGGGATGACGTCATCCGTGATAGCCCTTAGTGAATTCTCTTGACGCCTACTCGAACGGTAGCTTGCAAAGTCTCGACCATCACCGAACCTCCTTAGTGCCTACTCAAACGGTAGTTTGTAACGGTCCATTGGTCTAGCGACCTTTCTCGGTGTTCTAGCTGGGGACGTTCTTCTTTTAAAAAGTGCCCTCGTTGGGGATTCATGATGCCTATCCTGATGATAGCTTACACAAATTTACATCATCGAATCTTTCCCGATGCTACGTGAACTACGTGATAGAATTATATAATGACTAGAGTCTTGTATGTGTGAACTTATATTAGTTTATATATACTAATTGGAGAGGCCGACTTGTTAATGCTAGGTCGTTCCAACGCAGTTTTATTAAAGCTAGAATTTATTTGTAGCTGAGCAAACAGGCAAGTTCCTGAACTTCACTCTTTGATTGTGCAAGTTCTTTTGAACCCGTTATTGTATTATTTGCAAGTTCCTTATCTTCCTCAAGTTATATTTGAGCAAGTTTCCTAGACCCTTGCATTACTTTATTCAACAGATATTGTAAGCAAGTTTTCTAACTTCATTTAATTGTGATATTGAATGCAAGTACCCTAGACCCTTGTATTACTTTATTCAACGGATATTATAAGCTAGTATCCGAACCCTACTTTTATTGTGCAAATATTTTAAATCCTTGCACCACTTTATTCAATTACTCGAGTAAGCGAGATTCTAAACTTCACCTTATTTGTGCAAGTTCCTATCCTTCTCATGTTGTTTTGAGCAGATTATTATTGTATTGTGAAAGTTCTCTGAACTTCACATTTTGAGTATTGTGAAAGTTCTCCGAACTTCACATTTTGAGTATTGTGAAAGTTCCCCGAACTTCACACTTTGGTTATTGTGAAAGTTCATACTTTGGTTATTTTGCAAATTCCTGAACTTCATTTCTTTATTATGAAAGTTCTCTAAACTTATACAAACTCGTATATTGTGCAAGTATCTTATCTTTGTGTTTACTTTACTCAAAGAGCGTTGTCAGCAAATGTCCTAACCTATGCATTTACTTTATGCAAGGGATCTATTATGGTGAAATTCCCCGAATTTCACTCTTTGATGTTGTAAGTGTCTAAGCCTATATTTATTTTATGCAAGGAATCTATTATCGTGCAAGTTCCCCGAACTTCACACGTTGAATATTTTGCAAGTTCCCCGAACTTCACACGTTGAGTATTGTGCAAGTTCCCCGAACTTACACAAATTCCTATATTGTGCAAATTCTAAACTTCACTTTGTGCAAGTTCTCTATCCTTCTCATATTGTATTGAGTAGGTTATTGTTGAATCGAAAGTTGTTTACTTAATTGCTTGAACTTTATTTCCAAGCATGTTATTTAGTGGTTTAATTACTTATCAATTATTCCACATCGATATTATTGATGTCCGCACCTAGTGCATTTGAGCTCGTACAGTCTTGGACTTGTACATTATTCAAGGTTCTAAATTTCTTGAACCATGTCAGTAAGAGTCTGAACCTTTGCTCGGTCAGACTAGTGTATGAAGTTTTCTTTGAAGCTATCCAAATCAATTGATGGTAAGGATTCTTAGACGGAACAGAACACCCCTCATATATAGGAGTGTACCCAGGTATCTAATATATATGATACGAGTAAGCAGATTTAAGTGTTATGCATATTCACGTTGTGCCCGAGGCTGATCTCCTCGAGGTATTAAGTTTCTATAGCTAGAAGCCAGTAATTCTAAAAAGGGTCAATTAGCTATTGAACCCATTGGAAAGTTATAGTTCAGAGTCTACTCGACTATCAGTCATTCTAAAGGCAATTATTATCTTTGCTTTTAATATTCATTTTGTTAAATTGTTCAGATGTTCATAGTGTTGAATCATGCAGGTTGTTGAACCTTACAAATATTCATATTATTGAATCATTCTATTATTCGTACTGATTCGTTCAGATATTCATATTGTTGAATCATTCAGATATTCATATTATTGAATCGTTTTAATATTCATATTGTTGAATCTTTAAGATATTCATTTTGTTGAAATCGTTGTCAGATATTTTTCCATTCATCATGATATATCCTTTATTATTGTATCTAAACTTGCTGAGCAAACTTGTTGCTTATTCTTGCTATATCATGACTTATATTGCAGTTAAGCCCGAGCCCTCAGGGAAGGACAAGGGTAAAGGAAAAATTTAGGATGGTTTGCAAGGAGCAGACTTTATCTTTATGTCTAGTTAATTACTGTTAATGTAATATGAACCCTAATGTTTATTCTAGGGTATGTTTGTATTGATGTATTAATGTTATCGAATCTTGGGACTAGTAACACCTTTTGAATGAACGACGTACGTTTATTATATTCTGCATTTTTAGTTATCGTATGTTGTTAGAGGTGGATGTTAGTATTGTATCGTGGCGACCGGACCAGGGTCAGAGGACCCGGATTCGGGGGTGTAACAGGTTGGTATCAAAGCTTTAGGTTATAAATGTTAGGAATGCGAAACCTAAGTTATAACCTTAGTAGAAAACTCAAGTAGAGTTTGTAGGTGATGGATTGAGGATATCCATCGAGTCTTATTGTGATACTGAAGTTGTTTATTTAAATCAGCTATGGTTGATAGACGTCCTAAACTTCTTAATGCTAACTTGAATAGCATATCACGTAACGACTAAGTTTTCTTCCTTTCCTCAGGATCATGCCGCCTAGGGGATTTTCGCGGAACCAGAGGGAGGAAGGATCTGTTAGCAATGGTGGAGGGGGAAACGTTAACCCAATGCAGAGCTTCGTTAACCTATTAACAGAAGTAATGCAGAACATAACCCCGCCAGCAGCTGAGCAGCCAGGACATTACTTGGCTAGCTTTAAGGACTTTAAATTGGTAGGACCACTGGAATTCTGGGAAACCTTGAACCTAATTGAAGCCCAGACATGGATAGAAGAAATTGAGAAGGTGTTTGAGGTCGCACGGGTGGCCGAGGCACAGAAGACGAGTTTTGCCACATTCATGATGAAGGGCGAAGCTAACAATTGGTGGGAACCCAATAAAGGACTAGCAGGTGAAGGAGTTATTATGTGGGACAGATTTAAGAATTTCTTTTCAGAGAATACGCAACAAGATATAGAAGTTAAGTTTCTGGAGCTGAGACAAGGAGGTATGTCAGTCGCGGAGAACGCGGCAAGAGTTAACGAGTTGGCTCGATTCACCTCGCATCAGGTGGATACGAAGGCAAGGAAAACAGAGAGATTTGAATTAGGATTGAAACCATGGGTGCAGAAGGCAATAGATGTATTGAAGATTGAGACTTTTTCTGATCTTTTGGAAGAGGCTATCATTGCCGAATGAGGCATTGAAGCCATAGAGCGATTTAAACAAGATAAGAAGACCGGCCAAGAAGGATCAAAAGGGGGAAACAGCGGAGGCAGCAACCCCAACAAACGAAAATGGATGGAGAGCCAATCATCCAGAGGTGGAAAATTCAGGGGAGAGGTTAAGAAAAGTATAAAGTGCAGTAACTGTGGAAGGAACCACTCGGGGGAATGCATGAAGGGGAAGAACGCATGTTATCGTTGTGGACAACTAGGGCACATGGCTCCTCAGTGTTGGAATAAACTGAAAGGAAGATGTTTCGCGTGTAGAGCCACAGACCATCAAATCAAGGACTGCCCGAAGAAAAAGGGCGTTACAGCTAGCGGTAACCGCAACAACAAGGACGTAGTGTCAGGTATCATCCCGATCAACTATATATAGATGCATATGTGTTATTCGATTCGGGTGCCACCTGTTCTTTTGTTTCTGAAGAATTTACTAAACAGTTAGACTCACCCCGTGAGGAATTAGAACACCCTATGAGCGTAGAAGTAGCAAACAAGGAAGTTATTCTCGTAGAATACATTCATAGGAACTGTTATACTAATTTGAAGAGAATTCATGGATGTCTTCCCAAATGAGATTTAGCAGCAATAGTTTTTGCCTTGGAGTTTTGGAAGCATTATTTGTATGGCGAGAAGTGTGAGATATACACAGTCTGAAGTATATCTTTGTTGGGTTTGTACGAAATCGTGACGCAATCAAATTGCAAAAATTAGCGGAAGCATGGTATATCAGAGTTTAAAAAAATTTCTACAAAACCATTACCCGGATCATCCTTTATGCAAATTATTAATTTAAAACGATAAATAAGAAGTTATGGAATCATACCCTTGTAGAACGAAGCTTCCACAGGTACTAGTTCAACTCCTTGTTCTTCGTGATCTCCTTGAATTTTCGGATTAGATTCCTTCCTTTGATCAACGTTAGCCACCCAAGTGTTTGGCCTCTAGAGGTGATCCACCAAGGAAGATGAATTATCAAGAAGGAGGGTGGTTGGCTTAGTTTTCTATCCTCTATAGAAAAGGAGTACTCTCTAACAATTGGAATTGCATCAAGTAATATCTATTATAAGAATCCTCTTATATAGATATTGGTCAACCCGTCTAATCCTATTAGATATGGGATTTCTTTTAATTAATTAAACTCCTTTAATTAATTTAGGCTTCCCACCACATGGGAAATAATTAATTAAATTCATTTAATTAATTTGTCTCCTAATCTTATTAGGAATAAATGAGAGTACTAATATTAAATTAATTACTAAACTCCTTTAGAAATTAAAATAATAATAATTATAATAATATTAATAAGACTCCTCTTATTAATTTATATTTAAAATTTCCTAAATATTAAATAATAAATATTAAGCTATTTAATTTATTCTATCACCATAGATTAAATTAATTTCACTTAATACATTATTACGATTATGCCATTACCTTCTTAAATAATTATTCTTCCTTTTATGGTGTGACCCTTTAGGTTCTCCATATTAAACCGGTTGTGAATAAATCAATTAGAACAATTCTAATCTTATTTAAATAAATAAATTAAACTAATAATCTATTTAAATAAATAATATTTATTCTACAATAGGGATAAGCCTCCCTAGCGATCAACGACTTTTCAGATAATATAGATTTCAACATTAATCATAAAAGAACCTGTGAGTAAATAGTTACCATACAATTCAATCCTTCCACCATACAATGTCCCAATTAAATATAAGACATGAATTTACTGTCAAGTCTTATTTTATTTAATTATATGTATTTCGATTAGAAAATGCACAACTCCAAATAATGTAAATTAGAAACTCCTTTCTAATTTCATTTTACCTTGGCCAAGGATTCCTGGGTTGTCATTTAACGAATCACACAGGACATATCTCCTCCTTTACTAGAGGTGGTAGATTCTTTATTGATCATTCATTGTCTCCATATGTAACTCATTATACCCAAGCATACCCTTTTATATACCCTAAAGGGCTTTAAGGAATAAGTCAAAGTATAATTCATTACATACAAGATACTATGATGATCTCAAGTCCAAGGATCACTTGTACTACTATCACATTAGGAATTCCTATTGACAGGCGAGTAAAACTCCATTAGGTATTCCATAGCGAGTCACGTTCAGTGAACTTATTCTCCAATAAGCACCTACATACTTGCTTTAGTGTCTCCACACAAATGATTATGAGATCAATCATCCTCATCTAATGAGCAAGCAACATATGTACTAATCTATCCGGATTTACTAATCCCCTTTTTAGTAATCCCATGATTAGGAACTATTTTAGTTTTAGAGCTTTCTAAGAATTTAGATCTCATTGGCATGATCATCATCATGATTCTAAAAGCATTGCTTAAAACTATGGGTTATTTACATATTATAAAAACAGCACCATGTAGATAATTAAATGCCTTTAATAAATGAATATTTTTATTAATAAATAAATAAGATTGCCTCCAAAGTATATGCTTTATCATCATACATGATTGGCTTGTATGCATACTACTTTCAATCTCCCACTTGCACTAAAGCCAATCGCCATGGTATCTCATACCCAACTTCTCTAAGTGACGATCAAACTGCTGTTGTGTTAAAGCTTTAGTTAATGGATCTGCAATGTTGTCTTGAGAGTCTACACTCTCCTCTTTCAATGATTTCTTTAATCAAAGTGCCGCAACACATGTTTAGATTCAAGATGAGACTTAGGACCTATTCCTAGTTCTGTAATGAACTTTTCATCTAAAACATCAACTTGCAGCTTCACTTACAGTTATATACTTTGTCTTTGTCACTAAACCAACAACCTTTTGTTATTTGGAACCTTTTCAATTCACTGCACCATCTTTCAAGGTAAACACATACCATGAAACAGATTTACTGTCATCTTGGTCTGTTTGAAAACTTGAGTCTGTGAATCCCTTGAGTTTTAATTCAGACCCACCGTAGACAAGAAAAATATCCTTAGTCCTTCTCAAGTACTTTAGGATATTCTTCACTGCCTTCCAGTGCTCTTCTCCAGGGTTTGACTAGTATCTGCTCATTACACTAAGTGCATGAGCAACATCCGGTCTAGTACATATCATACCGTACATGATAGATCCTATTGCAGAAGCATAAGGGATCTTACTCATACGGTCTCTCTCCTCAGGTGTCTTTGGGGCCTGTTTCTTGGAGAGATGTATTCCATGGCTCATCGGCATGAGACCTCTTTTGGAATCTTCCATGCTAAACCTCTTTAGCATTGCATCAATGTACGTTCCTTGGGATAAACCAAGCATCCTTTTAGATCTATCTTTATAGATCTTTATCCCCAAAATATAGGATGCTTCTCCCAAGTCCTTCATGGAGAAGTGTTTAGATAACCAGATTTTAATCGATTGTAGCATAGGAATGTCATTCCCTATCAGTAATATATCATCAACATATAATACAAGGAATGAAACTGCGCTCCCACTAACCTTCTTGTTCACACATGGTTCATCGTCATTTTTGACAAAATCAAACTCTTTGATTGTCTCATCAAAACGAATGTTCCATCTACGAGAAGCTTGCTTCAATCCATAAATGGATCGTTGCAGCTTACAGACTTGATTTGTTCCAACCTTTGAAACAAATCCCTCTGGCTGTGTCATATACACATCCTCCTCAAGTTTTCCATTGAGGAAGTCCGTTTTCACGTCCATCTGCCAGATCTCATAGTCGTTATAAGCTGCAATCGCAAGCAAAATTCGAATGGACTTGAGCATAGCTACTGGTGAGAAGGTTTCATCATAGTCAACTCCTTGTCTTTGTTTGAAACCTTTTGCAACCAGTCGGCCCTTATAGGTCTCTACCTTGCCGTCCGCTCCAGTCTTTCTTTTAAAGACCCATTTACACCCAATAGGCTTAATGCCTTCAGGTGGTGAAATCAAAGTCCATAATTTGTTTTCATACATGGAGTCTATTTCGGATTTCATAGCTTCAAGCCATTTACCTGAGTCTTTATTACTCATAGCCTGTTCGTAATTCAATGGATCATCATCATTCATGATATGTACCTCATCGTCATCCTCTATAACAAATCTATATCTCTCAGGTATCTTCGGTACTCTTCCAGATTTACGAACAGGGTGTGGTATAGTAGGTTCTTCTACTTTGTCAGGTACCTGACTTTGATCCGTGGTAATTTGTGGGTCTTGAACTTCTTCAAGATATATCTTACTCCCACTGACCCCTTCATGGATAAACTCTTTTTCCAAGAAGGCAGCATGTTTTGCAACAAACACCTTTTGATCAGTTGGATGATAGAAATAATACCCTAAAGTTTCTTTAGGGTATCCCACAAATCTACACTTATCGAATTTAGTCTGTAGCTTATCATTTTCAAATTTTTTGACATAAGCTGGGCAACCCCAAGTCTTAACATGCTTAAGATTTGGTTTCTTCCCCTTCCACATCTCATATGGAGTCTTTGGGGCGGATTTGGTAGGTACCTTGTTAAGTAGGTATGCAGCCGTTTCTAGGGCATATCCCCAGAAAAAAATTGAAAGGTCGGTAAAACTCATCATGGATCGAACCATGTCCAACAGTGTTCGATTTCTCCTTTCAGATACTCCATTTAACTGTAGTGTACCTGGAGGAGTCCATTATGAGATTATACCATTTTCTTTGAGACAATTGAGAAACTCACCGCTTAAGTATTCTCCACCTCGATCTGATCGAAGTATCTTTATACTCTTGCCCGTTTGTTTCTCTACTTCACTTCTGAACTCTTTGAACTTTTCAAATGATTCTGACTTGTATTTCATTAAATACACATATCCAAATCTTGAGTGATCATCAGTGAAAGTAATAAAATAAGAATACCCACCCCGTGCACTTGTTGTCATAGGTCCACAAACGTCTGTATGAATCAATGCCAACAACTCTGTAACTCTTTCTCCTTTTTCACTAAAAGGAGATTTAGTCATTTTACCCATGAGACAAGATTCACAAGTTGGATATGATTCATAATCAGATAACTCAAGGAGCCCATCTTTATGCAACGTGGATAATCTTGTTTCATTGATATGACCGAGTCTACAGTGCCACATGTAGGTATAATTAATATCATCTCTTTTCCTTTTCTTAGTTTGTTCAATTTGAAAAATATTTTCTTGTAAGTCAAGTGTATAAAGTCCATTTCATAAATTTCCAACACCATATAAAACATCGTCTTTATAAATAGAACAACTATTGTTCTTTATAACAACGTTAAATCCTTCCATATCCAATACAGAAATTGAAATAATGTTTTGAATAATATTCGGAACATAATAACAATTATTAAGATAAATGGACTTGCCCGAAGACATTGCTAAATAATAAGTTCCTACAGCTAATGCAGCAACCTTTGCTCCATTCCCCACTCGTAGGATCACCTCATCATTGTTCAGCTTTCTGCTTCTGACCAGTCCCTTCACATTATTACATATGTGAGAACCACATCCGGTATCCAATACCCAAGTAGAATTTTGACTTTCTGAAAAATTAATTTCAATCATGAACAAACCTTGATTGGAAGTCGAAGCTTCTCCAAGCTTCTTCTTTGCCAGAAACTTCTTGCAGTTCTTCTTCCAAAGACCCGGGTCGTTGCAATGGAAGCACATTCCTTTGCTAGCTAGATCAGATTTTTTTTGTTCCTTTATGTTCACTTTGTCCTTGGTCATCCGAGATCGGAAGAGCTCCTTAGATATCTCATATCTAGCAGTCCTACTTTGTTCACCATACAACTCTTTGAGGTGAATCAACATAGTAGGAGCATCCATGTTTTCGTGCTGACGCTGAAGCTCGTTAATCATGGATGTGAGCATGATGCATTGAGCCACAGATGCATCATCTTGCCACTTTACAATGGTGGCAATCTCTTCCTCAGAGGCTGTTTCTGGAACAGTTCCAGGGACAGATGAGTTTAGGACATAAGAAATCTTTTCAGCAGTGAGAACTATTCTCAGATTTCTTAGCCAGTCCGTATAATTCGGCCCGGTAAGCTTATTAGCATCAAGTATGCTTCGCAGTGAAATTAGTGATTTTGACATTTTTAAAATTCTGCATGTGAAAAACAACATTTTAGCAAACATTCATTTTATTAATTTTGCATACCAAAATAAATTTAGGTCTTTATTTTAAATTGGTATCTCCCACTATTTTTATCAAACTATATTACCCTCACTTATATAGTTCGGCAACATCTAATTAAAGATTTGCTAGTGAGAATAAGGATCCCATTTCAAATGTATATAACCTTGTGGATAGCACAACAAGCGATATACAAATAAATAGGTAGACAACTCTTGTCAATTACATCACTATATAACTCCTTTTATTTTGTCTCTTAAATCA
The DNA here is from genome assembly GCA_020205555.1 of Panax stipuleanatus. Lineage (NCBI taxonomy): Eukaryota > Viridiplantae > Streptophyta > Magnoliopsida > Apiales > Araliaceae > Panax > Panax stipuleanatus. The sequence continues at coordinate 59,750,191 of CM035118.1, forward strand.
TAATGGTCAAGTGTGTGCACATCCGAACTAAAATGATTTAAGTTAAGTCCAGCCTAGCACTTCCATAAATTCAAAAAAGAAAAATGTTCGTCCTTGTGGATAGCACAACAAGACTAGATCGTTCAATTTTCTTGATAAGCATCAAATGTGATTAATTAACATCTTAAATACGCAATGCTCGCTTTGTGGATAGCACAACAAGCTCATATTAAATATTTAATACTCTATTAATTTATCATGCTAGAAGGCGACGTTCGATATTCCAAATATTATTTGAACGATTCGGACTTAATATTATTTATTTGAGGGATTTGTTATTATTTGTCTCATCTTGTTTAGCGCGCATGCACATATATATATAAAATACGCGTTATTTTATTAAACATGCGAAGCATGTTTGCATAAAATATAATATATATAATATTTAGCATGCAATATAGAATATTATATTCTACCCGGATTGATTATGGACTTTTATTCTAGTTTGGTTCAATTGAGCCACCAAGTGAACCAAAAGGTCAAACCTAGGAGTGCAAGAATTTAAATTTAAATATAATTATTACATTTAAACCCGGGCTCCATACAAACAGGTCTTCACGCGCTCCTTGCTCCTTGGTCTCCAATTTCTTCAAGATAATTCTAACTATTTCTATTACATTAAACTATTTAATTTAAATAGAAACCTTGATCAGCAGTCAAGGGGAAGTACATAGGAGGGAGATAGAATTTTACATCAAGAAAAAAAATTAGAGAAGACGAGGTACACAGACCCCATTTAATAAAACCCATTCATTCAAGCATTCAACTAAAATAAAATTCAATCACATTGGTCAAATAGTCCATAATCAATCCCCATTTATTATCATATATATCACCATATATATCAATAAATAAATATTCATCTCATGAATTAAAACATTCCATATATATATGAGTATCATTTAATGGGCAATTTTAAATTTCATGAAATCCAATTTCAAGATTAAAATAAACTCTTTATTTTAATTATAAAATTATTTAGAATATAATATATAAATATATCATATATATATATATATAATATAAATTCACTTTTATTTTTTAAAAAGAAGTCACCTTCTTTTATTAAAAGAGTCATGCATGTTTATTAAAAGAGTCCTTTCCTGATGGGTCATCTTCTTTTTGGAGTAAGAAAGAGACAACACCTTTTCCTTGCAGAATTCAAGATTTGCACCCCCAAAAAAAATTGTGATTCGTCCCAAAAAAAAAACGTCATTTTTTTTTCTTAAAAAAATAATTTTATACAATAAAATTATGTCCAATAAATTATTTTTAAATACATACCCATATGTATATGAAATCAAAAATAAATTAATAATTGCATAAAGGTTTGGCTCTGATGCCACTGTTGGGTTTGTACGAAATCGTGACGCAATCAAATTGCAAAAATTAGCGGAAGCATGGTATATCAGAGTTTAAAAAAATTTCTACAAAACCATTACCCGGATCATCCTTTATGCAAATTATTAATTTAAAACGATAAATAAGAAGTTATGGAATCATACCCTTGTAGAACGAAGCTTCCACAGGTACTAGTTCAACTCCTTGTTCTTCGTGATCTCCTTGAATTTTTGGATTAGATTCCTTCCTTTGATCAACGTTAGTCACCCAAGTGTTTGGCCTCTAGAGGTGATCCACCAAGGAAGATGAATTATCAAGAAGGAGGGTGGTTGGCTTAATTTTCTATCCTCTATAGAAAAGGAGTACTCTCCAACAATTGGAATTGCATCAAGTAATATCTATTATAAGAATCCTCTTATATAGATATTGGTCAACCCTTCTAATCCTATTAGACATGAGATTTCTTTTAATTAATTAAACTCCTTTAATTAATTTAGGCTTCCCACCACATGGGAAATAATTAATTAAATTCATTTAATTAATTTGTCTCCTAATCTTATTAGGAATAAATGAGAGTACTAATATTAAATTAATTACTAAACTCCTTTAGAAATTAAAATAATAATAATAATAATAATAATAATAAGACTCCTCTTATTAATTTATATTTAAAATTTCCAAAATATTAAATAATAAATATTAAGCTATTTAATTTATTCTATCACCATAGATTAAATTAATTTCACTTAATGCATTATTACGATTATGCCATTACCTTCTTAAATAATTATTCTTCCTTTTATGGTGTGACCCTTTAGGTTCTCCATATTAAACCGGTTGTGAATAAATCAATTAGAACAATTCTAATCTTATTTAAATAAATAAATTAAACTAATAATCTATTTAAATAAATAATATTTATTCTACAATAGGGATAAGCCTCCCTAGCGATCAACGACTTTTCAGATAATATAGATTTCAACATTAATCATAAAAGAACTTGTGAGTAAATAGTTACCATACAATTCAATCCTTCCACCATACAATGTCCCAATTAAATATAAGACATGAATTTACTGTCAAGTCTTATTTTATTTAATTATATGTATTTCGATTAGAAAATGCACAACTCCAAATAATGTAAATTAGAAACTCCTTTCTAATTTCATTTTACCTTGGCCAAGGATTCCTGGGTTGTCATTTAACGAATCACACAGGACATATCTCCTCCTTTACTAGAGGTGGTAGATTCTTTATTGATCATTCATTATCTCCATATGTAACTCATTATACCCAAGCATACCCTTTTATATGCCCTAAAGGGCTTTAATGAATAAGTCAAAGTATAATTCATTACATACAAGATACTATGATGATCTCAAGTCCAAGGATCACTTGTACTACTATCACATTAGGAATTCCTATTGACAGGCGAGTAAAACTCCATTAGGTATTCCATAGCGAGTCACGTTCAGTGAACTTATTCTCCAATAAGCACCTACATACTTGCTTTAGTGTCTCCACACAAATGATTATGAGATCAATCATCCTCATCTAATGAGCAAGCAACATATGTACTAATCTATCCGGATTTACTAATCCCCTTTTTAGTAATCCCATGATTAGGAACTATTTTAGTTTTAGAGCTTTCTAAGAATTTAGATCTCATTGGCATGATCATCATCATGATTCTAAAAGCATTGCTTAAAACTATGGGTTATTTACATATTATAAAAACAGCACCATGTAGATAATTAAATGACTTTAATAAATGAATATTTTTATTAATAAATAAATAAGATTGTCTCCAAAGTATATGCTTTATCATCATACATGATTGGCTTGTATGCATACTACTTTCAATCTTCACGCAGAAGGAATTAAACATAAGGCAACGCCGATGGCTAGAATTGATTAAAGATTTTGATTGTGAGAATTTGTACCATCCAGGCAAAGCAAATGTAGTGGCAGATGCCTTAGATAGGAAAGGCAGAGGAAATTTATCGAGGTTGACCATTCAGAAGAATTAGTGAAAGATTTTTGAATTGATAGTAGTGTGCATACAAGCCAATCATGTATGATGATAAAGCACATACTTTGTAAACAATCTTATTTATTTATTAATAAAATATTTATTTATTAAAGGCATTTAATTATCTACATGGTGCTGTTTTTATAATATGTAAATAACCCATAGTTTTAAGCAATGCTTTTAGAATCATGATGTTGATCATGCTAATGAGATCTAAATTCGTAGAAAGCTTTAAAAGTAAAATAGTTCCCAATCGTGGGATTACTAAAAAGGGGATTAGTAAATCCGGATAGATTGGTACATATGTTGCTTGCTCATTGGATGAGGATGACTGATCTCATGGTCATTTGTGTGGAGACACTAAAGCAAGTATGTAGGTGCTTATTGGAGAATAAGTTCACTGAACGTGACTCGCTATGGAATACCTAATGGAGTTTTACTCGCCTGTCAATAGGAATTCCTAATGTGATAGTAGTACATGTGATCCTTGGACTTGAGATCATCATAGTATCTTGTATGTAACAAATTATACTTTGACTAATTCCTTAAGGCCTTTTAAGGCATATAGGGTATGCTTGGGTGTAATGAGTTACATATGGAGATAATGAATGATCAATAAAGAATCTACCACCTCTAGTAAAAGAGGAGATATGTCCTATGTGATTCGTTAAATGACAACCCAGGAATCCTTGGCCAAGGTAGAATGAAATTAGAAAGAGGTTTCTAATTTGCATTATTTGGAGTTGTGCATTTTCTAATCGAAATACATATGATTAAATAAATTAAGACTTGATAGTAAATCCATGTCTTATATTTAATTGGGACATTGTATGGTGGAAGGATTGAATTGTACGGTAACTATTAACTCACAGGTTCTTTTATGATTAATGTTGAAATCTATATTATCTGGAAAGTCGTTGATCACTAGGGAGGCTTATCCCTATTGTAGAATAAATGTTATTTATTTAAATATATTATTAGTTTAATTTGTTTATTTAAATAAGATTAGAATTGTTCTAATTGATTTATTCACAACCGGTTTAATATAGAGAACCTAAAGGGCCACACCATAAAAGGAAGAAGAATTATTTAAGAAGAAAATGGCATGATAGTAATAATGCATTAAGTATAATTAATTTAATCTATGATGATAGAATAAATTAAATAGCTTAATGTTTATTATTTAATATTTTAGAAATATTAAATATAAATTAATAAGAGGAGTCTTATTAATATTATTATTATTATTATTATTTTAATTCTAAAGGAGTTTAGGAATTAATATAATATCAGTACTCTCTCTCAATCCTAATAAAGATTAGGATATAAATTAATTAAAAGTATTTAATTAATTAATTAAATAAAACCCTATTCTAATTGGATTAGGAGGGTTAACCTAATATCTATATAAGAGAGTCTTATATCAGAAATAAGTAGAGATGTGAAAATTTTCCAAGAGTTGGGAGTACACATATTCTATAGAGATAGAAACAAGGGTTAAGCCAATAACCCATCTTCTTGAGTTCTTCATCTTCCTTGGTGGATCACCGTTAGAGGCCAAACATTTGGGTGGCTGACATTATTCAAGGGAAGGAGCCACTATCAGAGGAATCAAAGGAATCAAAGGAGTAGAACTTGTACCTGAGGAAGCTTAGATCTTCAAAGGTATAATTCCATGTTCTCTGTTTTCTGTTATTGATAACAAGCACAAAGCATGATCATGGTTATGGGTTTGTATAAATTTTGAAAACCTAGTTTTTACGCTTCCGCCCTATTTATGTGATTTGATTGCATGATTGCATTACATACAAACCCAACAGTGGTATCAGAGCCTAACTTTGTGCTAATTATCAATTTTATAATTCCATGTATGAATTGATGTGAGAATTGGATCGTTTTTCTGGACAAAAATCAGTTTTCTGCAAGTTTCTGCGCCGGTCTGCAAAAACTGCTACTTCCGTCTACCTGCGCAGCTGCGCAGCTACCCAGTTCATTACTGGCGCAGCTGCGCCGGTACCTGGACAGACCCTGAAAATTGATTTTAATTAATTAAGTAAACTGTTTATTTAATTGATAAAGTTTTAAAATAAAGAAGTTTATTTTATCTGAAATATGATTTCAGAATGCTAAAATTAAAGGAGTTTAATTTGGATTTATTTTTGATTAAAATAAAAGAGTTTATTTTGTTTCAAAAATAAAATTTAGCAAAACTTTTGTCCATTAAATAACATCGATCCATATATGGAATAGCATTGTTATTCATGAGATGAATGGATATTTATTGATGCATATGTTGATGTGTATGATAATAAATGGGGTTGATTATGGACTATGACCAATGTGATTGGATTTTATTTTGGATGAATGCTTGAATGTATGGGTTTTATAAAATGGGGTCTGCGTACCTCGTCTTCTCTTGTTTTATTCTCGATGTAAATTCTATCTCCTTTCTATGTACTTCCCCTTGACTGCTGATCAAGGTTTCTATTTAATTTTAAATAGTTAATGTAATAGAGATAGTTAGAATTATTTTGAAGAAATTGGAGACCAAGGAGCGAGTAGCGCGTGAAGACCCGTTTGTATGGAGCCCGGGTTTAAATGTAATAGTTACATTTAAAATTTAAATTCTTGCACTCCTAGGTTTGACCTTTTGGTTCACTTGGTGGCTCTAGTGAACCAAACTAGAATAAAAGTCCATAATCAATCCGGGTAGAATATAGTATTCTATATTGCATGCTAAATATTATATATATTATATTTTATACAAACATGCTTCGCATGTTTAATAAAATGACGCGTATTTTATATATATATGTGCATGCGTGCTTAAAAAGATGAGACAAATAATAACAAACCCCTTAAAGAAATATTATTAAGTCTGAAGCGTTCAAATAATATTTGGAATATCGAACGTCGCCTTCTAGCATGATTAGTTAATAGAGTATTAAATATTTAATATGAGTTTTTTGTGCTATCCACAAGGCGAGTATTGAATATTTAAGATGTTAATTAATCACATTTGATGCTTATCAAGAAAATTGAACGATCTAGTCTTGTTGTGCTATCTACAAGGACGAAAATTTTTCTTTTTTGAATTTATGGAAGTGCTAGGCTGGACTTAACTCAAATCATTTTAGTTCGGATGTGCACACACATGACCATTATGATTTAAGAGGCAAAATAAAAGGAGTTACATGGTGATGTAATTGACAAGAGTTGTCTACCTATTTATTTGTATATCGCTTGTTGTGCTATCCACAAGGTTATATACATTTGAAATGGGATCCTTAATCTCACTAGCAAATCTTTAATTAGATGTTGCCGAACTATATGAGTAAGGGTAATATAGTTTGATGAAAATAGTGGGAGATACCAATTTAAAATAAAGACCTAAATTTATTTTGGTATGCAAAGTTAATAAAATGAATGTTTGCTAAAATGTTGTCTTTTCACATGCAGAATTTTTAAAAAAAATGTCAAAATCACTAATCTCACTACGAAGCATACTTGATGCAAATAAGCTTACCGGCCCGAATTATGAGGACTGGCTAAGAAATCTGAGAATTGTTCTCACTGCTGAAAAGATTTATTATGTCCTAAATTCCACTATCCCTGAATCTGTTTCAGAAACAGCCTCTGAGGAAGAGATTGCCACTTTCAATAAGTGGCAAGATGATGCATCTGTGGCTCAATGCATCATGCTCGCATCCATGAATAACGAGCTTCAGCGTCAGCACGAAAAAATGGATGCTCCTGCTATGCTGCTTCACCTCAAGGAGTTGTATGGTGAACAGAGTAGGACTGCTAGATATGAGATATCTAAGGAGCTCTTCCGATCTCGGATGACCGAGGGCACTACCGTCGAGACTCATGTTCTGAAGGTAATCAATTTGATTGAACGCCTTGGACAGCTTGGGTTCGTCATGGATGGAGAGTTGAGTCAAGACTTGGTCTTACAGTCACTCCCTGAGACCTTCTCGCAGTTTGTGGTTAATTTTCACATGAATAAGCTAGATGTCAGCTTACCTGAGCTGCTTAACATGCTGAAAACTGCAGAAGGTCACTTCTCATCCAAGAAGAACCATGTCTTGATGGTGGATTCTTCCAATAAAAGGAAGAGGCCCAAGGTGTCTTCTGAAAAGAAGAAATCTAAGAAGGCTAAGGGAAAAGGGAAAGAAAAAGAGCAAAAGAAACCTGAACCAGCTAAAGGAATGTGCTTTCATTGCAATGAGCCGGGACATTGGAAGAGGAACTGCAAGAAGTTTCTAGCAGAGAAGAAGCTTGGAGAAGCTTCGACTTCCAATCAAGGTTTGTTTATGATTGAAATTAATTTTTCTGAAATTCATAATTCTACTTGGGTATTGGATACCGGCTGTGGTTCTCACATATGTAATACTGTGCAGGGACTGGTTAGAAGTAGAAAGCTGAACAATGATGAGGTGATCCTACGAGTGGGAAATAGAGCAAAAGTTGCTGCATTAGCTGTAGGAACTTATTGTTTAGCAATGCCTTCGGGCAAATTCATTTATCTTAATAATTGTTATTATGTTCCGAATATTATTAAAAACATTATTTCAATTTCTGTATTGGATATGGAAGGTTTTGGCGTTATTATAAAGAACAATGGTTGTTCTATTTATAAAGACGATGTTTTATATGGTATTGGAAATTTACGAAATGGACTTTATACACTTGACTTACAAGAAAATATATTTCAAATTGAACAAACTAAGAAAAGGAAAAGAGATGATATTAATTATACCTACATGTGGCACTGTAGACTCGGTCATATCAATGAAACAAGATTATCCAAGTTGCATAAAGATGGACTCCTCGAGCTATCCGATTATGAATTATATCCAACTTGTGAATCTTGTCTCATGGGTAAAATGACTAAATCTCCTTTTAGTGGAAAAGGAGAGAGAGTTACAGAGTTGTTGGCATTGATTCACACAGACGTTTGTGGACCTATGACAACAAGTGCATGGGGTGGGTATTCTTATTTTATTACTTTCACTGATGATCGCTCAAGATTTGGATATGTGTATTTAATGAAATACAAATCAGAATCATTTGAAAAGTTCAAAGAGTTCAGAAGTGAAGTAGAGAAACAAACGGGCAAGAGTATTAAGATACTTCGATCAGATCGAGGTGGAGAATACTTAAGCAGTGAGTTTCTCAATTGTCTCAGAGAAAATGGTATAATCTCACAATGGACTCCTCCAGGTACACCACAGTTAAATGGAGTATCTGAAAGGAGAAATCGAACACTGTTGGACATGGTTCGATCCATGATGAGTTTTACCGACCTTCCAATTTCCTTCTGGGGATATGCCCTAGAAACGGCTGCATACCTACTTAACAAGGTACCTACCAAATCCGCCCCAAAGACTCCATATGAGATGTGAAAAGGGAGGAAACCAAATCTTAAGCATGTTAAGACTTGGGGTTGTCCATCTTATGTCAAAAAGTTTGAAAATGATAAGCTACAGACTAAATCTGATAAGTGTAGATTTGTGGGATACCCTAAAGAAACCGTAGGGTATTATTTCTATCATCCAACTGATCAAAAGGTGTTTGTTGCAAAACATGCTACCTTCTTGGAGAAAGAGTTTATCCATGAAGGGGTCAGTGGGAGTAAGATATATCTTGAAGAAGTTCAAGAACCACAAGTTACCACGGACCAAAGTCAGGTACCTAACCAAGTAGAAGAACCTACTGTACCACACCATGTTCGTAAATCTGGAAGAGTACCGAAGATACCTGAGAGGTATGGATTCGTTATAGAGGATGACGATGAGGTACACATCATGAATGATGATGATCCATTGAATTACGAACAGGCTATGAGTAATAAAGACTCAGGGAAATGGCTTGAAGCCATGAAATCTGAAATGGACTCCATGTATGAAAACAAAGTATGGTCTTTGATTTCACCACCTGAAGGCATTAAGCCTATTGGGTGTAAATGGGTCTTTAAAAAAAAGACTGGAGCGGACGGCAAGGTAGAGACCTATAAGGCCCGACTAGTTGCAAAAGGTTTCAAACAAAGACAAGGAGTTGACTATGATGAAACCTTCTCACCAGTAGCTATGCTCAAGTCCATTCGGATTTTGCTTGCGATTGCAGCTTATAACGACTATGAGATCTGGCAGATGGACGTGAAAACAGCCTTCCTCAATGGGAAACTTGAGGAGGATGTGTATAAGACACAGCCAGAGGGATTTATTTCAAAAGTTGGAACAAATCAAGTCTGTAAGCTACAACGATCCATTTATGGGTTGAAGCAAGCTTCTCGTAGATGGAACATTCGTTTTGATGAGACAAGCAAAGAGTTTGATTTTATCAAAAACGAGGATGAACCATGTGTATACAAGAAGGTTAGTGGGAGCACAGTATCATTCCTTGTATTATATGTTGATGATATATTACTGATAGGGAATGACATTCCTATGTTACAATCCATTAAAATCTGGTTATCTAAAAACTTCTCCATGAAGGACTTGGGTGAAGCATCCTATATTTTGGGGATAAAGATCTATAGAGATAGATCTAAAAGGATGCTCGGCTTATCCCAAGGAACGTACATTGATACGATGCTAAAGAGGTTTAGCATGGAAGATTCCAAAAGAGGTCTCATGCCGATGAGCCATGGAATAAATCTCTCCAAGAAACAGGCCCCAAAGACACCTGAGGAGAGAGACCGTATGAATAAGATCCCTTATGCTTCTGCAATAGGATCTATCATGTACGGTATGATATGTACTAGACCGGATGTTGCTCACGCACTTAGTGTAACAAGCAGATACCAGTCGAATCCAGGAGAAGAGCACTGGAAGGTAGTGAAAAATATCCTAAAGTACTTGAGAAGGACTAAAGATATTTTTCTTGTCTACGGTGGGTCTGAATTAAAACTCGAGGGATTCACGGACTCAAGTTTTCAAACAGACCAAGATGACAGTAAATCTATTTCAAGGTATGTATTTACCTTGAACGGAGGTGCAGTGAGTTGGAAGAGTTCCAAGCAGCAAACAGTTGCTGATTCAGTGACAGAGGCAGAGTATATAACTGTAAGTGAAGCTGCAAGTTGATGTTTTAGATGAAAAGTTCATTACAGAACTAGGAATAGTTCCTAAGTCTCATCTTGAATCTAAACATGTGTTACGGCACTTTGATTAAAGAAATCATTGAAAGAGGAGAGTGTAGACTCTCAAGACAACATTGCAGATCCATTAACTAAAGCTTTAACACAACAGCAGTTTGATCGTCACTTAGAGAAGTTGGGTATGAGATACCATGGCGATTGGCTTTAGTGCATGTGGGAGATTGATAGTAGTGTGCATACAAGCCAATCATGTATGATGATAAAGCACATACTTTGTAAATAATCTTATTTATTTATTAATAAAATATTTATTTATTAAAGGCATTTAATTATCTACATGGTGTTGTTTTTATAATATGTAAATAACCCATAGTTTTAGGCAATGCTTTTAGAATCATGATGTTGATCATGCTAATGAGATCTAAATTCTTAGAAAGCTTTAAAAGTAAAATAGTTCCCAATCGTGGGATTACTAAAAAGGGGATTAGTAAATCCGGATAGATTGGTACATATGTTGCTTGCTCATTGGATGAGGATGACTGATCTCATGGTCATTTGTGTGGAGACACTAAAGCAAGTATGTAGGTGCTTATTGGAGAATAAGTTCACTGAACGTGACTCGCTATGGAATACCTAATGGAGTTTTACTCGCCTGTCAATAGGAATTCCTAATGTGATAGTAGTACATGTGATCCTTGGACTTGAGATCATCATAGTATCTTGTATGTAACAAATTATACTTTGACTAATTTCTTAAGGCCTTTTAAGGCATATATAGGGTATGCTTGGGTGTAATGAGTTACATATGGAGCTAATGAATGATCAATAAAGAATCTACCACCTCTAGTAAAAGAGGAGATATGTCCTATGTGATTCGTTAAATGACAACCCAGGAATCCTTGGCCAAGGTAGAATGAAATTAGAAAGAGGTTTCTAATTTGCATTATTTGGAGTTGTGCATTTTCTAATCGAAATACATATGATTAAATAAATTAAGACTTGACAGTAAATCCATGTCTTATATTTAATTGGGACATTGTATGGTGGAAGGATTGAATTGTACGGTAACTATTAACTCACAGGTTCTTTTATGATTAATGTTGAAATCTATATTATCTGGAAAGTCGTTGATCGCTAGGGAGGCTTATCCCTATTGTAGAATAAATGTTATTTATTTAAATAGATTATTAGTTTAATTTGTTTATTTAAATAAGATTAGAATTGTTCTAATTGATTTATTCACAACCGGTTTAATATGGAGAACCTAAAGGGTCACACCATAAAAGGAAGAAGAATTATTTAAGAAGAAAATGGCATGATAGTAATAATGCATTAAGTATAATTAATTTAATCTATGATGATAGAATAAATTAAATAGCTTAATGTTTATTATTTAATATTTTAGAAATATTAAATATAAATTAATAAGAGGAGTCTTATTAATATTATTATTATTATTATTATTTTAATTCTAAAGGAGTTTAGGAATTAATATAATATCAGTACTCTCTCTCAATCCTAATAAAGATTAGGATATAAATTAATTAAAAGTATTTAATTAATTAATTAAATAAAACCCTATTCTAATTGGATTAGGAGGGTTAACCTAATATCTATATAAGAGAGTCTTATATCAGAAATAAGTAGAGATGTGAAAATTTTCCAAGAGTTGGGAGTACACATATTCTATAGAGATAGAAACAAGGGTTAAGCCAATAACCCATCTTCTTGAGTTCTTCATCTTCCTTGGTGGATCACCGTTAGAGGCCAAACATTTGGGTGGCTGACATTATTCAAGGGAAGGAGCCACTATCAGAGGAATCAAAGGAATCAAAGGAGTAGAACTTGTACCTGAGGAAGCTTAGATCTTCAAAGGTATAATTCCATGTTCTCTGTTTTCTATTATTGATAACAAGCACAAAGCTTGATCATGGTTATGGGTTTGTATAAATTTTGAAAACCTAGTTTTTACGCTTCCGCCCTATTTATGTGATTTGATTGCATGATTGCCTTACATACAAACCCAACATGAATTACTAAACTTAGAGGTTAAGTATCCGATGGAGACCAAAGAGAGATTATTTACAGTGTCAGTAAGCCCGACGTTATTAGATAAGGTTAAGGAGGCACAAGAGGAGGACGAAGTTTGTGATAACATTAAGAAGCGATTAGCTGAAGGTGATGAGTTGAAATTTAAGATTGATAGCACTGGACTGCTAAGATTTGAAGGACGAATTTGGGTACCGTTAGTACTAGAACTAAGAGAAGAGATTTTTCTAGAAGCATTTTACGGAAGGAAAGGGTCGAGCACCGTTGTGTTAGGACGAGATAGGTGAACATCGACTGTTGGGACCAGGAGTGGTACAGCAGACGGTAGAGATTATCTAAGTGATAAGAGTGAATTATCTGTTTTTATTGGAGTAACCTTATTTTTACAATTCCGAGGACGGAATTTTTATAAGGGGGGAGGGATGTAACGACCAGGAATTTTAAGCTTCTTATTAATTTTATCTGTGATTTAAAAATTTTGAGAGTTAATTTTTCAAACTTATTTAAACCTTATGTGGTTATGTGCTTATGTGAATTTAACCTATGCAAATAAATGCTAGGATTTTTATTAAAGGGAATCACTAATGGTTATTTAAATTAGTAGATTAAACCTGAGACTTTTATATCAGAATATTGATAAAAGTGTAAGTAAATTATATATTCAAATTTCTTGAATATAGTGTAGAGAGTTAATCGTGATTAATTATTTATATTTGAGTAATTAATTGATAACGTATGAAATTATTATTGTTGTTGATTTATAATTATTATGAATAAATAATAATTAATAAGTAAGATATTAATAAATATAATAATATTATATTTAATTGATTTATTATTTTATACAAGCATGTAATACGTAAACCTATAATATATGGTGGATTACCCTTATATTATATAATGCAAGGTGGCATGTCAATATGACTATACGTTATATATATTGACTATATGGTAAGAGTAATTTCATTATATGAATGACATAATAGTATGACTTATGTAACATAATATGTGTGGGTAGAATTTTAATGAACACCCTATTACTTTATATTATATCAATAACATTATTAATTGATAAATGATTTCAATAAGTTATTATAATTATTTTAATAACAGTTATTATTATAATAATACCCAATTACCTTATATTTGGTGTTAATAGATAATGTACATGGAATATATGCATATACCTTACTTGATGCATCATATTATTAATTGCTCATTGAAATTGTGACTTTAATTTAATTATAGCCTAAGTATTTACATGAAATAAAATGTGTATACATGATATAGCCTAAGTAAGCATGGTATATATAGAATAATAATGTAGTATATTGCATCCAAGTTGCTTCCATTTGCTGAGAATTGGTTGTCCCATATTATGTGCCCAATTGCTCTCTTATTTCTCATACACGTGAACCCACATGCTATGCTACTCTATCTTCTTCTTCTCAAATTCATCCAAGCTAGCCATAATCATTATAAGGGGAGTGGGATTTATGATGAGTTCCACCCACTCTCACCAACTCTCACCAACTTCTTCTTATCCATTATGTAATCTAGCAATCCTTTGTTTTGATTTGGTAAACAAAGCTTGGAACCGGGTAAGAAATTGGCTATATAAGAACTCTTCCCTTCTCCTTCATTCATTTGCTAAGATTTTCATATTATTGGGAGAGTATGATAGCAGCATTGTAAGGATCAATATAGCAGTAAACTCAATTTAAGCAATTACAGAGGTATACTCCCATTCTTTGTTCAAAGTCTGTAAAATTCTAATTCTTTGATTCTTGAATTGAGCATGCTTTGATTGATTTGAGTATGCTTATTAGATGCTATGATAGTTTACTACCATGTTAGAAATGTATTGCATGGTGGTTGGGATAAATTTCGTTGGAAAATTTGAGTTGGGTTTACAGTCTGTCGAAAACTGCACTGTCTCAGGCCTGGCCGCCAGCCTGCGCAGCTGCGCCAGTGTTGCACTGGCCAGCGGCGCAGCTACGCCAGTGCCTGTCTGCAGTTTTGCTTTCTGTTTTACTTTCTGCTCATGCTAACTTATGGTACTAGTTTGGATTAAGCATACTGGCATAAGTGATATATATATATATATATGGATGTATTGAGGCAATGTAAGCATGTTTCACTAATAGTTGCACAAGTAATTATAGTTTGAAATAAACTTAGCGTTTCATAAACTAACGTCGAATATGGAAACAAACTAGATATGTATACTTGCCATGATAGTATTCTGACCTTGCAAGCATGATAGTATGACTTAGAATTGTATGGGAGGCATGTTGACTTTGGTATACGGGTTTCATAATAGAATATGAGCATGTGAACCCCACTATTGAACATTTCTAGCGAAACATATAAGTTTCAAAGGTGAACATTAACATGTAGATATTGTGTATGCATTCTAATTTAACGAGCTTGTTAGTATGACCTAGATAGGCATGAAGAACATGATAATTGGTATATACATGTTTAAAAATGTGCACGGTCATGTTAGACCTCATTAGGGAAAACTTACTAACGAAACGTGAGCATTGAACATGGACTTGGCATGTTACATTGAGATATAAATTCTGATTTTATGAACCTGACCGTATGGTCTATATATGTACGTTTAAAGTGTTGAACACACTAGCATGCACGATTGCAAGATTTCAACTATTTCAAAAGAGAACTTAAGATTTGAAAGTTAAATACCATGTGAGTCATGTTGTGTGCATGGAAGGATGTTTATTAGGATGTCATTATGCCTATAGACATATTAACATGAACCGCACTAAGTTAAACACAGATTTCAACTATGCACGCATACTCATAGAAAGTGGATTCTTAAGGCATGAGTTATGACGATTAAAGTGTACACTTGTAGTATACGCACAAGCATAACTACTTAAGTATTGTTTGACCTTGTTATGTAATAACATGACTTTAGTAACCAATCTTGAAGCATGAACTTATATTGTTTAAAGTATGTGAATATCCGATATACAAACATGTGGTCTTGAAGTGGACATAGAATGAATATATTAGCTTTCGAACTTGAGTTAGATAAACTTGATAAACATATGCGTTGATTTATTTCAGTAACTGGAAGTGCTATGTGTTCAAGCCTATGTTGATGCTTATGAACTAGACAATCTAAAATTATTAAATCTAAGACAAGATTAGATTGGCTTACGTGAACTACGTGATAGAATTATATAATGACTAGAGTCTTGTATGTGTGAACTTATATTAGTTTATATATACTAATTGTAGAGGCCGACTTGTTAATGCTAGGTCGTTCCAACGCAGTTTTATTAAAGCTAGAATTTATTTGTAGCTGAGCAAACAGGCAAGTTCCTGAACTTCACTCTTTGATTGTGCAAGTTCTTTTGAACCCGTTATTGTATTATTTGCAAGTTCCCTATCTTCCTCAAGTTATATTTGAGCAAGTTTCCTAAACCCTTGCATTACTTTATTCAACAGATATTGTAAGCAAGTTTTCTAACTTCATTTAATTGTGATATTGAATGCAAGTACCCTAGACCCTTGTATTACTTTATTCAACGGATATTGTAAGCTAGTATCCGAACCCTACTTTTATTGTGCAAATATTTTAAATCCTTGCACCACTTTATTCAATTACTCGAGTAAGAGAGATTCTAAACTTCACCTTATTTGTGCAAGTTCCTATCCTTCTCATGTTGTTTTGAGCAGATTATTATTGTATTGTGAAAGTTCTCCGAACTTCACATTTTGAGTATTGTGAAAGTTCTCCGAACTTCACATTTTGAGTATTGTGAAAGTTCCCCGAACTTCACACTTTGGTTATTGTGAAAGTTCCCCGAACTTCACACTTTGGTTATTTTGCAAATTCCCGAACTTCATTTCTTTATTATGAAAGTTCTCTAAACTTATACAAACTCGTATATTGTGCAAGTATCTTATCTTTGTGTTTACTTTACTCAAAGAGCGTTGTCAGCAAATGTCCTAACCTATGCATTTACTTTATACAAGGGATCTATTATGGTGAAATTCCCCGAATTTCACTCTTTGATGTTGTAAGTGTCTAAGCCTATGCATTTATTTTATGCAAGGAATCTATTATCGTGCAAGTTCCCCGAACTTCACACGTTGAATATTTTGCAAGTTCCCCGAACTTCACACGTTGAGTATTGTGCAAGTTCCCCGAACGTACACAAATTCCTATATTGTGCAAATTCTAAACTTCACTTTGTGCAAGTTCTCTATCCTTCTCATATTGTATTGAGTAGGTTATTGTTGAATCGAAAGTTGTTTACTTAATTGCTTGAACTTTATTTCCAAGCATGTTATTTAGTGGTTTAATTACTTATCAATTATTCCACATCGATATTATTGATGTCCGCACCTAGTGCATTTGAGCTCGTACAGTCTTGGACTTGTACATTATTCAAGGTTCTAAATTTCTTGAACCATGTCAGTAAGAGTCTGAACCTTTGCTCGGTCAGACTAGTGTATGAAGTTTTCTTTGAAGCTATCCAAATCAATTGATGGTAAGGATTCTTAGACGGAACAGAACACCCCTCATATATAGGAGTGTACCCAGGTATCTAATATATATGATACGAGTAAGCAGATTTAAGTGTTATGCATATTCACGTTGTGCCCGAGGCTGATCTCCTCGAGGTATTAAGTTTCTGTAGCCAGAAGCCAGTAATTCTAAAAAGGGTCAATTAGCTATTGAACCCATTGGAAAGTTATTGTTCAGAGTCTACTCGACTATCAGTCATTCTAAAGGTAATTATTGTCTTTGCTTTTAATATTCATATTGTTAAATTGTTCAGATGTTCATAGTGTTGAATCATGCAGGTTGTTGAACCTTACAAATATTCATATTATTGAACCATTCTATTATTCGTACTGATTCGTTCAGATATTCATATTGTTGAATCGTTTAGATATTTATATTATTGAATCGTTTTAATATTCATATTGTTGAATCTTTAAGATATTCATTTTGTTGAAATCGTTGTCAGATATTTTTCCATTCATCATGATATATCCTTTATTATTGTATCTAAACTTGCTGAGCAAACTTGTTGCTCATTCTTGCTATATCATGACTAATATTGCAGTTAAGCCCGAGCCCTCAGGGAAGGACAAGGGTAAAGGAAAGATTTAGGATGATTTGCAAGGAGCAGACTTTATCTTTATGTCTAGTTTAATTACTGTTAATGTAATATGAACCCTAATGTTTATTCTAGGGTATGTTTGTATTGATGTATTAAGGTTATCGAATCTTGGGACTAGTAACACCTTTTGAATGAACGACGTACGTTTATTATATTCCGCATTTTTAGTTATCGTATATTGTTAGAGGTGGATGTTAGTATTGTATCGTGGCGACCGGACCAGGGTCGGAGGACCCGGATTCGGGGGTGTAACAGGAACTTGCCGCTTATACGCAGGATTTCAGGCCAATCCGCTCAATCGCGTAGCAATTTTTTTTCTTGATTTGACTTTTTAGCTTCTGTAAACTCTGTTTCAACTCGAACTGGACCGAACCGGAGGGGGTGGGACCAACCCTATGGAGCCGCAGGTCCACTTACGGCTGTCGCATGTAGACTTGCTACTCCCTGCGAGTATAACTTGGGCACCCGAGGCTTTCAAAATTTATTTTTAACTTTGAAATCTAAAGAAAATCCAAAATTTCTTCTTCAGATCTACGGAGTTTGGGCTATTTTTTCATATTTCGTCACTGTACAAACGTTCTGCACATCTCTGGTAATGTTTACATCCTTTCTTTTCCAGTTTTGACCGTTAGAATGTTATATATCATATAGTATACTTCTAAACACAATATAGCAAATAGGCGTGCCTATATGACTTGATAAAAAATTTTAGACTTAGTAAATATGCATGTTTTACTGTGCTGAACGTTCTGCTATAAACAAATTGAATTTTGAGATAGTCAATTGACGCTCTTTTTGATCAGTTTACTTCTCCTTTTTGAGGCCAAATGATCCTGGATTTTCAATTAAAAATACTCATGGTAATTTAGCTGTCATAGGGAGTTTAATTTTGATTTGTTTTCATAAATATGAACTGTTTATGTTTTTAGGTAGGTGTGCTACTAAATGACCACCTAGTAATGCCTATGTGCATGCGAACAGTCCATTTTACAAAGGAGACTGACGAAATGTTTTCAAAAGACTGAGCATTTAAAAACATGTAATTTTAACTCTACTGTGGATTTTTGTTAACTAATGCATGCTTTAGGACTTAAAAATGCACAAAGCAATGATTTATTTAAGACGCAGGTTTAAGGCTTACCTCACCCTTTCTGAGGTGATTTGGAGACTTTGTCCAGGTTATGGAGCCAGATAGACACGGTAGTGCTTGCAGGGTCACTTCAGGTATGAGGTAGAGGAGAGCTTCTGAAGTTCCTTAGCCACGTCCAGCTCGGCCGCCTCGCCGTTTGGCTGAGTTTGTGATTCGTCCGATCCGTGCTGAGCTGCCAGATGATGTGGACGACGAGGATGTCCCATTTAGTTGATCTTGCCCCAACTCATGCTCCATATAGGGAGCTTCCAGCCATTATTGTGCCGATTCAAGAGCTTCTGACGATTTGAGATGCCATCCATCAATATACCTTCATGCCAACGAGGTGACTGAAGCTTTCATTTTGGATTTTCTTTTTTCTTTCTTTTTCCATTTTAGGGCACAGGTTTAATCTGGACTGGCTATTTGATGCAGGTTCTCGGCTTTACGCAGCCTAGGGGAACTGGTTCAGCGTCCACTCTTTTTACCATACTCTGCATCCGGAGTATCAGGCCATCGTCAACACTTGGGGGTTCGAGTCCTTATTTTTTATTCCTCCCCGCCATTTCCCCTGGGGTTATCTGAGGGCTTTGTCTGAGCGCTGGTTCCACCAGACCCAGTCTCTCCATCTATTGGACTGTGAGGTGATGATGACACCTATGGACTGGAGGTTCATCATCGAGATAGAGTTTGCAGGCGAGCCAGTGCCATTGGTGGCTGACATTTTACTTGTTGTCATTCACTCCGTTTTGGGAGTTCCTACGATGTCCATCAAGGGTCAGACGGTTCGTTCTGGTCCCTTGAGTGTAGATTCCCAGAGCGGGGCTTTGACTGAGCCTCTGCCTGATGATCAGAGGCTTAGAGATTGCATCATTCGGCGACTATTCTTGGTGATCATCAGGGGTTGTTTCATTGCAGACAACTCCTCGACGGTCTATTTTGCCTTGGTCAGCGCTATTCGATACGTGGAACGCCTTAGTTATTTTGATTGGGGTACCTACACCTTTGCCTATTTTCTCTGCGGGATGCGCCTACGCTCGGAGGGCGTGACAAAGGCTTGGCTAGGTTTTTATCCCTTCCTGCTGGTGAGTACTTCATCTTTCACCTTTTAATTTCCTCATTTGTGTTTGTCAGTCTTTACCACTGAGGACTTTTGATCTTTGTATTGCCAGTTTTGGGCATATGAGAGGCTCCCTTGCCTACGCCCAGCCACTACCTTGGGCTTGGAGACCTATCCGAGGGGACGATGCTGGCATCACTCCACTTTGACGGAGGTCCCTATAGCCGAGGGATTTACCCACTCCCGCTTGTAACTAGAGTTGTTGACAGCTGATTCGATCTCGTGGGTGCCTTACACCTCAGACTATTTGACAGTCGGGTTCGAGGATGACTTTCTGACTGGTCGAGAGTTTGCATTGTCCACTCGTCGGATTCCCTTCTTGACCGAGGGAGGTTAGGAGCTCTATTTAGGAGAGAGCGCTATTCGGAGCATTACTAAAGATATCCACATTCCTTTTGTTCCTCCTGCTTGGCATAATTGGCCATTAGCTCAGCCACTCACTGACATTCCCATGGTGGGCATAGATGGTTTCACCCTGTCGGAGGGTCTTTACAGCCAGGAGGCATTTTATAGCTGGTGAAGTCCCTGTACTATTGGGGCTCAGACTCGTGCTACCCAGTTTATAGCAGACATGGTGCCAGGGTCTGTGATGATGAAAGACTAGATAGCTTGCCTCCGAGAGCTGACTCATCTGGGGAAGATTTCAGGATTGACCTAGTGGTTGGAGAGGGCTGACTTTTTCATCAGGAACCTTAGCTGGGATCCTTCTGAGGTAAATTTATTTGGCCCTTCCAGCTCCAGAGCTGGTCCCTCAGCAGATCCATTTTCAGGCAGCTATGCAGGTGCTGATCCTCCTCTGTATCGACCGAACATTCCCACTGCTTGAGATTCAGTCACTCAGGAGGAGCTGCAGCAGGTTGATCGCCTGGATACAGATAATATAGATTTCTTCTAATAGCTTATCTCGCTATATCTTTTGATAGGTCTCTGTTAGATATTAGGCGGCTGTGACCCATTTCTCATTATATCTTTTGATAGGCCTCTGTTAGTTGTTGGGCGACTGTGCCCCATTTCCCTGTATTTTTTATTTTTTATTTTATAAGCAGGCAGAGATGATGCTTTCAGTAGATAGTATATTCTAGAAATGCATGATATTTCTTATCTATTCCATCCTATTATCACTTTATCATTGTTATTATGCATGTACTATGTCATGGATATGCACTTAGACATGTGAGTTTAGATTTGACTCCTGGATGGTATCATGATACGGTTATACAGATGTCTTCATCCACAGTCAGCCGTATCGAGCACTTGCCACATTCTTTGGTAACATCTTCGCTGAGATCTTGGTATAACAGTGTGCCTCTCACAGCCAGAGGGACAGTTGATCAAATGCTAGGGCATTCTTTGGCCCTTTTAGCTTTTCAGGTTCCACAGGGGTTTGTTGATGACATATTATCCTGTTGAATACCCGAGCGCCAGGTTTTTAGGTTTAGCCTTCATGAGTTGACTCCTACGCTGGAGGAGTATGAGCGCCTCATGGGTTTGGCATTAGATCTACCTTGTGCTAGGAAAGCCATCAGTGACATGAGATAACCATTCATGACTATGACGGGTCTGAGGCGCAGAGTAGTCACTAAGGAGATTACTGCAGGACATGTGGTGTCCATGGACTTTTTGATTGATCTCTTTGGCCGACTAGACAGCTGTGAGCGATATTCAGGAGGTTTCATCATTCCTACAGATGAGTGGCAGTTTGCACGTGTAGACGTTCTGCTGATGTGCGCTACTGCTTATTTGTACATGCCACTATTTATGGACCACTTGGACACTGGCTTGATGGTAGTGGTTCGTGCCCTCAGACAGGGTTGTACGATCTTGTCGATGATATTAGTCAAGACTCTAAGGTCGGCTACTTTCTGCAGTACCCATCCAGGGGGATTTTTCAGAGGCAGCGCCGTTTTGCTGTATGTGTGGCTTATGACACATTTGAGTCCTATCGGCACTTTCAGACATCATGGGTATTTCTTTACCCATGAGATAGCCATGTCCTACTCTTTCCGACCAATAGGGTGTTCAGATGCGGCATCATGGTCGGCCTTCTTATCAATAATTGAGCATCCCTTTTTGATTTTTCCCTACTCAGGGCTTAGTTCCCCTTACAGCTTCATCACTCATGCAGTTGGCATGGATTATCTGCCCCTGGCGGGTTTGCGAGGGCTGACCACTTATCATCCGCTGGCAGTCATGGGCCAGTTTGATCAGTTTCAGAGCATCCACCACTTTAAGAAGGCTATGGATCACCGGATATCAGCTTCATCTTTGTCGTCAGCTGACCTCATCAGGACTTATAAGTGTTAGACTCATAGAGAAAGGGCTGATTTCTCTACTAGCCATCCAGATCGTTCTTCAGAGTATTCGACATGGTTAGAGGCCGATATTGCATTGGTTGCGCCTATCCAGTCAGCTCCGAGCATTGATTTAGATGAGGAGGAGCCTATGGAGGATCCTGATTCTCCCACGGAGGATGATTTGTTTACTGGTTTGACAACAGCTTTAGTTAGTGACCCTTCAGGCATTTTTGCTGGGACAGATCCAGCTCTTGTTGATTTACTAGCTCTGATGACTTTTGAGAGAGATTAGGCTAGGGCGCTGATGTTGACAGCCCTTTTTAGCAGGGATATAGCTTTTGCTGATAGAGACGAGGCTCGAGCTACTTGGGATGTAACATTTATTTAGAAAGGCGAGGCTCGATCTACCCGAGATGCAGCTTTTGAGGAGATTAAGAAGGCCTTAGTTGCCCGGGATGCCGCTTATATTGAGAGGGATGAGGCCATAGCTACCCGGGATGTTTATATTGTGGACAACACTGCACTCAGATTATATACCCACAACCTGGTTGCAGATATGAGTTCTTTCATAGATGGTCATAACAGCACTATGCAGATGGTTGTGGATATTCTTGCTCGTATGGAGACCGAGGGTCATGAGCTTACAACTGCTTCTCCATTTTCTGATAGGGTTGCCATGTTGGCACTGCTATCCTGCTTGTCCACGGGTTCATAGACTAGTTTTATTTTTCTTGCACATACTAGATCAGCCATTTTTGTCATGTACAGAACACATTGTATATATCAAACAGTATTATATATCAGAGAAATATATTTTGATTCACTTCCCTGTTGGATATATATTGTCATTGTCGAGTGATTACCACTTTTTTTATGACTTGCTGTTGTTGATGTAATATGAGCTTTTCCTCGATGGATTGACATTGAGATGTCGGAGAGTATCTCAGCAGGGCCTGTTGACCAGGGAGGATTGATAGTATTTGGGTTTTATAGGATTTTGGTGTCTTAGGACTGGTTTTTTTATTGGTTTTTTTTTCTTTGAAGGTTAGACTGCACCAAGATTGGTTGCCTACGTACTCCCGGGTTGAGGGAGATCAGGTCATTCGTAGTTCAGGCTTGGCCTGAAAGGCTTGAAAAGTGTTTACTTTTGGATTTGAGCTTGGGTTTAGTGGGTTTTTAAAATTTTTGTTTGGTTTGACCGCACCTAAATGGCTGCCTACGTACTCCCGGGTTGAGGGAGATTAGGTTATTCGTAGTTCGAGCTTTTGGAAAAACCTGAACTGATTTGATTTGATTCGTAGAACTAGGATGATGGCTTGAAGGTGCTTAGTCATAGTACCTTTTCATAGTGTTTGAATTGATAAGCTGGGGAAATTCGTTCCCATCCATTTCTTGTAATCTGATAGCTCCTCCTGTCAACATTTCTTTGACAATGAAAGGGCCTTCCCAATTTGGGGCAAACTTTCCTTTGGCTTCATCTTGATTGTCCAGAACTTTCTTCAGTACCAAGTCATTTTCTTTGAATTGTCGGAGTAGAACTTTCTTGTTATATGACCGAGCAATCCTTTGCTGATATAACTACCCATGGAAAATGGTTGTAGCTCTCTTTTCATCTATCAGGGACAACTGGTGGTACTGCTCTTGCAACCACTGGTCTTCCTCTACCTGGACGTCTATTAACACTCTCAGAGACTCCATTTCTACTTCTATGGGAAGTACTGCTTCCATGCCATAGACCAAGGAATAGGGGGTAGCCCCAGTAGAAGTATGCATTGACGTCCTGTATACTAACAGAGTCAGAGGCAACAGGTCAGGCCATCCTTTGTGATTGGCGAACATTTTTTGCACGATCTTCTTGATATTCTTATTGGTCGCTTCGACAACACCATTTATCTTGGGCCGATAGATGATGGAATTGAGATGCTTGATATGGAACTTGCTACATAACTCTCTCATCATCTAGTTATTTAAATTCTTAGCGCTGTCTGATACGATCACCTCCGATTGTCCATATCGATAGACGACATTATTTTTGATGAAACCAATTATTACCTCTTTGGTGACTTTGGGAAAAGAGGCAACTTTAACCCATTTGGTGAAGTAATCAATCACGGTGAAGATGAATCGATGACCATTGCTCGCTTTGGCTTCTATTGGCCCAATCACATCCATTCCCCACATGGAAAGAGGCCATGGCAAACTCATATTGTGTAGTTCGTTTGGAGGAGCGTGGATGGCATTCCCATGGACTTGGCATTGGTATCATCTTCTGACGTGATCATCACAGTCAGCTTTGAGAGAGATCCAATAATGCCCGATTCTTAATCTCTTCTTGGCCAGCAAATGACCACTCATGTGTGGACCACAGACTCCACTGTGGAATTCATCCATTAATCTTTGGGCTTGATCCTTATCGAGGCATCTCAAAAGGCCTATTCCATCATCCCTCTTATAGAGTGCGTCTCCGCTCAGATCAAACTTCACAGCCATCTTATGAATTTACTTTCTTCCAGCTTGGCTTGCCCCAGCGGGTGTAGATCCATCTCGAAGATATTCCTTGATGTCTTAATACCAAGGCTGCTTGATAGGAGGTATTTCATATGATATTTTACCAAGGTAATTCCCATATGTCGGGGCCTTTTGGCTGGTGACTTTGATGTCGGGAAATCCCATTCTATCATATATGTGGATCAAGGAAGCCAACGTCGCCAATGCGTCAGCAAAGTCGTTCTACCTCGAGGGATGTGGATGAAAGTTATCTCTTTAAACTCTATGGACATCTTGACCACTTGCCGATGGTAGGGCAGCAGATGCAATTCTTTGGTGTGATAAGCCCCGGTGGTTTGTCGAATGACAACTCAGAATCCCCAAAGACTAGTAACCGTTTGATACCCATGGACTGGGCTAGTTTCAATCCCATTATGCAGCCTTCATACTCAGCCGTGTTGTTGGTGTTGAAAAACTATAACTTGGTAGCCACAAGATATTATTCTCCTGTACAAGAGACAAGGACTGCCCCAGCTCCGGCACCTTCCATGTTCACTGCTCCATCAAAATACATTTTCCAAGGTTGGACTGTGTTTTCTTGATGGATTTGTTAAATTGTCATGATCCCGTCGTCCAGGAAATAAGTTTCCAAGGGTTTAAAATCCCTTGACGGTGCTTCGGCCAATTGATCAGCAATCCCCTGACCTTTGATGGACTTTTGAGTCACGTAGACAATGTCGAACTGTTGGAGGATCAATTGCCATTTGGACAATCGATAATTCAACATTGGTTTGCTGAATACATGCTTCAATGGATCCATACGGGATATGAGATAGGTAGTGTGCCCATGCAGATAGTGTTGTAATTTCATGGCGGCCCATGCTAATGCACAACATATTTTCTCAATCAGAGTGTACTTCTTCTCACCGCTGCTGAATCTTTTGCTGATGTAATAGATAGCTCTCTCCTTGCTACTATCATCTTTCTGTCCCAGCATACAGCCTATTGCGTTGGCATTGACGGACAGGTACATAAACAGGGGAACTTCATCCCTCGGGGGTACCAAGACAGGTGCTTCGATTAACTGCTTCTTGATGGCAAGGAAAACTTTTTGGTAATCTTCATTCTATTTAATTGATGAATTCTTTCTTAGCAGCTTGAAGATGGGTTCACACGTTGCTGTGAGCTAGAAAATTAACCGGCTTATGAAATTGATTCTCCCCAGGAACCCACGTATTTCCTTTTCTATTCGGGGCACGAGCATCTCAGTGATGGCTTTAATCTTAGCAGGATCCAGCTCAATGCCTCTATTACTCACCAAAAATCCCAACAACTTGCCCGATTTAACACCAAAAATGCATTTGGCTGGATTTAGCTTTAGGTTGTACTTTCATAACCTGTTGAAAAGCTTTTTTAGATGGCTGATGTGATCATCCTCCTTCCTAGATTTGACGATGATGTCATCCATATAGACCTCTATCTTCTTGTGCATCATGTCGTGAAAAAGGGCCATCATGGCTAGCTGATATGTAACAGCGACATTGATAAGGCCGAAAGACAAACGTCTATAGTAGAAGGTTCCCCAGGGAGTGATGAAGGCTGTCTTCTCCATGTCCTCTTCAGCGACCATGATTTGATGGTAACTAGCAAAGTAATCCACAAAAGAATACATATCATATTGTGCAGTATTGTCTATCAAGATGTGAATAAAAGGTACTGGGAAGTTGTCTTAGAGATAAGCTTTGTTCAAATCCCGGTAATCCACACATACTCGTACCTTCCCTCCGGGCTTAAACTAGGGGAACTATGTTTGAAAGCCACTCCGGGTATGTTGATACCATAATGATGCTGGCTTTGAATTGCTTGACAACTTCTTCTTTGACTTTCAGACTCCATTCAGGTTTCAATCGCCTGAACCTCTGATTGACTGGCTTGAATCCATCTTTTATGAGGAGTCGATGGATGATAATGCCAGTAGACAAGCCAATCATGTCTTCATATGACCATGCAAACACATCCTAGAATTGCGTTAAGAGTTCAATCAGGTCAGCTCTTTGGTCTTTGGTGAGGTCTAGGCCTATCTGGATTTCTTTAAGGTTTTCTGAGGTTTCGATATTGACAGTGGTGGTTTGATCGAGGTTTAGTTTGGGTTTGTCTTCGACCCACTCTTTGATCTCCTCGGGCATCTCATCGTCAACAATCTCCTCTTGATCAATTTCCATCAAGTCGAAGTTCAGTTCTACAATAAAGTTATAATCACTGTGAAAATTTGGCATCTCATCAGCAAGGACAAACAAATCCACTTCTGGAGTCCTGAAAACAAAATGCTTTCACTTTAATATATGAGACTATTTAAACAAAATGCTCCAGGGCAGATGGACTTTCTTCCCTTTTACCATTTTTTGAATGAGGAAAGGGACGCTGCTCTAATTTTCCAATGTCAAGTCCTCATGAATAGGGAGGATAAAGGAGTTGTGGTTATCTGTCTCTTCTCTGATGACGACTGAGACATCCTTCCTACCATGGCCGGGGTTCTTCTTTGAACTGCTACCTTTATCCCTTTTGATGCGAGGAATTCGAATCTGATCTTCTTCATCACTGTCCGGGATATCATCGGTCATACCCTCGTAGTGCATCAAAAAATACATTTTGGAAAATGGGTCTCATCTTTGGTGCAGGAACTTTTCTTTTCCCTTTTTGCTCTCCCCCTTAAGCTTTGGGTCTTTTCTCTCACTAATCAGTTTGACTGAAGGAAACAGCATGGCTGACACCGCAGTAGGAATCTTCCTCATCGGTCTCACAAACCTGACATCAGTGAGGTTTGGAAGTAGAATCGTGGAAGCATGAACTCTTGGATGCTTGTGTGGGTTCTGATGGTTTGACCAGAATGAATAGCCCAATTCGGTTTTCCCTGACTGGCTCGGGATTTTGTACTGGATTCTTGATTCCTTGCTGATTTTTCCCTAACCCTTCTCCAGGGCAGAATCCCAGGGATTCCATTTCCTAACCAACCGTCATTAGTTCGGGGGAAACTTTTGGTTTCAAACTGGTGCCCCAACAGGTAGGTACTGAGTATTGCTCACCTCCAATGCTTGAAAACAAGCAGGTTCAATCCCTTCATCTAGACTGATCCCTGGCATATCGCTCTATGTGTAGACCAGATACTCTGGGTCGGTATTTATGGTAATTAGACTACCATTAATGATGTACTTGAGTTGTTGATGAAGGGTGGATGAAACTGCTCCTGCCATGTGGATCCTGTTGGGTTTGTACGAAATCATGACGCAATCAAATTGCAAAAATTAGCGGAAGCATGGTATATCAAAGTTTAAAAAATTTCTACAAAACCATTACCCGGATCATCCTTTATGCAAATTATTAATTTAAAACGATAAATAAGAAGTTATGGAATCATACCCTTGTAGAACGAAGCTTCCACAGGTACGAGTTCAACTCCTTGTTCTTCGTGATCTCCTTGAATTTTCGGGTTAGATTCCTTTCTTTGATCAACAGTTAGCCACCCAAGTGTTTGGCCTCTAGAGGTGATCCACCAAGGAATAAGAATTATCAAGAAGGAGGGTGGTTGGCTTAGTTTTCTATCCTCTATAGAAAAGGAATACTCTCCAACAATTGGAATTGCATCAACTGATATCTATTATAAGACTCCTCTTATATAGATATTGGTCAACCCTTATAATCCTATTAGACATGGGATTTTATTTAATTAATTAAACTCTTTTAATTAATTTAGGTTTTCCACCACATTGGAAATAATTAATTAAATTATTTAATTAATTTGTTTCCTAATCTTATTAGGAATAAATGAGAGTACTAATATTAAATTAATTACTAAACTCCTTTAGAAATTAAAATAATAATAATTGTAATAATATTAATAAGTCTCCTCTTATTAATTTATATTTAATATTTCTAAAATATTAAATAATAAACATTAAGCTATTTAATTTATTCTATCACCATAGATTAAATTAATTTCACTTAATGCATTATTACGATTATGTCATTACCTTCTTAAATAATTATTCTTCCTTTTATGGTGTGACCCTTTAGGTTCTCCATATTAAACCGGTTGTGAATAAATCAATTAGAACAATTCTAATCTTATTTAAATAAATAAATTAAACTAATAATCTATTTAAATAAATAATATTTATTCTACAATAGGGATAAGCCTCCCTAGCGATCAACGACTTTCTAGATAATATAGATTTCAACATTAATCATAAAAGAACTTGTGAGTAAATAGTTACCGTACAATTCAATCCTTCCACCATACAATGTCCCAATTAAATATAAGACATGGATTTACTGTCAAGTTTTATTTTATTTAATCATATGTATTTCGATTAGAAAATGCACAACTCCAAATAATACAAATTAGAAACTCCTTTCTAATTTCATTTCACCTTGGCCAAGGATTCCTGGGTTGTCATTTAACGAATCACATTGGACATATCTCCTCTTTTACTAGAGGTGGTAGATTCTTTATTGATCATTCATTATCTCCATATGTAACTCATTATACCCAAGCATACCCTATATATGCCTTAAAAGATCTTAAGGAATAAGTCAAAGTATAATTTGTTACATACAAGATACTATGATGATCTCAAGTCCAAGGATCACTTGTACTACTATCATATTAGGAATTCCTATTGACAGACGAGTAAAACTTCATTAGGTATTCCATAGCGAGTCACGTTCAGTGAACTTATTCTCCAATAAGCACCTACATACTTGCTTTAGTGTCTCCACACAAATGATCATGAGATCAATCATCCTCATCCAATGAGCAAGCAACATATGTACCAATCTATCCGGATTTACTAATCCCCTTTTTAGTAATCCCACGATTGAGAACTATTTTAGTTTTATAGCTTTCTAAGAATTTAGATCTCATTAGCATGATCATCATCATGATTCTAAAAGCATTGCTTAAAACTATGGGTTATTTACATATTATAAAAACAGCAGCATGTAGATAATTAAATGCCTTTAATAAATGAATATTTTATTAATAAATAAATAAGATTGTTTACCAAGTATGTGCTTTATCATCATATATGATTGGCTTGTATGCACACTACTATCAATCTCCCACTTGCACTAAAGCCAATCGCCATGGTATCTCATACCCATCTTCTCTAAGTGACGATCAAACTGATGTTGTGTTAAAGCTTTAGTAAATGGATCTACAATGTTGTTTTGAGAGTCTGCACGCTCCAAGGTGACGTCTCCTCTTTCAATGATCTCCCTGATCAAGTGAAATCGCCGCAACACGTGTTTAGATTTCTGATGAGACCTCGGTTCCTTAGCCTGTGCAACTGCTCCTGTGTTGTCACAGTAAACGGGAACTGCTTCTCCAATGCTAGGAACCACACCAAGTTCAGTTATGAACTTCTTCATCCAAACAGCTTCACATGCAGCTATATACTCTGCCTCTGTCACTGAATCAGCAACTGTTTGCTGCTTGGAACTTTTCCAACTCACTGCGCCTCCGTTCAAGGTAAAAACATACCCCGAAATAGATTTACTGTCATCTTGGTCAGTTTGAAAACTTGAGTCTGTGAAGCCCTCGAGTTTTAATTCAGACCCACCGTAGACAAGAAAAATATCCTTAGTCCTTCTCAAGTATTTTAGGATATTCTTCACTGCCTTCCAGTGCTCTTCTCCTGGATTCGACTGGTATCTGCTCATTACACTAAGTGCATGAGCAACATCTGGTCTAGTACATATCATACCGTACATGATAGATCCTACTGCAGAAGCATAAGGGATCTTACTCATACGGTCTCTCTCCTCAGGTGTCTTTGGGGCCTGTTTCTTGGAGAGATGTATTCCATGGCTCATCGGCATGAGACCTCTTTTGGAATCTTCCATGCTAAACCTCTTTAGCATTGCATCAATGTACGTTCCTTGGGATAAACCAAGCATCCTTTTAGATCTATCTCTATAGATCTTTATCCCCAAAATATAGGATGCTTCTCCCAAGTCCTTCATGGAGAAGTGTTTAGATAACCAGATTTTAATCGATTGTAGCATAGGAATGTCATTCCCTATCAGTAATATATCATCAACATATAATACAAGGAATGAAACTGCGCTCCCACTAACCTTCTTGTACACACATGGTTCATCGTCGTTTTTGATAAAATCAAACTCTTTAATTGTCTATCAAAATGAATGTTCCATCTACGAGAAGCTTGCTTCAATCCATAAATGGATCGTTGCAGCTTACAGACTTGATTTGTTCCAACCTTTGAAACAAATCCCTCTGGCTGTGTCATATACACATCTTCCTCAAGTTTCCCATTGAGGAAGGCCGTTTTCACGTCCATCTGCCAGATCTCATAGTCGTTATAAGCTGCAATCGCAAGCAAAATCCGAATGGACTTGAGCATAGTTACTGGTGAAAAGGTTTCATCATAGTCAACTCCTTGTCTTTGTTTGAAACCTTTTGCAACCAGTCGGGCCTTACAGGTCTCTACCTTGCCGTCCGCTCCCGTCTTTCTTTTAAAGACCCATTTACACCCAATAGGCCTTCAGGTGGTGAAACCAAAGTCCATACTTTGTTTTCATACATGGAGTCCATTTCAGATTTTATGGCTTCAAGCCATTTCCCTGAGTCTTTATTACTCATAGCCTGTTCGTAATTCAATGGATCATCATCATTCATGATGTGTACCTCATCGTTATCCTCTATAACGAATCCATACCTCTCAGGTATCTTCGGTACTCTTCCAGATTTATGAACAGGGTGTGGTATAGTAGGTTCTTCTACTTGGTCAGGTACCTGACTTTGATCCGTGGTAATTTGTGGTTCTTGAACTTCTTCAAGATATATCTTACTCCCACTGACCCCTTCATGGATAAACTCCTTTTCCAAGAAGGCAGCATGTTTCGCAACAAACACCTTTTGATCAGTTGGATGATAAAAATAATACCCTAAAGTTTCTTTAGGGTATCCCACAAATCTACACTTATCGGATTTAGTCTGTAGCTTATCATTTTCAAACTTTTTGACATAAGCTGGGCAACCCCAAGTCTTAACATGCTTAAGATTTGGTTTCCTCCCCTTCCACATCTCATATAGAGTCTTTGGGGCGGATTTGGTAGGTACCTCGTTCAGTAGGTATGCAGCCATTTCTAGGGCATAACCCCAGAAGAAAATTGGAAGGTCGGTAAAACTTATCATGGATCGAACCATGTCCAACAATGTTCGATTTCTCCTTTCAAATACTCCATTTAACTGTGGTGTACCTGGAGGAGTCCACTGTGAGATTATACCATTTTCTTTGAGACAATTGACAACCTCACCGCTTAAGTATTCTCTACCTCGATCTGATCGAAGTATCTTTATACTCTTGCCCGTTTGTTTCTCTACTTCACTTCTGAACTCTTTGAACTTTTCAAATGATTCTGACTTGTATTTCATTAAATACACATATCCAAATCTTGAGTGATCATCAGTGAAAGTAATAAAATAAGAATACCCACCCCGTGCACTTGTTGTCATAGGTCCACAAACGTCTGTGTGAATCAATGCCAACAACTCTGTAACTCTTTATCTTTTTCATTAAAAGGAGATTTAGTCATTTTACCCATGAGACAAGATTCACAAGTTGGATATGATTCATAATCAGATAACTCAAGGAGGCCATTTTTATGCAACTTGGATAATCTTGTTTCATTGATATGACCGAGTCTACAGTGCCACATGTAGGTATAATTAATATCATCACTTTTTCTTTTCTTAGTTTGTTCAATTTGAAAAATATTTTCTTGTAAGTCAAGTGTATAGAGTCCATTTCGCAAATTTTCAACACCATATAAAGCATCGTCTTTATAAATAGAACAACTATTGTTCTTTATAACAACGTTAAATCTTTCCATATCCAATACAGAAATTGAAATAATGTTTTTAATAATATTCGGAACATAATAACAATTATTAAGATAAATGGACTTGCCCGAAGGCATTGCTAAATAATAAGTTCCTACAGCTAATGCAGCAACCTTTGCTCCATTCCCCACTCGTAGGATCACCTCATCATTATTCAGCTTTTTTACTTCTGACTAGTCCCTTCACATTATTACATATGTGAGAACCACAGCCGGTATCCAATACCCAAGTAGAATTTTGACTTTCTAAAAAATTAATTTCAATCATGAACAAACCTTGATTGGAAGTCGAAGCTTCTCCAAACTTCTTGTCTGCCAGAAACTTCTTGCAGTTCCTCTTCCAATGACCCGGCTCGTTGCAATGGAAGCACATTCCTTTGCTAGCTGGATCAGGTTTCTTTTGTTCCTTTATGTTCACTTTGCCCTTGGTCATCCGAGATCGGAAGAGCTCCTTAGATATCTCATATCTAGCAGTCCTACTTTGTTCACCATACAACTCCTTGAGGTAAATCAACATAGTAGGAGCATCCATATTTTCGTACTGACGCTGAAGCTCGTTATTCATGGATGCGAGCATGATGCATTGAGCCACAGAAGCATCATCTTGCCACTTTACAATGATGGCAATCTCTTCCTCAGAGGCTGTTTCTGGAACAGTTCCAGGGACAGGTGAGTTTAGGGCATAAGAAGTCTTTTCAGCAGTGAGAACTATTCTCAGATTTCTTAGCCATACCTCATAATTCGACCCGGTAAGCTTGTTTGCATCAAGTATGCTTCGTAGTGAGATTAGTGATTTCGACATTTTTAAAATTCTGCATGTGAAAGAAAACAATATTTTAGCAAACATTCATTTTATTAACTTTGCATACCAAAATAAATTTAGGTCTTTATTTTAAATTGGTATCTCCCACTATTTTCATCAAACTATATTACCCTCACTTATATAGTTCGGCAACATCTAATTAAAGATTTGCTAGTGAGAATAAGGATCCCATTTCAAATGTATATAACCTTGTGGATAGCACAACAAGCGATATACAAATAAATAGGTAGACAACTCTTGTCAATTACATCACCATATAATTCTTTTTATTTTGCCTCTTAAATCATAATGGTCATGTGTGTGCACATCCGAACTAAAATGATTTAAGTTAAGTCCAGCCTAGCACTTCTATAAATTTAAAAAAAGAAAAATGTTCGTCCTTGTGGATAGCACAACAAGACTAGATCATTCAATTTTCTTGATAAGCATCAAATGTGATTAATTAACATCTTAAATACTCAATACTCGCCTTGTGGATAGCACAACAAACTCATATTAAATATTTAATACTCTATTAATTAATCATGCTAGAAGGCGACGTTCGATATTCCAAATATCTTTGAACGCTTCGGACTTAATATTATTTTTTTGAGGGGTTTGTTGTTATTTGTCTCATCTTGTTTAGCACGCATGCACATATATATATAAAATACGCGTCATTTTATTAAACATGCGAAGCATGTTTGCATAAAATATAATATATATATAATATTTAGCATGCACATATAGAATACTATATTCTACCCGGATTGATTATGGAATTTTTATTCTAGTTTGGTTCACTAGAGCCACCAAGTGAACCAAAAGGTCAAACCTAGGAGTGCAAGAATTTAAATTTAAACGTTACTATTACATTTAAACTCGGGCTCCATACAAACGGGTCTTCACGCGCTCCTTGCTCCTTGGTCTCCAATTTCTTCAAGATAATTCTAACTATTTCTATTACATTAAACTATTTAATTTAAATAGAAACCTTGATCAGAAGTCAAGGGGAAGTACATAGGAGGGAGATAGAATTTACATCGAGAAAAAATTCAGAGAAGACAAGGTACGCAGACCCCATTTAATAAAACTCATTCATTCAAGCATTCAACTAAAATAAAATCCAATCACATTGGTCAATAGTACATAATCAATCTCCATTTATTATCATACATATCACCATATATATCAATAAATAAATATTCATCTCATAAATTAAAACATTCTATATATATATGAGTATCATTTAATGGACAATTTTAAATTGCATGAAATCCAATTTCAAGATTAAAATAAACTCTTTATTTTAATTATAAAATTATTAAAAAATATATTATAATATATGTATATATATATATATATATATATATATATATCATATATATATATTATATATATGATATAATATAACCTATATACTATATATATATATATATATATATATATATAATCACCTTTTCTAGAAATCCTTTAGATTCATTTAGTATACTTTTCAATCACTTTTCCAAAACAATCCATGCCCACTCACATTGCACTAACGAAAAAAAAGAAAAAAAAAGGTTGTTCGCGATTTCAGAACAGTTCGGGATTTCGGAATAGTTGGCGATTTCAGTTCTGTTTTCGTTTTAATTATTTTTTTTCGTAAAAAAAAAATAATTTTATACAATTAATTATGCCCAATAAATTATTTTAAATACATACCCATACATATATGAAATCAAAATAATTAATAATTACATAAAGGGTTGGCTCTGATACCACTGTTGAGTTTGTACGAAATCATGACGCAATCAAATTGCAAAAATTAGCGGAAGCATGGTATATCAGAGTTTAAAAAATTTCTACAAAACCATTACCCGGATCATCCTTTATGCAAATTATTAATTTAAAACGATAAATAAGAAGTTATGGAATCATACCCTTGTAGAACGAAGTTTCCACAGGTACGAGTTCAACTCCTTGTTCTTCGTGATCTCCTTGAATTTTCGGGTTAAATTCCTTTCTTTGATCAACGTTAGCCACCCAAGTGTTTGGCCTCTAGAGGTGATCCACCAAGGAATAAGAATTATCAAGAAGGAGGGTGGTTGGCTTAGTTTTCTATCCTCTATAGAAAAGGAATACTCTCCAACAATTGGAATTGTATCGACTGATATCTATTATAAGACTCCTTTTATATAAATATTGGTCAACCCTTATAATCCTATTAGACATGGGATTTTATTTAATTAATTAAACTCTTTTAATTAATTTAGGTTTTCCACCACATTGGGAATAATTAATTAAATTTATTTAATTAATTTGTTTCCTAATCTTATTAGGAATAAATGAGAGTACTAATATTAAATTAATTACTAAACTCCTTTAGAAATTAAAATAATAATAATTGTAATAATATTAATAAGTCTCCTCTTATTAATTTATATTTAATATTTCTAAAATATTAAATAATAAACATTAAGCTATTTAATTTATTCTATCACCATAGATTAAATTAATTATACTTAATGCATTATTACGATTATGCCATTACCTTCTTAAATAATTATTCTTCCTTTTATAGTGTGACCCTTTAGGTTCTCCATATTAAACCGGTTGTGAATAAATCAATTAGAACAATTTTAATCTTATTTAAATAAATAAATTAAACTAATAATCTATTTAAATAAATAATATTTATTCTACAATAGGGATAAGCCTCCCTAGCGATCAACGACTTTCTAGATAATATAGATTTCAACATTAATCATAAAAGAACTTGTGAGTAAATAGTTACCGTACAATTCAATCCTTCCACCATACAATGTCCCAATTAAATATAAGACATGGATTTACTGTCAAGTTTTATTTTATTTAATCATATGTATTTCGATTAGAAAATGCACAACTCCAAATAATACAAATTAGAAACTCCTTTCTAATTTCATTTCACCTTGGCCAAGGATTCTTGGGTTGTCATTTAACGAATCACATTGGACATATCTCCTCTTTTACTAGAGGTGGTAGATTCTTTATTGATCCTTCATTATCTCCATATGTAACTCATTATACCCAAGCATACCCTATATATGCCTTAAAAGGTCTTAAGGAATAAGTCAAAGTATAATTTGTTACATACAAGATACTATGATGATCTCAAGTCCAAGGATCACTTGTACTACTATCATATTAGGAATTCCTATTGACAGACGAGTAAAACTTCATTAGGTATTCCATAGCGAGTCACGTTCAGTGAACTTATTCTCTAATAAGCACCTACATACTTGCTTTAGTGTCTCCACACAAATGATCATTAGATCAATCATCCTCATCCAATGAGCAAGCAACATATGTACCAATCTATCCGGATTTACTAATCCCCTTTTTAGTAATCCCACGATTGGAAACTATTTTAGTTTTATAGCTTTCTAAGAATTTAGATCTCATTAGCATGATCATCATCATGATTCTAAAAGCATTGCTTAAAACTATGGGTTATTTATATATTATAAAAACAGCAGCATGTAAATAATTAAATGCCTTTAATAAATGAATATTTTATTAATAAATAAATAAGATTGTTTACAAAGTATGTGCTTTATCATCATATATGATTAGCTTGTATGCACACTACTATCAGATCCACGGCCTTCCCAACAACAAGTCGTATCCGATGGTAATGTTGAGTACCTGGAAGGATACATAGAACGTATGGGGACCAATTTCCAGTGGAAACTCAATCTCTCCCACGGCCTCTCGTCGAGATCTATCAAAAGCCCGGATAACTACATGACTGGTACAGATCCGATTTGGGTTGATCTTCATCCTTTCCAAGGTGTCATAGGGATAAATATTCAGAGACGATCCTCCATCTTTCAGCACACCACCGATCACATACCCTGATGACATCACTGCTATATATAATGACTTGTAATGGCCCGTCCCTTTTTCGGGTATACCATCATCAGTGAAAGATATCACATTATTGTTTAAGATGTGCTCTATCACCTGATGAAATTTCTCGGTATCTACTGTCTTGGGCAGATGGGCTTCCTCCAGTACTTTCACTAGAATGTTACGATGATCCACCGAGGATAATACCAGGCCCAGGATGGATATCTGTTTAGGTGCCTCTTTCAAGCTTTGCACCACCTTGATCTCGTTATGCCCTATTTTGATGAGGAATTCTTCAATCTTTTCTTCAGCCACTTTCCCTTTAGCTTTAATGACTAAATTGATCACCCGCTTAGGCAGGTACAATGGATTTTCCTTGGATACGCTGGCTATATTGTTTGAGGTTGAACTTTCATCCTTCCCATAGTTCCATGGGACTCTCTTCAGGCTGACAATAGGATATTGTGGCCTGAAGGGAAATATTAGAGGCTCGAGCATAGCCACCTTTACGGGATTCTGTACTTCTTGGACCCCTTTTCCATGTAATATTAGGGGTGTTACGGTTAGGTCTTTCTCACAAGAAATAATAGCCACTATTTCCTGATTCCATACCATGGGAATAAAGAGTGCTTCCTCATCGGGATAACCACAATCCTGATTTCCTTTTATCTATTCACCACTTTCAATCAGATTCTGAATTAGGTGGCGAAGTCCCCAACAATCCTCGGTGTCATGATCGGGTGCATTGGAATGATACTGACACATCCGGTCAGGCTTGAACTTTCTGGATCGAGGGTTCACTGGGGGTAACAAATCCGTAACCATCCCCTCATTGATCATCATTTGTAGGATTTCTTTCATAGGCTGATTCAAATTAGTGAAATTCCTCTGGAAGGTGAATTCCTTATCAGCTTTAAACTTCTCTTCCTTGGCCACCTTGTCGGCCAAGGCTCACGCTCATAAAACCGGTAATGATCCCTCATAGCAATGGGACTAATTCTCGGTGTAGAAGGACTTGCTTCATGTTGGTTGGTCTTATTTATCAGCTGTCTGGTTATCTGATGTTGATACACAACCAACTCCGCCAACTGTCCAATCTATTCCTTAATGGACTTGACTTCCTGTTCCATCAGGAACTGCCTTTATGAGAACTCCCAACTGTCTGGGCTATTGGTACTTGATTGAGTTGACTCTCCAATATAACGGAGGTATTTGGATCCTTCTCCATTCCTCGTGTTAATCATATTGACACTCTTCTCATTGTGTTGAGGGAGGGGATTATCTTGCACATGTGGTTGCTTTGGTTTGGTCACCACAATCTATCCGTTGTCTATCAAGTCTTGGATTTTGTGCTTGAGAGACTAACAGTCTTGTGTATCGTGGCCCGGGGATCCGAAATGGTATGCACACTTTTTACTCGGGTTAAAATTTCTTCCGCTGGAACTAACAGACGGAAGGAGTTGAACAATCTTCTTTTGTGTTGTCAGCAGTTT